>OZ010720.1:3049679-3151662 GCA_963932345.1 Ophion ventricosus
TGTATAGATGCAAGTTATACCGATCGTGCGCCATACTTTTGTATGCACTGGATATATATATATATATATATATATATATATAAACGAGTGCACTGTAATCACGTATGCGGAGGCGCCCCAGATCGTTATCGCAGTGCCGCAAGCCGATCCAGCAAGGGTAAGGATGGGAGGGACGTTGCCCTCCAATTTCCTCCACATACTGCCGTGAGTCAACTCGCGATTTTGTGCACGACGCTCTCGTGCAAATGTAGGGAACGCCAACCCAAGCAAATTGTGTGCTCATGTGTATACGAGTGTCTGTGTGTGGGGGGGGGTGTATGTGTATGTGTGAATATACGGATGACGCGCAAATGGATCACGAAAATATCGCCTCAGCACTCTCGCGCTGCTCGAGGTTTTGCGATCAATCAGGATAATGCATGGATTGCCGAAGAGACGAGGATATATGAGCTCCGCAGTATTCTCTGCATATATATATATATATATATGCGCTACGTAAAGCCTGCGAAGAAACAATCGCGGTAGCGTTTTTTCAGTTTCTTTCACATTGGACGAGAAACGACGTAACATTCTTCATAGAGTTTCAGCAATTTATTATGACCAAGGGCGAGGTCAATTTTTATTTTTATTGTTTGTGATAGAAATCCATTTCTTTCTCAATTTCGCCAACTCACTGCCCCCCTCGCGCTCTCTCTCTCTCTCTCTCTCTCTCTCTCTCTCTCTCTCTCTCTCTCTCTCTTGCACTCTTTGTGCATTTTAATACCTTTGTTTTTTTTTTGTGCATTTTTGCTTTTGGTTTATGAGGAGTCATTTTTTACAGCGTTTTTATACAAGACTAGCTTTCACCTGCAGCTTCAACCGCATGAAATTTGGCCCATGGAAACTTCATTACTAGTTGCACCCCTTATTAGGGGTTGTTTTGAGAAATCCCAAAATATACGTTTTATTATTTGTTTTAAAGAATATTTATACCGAGTTTCAAGTTGATCACACGCAGAGAATACAATTTTTCATACAAACTTTTACATTCCCTTTCATCCCTTTAGGGGTTGATTTTCGAAAAATCCTTTCTTAGTGCACCTCTATGCTCTTTAAGGAACATATCTTCCGAATTTCATTGAGCTAGAAGCAAGGAATTCGATTTTCCCATACCCTTTGCACCCCTAATTAGGGGTTGTTTAAAAAAATCCTAAAATATGCGTTTTATTATTTGTTTTAAAGAATATTTACACCGAGTTTCAAGTTGATCACACGCAGGGAATACAATTTTTCATACAAACTTTTACATTCCATTTCGTCCTTTTAGGGGTTGATTTTCGAAAAATCCTTTCTTAGTGCACCTTTACGCTCTTTAAGGAACATATCTTTCGAATTTCATTGTGATAAATAGCACGGAATTCGATTTTTCTAGACAACCTTCAACATCCCACCCCCCAATTAGGGGTTGTTTCAAAAAATCCCAAAATATGCCTTTTTTAAGAATATTTATACCAAGGTTCAATCCGATACACGCAATGAATACAATTTTCCATGCAAACTTTTACATTCCATTTCATCCTTTTAGGGGTGGATTTTCGAAAAATCTTAGTGCACCTCTATGCTCTTGGAGAAACATATCTTCCGAATTTCATTGAGATAAATCTACTGTTCTCCAGTCCTATCAAAAATGAAAGTACTTTTTTTCGTCATAACATAAAGTCATGTGATTTCGTCATAATACGAAAGAAAATTTTTTCAGCATCGATTTGATCCTGAATTTCATTATCTTGATCTTGTTTTCTCATATCCCTCGTTTGGCAATGTATCTCGTGCCAATCCATTTGGCAATGTACCTCGTACTCCTAAATCATAGCATTTCGTTTTCCGCTATACGAAATTAATGCCCAAGCTTGCAACGATATCCACAGTGCTCTTGTTTATTTCGCATATCTATCATTCGCGGGGGAAAAAATGTATTTTCCTTCCGGCAGTTTTTCTCAGGTTAAATTTCGCCTAACGCCCACGCGGTCCCGTCTGGTCCATACGCTTCGGTACATATCCATGTATGCGCTCTTGTAAACCTGGATCAGTGACGTGTACCGTAAGCTCAAAGCGGAAGTACACATACACACACACCCACACACACCCACCCCCACACACACACACACACACACCCACACACACACCCACACACACACCCCCACACACACCCCCACACACACCCACACATGTATATAGTTGACAGGACAAACGGAAAACGTTATTGACAGACGTGGCATCGTCCTTCCTTGCCAATCCAACAAAACACCCAACGTTCACGGTTATCCATGCAGTCGCGATCCACAAAAGCTCCATCGTCAATATCCCTCGTGTATACACGTACATACGATAAAAATGGCACGTCTCTGTATCGCCTCATCGTCCTTTATTGTATATCGGCTGTCGACACTTTTCTTCCATTCACCGCTTTATCCATTCTCTTTGACGCGTCTCCGCGTCTACATACGTGGCGGGTTGGAAAAACTTGCCGGAAGGATACATACCCCTCCCCCACCCCGCCCTTTCCCCCGACGCATTCTGATGTTTCAATCGAAACGAAAAAGTAGTGCAAATAAATAAACGTAAAGGGGAGAGGGCTCATGGGTATCCGAAGGGATGAAAATGGCTGACGAAATGGAAAACAAAAAATTAAGGCATCAGTCTCCATCTATTGATCAGCTTGATCAATAATTGATAATTATCAATTATTTATTGATAATATTATGAATAATTCATTGATCAACCTTACTGATCAATACTTAATAATGAACAATTACTGATTGATAAGATTATCAATAATTGATTGATCAGCCATTGATTAATTGATCAATAATTTATCCTGCCTGGTTAATTATTGATAATGATCAATTATCGATTCATAAGATGATGAATGATTCATTGATCAACCTCCCTGATCAATTATTAATAATTGCCAATTACTGATTGATACGATTATCAATAATTGATTAGCCATTGATTAATTGGTCGATAATTGATCCTGGCTGATTCCATGTACTTTTATATATATATTTTTTATTTCCTATTTTCTCAATCCATCCGACGTTACGTGAAACTTAAGCGGCATGAACGTTTCGGTCAATTTCATTTTTTTTTTTATTGTATAATCCAATCTCTAGATCTGTTTGCACTGTCCTAGCTCGAGCGAATAGGTAAATAAAAAAAAAGTTGAAGCTTTCATTTATCTCTGGAATAGCTGCGATGTTGAAGCAAATCGGAATAACTTGAAGAGCCTATGATGGAAATGATGAAGCTAGTAGAGGTGCAGCTTTTAAATCATTTGGGGAAAGAGGATTGACCGAGTGTCTATGAAGAGTTTTACCAGTATATACCTTGAACCATTTCACAATGAAACGCAAACTACTGCTGCTGCTGCTGCTGCTGCTGCTAAAAAGAGAAGAGTACTGAGGCCAAAGAGGAGTAGAGAGTGGGCGAAGGGTGCAGAATGAGTGGCTGTCTGATCGAAAACCGAATTCAACCGGTCTGACGATGCATGTCGAGCATTTGCCTAGGTATATATGTATATACGTATATGCGGGTATATTCATATTTGTTCGAAATGAAAATAATGAATGCTTCGGTGAATCCCCCTGCAATATACTCCAATAACCATCGATAAAAAAAAACAATAAACAAAAATTAACGATTTTTTTTTTACAATTGAAAGCTCTCTCTTTCTCTGTCTCTCCTTTTCTGTCTCTGTCTTTCCTTGCAATGGGAGGGTGTCAAGCAATTTTTATATATTATTGCTTTGATTACGAAGAAATTAGAATGGAAATAGTGGAGCGGAAGGACGAGAAAGAATTAGAAAAACGTCATCAGTATGTTTTTTTTTCTTCTGAAAGGAAAGTGCAGAAATTTTCGTAGGGATCCGGTGTGACAGGGTGCAAGACGGATAACAAAAGTGAATTGTCGTTCCATAAGCCACCTAAAAAGATAAAGTCTTTTGAAAAAACAATGGACGTTAGCTCTGAAAGTAATTCACTTTAGGGCATCGATGCGACTAGTCAGCACTTCACTCCACAAGATCTTTTCTCTCCAAGTTTGAATCTTTATTAATAATAAATTGAGCAATATTAACAGTTATTTCTGTTATTTACTTTCTTATATATATCTCTACTATATAATTTCCGACGTCCCTTATAAAATGTATGCTCTGAAAAATAATTATTCCTTCTCGAAATCTACCAGTGACTTCCATAACCTTAAAAAAATCTAAATCCACAGTGGATTTACAAGTCTAGATCATGACGTACGTGTTTAACCTTACAAATAGCTAATTTAATAATAAATTAACACTTGGAAATGTTAATTTTTCGACTTTTAATAATAATTGAAGTTAAATTCGACGATATTGTCGTGTGCTTGACTGAAGTTTTGTCAGTGACTGTACATCTGTTTCAACGGCACAACAAAAAAATTTCTCATTTTTTAAAATTTAATTGATAAGTTTAGATCATCTTATTATTATGAATAATTACCCAAAAACTCAATATATATTGAGTTTTTTCAATGATTGCTATTAATTCATCGTTAAAAAAAGGCGGTACTTCTCATTACTTTAATTAATTTCTCGACAATTACTCAGTCAATTTATTTGAAATTTAGCATAATCAATCGTTTGATCCTAAATCTTGATGATATATTTTCCGAATTTACGGCGATTTAGCCCCATTGGTTTTGCAGCCATCAACGTCTGCCTAAACTGTTTTCCCATAAGCGACTGTATTAAATTCATATGTTTATAACTACCAAATTATTTAGTGAAAAATTCTAAAATAATTCATGTATTATTATTCTAGCAAGAACTATCATTCCTCAAATTTTCAAGAATTTTGTCGATTTTTTTAATATCCATCCAGTATTACCTTAAGGGGCCAGTCCACTTTGGAGCCACGAAAAAAAGGCTATTTTCGCGATTTTTTTTTTGAGGATTTTATAAAAAATATGAATATAAAAGTTGTTGGGCTTGATAAATAAAGTCTTGAAATACATAAAAAAAAAATTTAATTCATTTTTATTCATTTTTAAGTACAAAAACTATAGTTTAACGTAACGCCTCAAAAATAGATGGGCTAGGTAGCTCCATCACAACTCGGCAACGGCTTGTCTGAAACAAAAAAATCAAAGTCCATTAGATTCAGTATGACACCAGCTACAAAATGACCCTCGGATATGAAGTTTTATCAAAAAATAAAAAAATGGCAGATGAAAAACGAAAAAAGTAAAAAACAACGCGTTTTTTTCGCAGTTTTTCGCAACAAAAAAAGAATAAAAATCAAAATTTTAAAACCATCGAGGGTCATCTTGTTGCGAATCATGTTTACAATATGTGGTTCAAATTTCAAGAGAATCGGTTTATTAGTTTTAGAGATACGATGGAGCTAGATTTTGAAAACGTGGTTTCGAGAAAAACGCGTTTGAAGTTTATACTATGAAAAACTCTTACCTAAACTCAATCGGCAATATTGACACAATATTGACACAATATTTCTGAATGTATATACTTTCGAAAACAGTAAAAAAAAAATCGATTTTTTTTAAATTCTCAAAGTAGACTGGCCCCTTAATTGTGGAACAGTGGATTGGATCCCAATTGGATCCTAATGAGGACTCCCTATTTGCGATGTCCCTACCAAATCACTATAGAAGTGTGGGTGCATCTTAGGACACCTCAATAGATTTTTACACGGGATCACGAAAAGATATTTTTTTTTCCGATCCAACAAATTCCACTTGAGAATTTTAAATAAAAAAATTCTCCCACGTCAATCAAGAAACGGCGCAGAGTCCACTTGGATTCTAATGTGACGTCTGTCCTTGCGGCGACCCGATTAAATTCCTATAAAGATCCGGTAGGATCTGGGGACTTCCCAAAAAAATGTTTGCACATGGAGATTAAAAAAAAGAAACTTCAAAAGTGATAATAATGCGACGATACTTATAGATGGTAAGAAAATGTACGAAAAAAAAAACGTTTGCGAAATTTTGCAAATGTCCGAAGCAACGAGATTGTACTCGAGGAGGTTGTCGTAAAATTTATTGACTGTATCTGAAAACATTTTGCACGAATATTCTGTGTCATTTGATTATGACATTTATAGAACCGTCGGCCGAAAAAAATCGCTTTTAGACAGGACGAGCCTCAAATTAATATTGTATAAAAACGTTGTACCATTTTATTTGTCGTACGAAGCAATTGTAAAATTTATTTCAACGAAGATTCCCAGCGAGTTCAGGTTAAAAAAAAATTACCTCGAGACAAGACGAGCCTGAAATTCAAATTGCATAAAAACGTTGTACCATTTTAATTGTCGTACGAAGCAATTGTAAAATTTATTTCAACGAAGATTCCCAGCGAGCTGATTATAAACATTTATAGAACTTAAGTCGGCCGAAAAAAAAAATCGCTTTTAGATAGGACCAGCCTCAAATTAATATTGTATAAAAACATTGTACCATTTTGTTTGTCCTACGAAGCAATTGTCAAATTTATTTCAACGAAGATTCCCAGCGAGTTTAGGTTTAAAAAAAAAACTTGCCCCGAGACAAGACGAGCCTGAAATTCATATTGTATAAAATTGCTGTACCATTTTATTTGTCGTACGATGCACTTGTAAAATTGATTTCAACGAAGATTCTTAGGGAGGTCAGGATAATGCGAGAATTCGAAGCAAGAGCTCGAATAAGTGGCCACTCCGAATAATAAGCGATTCGAGTACTTGTGAGAATAAGAGGTGGATATAAAGTGTGGAAGAAGGACCGTAAGTTCCAGGATACTGTGTGTGTCTGTGTGCGAAAAGGAACACGATCGCTGATGAAAGGAACAAGAGGAGTGTGGCGGGAGCCCGGAGAAAACGCAGGAAGAAGAAAGTGGCTTACTTCGTGGATAAACTGACAACTGGAATTCAACGGAAGGAGAGAGAGAGAGAGAGAGAGAGAGCGCGAGAAGACTGAACTTAACTGGGGTCAAATTGACTCTAGTAGGGAGTCCCTGCATTCAATATGGCGACTTCCTAATAGAGTCAGGCTGACTCCTTTTAAGACGTTCACCGTGATCTTCAAGACGCCATCCCACACACATATATACAAAATATATATATAGATATTTATATTTAAGAAAAGGTCAATAGATAAAAGTGGAACAGTAACCCGGTGAGCGAAGAAATAATGGAGTAAACTTTTGTGCTTTGCCTCGTCCCTTCTTGCTCTCGCTTCGTAGGGCATCCTCGCTGAAATCGTACAAATGTAAATGAAACTACCAGTCAGCCATTTTTGGTAGCGAGAATTCCAAATTTAACGCCGCTTCGTGAAATATTCAACAAATATGTGACACGAGGTTGTAATAAACTAATTCTACAGTTTCAAAGATGCTTGGCTATTTTGTAAAACGTTATTTCACTTTTTTTTGCACAATTTAATTTAATAAATATAATGAACCATCGTTTAAATTGAAAAATAAACATTTTCAGATGAATTAGAAATTTTTATACGGTAAAACAAATGATGTTTTCGGGTTTTTTTATTACTTGGCGTTAAAAGGATTTTTTTTATTACTTGGCGTTCTTTTATTTTTTCAAAGTTTTTTTTTTAAGGGATAAATTTATTCCACACTTTCAAAGATCGTCCGACTTTGAAATGCTGCCAAAAATCGAAAAATAATCGTAGCACGACGCGAATCAAGCGGCGATTTTCAAAGCAAACGATTTCGACGAGAGAGCGTTCTACACTGACGGAAAAATTCTTTTGACATCAACTAGATGCGTCTATTTGTTTTTTTATTATTTTGAATTAACTAGATTTTTCGTGAAATCAACTTTTTCTTATTGCATTCCATTATTAAAAGGATTTATTTAAAATTTATTTATTTATTCACATAAAGATCTATTTAATATCGTCTAATAATTAAATATTTTATTTATTCCTAATAAATCTGTGATTTAATTTCATCTGGTTGTACAAGACAAAAGAGACAGATGGAAAAATGTTACACGATTCAGTCTCTGAGAAAACTCATGGCTTTGTTTTCATTAAAAGATTGTTGTAACATATAGTCGCGTCTGTTAATAAAAGGCACGACGATACCTTTCTTTTTTCCCAAATAACAGCCTTGTTAGTGCAAAAAAAAAAAAAGAAAAAAATTTAACTTTTTTTCACCTCACTTTTATGTCATGAACCTATATTCCTTTCTCGTATTTATGCTATATATTGTGTTTTATCTTTATTTATCTAATTTGAATGTATTTAATATTTAAAAAGAATAGCTTGAACAAATAAAAAAATATATTTGAACCAAATAGCGTTGTAGTAGGCTGTGAGACAAGGAAAAAACTTATTTATTTTAGACAGATCCTACTTAAATTAAATATTTTTTTTTTTGGCAGTGTAAGCGAAGTTTCAAATGGACACTGAAAAGAAATGAGCGACTATTGAAAGAAGACACTTCTTCAGGCACCGCTTAATGAAAATAATATGAATATACACCACGGCTAAATCTTTTCTTAAAATTGTTTAGTATTAAAGTCCTTGAATCGTGCTGTACGAAAACTTTTTTGACCCACTGTATATTCGGCGAATCGATTGTGCTCCGTCATATCGGAAATTTAAAAAAAAAGTCAATAAATGTTTCTACGACCTTCAGGGGAAAAAAAACTTAAAAATCAATACAACAATGTCTCCTCTTTTTTTCATTCTACACAATTCTCCTATCCCATTGTTGTCTCGAAAAAAAAAAGAAAACGGTCGTACTAATTTTGACAATTTCTTGGCAATGTGCATTTTCCTTTTTTTTTTTCACGATCGTCAATTTCACCGAGTGGAACTATTTTCGTTTCCGGCTTCTCTCGTCATTTTTTTTTTTTCTTTCCATCGCTCCGTCCGAGCAATCTAAAATATTTCCACAAAATCCCTTTTTTTACATCTCATTACAGGGCATGCATGTTCGCTAATTGCTTCCGCAATTTTACGATTCTCGTGTGCCACGACAAACATATATTCAGAAACGTTCGAAATACTTTCGAGTCACGTGCTCTTATTACGCACACGTATACACGTATAGATTCCCCCATATGCATTGTTTCACATTGTACAGCGGTATTTACGTTGCGGTTTCATTTACTCCGGGCACAGTGACAATTACCTACTCTACATATTTTCCACAGCGACGTCTATAACCTACGATACATTTTTTCTTTTCTTTCTTTTTATTATTATACTTTGGCGCGTTCCACATGCGTCTATAGGTACACAGGGTGTCTCAAAATAACCTGACATTTAAATTTATTAATAAAACGTATTATTTATTTGAAAAATACGAATATTATTATTTTAACCCTATTTATTTTTTTATTTTTATTTTATTTTCGTCGTCACCCTGGGTAGAATCGACCCATCAATCAATTTTTGGCGTAAATATATAATTCACAATCTTATCTGCAGTTTAAAGTATCCTCATACCATAAAATTTAGCACATGTCGGAATCAAAACCTTTTTTTTTTTTTTGAACACCCACTATGCTACTATTTTTTCCCGAAAGTAGGATATCTAAGAAGTGTCACGTCCAAATTTGAGGTAAAAATGTTGAGAATTCACGGAACTATGATTTTTGGAGCGAAAAAGAGTATTTTTTTTGCGTTTTCACCTCTTTGTGAATTTTTTTTAACACGTCGCCATTTTATTTCTTATAAATAAATTTTTCGTCCATCATCTAGAAAGTTCGATGGATGTTCTGTCATTTTTTGAACCACTTCGGACGGATAGTTTGGTCACAATACTTTTTTGAAAACTGACTGGGTAGAATCGACTCAAGTGTGACCACCGCGATTGAATTTGGATGTGTGTTCATGAAGGGTTAATACTAGCTTTCGCCCGCGGCTTCGCCCCCGTGGAATTTGGCCCATAGAAACTTCATGGACAGTTGCACCCCTTATTAGGGGTTGTTTTAAAAAATCCTAAAATATGAGTTTCAATATTTGTCCTGAAGAATATATATACCCAGTCTCAAGTTGACACACGCAAGGACTACAACTTTCCATACAAACTTTTACATCCCAATTCATCCGCTTAGGGGTTGACTTTTGGAAAATCCTCTCACAATGCACCTCTACACCTTGTGAGGAACAATTTTCTGACGTTCTTCTCATGGCATTTTATACTTTTTGTTTTAGAACTGCGCCATTTTGGCAAAAAACAATACATCAAAAAAATCCTACGTACTTTTATAGCTATTCTTATATATAATCGAAAAAACATTAGTGTCTCATCATAATTGAAAAATTATAGGAGCTGTTGGTCCGGCCGTTGACCTTCCAGAACTAAAGGCGTCATCGGAAAAATGCTGCACAGTCGCCATTTTGACATGTATCGCTGTGAAAAATTAATTTCGTATAGTCAATCAAGTGTATAATAAAACCTCTATTTTGTAATTCCGATTTATTTTATGGTTTCGCTGGAAAAAAAAATCACAAAATATGCCCTTTTTGGCCTCTAAACTGGCCTAAGGCCTTAAGGGTTGAATATCACAAGTTCCTTTCTTAGTGAGTGTTTACATCACAAAAGGAAAGTACTGTTCCAATTGCACGTTTCTATCTTCAGTGGTTTGGGCTGTGCGTTGATCTGCCAGTCAGTCAGTCAGTCAATCAGGGCATGCCGTTTTAAAGATATAGATAAGGTACAAAAATGGAGGTTATGTGTGAAACACAATATCCGATAAATGACCGCCTCATCCCAATTTGCAAAAGTACACTCTTTTGACGAAATGTTACAATAACATTTTTTTCATAATTGCGGACTAATTTCATTGATGTTGCGTCCAATTGCTTCTTTGAGCTCCGGAATGGTCTGTGGGATCATTTCCATGCACTTTCCCTTTCAGAACAACCCCAACAAAAGAAGTCCAATGGCGTAAAATCGCACGAACTTGGTGGCCAATTGCATATCGCCGCGGCGCGAGATAACACGACCATGAAACTTCGTCTGCAATAACTGCATTGTTTCACATTGCATTTTCACAATTTCTATGCGTTGCTCGATCGTCCAATTCTCCATGACTAAACCTCAATAATTCCAGATGCCAGTTGTCAAAGATTGGTAATCCATGTTCGCCACAGAAAAAAAAAACAAAATGGCGCGCAATTTGTGAAATGTCAGGTAATCTCGAGGACACCCTTTACAAAAATGCGTACAATGGTGAAGGACATTTTGCAAACAGACGCTCTTTCACATGACTGCTGACTGCGTTCCGCAATGCAGTGGAGGCAAATAAATGCATACGTTTGTGTAGGCGTGTGTGTGATGAGGTTGATGCGGCAGTGTGGGGTGGCCCATAAGGAGGGGAACCCCCGAGGCAGGTGCCAGCTGACATCTCGTTTAATCGAATTAGGCCAATTAGATTAAGACTTTAATTTAATATGACAATATATATGGGGCATTCCACGCGAAATCGACCACTTTCCGGCGAGAAAACATATTTGGAAAAAATTTAAAGTAATTTTTTTTTTCAATTTAGAAAACATAATAGAAATAAAAATCTTACCACGATGGGTCTGGCGGCAAAAAATGCTGAATTTGTCATATTTTTTTCACAAAAAAGGAAATAAAAAATCAAAAGTGGCGTTCTTTGAAAAATTCACGTTTTTTTACGAAAATCTAAAAAATCATGTTTTAGATGACTTTGAATATTTTCAAAATATTTTTTTTCATAAAGAACATTTCAAAACGCAGAATTAAAAAAAAAGAAGATCTTAATCGGTCCATTTTTCAGAAAGTTATGAGCATTTGGAAGAAAAAACGGACGATTTTTTTTCAAAATTCACTACGTATTTGTGATTATGAAAAAAAAATTGAAAAAAATCACACAAGAGTTTTAAGATGAAAATAATAAAGTATTAAAGTTTCAGCCTAATCGAAAGTGGTCGAGCCGGAAAGTGGTCGA
This sequence comes from Ophion ventricosus, assembly GCA_963932345.1. NCBI lineage: Eukaryota > Metazoa > Arthropoda > Insecta > Hymenoptera > Ichneumonidae > Ophion > Ophion ventricosus. Next base: position 3,061,649 of record OZ010720.1, read on the forward strand.
TTTGGCGTGGAATGTCCCATACTGTAGACGAGTATGACTGCCGACGGGAATCGACGTAATTCCGTGTGAGGGTGATGCCTCGTCAAGCATACGGGACAAATAATAATTTTAAAAAAAAACGAAGCGCATGGCAGAAAGAAAAAATGTCACTGTTCGCGATGTACTTGAAATGTGCAGCGATGCGGAATAAAGAAAAAAAGAGTATAATATGAAAACACGATAATAGTTGCACTCGAATATTTTTTTTCACGACAAACTGATGAAAATATATATTTATATATTTAATTGAGCACCACGTTGGCGAACGAGAACTAAAAAAAAATGAGACGACCATGTAAAACTCTCGTACTAATGACGAATGAGATATAAAAATAGAAGCTTTGTCGATCGACGTGTGGAATAGAGAAATTCAAATTGTGAAGTACACACGCGTCTGATTCGCGGGCCAGAGACGTTCTCGATTACACTCCAGTTCCAGTGGCGGCAGGAATTCGCTGACGCGGTAATATTGCTGGAGAGAGCGCTTATGTGTTAGTGACTCGAATGAGAATTCACAGATCGGTGAGCTACCGCTTTTTTTTTTTGACATGCAGCTGAGACACGAAATATTTTTTTGCGCCAGAATTATTTTTTTTGACAGTCCTGTTTCGAATGCACTTGGTACTTTTAAGGAGATTGAGGCGGTCCAGTTGAGTCAAACGACGGTTTATGAGTTTTTTTTTAATAAAATAAATAAGTTTTCTAAAGTATATAATTAAAGGCGAAAATTGTGCTTTTTTATCCTTTGGTTACGTGAAAAAAAAAAAACTTTCGTGTTACTACCAACTTCAAAAAGTATAACATTATTGATGATTATTATGAAATAGTCCCAATATTTTATTAGGTTAAAACGATTGAAAATATTTAAAAGATGAAAAGATTGAAAAGATCCATAACCTTTTATTAAATTAAAAGATTTATAAATATTAAAAGATTTATAAATATAAAAAAATTAAAAATATTCGTAATCTTTTATTAAATTAAAACGATAAGAAATATTTAAAAGATTAAAAAGATTCGTAATCTGTTATTAAATTAAAACGATAAGAAATATTAAAAAGATAAAAAAGATAAGTAACCTTTTATCAAACCTTGATGGTTCAATATTAAATATTTTTTCGATGGGCAAGTTGGGTTTTTAATTTCTCTAAATCCTTACAAAATTTTAATTTACATTATACCGTTGTTATAAATGGTTCATCGTGGTGCTAAATAGCCAAAAAATGACCTCACTCGTGAACGTCTTGCCCATTTAACCGCACGTAAAGCTACATACATTAAACTATTTTTTTAGTTCTGGTATTAGTGGTGAAAAAATTTCAAAAAATTCGTAGATACAGTATAGTCTGGACAATAACATATATAGATTTTTTTATCTTGGATTGTGGGTAACGCTTCAACCTCTTTAATTATGCAGGGAAGTGGAAAATATTACGTTTATTTGACTATTCGAATATTGGAAAAACCAAACTATTAATATTAGAAGATAACAAAAGCCTTCATTAAAAAAAAAATACTGCTAAATCGAAGAATAGTGTGTAAAAGTTGCTCACTGAGTCGTTTGGGTTTAATTTACTATTTTTATTTTGTTCGGACGTGGTTCGTATTTATTTTATGTTCATTTTATTATTTTTCGGTCGATTTTCATTTTTTGCCTCTTTGTCCATCCAAAACCAAACACAAACAAACTCACTGGGTCGTTTGTATTTTACTATTTTTTAGTTCGTCCGTGGTTCGTATCTATTCTATGTTTATTTTACTATTTTTCGATTGATTTTCGTTTTTTTTTTTTTCGTTCGTTTATGCAATCTCAAACCCAAACAAACTCACTCGGTCGTTTGTGTTTAATTTACTATTTTTTTTTCGTTCGTGCTTGGTTTGTATTTATTTTATGAATAAACACTAACTATTTTTAAATTATTTTTTCGGTTTATTTCCATATATTTAATTCGGTGATCCAAACGACGTTTCACTTGATCGAAAATTCATTAATAGATGGACATGCCTGAAGTGCATGCAGCGAAAGGAGTCATCGAAAGATGCAAAAAGGAAAAGAGAAAAAAAAAGCCCAACAGGTATCCAACATTGACAATTGAGCTGAGAATAAAATTGCGTATGTGCAATGATTGCGATTAGCGCAATATTTGACGATAGACAGGAATGTTGCACAGGCAGCACAGGTCAACATTATTGCGTCACGAGACAAAGTAAAATAATTTAATCGTCGAACAAGAGATTTGATCTTTTAAGGGTGTTAATTGACTTTTATCTCACCAGGCACGTTTCTACTCATCTGTCGCCCTCGTCGCATCCTCGTCCGGGCTTTCTCTCTGATGCATCCTCGTAAATCCCTTTTCAAATGCGCCAATTTCCCGTTCACCGGGCGCCGTCGAAGCTCTGGAATTTCGTTATCGACCACACGCATCGTGATTCAAAGTGCTATCGATCAGAGTCGGATGCGTTACGTTTGTCATTGCAGAGAGGCAGAGAGAGAGAGAGAGGGGGAGAGAGAGAGAGTGAGAGAGAGAGAGAGAGAGAGAGAGAGATAGAGAGAGAATAATGTAGATCGATAGGCATGAACAAAGAGAGGGTTATAGATATCATTCACCACCATCTATGCCCACGTATAGTTATGTAAATCTTCTCTTTGATCCATTACAATAGCTTTGGGAAAATTGTTCGCCTTCCATCGAGATCCCGTTAGATCGCGTACTCTCCGACACCCTCTCCACTCATTCCTCCTCCAACACCCTAATAGCCCTCTCGTCAAATTCATTTTCCATCAAAAGCCACACGAAGCATATACAATTATATATTGGGATGTTGAATAATTTCTCGATGTTTTTTTCTTGAGAATTAATGCTTTATTTTTAAAAATTAGTAAAAAAAAAAACATGTCATTGAAAGTATTATCGATCGCTAGCCACAACTTTTACCCATCTTTCTGGCAGCATTTTGAATTTCACTTTGGAAAAACGACACGTCTTTTGAAGCTATCCAAGAGTGGATTTTTTGGCATGTTCATAATCATGGAAGTGCTGCTCAGCCAGGCCATGTGTCATCGATCGGAACAAGTGACAATCGGAAGATGCAATGTCTGGTGAATACGGCGGATGGGGTAGAACTTCTCATTTGGGGGATTACACCAGCCTGAGAGGCTAGAATAAGACTCGGTATTCATGAATATTTTGTAGCTAAACTAATGTATATTTTTTATTGCGATATTTACACTCTTTTAGTACATATTTTTAGCTTCTGATTCTGAGATTCTGTAAACTCGGTAGCGACAGTTTTCGTTGTCGCTCGCTAACGACAGCCAATCGCATGCACGATCAGAAGAATGGTATTGGCTGTCGCTAGCTAACGATAACGAAAACGATCGCTAGCGAGTTTCAGAATCTCGCTACTGCTTGGAAATCGTCGTGAAGACTCCAGAGTCGTTGAGGAACTAATTTTTTTTTTCAATTTTTATTAACAAATATGCAATAAATAAAATATTTACCACAAATTTGGCACTTTCGGATCGACAATACGAATATTCAACATAAGTTAACATAAATCAGAAGACCCGTGGGGTAACATAAATTTAGTCTCTTTGTTGAACCCGAGGAAGTAGTCGTACCTCCTTAAGCATTTCCACGTAAGTTTTCACCGGTTTTGCAGCATGTGGCCGAGTGTTGTTATACTGCAAAATGACTTTGTCGTGTCTCTGTCTCGTACAGCGGACGTTTTTCATTCAATGCTCGGATCAAACGATTCGTTCGTCTCGTAGGGCATATCACCGGTCGTAAAATTAACAAAATTCCGAAAGGGTCGAATAGCCATTTTTTGTCCAACCTTTCACCGCAAACCTTCCGAAATGAATAATTCTCGAAGTATCGGCGACAGCCAATTGCCGCGTGCTCAATCATCATTAAAAATCAATTTGCAGTCGAATCTGAAGAACGTGAAAAATTCTAATGAATCATGCAGCAGGTTCATGACAGTCTCAAATATCTGGCAAATGATTGATGAACACTTCCAATTCTCAAGCCCAACGAAACGTACAGGGTCTGAAAATCAGGAAAATTCGATCTACATTGCGATCAAAATGCATGCATCCCCATACAAATTAGGGTAAATTACGGGATCGTTGCCGTAGAAAATTTTGCGTTAATTTATACAGTCAACGCTAAACGTACTCAAACGGAATCTCTATCATAATTTAAGCGTACATAAGCATGTACGTGCGTCCGTAAATAAATACACAAGAGTACGTACATATAGTTAAATATGTAAATATATAGAAACTTATACCATATATCTGCGACTGCATATTTGCGCGTGTAGTCTCACCAGATCGGATTTGAGGAGTATTAATTAACGTCAGAAACACCAGCATCACGTTTGACAGTACAATGAGCTACGACGTCATTTATGTCTCTCGTTATCTGGCTCCACGACACCAAATACACACACACACACCCACTCACATGCATCCACTCACACACGCCCACTCATACACACCAACTCGCACACATCCACTTATACACACCCACTCACACACACCCACTCATACACAGCAACTCTCACACACCAACTCATACACACCCACTCACACTCACCCACTCATATACACCAACTCACACACACCCACTCACACACACACCCACTCATACACACCCACTCACACACACCCACTCACACACACACCCACTCACACACACCCACTCACACACACCCACTCACACACACCCACTCACACACACCCACTCACACGCACCCACTCACACACACCCACCCACACACACCCACTCACACACACCCACTCACACACACCCACTCACACACACCCACTCATACACACCAATTCATACACACCCACTCACACAAACCCACTCATACACACCAACTCACACACACCTACTCACACACACCCACTCACACACACCCACTCATACACATCCACACAAATATATGTGTGTATATGTATATATATATATATGTTTGTGTAAGTGCATATTATACCCTACCATTACATTTACACATATTGTTCGTGTACAGATGGGAGGACCGGAGGGCGTTAATGTACATAATGCATGAATGTATACACATACACGTTATCCCTTTACGAACGCAATTGTTATACATCGTGTACAGCGATTGACGATTGTGCGCACCAACATGTATATTCAGTCAACGTATGCATATACAGGGTGTTTGGCGCATGGACCGATACATTTTTGTTGGGGGATTGGCGGGGTCATTTGTTAGTTTTTTTCACCCTTAGACACCCTATGACCTAAGTGTCACGGTAATTGAGATATGATTTTTCTTCGTTTTTTTTTTCATCACCCAAAATTTCGCCTTTAAATCGTCACAGCTTTTTTGTTTGTGATTGCAATAGCACGAAATAACTTTTGTTGTATTCTGCAATGTATGTTTATCATAAATAAAACATTATCCGATACAATTGGTTTCAAGAAAATGGCTCATGAGCTTCCAAAGCCTTAAAAATGTTTACATGCATGAAAAATGTCAACTTTTAAATTAATTATAAAAAAAACACTAAAAGCTATTTAGAACTTGGCTTTGTTTTAAAAGGTTCTCTTGTTTATACCCTTTCCAACGGTATGCCACATGTCATAGAAATCATTCATTGTGTCGTCAAAATGAGAGATACTAGTTTGCCAGGGTCAGGGGTAAGAAAAGACTTTTTATGTTTCCGATGTTTTTATTAAACTTGAGTTATAAATTTTGCTCAAATTGACTTTCATTACTCCATATGCATGCAACAAAAGTTATTTCAGGCTATTACAACCGAAAACAAAAAAGTTATGACGATTTAAAGGCGAAATTTCGGGTAATTAAAAAAAAACGAAAAAAAAAATCATATCTCAATTACCGTGACACTTCGAACATAGGGTCCAAGGGTGAAAAAAGTTAGCAAATGAGTCAGACAGTAAGAACTTTGCCTTTTATATATATATATATATAGATAGAAGATTACTTAATCTTGCAACAAAATCGTATATATTCTATTTTGTTATAATCAATTACATAGTCTATACTATAAAACTTAGAGACGTTGAGAGCAAAACAGCACAAAGATTTTCTATAATCTATAAGTTTATATAATTTCATAAATTTATATAATATATAAGTTCAGCTTGTACGCAAAGAAAAATCTAAATCTGTGTGGTTACCTAAACAAAAATAAAAACTTGATGAAAAAAAAAAACACATAAATTGATTACGACGACGTTTCTAGTCGTTCGTTGTCCATTCCTCGACTTCCTCGAGTGCAATCGATACACGCGAGTCTCACTTCGTCGATACGAGTAATTGTTCGCAGCTTTTGACGGCCAATGATGCGTAAGCTTTATCCTCCTTTTAATCATTCCGATATCATCGAAGGCCAGAGACAGAAAGAGGAGGAAAGCGAAGAAAGATAAAGATAGAAGATATATTGATATAGATAGAAGATAGATAGACAGAGATAGAAGAAAGATAGAGGCAACCCCGAGAAAAAAAAAAACTCATTGTCCCTTTTGATGAGTAGTTTGCACCGCCCCCTGACGACATCTTTTTTTCCATAAACGCTCTCGACATACATCGATGCATCAGTCTTGCAAATTCTTTTTTTATGCGCGCGCGCGTCCTCATCGTAAAAGCTCTCCCGAGGTCGTTTTATTGAACAGGAGAGATAAATGTCCGCCATCGTGTTTCAACGCATTTCTTGTCAGCGATGGTTTTTTCTGCATATTTTTTTTTTACCTTATCTTTCAAAAGCATTGCAAAATTGATAGTTTCACTGCAATGCGTCGGAGTTTCTATATCTTTTTTTTTTGCAATGTCCACCTTGTGTAAGGAGAAAGTTGGGGAATTTTTATGTAAATATTTGCATGTAAACATTTCCATATGTTCAACGTGCCCCTTAATTAATTAAAATAGCTTTCAACTGTCCCTTAATTAAAAATATTTAATTCAATAGTACATTATGATACGAGGACGAAAAAACTTTTTCCGAGTGTTGCAATAACACGAGATTAGACAAAGTTTTTTCGTCGAGTATTATACGACATTTTATTTTACGAGGTGTGAAAATGGGGGTCGTAAAACGACCATTATCGTACCGAGTGGAATAAAATAATTAAAACGTCAATTATAAAGTCAGGAAACGTTTTTTTCGTGTCAAATTTCGTGCTTCAAATGTTTATGAAAATCTTCTGAATTAAAAATTTCAAAAAGTCGCTCGACAGACGCCAAAAAATCTATTTCCAAAGATTAAAAAAAAGAAATGCTTTAAAAAATATTGGAAAATCTTCGAGTTCTCGTGAATACGTTTACCCTCGTGATTCTCTCCATAATTTAAATTTCGGATTAATTCTGTTTCAATTCGTAAAGGTATAGAGAATAATAAGAATCTATAAAAAATCAATTAAAAAAATGCTAGTAGTTCAAAATAAATTGAAAGCATGAAAGAAAAATGAAATTGAAAGAATGAAAACTCATGAAAATAATGTTTAAAATGATCATGTCTTGTATCAAATAAAAAAAACTCCGAATTTTAAAAGTGCCAGAAAAAAAAAGACTTACATTTTACTATACGTAATGAGATTTCTCTCCTTTCGTGTAAATTGCAGTACAATATAAAGAAGCGGGAAGAGGTTCAAGAGATGATGCCCCAGGAAGAGCCTAACCCTCTCATGCGAAAGAAGAAGACACCCGAGGAACTCGCAGCCGAAGCCGAGGCCGAGGACGAGGACGAATTCACCAGTAAGTATACTTAAGAAGATTAATATCCAAAAAAAATTTCACACCGTTTACGAAGGATTGTAAAAAAATGTTAACTACATTGCCTTTTCCTGCTTCCTTTCTCCGACATGTCAGTGATTTTTTTCACCTAGGCCAACTGTACACTCGAAGTTGATATTGATGAGCTGAAAAATGAACGAGTCTGAAAAATGACTACGTAATGTCTATTAAAAAAGTAAATACATCGTACATAATATTAAATATAGCCTACGAGTGTTTAAGTTTTTGATATATCTGATTTGGATATAAAAGCATTTTCGAAGCTTCATAGGGAAATCCAAAGTGGCCCAGACTACGATAAAATAAAAAATAAATATAAATACTTAATCGTATCTGATACGTTACATCTCCGAACAACTTATCACAACTGCACGCACACCCTATACGTACATGATTTTTCAAATCCGTCATTTTTTTCAAATGAATAGTCCTTATACTCAAGCGTATGCCGGGTCCAATATTTTCAAAATTTCCTTCGGATCAATATAAGCAATTCTTACACTTCCAAAAAAAAAAAATTATTTAAAAAGGATCTACTTAAATGAAATAGGTTTCCCTAGTCTCGCGGCCTACTACGAACCTATTTGTTTCAAATATTTTTTTCTTATTTGTTCAAGCAATTCTTTTTAAATATTATATATATATTCAAATTATACAAATAAAAATTAGATTAAAAGTAAATAAATAAATTTAAAATTAAATAAATACGAGAAAGGAATATAGGTGTGGTGAATTTATTTATTACATAAAGGTGTGGTGAAAAAAAGTTAAATTATTTTTCTTTTCTTTTCACTAACTAGGCTGTTATTTGGGAAAAAAAGAAAAGTATCCTCGTGCCTTTTATTAACAGGAGCAACTATTTGCTTATAGAAAGACATTTTCCTCAACTGCAGTATGTTACAACAGTCTTCCGAAGAAAAACAAAGCGATGAGATTTTGACGAGACTGAATCGTGTACCATTTTTCCGTCTGTCTCTTTTGTCTTATGCTACCAAATGTAACCAAATCCCAGATTTATTAGGAATAAATAAAATATTTAGTTATAAGACGATATTAAACAGATCTTGATTTGAATAAATAAACATATTTAAAATAAATTTTAATAATGAAATGCAGTAGGAAAAAATTGATTTCACGAAAAATCTAGTTAATTGAAATTTTATAAAATCAAATAGACGCATCTAATTGAAATTTAAAAAAAATTCTGTCAGTGTAACGGTTTTAAAATAACCTTTGACCATTATATATTGATATATATATGTATATAGCGAGGTGTCTAAAAGAGCTCGAGCTACTTATCATAAGTTTATTGTCGGGCTTGTAAGCGAATATAGTGATACACCTTGTCGGAATGTTTCGGAAATCCTCTTATTTCAAAGTTAATAATACACACCCTCTATATATATTTGTATATAAAGTCGAAACCGCTTATAACGGCATTGCCTAAAACGACGAATCGGTTATAACGTTGGTACTGCAGGATCCCTTCAATGTCTTTATAACAGCTTTCGACTATATAAAGGGTGTCCCAAAATTCACGCAAGAAGCAATTACTGATAAAAAAAAAAACATAGGTTTTGAATTAAAAATTGTCAATTTTTTATTGATTCAAAAAGCATACAGTATAGGGTTGTGTATGGAGCAGCATATGCATTTGTTTCTCAACAATCACTCCTGGATTTTCTGAACCCCAAATGCGACATACGTCGATTAACGAAGCCATCAAGATGAAAATGAGCCTCATCGCTGAAGATGATTTTGTTCGAAAAATCAGCATCCACTTGTCGTTGTTCCATAATCCATTAAACGAACTCTCTTCGCTGTGCGTGGTCAGTAGGCTTCAGTTCTTGAGTCAATTGAACTTCGTAAGCATGAAGATGCAAATCTTTCGTGAGAATACGCTGTAGAGAGCTTCTCAAAGTGTCCAATTCTCGAGGTGTCGAATTGATGTTCCTGGACTCTCAGCAACAATCTCACGAACTGCTTCGATGTTTTGTGTTGAACGAATTGTTGAAGTACGGCCAGAGTATCCAAGATCACTAATTGATCCAGTCTCTATGAATTTTTTCATTAATCTCATCACAGTTGATGAAGTTAAATCACTATTCCGACCATATTTTGTACGAAAATTGCGAACTGTAGCTGCCAAAGCTTCATTATTTTTTTTAAATATTGCTCAACAATGCAAAACGCGTTGTTCTTTCGTTTAGCGCTTCATTTTTAATAACCATGAACTGTCAGCTGTCACGCTGTCTTTTTCGTTGGCCACACTTTACCGCACAAATGTTACAAAATTCAAATCTTGCGTGACTCTTGGGACACCCTTTATATAAAAATATGTATAGGGCGTGTATTATTAAATTTCAAATAAGAGGATTTTCGGAACATCCCGACAAGGTGTAACACTATATTCCCTTAATACCCGACAACAAACTTATGATAAGTAGCGCGAGTTCTTTTAGACACTTCGATATATGCAACAAATGTTGGTACTATATGTGCATCGAAGGTTTCGCACCGCAGAGATGCGATAAAGCGATTTAGCATATAACGTTTTCGGAATCGACGCGTATTCGTCGAGTATAACTCGAGGCTTGAATGTGTGCGTGTGTGTGTGTGGGGGTGTGTGTGTGGGTGTGTGTGTGCGTAAAGCAAAGTTCTCCGATGGCAACAGCCCCAAAGATCTTGCAATGCCTTCAAGGATTCGGTACTATTCTGACTCTCTCACTATATAGATATAAGGAATCCTATCGGTAATTCAGGCCCTTTGATGGACGATCAATGAAGTATGAATATATATTTCGTGGATTATGTTGAATCTGGCACCGTCTCGAACGATACCCAACAAGAATATTCCCCAGCTTTCTCTCTCTCTCTCTCTCTCTCTCTCTCTCTCTCTCTCTCTCTCTCTCGTTCTCAAAGGTGGCTGCAGTCGCTGGAGAATTCGGTACTGCATAACGGGCTCCTTCCATAAATTGAGAAATTTTTGCCCGAAAAGCTCAGTTTTTTTTTTCACCGTTATCCTTCTCCTACACTCACATTACCGAGAGGGATCAAAGTGATGTCGAATCAAAGTGAATTCGCTCGGTGGAAACGCCTTTCGTGGATCAAAGTGGATAATGTTTGTAGCCGTTGATCCTCAAAGGGATGATTTTTTTCATTTTTTTTTTTCTTCTTTTTTCCTTCTCTGCAATAAATATCAACCTGGAAATAAAGGTGAGGATGGGAGACGAAATGTTAGCATCATTTTGGCCATCGAGAGAGGCTTTTGAACAAGGCACTTTGGAAGGAACAACTCCTCCTTTCTGGCTCAGTCAGATGATAAATGCCTTACAGTTAGCAGAGGATGTTGAACTTAAGGCGGGCAACCACTTTAGGAGACCGAAAATTAGATGATTTTTCGGATTTTGTTTATTGTGGGAAAAAAAACAGAAATTTCGGCAATTCTGACAATAATTTATTCATATTTTCATACATCTCTGGTAATTTTTTCAAATTATTTCATCCATCAATTAAGGGGTAATTAATCCGCTGTGTCCCTTGGCGTGCCCTCATCGTCGTTGTCGATTTGCGGCAATTGTGCAGCTCGCAATTCGCATCTGAAATAGTCCAACAAATTTTTTATAAATTCTTGCGATGTTTTTTTGAGAACACGTACCTAAATTTTGAAAAAAAAATCGAGAATTGATGTTGGAACGTGTTTGAAAAAAAAGGAACGATTTTTAGCACTTTTTAGCACTTTCTTCTCCCCTGTCTCGCTTTCTCCCTCTCGTTTCGAGCTTGTCTTCTTCAGCCCCCGCCCCCTCACTTTCTCTCTCTCTCTCTCTCTCTCTCTTTTCATCACTCTCTTCCTGTCTCCTTCTTACCCAAGTCCCCAGATTCCCTTCGTTTCCCTCTATCCCATTTTCTCCTCTCTCTCTCTCTCTCTCTCTCTCTCTCTCTCTCTCTCTCTCTCTCTCTCTCTCTCTCTCTCGCTCCCTCTCTCTGTCTCTCTCTTGATGCAAAGGGCCGCGAACTGGTTAGCGTTCGTTATGGCATCGCTGCAGCAGCGCAGCTTTAATCGATAATTGGTTAACGAGCCAGGGTAGAAATCAAACAGAGCAGCTTTGCCTAGGCAAAATCGAACGAGTGTCGACAAACTTCTCGTATCTCGGTGTCCGAATATAGGTAACGATTGAATGTGCCAGATTCGTGAAAACAATATTATCGTTATGCACACCCGGGCGATGAACTGGCCGCAATAACCCAACGAACGCGAAACGTGTAATTCCACGATTTTGGGTACGTCGATTTTGTCAATCGTATTAACGTCCCATCGTAAATCTATTAAGATGTACCAACTGTTTCTGTTGCGGAAATTATAAATCGCCACCTTACCCAGCGAAGCCACGATTTTGTTAGGCTCCGCTGCCATTTTTTTCACCCGGACTGCCTCAAGTACATATCGAGCCTCGTAAATACCATTTAAAGAAGATGCTATGACTTTGCCGAGACAATTCGCCATTTTATTTAAATCTTCCGCCATTTAGTCGTCCCAAGCTTTCTCAAGAACATGGCGAGCCTCGTAAATATGATTTAGATAAGATGCTATGACCATGCCAAGAAAATTCGCCATTTTATTTAAATCTGCCACCATTTGGTCGATTCAGGATGTCTCAAGAACATGGCGAGCATCGTAAATGACATTTGACAAAGTTGCTATGACTTTTCCGAGGTAATCCGCCATTTTGTTCAGACCTGCCGCCATTTTATTGAAATCTGCCGCTATTTTGTTGATCCAATGTGTCTAACAGTATGGCGAGCCGCGTCAATACAATTTTGTAAAGATGCTCTGACTTTGCCGAAACAAACCACCATTTTGTTGAAAACTGCCGACATTTCATTGAAACTGCCACCATTTTGTCGTCCCAGGCTGTCTCAAGAACATGCCACGACCATTGTAAATATCATTTAAAGAAGATGCTATAACTTCGCCAAGAGAGACCGCGTCATTTTGTTGAAATCTGCCGCCATTTCGCTGAGCGACTCTCAACCCTAATGCACTGCATCTGTCGCCCCCCACGAACCGATTGGTCGATCGTGTGCTCGAACATCCTCAAATTGCGTTCCTCTTCGTTTGTTCCAGAGCTGAAGAACTCATTGACGACGGGCGTAAACGAGTTGAAGACAAAATTCGATAACGGCTGCAGTCTGCAATGAGTCAGCCCACACAATTGGTCGAAGTCGATGACGTCGTGGTATGTCATCAGGGTCGGCCATGCAATCCGATCCCCACGATCAGCAGAGCGAGAAGAGCAGCCCGAGAGTCACAACGTTTCGAGTGTAAATGGAAAAGTTGGCGAGGCAAGACCGAGCATCGTAATTAGCCGACGGCAGATAAGTGACGAGAGAAGAAAAGGAACGGGAAGAAGACGCGGAAGAAGAAGAAGAAGGGGATAAACTCTGAGGATGTACAATGAGAGAAGCCGATTAAAGTTTACGATGTTTCGTTTTGCCAACCCAAGAATGGCGAGGAAAACGTCTCCAAGTTGGGAATTTTTTATAAAGACATTTTAATTGAAAGAAAATGAACGACAAATACGGATACGATCGTTCGATTCCGTCGTACAATTGTCGAGTCCGAAAACGATTGGTCATTATCGTCCGGGGCAAGTACACAGGCAAAATCAACAAACAATATAAATATTGATCCACCTTACATGTACCCACACACATATATATACATACATAAGTGTACATGCAATTGATATCCATAAGAACATCACGAATGTCGAGATTGACGTACAGACAGATCGAGAGTGATGCACACTGCGTCAGGGTGCATCGCTCAAACGTTGAACTACAACTGCTGGAAGGAATGGATGAAAATCAGACGAATTCAAAGGAAATTGACAGTCCTGAGTGCAGAGCATTCAGCTGAGCAATGAGTGATGAAGAATTGTCCATTTTTATCCAAATCTACGATGTTGGATGCTTGAACTACAATTGATGGAAGGAATGGATGAAGATCATAAGAAATCAAGTGAAATTGACAGTCCTGAGTACGGAGCATTCAGCTGAGCAATGAGTGACGAAGAATTGTCCATTTTTATCCAAATCTACGATGTTGGATGTTTGGCCTACAATTGATGGAAGGAATGGATGAAGATCATAAGAAATCATGGGAAATTGACAGTCCTGAGTACGGAGCATTCAGCTGCGCAATGCGTGACAAAGAATTGTCTGTTTTTATCCGAATTTACGATGTTGGATGTTTGGACTACAAATGGTGGAAGGAATGGATGAAGATCAGACGAATTCAAAGGACATTTACAGTCATGAGTGCAGAGCATTCAGCTGAGCAATGAGTGACGAAGGATTGTCCATTTTTATCTAGATCTACGATGTTGAACGTTTGGACTACAATTGATGGAAGGAATAGATGAAGATCAGACGAATTCAAAGGACATTTACAGTCCTGAGTGCAGAGCATTCAGCTGAGCAATGAGTGACGAAGAATTGTCCATTTTTATCCAAATTTACGATGTTGGATGTTTGGGCTACGAATGGTGGAAGGAATGGATGAAGATCAGACGAATTCAAAGGACATTTACAGTCCTGAGTGCAGAGCATTCAGCTGAGCTATGAGTGATGAAGAATTGTCCATTTTTATCCAAATCTACGATGTTGGATGTTTGGACTACAATTGATGGAAAGAATGGATAAAGGTCATACGAATTCAAGGGAAATTGACAGTCTTGAGTGCGGAGCATTCAGCTGAGCAATGAGTGACGAAGAATTGACCATTTTTATCCAAATCTACGATGTTGGATGTTTGGACTACAAATGGTGGAAGGAATGGATGAAGATCAGACGAATTCAAAGGACATTTACAGTTCTGAATGCCGAGCATTCAGCTAAGCAATGCGTGACGAAGATTGTCCATTTTTATCCAAATCTACGATGCTGGATGTTTGGACTACAAATGGTGGAAGGAATGGATGAAGATCAGACGAATTCAAAGGACATTTACAGTCCTGAGTGCAGAGCATTTCAGCTGAGCAATGATTGAGGCAGATTTGTCTATTTTTTTTTTCAAAATCTATCACGTTTCAAACGTTTGGGTGAACAGCTTATTTTTCTTATTAACCAGTCGATTTTATACTGCTCGCATTAGGTGGTTCGAAAGATTCTGATAGCCTCCCGAACGTATTGTCATTCTTCCTTGGACGAAGGGCTCTTTGGGGAGAAATGAATAGATATTGTCGCCGATAAATCAATGGCGGATTTCAGTGAAGAAGCTTCAACGGGGAGAGGAAGAAAAAGCCAATACGACGGTGCAATCTGAGAAGAACGACCGCAAAGGACTGCTGCAAATTACTATCGCCAATCACTCGTGACTTTTCTCGTTGGAAGAAAAGTGAAAATTGGTACAGTGAAAAGTGAAGAGAGTTCTCGGAGACTCGCGCCATTGTTTCATCTCTTGATGAATCGTTATGGCATGACGGCAATTCCATCGGGCATCTTTTTCACTCTCTTCTCATTCCCTCCTTGCGATACCTCATCGTAGCCTCGAGAAATTTTCCGTTCGTTAATCCTGAAGAACATTCCTTCTCGGCGAGACGACGACTCATTGGATCCTCGTTGAAAAACTCGTGGCGAATAAAAGTGCTCGAAGATGCGCAACGTGGATGAACGTGATGTCTCGATATCAATTGGTATTGCCATGCAAAAATGAATAGCTGCAATCAAGAACGATCGACGTGTCTTAGAAAAACGGACCAGCCTCAAGATTCAAAAAGTTCCGAAACGAAATCGATGGTCATACGAAACGACAACCTCTATAGAAAAAAAAATGAAAAAAAAAAATGCCATTATTAACCAAAATATCACGAAAAGGTCTAGCATTTGAGACGAAGAATATTCGCTTTAAATCCTGAGAGAGACGATCATTCGAGACACCAAAGAAAGTGTATCGATCCACCCAAGCCCCGGAGAGAGAGACAAAAAAATGATGACAGAGGAATTAAAAGATGGAAGCAGAGACAAAGTCAACCCAAACAACGAACAAATTTAATAAACTTGAAGAATCAAAGAAGAATATCGTGCTAGAGAAGCTGCGAACAATTTATTTCCAGTCTGTCCATTTGCTCCAATCGAAACGGACGACGACTCAAGATCCTCGGTGCCAATCGCGAGCAATTAAAAAATGTTAATTGCACTCGAAAGACACGAGTAGGCGCAGTCGGATGACGAATTGTGCGACGAAGACGACGATATATATAAAAGAAAAATTGTTCATTTCGTTCCTCCTCGGCAACTCGAGTAGACTCGTGGGAATACGGGGTACGGGCTTAGAAAGAAGAAGCAGAAAAAAAAAAACCGCACCATCAAGGGTTTGCAGAAACAAGTACGATCGAGGGGATACGAGGGAAAAAAAAAAGCACACACGAAGACGATGATGAAGATCACGAAGTAAAACGGAAGTGAAAGGAATTTAGCATTTAAGTGAAGACGACGAATAGAAGAATGAAGAAGTAGTCCCTAAGTTTCTAGCGAATTAAACGAATAGACGAGTCGAAAGAAAACAAAACAAAAATACACGAAAAAAAAAAAAAAAAAAAAACCCACCCCCTTAACCGATAAGTAGCGGAGTTATGTAGTTGTTGAACCGTGCGACGGCTGTTTGAATAATAACGATTATTATAGCGAAAAGAAAAAGGAAAAAAAAAAAAACTAGTTGAAACTTTGTAGTTAGGGGAGATTTTGCCCGAGATGTACGGTGAGTCACGAACGAGCGTGTGTGGGTGCGTTTTGTGCGTTTGTGCGCGTGTACGCTTGTGGGCTGTTTCGCTTTGTGAATTGGTGGGAAAAAAAAAAAAAAAAAAAAAAAACGTACGAGCGAAAAAATACCGAGTGAAGAAATTTACGAGGGTTGAAGGGTGGATGGAGGAAAGGGTGGTTTGGGTTTGGGGGTGGAAAGAGACGGTGTGCCTGTGTATGCGCATGTACGTTAGCCAAAAGTAGTTTAAAGCGTATAAAAGAATCGTGTGTATGACCGAATAAGTTCATTTGAATACATGAGTAAGTTAGATTTTATGCTTCGTGTGAGGGGAATGAAGGGACGTAATTGTGAAAAGAAAGGAATGATTAAAATGTGCACACGCGACGCGTCGATTGATCAACGTGGTTAAAAGCCAATGTCTTTGCTTCGTTTCCAGCACCAACGTTTTGCTCCAGCTCCAGAATGAAAACTCGTCCAACGTTCTTTGTCCGAGAATCGATCGAGATCAATCGCCGAAATCAATAAATTTGCGGTATCGATTATCACGAGAAATCCGGCGAAATAATCGACTCGTCGCTGCGTCGAGGAACGTCAAAGCATTTGTTAAAGTTATTCCAGTTTGATGTTTAATCCAAGACGTGCCAGCTGCGACGAGAAAATTGAAGAAAAAAAAAAAAAACACAACGCGATGTTCTCGGAAGAATTTTTATAAGCTCGGATTAATCTGGCGAGAATGTTGAAAAATGAGATTTAAAATTGATGCAAAAAAAAAAAAAGAATAATTCGGATTGACCGAAGAATCGTTAGACTAACGTGATTCTCGGATTAATTTTTCCCTGAAAGATATGAAAAAAAAAAAAAATGGTCCCTCGTTACTTTTTGGTGACGTGGTCGAATAATCGGCCAATTGATCGCTCGATTATTATTATTTTTTTAAATCAATTCATTAAATAATAAAGTAATTGAAAAATCATCGGGAGTGGCATTATTTGTTAATTATTTATGAATTATTAATTAAATAATGAAATAATTAACATGTTAATTTTTCATGAAATAAAAATATGAATTAATATGGGAATTATTAATTAAATATTTAAATACTTTATATGTTAATTATTCATTGAATAATTAACATGTCGATTATTCGATAATTTATTTCATATTTGATTAATTAACAAACCACCCCCGAAAATTCTCATAATCAAATAGCTGGAGCAACACGAGCAATCGAAGCACTGACTGCCGGTGGTTAACGCATGCCTTATATATATTAAAGAAGAGTAAAAAAAAAAGAAAAAAAAAGAGAGAGACGAAAGAATCATGAAGAGTAAAGTAAGAAATAAGTGCACCCAAACAAAAGTATAGAGGAAAAAATGAGATCCACGCGAGAGTCATTCCCGTGAAGAATCAAACATGAGAGATCCGAGAAAAACGTTGAATCGTATAAATGCAAGAAACATGCGAGAAATTAAAAAAAAAAAAGAGAATATTCCACAAGATTGAATTTTCGATTATTTCGCGATCGTCATCTCCTCGAAGCTTCGCAGAGCGATTGGAAGAAGCAAAAAAAATGTACGAAAAACAACGCAAATCGTAAAAGATAAAAACAATTGAGATTGACTCGTTGTGAATGACGACCAAACGATTCAGAGACTAAACGATGGTTTGTTTTTTTTTTTTTCGGAGTACATGGGTTGAAGGAAAAGTATGATTTTTGAAAAAAATTGTGTGTGATATTTGGGGAAAAAAGAGAGAGGGAGAGAAAAGGATAGAGAGAGAGAGAGAGAGAGAGAGAGAGAGAGAGAGAGAGAGAGAGAGAGAGAGAGAGAAAGCAAAATGATATTGAAGCGAAAGAAGACGAAAAAAAAAAACATTAACAGCCATTTTTCTATGGACGATGAAGAGAACAAAATGTATTTTTTTATTTTCTATTCTCCTTCGCGATTTTCAATACTTTCCCGGCGATTAATCGTACGATAAAGGAACGTATAAAAGAGAAGCAACTTTATCCGCTCAAAATCTTTGCAACTCGTTTCTATTCCTCTCTGTGTTGTTCCAAAATATTTCTCACTTCTACGATGGATAAGCAATCTTAAAAAAAAAAAAAAAAACACCAAACCAAAAAACACACACATTTAAAAAAAGATCAAAATAGCAGATAACGCGTGACTGTCCCGTTTTCTCCGGCAAAAACGATCTCGAATCGGAGCGAGCGAATAAATTGTACGCGATGTCAAAAAAAAAAAAAACAGCAAAAAAAAAAAAGAAATCGCGACGAACAAAGCGTACGTGAAAAATGGATCGTTCGCGCTTTTACCGATTCTACCGCACACTTTTTCACAAAAGTGTGCCAATCAATGTTCGCGGCACTGTCGTTGTGTATCTGTTTGTGAGCTTTCAATGTTCATTTATTTTTCTCCTTCAATGTATTCGCGTGTATGTTGTAAACTTTTATCCAATGCGTCGAATCACTTTTCCAACGGAAACGACAAAAGGAGGAGATGAATAACAAAAAAGAGAGAGAGGGAGAGAGAGAGAATGGCAAAGAAAGGTGAAAAAAAAATCTCCTTTGAAAAATACTCAAACAAAAAGACTTATTTTTGTTTTCTTGTTGTTTACAATGTTCAATTTTTTAACCTACATATACAGTGGATAAAAAAAGTATTTGCACACCTCGTGTTTTTCAAATTGTCCTGCGAAAAAACATGAAATACTTTAGCATTTTTTTTTTTCGAAGAAAAATAAAATGTTTAAAAAAGTTTTTTTCGTCCTCGTGTCATAATGTACTATTGCACACCTCGTGTTTTTCAAATTATTCTAACGTGCACACGTCGTGTTTTTTTTTAAGGATAATTTGAGAAACACGAGGCGTGCAATAGTACATTATAACACGAGGACGAAAAAACTTTTTTTAACGACTGTTGCAATCAGACGAGGTTAGAAAAAGTTTTTTCCGTCGAGTATCATACGAAATTTTATTTTGCGCGGTGTGGAAATGGGGGTTTTGCGCACGCGGAGCGTAAAACGTCCATTATCGTACCGAGTGGAATAAATACTTTTTTGCTAACTGTATATATATATATATATATATATACGTCCAGATGTCCGAACGATCATTTACCAATGAAAAGCCAATGTGAAAAAAGTTTCCAAAGTCTCGATAGCCTTGTGGCACCTTGCAACTGTAAAGAAAAAAGAGCCAAAACGCATAAATATATATATATCGGTGCATACACACGTGACTTCCGTTACGTCGAAGTTGCAAAACTTTTGCGCAACGAAGTGTCGCTCCAGGAGCTAGTAGAAAAGAAAACCATCAGCTTCGTTGCCCTGTTCTCGTCCATTTTCGTTGGAGAATACAGAGAGAGAGAGAGAGAGAGAGAAAAAAAACAAGTAAGAAAGTTACGAAACATCCGAGACTTACGTCCGGTATTATGTCAAAGCTGGTATATATTGGGAGTCGCCTGCGATCGGGAGAAGAAAGAAAAAAAAGGGGGGTTAATACTCGTATGAAGTTTGGACGGAAGGAACTGCCTGAGCTACAAGTGGTGAAGTACGAAAAATGGCTCGAGGTTGGCGAAAAGTCGCGAAAAGATGAAGCCGAGAATAAAAATGCACCGGCAAAACGAGCAGGGAGAGGGGAATATTTTAATGCTATTTTTTTTAAATTTATTTTGTTGTTATTTTCGGAGCTTTTTTGTTTGTTGATTATTCCTAGATGTTTATTAGTAAATTATAATAATATAATAATAATGAATATTAATACTCAATAATTTATTTGATAATAAGCTTATGATTAGTAAATAAATTATTATTATTAGTACAAAAGTTTATTATTTAGAATAATTGATTCACTAATAAGTGTATTATTAGGAAATAAATTATTAATAATTTATTTACTTATAAGTGTATTATTAGCAAATGAATTATTAATCATATATTTACTAATGAGTGTATTATTAGCAAATAAATTATTAACAATGGATTTACTAATAAGTGTATTATTAGGAAACAAGTTACTAACAATTTATTTTCTAATAAGTGTATTGTTAGGAAATAAATTATTATTATTTTGAAAAAAAACTAAAATAAATTAGCATTATTAGTAAAAAAAAAGTTTAGTATTTATAATAATTTATTTACTAACAAGTGAATTATTGAAAAATAAATTGTTAATAATTTATCTACTAATAAGTGTATTATTAGTAAAAAAGTTGAGTATTTATAATAATTTATTTACTAACAAGTGTACTATTCGTAAATAAATTATTAATAACTTGTTCACTAATAAGTATATTATTAGCAAATAAATGATTAATAATTCATTTACTAATAATTGTATTATTAGCGAATAAATTATTACCAATTGATTTACTAATAAGTGTATTATTATCAAATAAATTATTAACCATTCATTTACTAATAAGTGTATTATTAGGAAATAAATTATTAATAGTTTAGTTACTAATAAGTCTATTATTGGTAAATAAATTATAATTATTGATAGAAGAGTTATTAAATAATTATTATTAGCAAAAATTACTTTGGTACTCTCAATAATTTATTTACTAATGGTCGTTTGGACAGATTTGTTGATTTTTTTCTTACTTTCATATCTTTGCTATAATTTGATTGAATTGACAAAGAACCGGTACGTAATTATGAAGATGAAGAACCGAAAAAAAGATGCCAATAGGAAAACGGTCTCTTTTTATCAAATATCCTCTTTGAATTGGAAAAAACAAAAATTCTCTCTCTCTCTCTCTCTCTCTTTCTCTCTCTCTCTCTCTCTCTCTCTCTCTCTCTCTCTCTCTCTCTCTCTCTCTCTTTCTCTCTCTTTTGTTTCCCTCCTCTGTATGTCGACCTCCGTTTGAAATAACAATTTCTCAGCAAATAAATTTACCTCCTCTCTCTCTCTCTTGCACCGTTAAACGGTGGCATTTCGATGTTGCATGTGCGAGCAAATTTTCGTGTATTGTGAATATTGCCTTAATCGTACGTATAGCTTAAACGCAGTCTCTCGACATACGCATACAATAATTGCTCTCGAATGAACGGGTGTGTGTCTCCATTCTACTTCTTCTCTTTTCTGTGTGTCGTTTTCGCAGCTGCGTAAAAAAAAAAAACAAAAAAAAAACTTGCTAAAGCCTTAAACACAGGTACCAGCTCGTCGAGAATTCATTCGCGAACTGACCACGTATCTCTCTTCGAAAATTATTTCACCACCTACACTTCGAGTTGTTCGAAGCGACATGATCTTCTGTATATTTCCTCCTTTCGCCTCTCGTCCAATCAAACGAAACTTCCCGAGCTCTCGGTTACATTTATTTTCGCCGTATGTGCCGCATAAAATCATTATTCTAAAATTCAGAGTCAATAGCCTCGAATCTGTGTCTCGCGCATCCCCCAAAAACACACGTATATTTTTTCATCAATAGCTGACGTGAGATTAAAATTGATTCTAAAAGTGACGGGGCATTGTGACGAAAAAAACAAAAAAAAAAAAAATACAAAAAGAACAAGAGAAACGAGATTGAAGTCGAGCTGGACCACGCTTACACGTCAACGTCTCTCCTCGTCTCTGCAGACTTTTCGATCCCACACACAAACACACACACACACACACAGACACACTTGATATTCAATCTCGATCTATCTCGATCGATAATTCGACGATTCAAAATAAGTTTCTTTCGAATCGGACGATTGTTTTTTTTTTTTTTTTTTTTTTCAATTCGACAAAGAAGTCAGTGGCTCGACGGTCGTATTCTCTGCTCTATTGGATGACCCAGCGCGATCCCGAAATCGTCACGACGACCAAAACTTCAATGAAAACTTCGCGAACGTCCAACAAGAAAAAAAAAAAAAAAAAAAAAAAAGCACGGGCCCTAATAATTAAATCCGCGAACACGTGAGGGCCCGAAACTCCTTCAATTATCCCGAAACAATATACTTGAAGTCAATTAACTCAATTATAATCCCGAGAAATGTTAATATTTCATTAATAGTCGCGATTAGTTCGCAATTAATTCTTTTCTCCTCAATAATTACGATTAACGATTAATTAACGATTAATAAAATACTCGATCAATATTCGTACGATTCGTAACGATTAATAAAATACTCGATGTATCGTCGTACGAGCAAAAAAGCAACCACAGATCGATACACCGGACTGCAGAGCAATAGAACAAGATTATTAAAAAAAAAAAATTAAAAAAAAAGAAAGAAAAGAGAATTATTACAGATGAGAATATTTATTATTGTAAACTGTAAAACTATCTGTATAATTCTTCTATCGTAAATACGCTTGGGCCTGAACAACATTTGATTTATTTCTGCTGTTATGTGACGTCAACGATTGACGAAAAATCGTTAATTAACAGTCGAACGATGTCTCAGTGAACAATTATTATTCCCTTCGTATATCAACAATATATAAATATATGTATTATTCCACACATATACATGTATACATACACATACACACATATGAATGTATATATAAATATATATATACAGGGTGGTCCAATAACCATTAGCACCTTGGATATCTTCGAAACTATAAGGTTCACAGAAATATTTGCCGAAATGAAATTGCACAATACGAAAGGGGCCATCCGATAGCGATAATAGTTTTTTTTTTGCAGGTGGAGGTACTTCGGACATTTGAAGGTCAACTTCACTTTTTTAAATGGATCGGTATGTTTTTTTTTTTCTGTATCATGAAAGAGGAGCTTAAAACGAGTTCAACGACCTATGACATAAGGTCATTGAAGGTCATAGAAAGTACAGAACGGCGATAATACTTACAGTTTCGATAGTAAATAAAGTTACTACGTTTATAGTAAGATAAACGCCTTTCTGTACTTTCTATGACCTCCAATGACCTTACGTTATAGGTCGTTGAACTCGTTTTAAGCTGCTCTTTCATGATACAGGAAAAAAAACATACCGATCCATTTAAAAAAAATGGAGTTGACCTTCAAATGTCCGAAGTACCTCGATCTGCAAAAAAACTATTATCGCTATCGGATGGCCCCTTTCGTACTGTGCAATTTCATTTCAACAAATATTTCTGTGAACCTTATAGTTTCGAAGATATCCAAGGTGCTAATAGTTATTGGACCACCCTGTATATATATATATATATATACAGGGTGGACCACGCAACGTGTGCACCTCTTTTACGACCAAAATATGCGTTGCACAAAAAAATGTTTTATACAAAAGTTACATGGTTTATAAGGCTACACTATGTGGTGCATTTATTTTTTTTATCGGTGGAGGCGCTTCGAAGATTTGAAGGGCAACTTTATTTTTTCAAATGGAATGCTATATTTTTTATAGCGTAATATGATAGAGTATCGAATTCTCAGTAAAAAAGTATAGACCTTTATTAGCCCTAGAGTTAATAGCTAACGAGTAATTTCACTTTATTACTTTAAAATTTTCTTCACGTAATATCAAGTTGGAGATTCAAATCTACTACAAATTTCTGAATGGCAGTGTTTACATCACATTGTTTATCAATATGAACACATTTACCACATCACACACACTTATCATGATTCACAATCTTCTCAATGATTGTAATCCAGTATTAAAGTATCCTTCGGTGATTGTGCGTGATTATTATCAGAAAGATAAAAGTGAAAATGAATGAATGAATCTCCAACTTGATATTACGTGAAGAAAATTGTAAAGTAATAAAGTGAAATTACTCGTTAGCTATTAACTCTAGGGCTAATAAAGTTCTATACTTTTTTACTCAGAATTCGATACTCTATCATATTACGCTATAAAAAATATAGCATTCCATTTGAAAAAATAAAGTTGACCTTCAAATCTTCGAAGCGCCTCCACTTATAAAAAAAATAAATGCACCACATAGTGTAGCCTTATAAACCATGTAACTTTTGTATAAAACATTTTTTTGTGCAACGCATATTTTGGTCGTAAAAGAGGTGCACACGTTGCGTCGTCCACCCTGTATATTCAGAATGGTGGTCTATATTTCTGATCTACTTATACGATTGCAAATCGTAGACAAGCAAACAAAACAAAGTTCTTTCATCCTCTCTCTGTGCCCGCACCTTCGATGTCTCTACGTGCATGTATGTGCTCGATATGTGAAGAAAAAAAAATGTCCTGCTCTCCAAACTGTAGAGGAGCGAGACTGTCAATTAAATAAAATCGGTAATGACACGAAGGGAGGAGAAAAAAAAATGTGTCAACCCTTTTTTTTCACAGGAATGCAGTCTCGCTCGCTCATTTTTACTCAAATATGTGTAACCCTCTTCGAGATATACACGAATCTCTCGCGTTCTCGTATAACAATGAAATTGATAACGATCGACCGATCAGAGCCTGGACAAAAAGTAGATGCCAATTGGCGAGTCGCGTGAACAATGATAGATCGTAATATCGACGAAACGCGATAGAAATTCGACGAAGGGTGTGCAAGATAAGAGAAATTCGAAAATATCTGACTATACCGGGTATTACTACTTAATCGTCTTGGCGTGGTAGAACAAAAATAAAAACAAAAAGAGATGCTGTGTCGCTGCTACTGTTTTAATCGCTAATTAATGTCGTGTGTCGTTGTTGTTGCTTCTCGATATTTAAGATGAAAAATCGATAATTCATCGAACCTTTCATAACTGAGGCATTTCAGCTGAATTCGATTTACTTTTAGCCGAAGATTGACCGTCGATAATGTTCGACAGTACAGTTTAAATGTTCCCTTATTTGACGTTTAAATTTAGAGACAATTTTTTTCGAATCTTTCATTTCCGAGTTATCTTTGAATTGACGTAAATGACGATTCTCTCTTTTTTTTCAAGAATCCTACAAAAAAAATAGTACATTATGACACTAGGACGAAAAAAAACTTTTTCTAGCCTCGCTTTCGGCTTGTGCTGCAAACGCACATTCGTTAAAAAAAGCTTTTTTCGTCCTAGTGTCATAATGTACTATTTTTTTAATCTTGGATTGTGATTAACGCTCCAGGCTCCTTAAAGACGCGGAACAGTGAGATTGGACTCTAGTTTCGTGATTATTTTAATCGTGCTTCGATAACTCAAATCTGAGAGGAATTTATTTCAATTCAATTTTCTTATTATCATTTTGTTTTTTCGACGACGATCGAATAATTTATTAATACGTGCAATACGAAAATGGGCAAATCGTCATTGGGAAAGGGTTTGTCGAATACAGAAGAAATGACTTCCGTGCGCATATGCACTCACCATCAAGCGTAACTTTGCGCATACGCTTGTATACGTTTATTCGCGAACGCTTTAAAAGTCAATGTTAAAAAAATAATCGCGTTCGATGAAACCGACAACTATCGATTCGAGAATCGTTACTCGCCCTTTCGATTGTCACGATTGCGTTGAAAAAAAAAAAAATAATTACGACACGTCGCGAGTAATACGCACGTGACTGAATGACAAAAAACACAAATTTATGAACCGTTGCGGCCTAAAAAATTCATCGCTCTCTCTCTCTCTCTCTCTCTCTCTCTCTCTCTCTCAACAATCTTCTTCTTTTTAGAACTTCGAAACTCTTGAGAACCGAAAAAGAAAAAAAAGCTGCCAGATCTTTTTTTCGGCGTGATCTTTGAGCAAAATATTTTTTTCTTTTCTTCCTGAAGCACGATCCAAAATCTTTCTCGAGATTTCTGATCGTAAAGACTAGATTTGTGACTCTTCGAAAACAAAAAAGTCCGTCTGATACAGGATTACAACCAATTCGATTTGGAGTAGTTTAATGCTCGAGCATTTCACCGATGAATATTGAAAGATACTCTTTTTTTTTTTTACATACGTCCAATTAAAGTTTAACTTCCAATGTTCCGTAACTTCCGCTACAGCGTTTTCCAGGATCTTTTTTTTTTATTATTAAGATCTAGAAAATTTAGCACAGTTTCTTAAGGGAACTGGCAAAGTTGAAGTTGAACTGGCAAAGTTTGAAGTTGAACTTTTATTGGACGTGTCCTCGTCTGAAAAAAAAAATCAGTATCCCTTAAGGAAAGGTTACCGTCGTGAGGCAAGAAAAATGCATCAACTTCAGATTTTTTTTTAATATAATATAAATACTTTTGAAAATGGGCTCCAACGTATTTTATTCTTCTATCAATGGAGAGTGAATTTCAATTTTATTTATGAAAAAAAAATCCAAAATGGTTTGAAAAAAAAAACCCAATTTTTTTGCACACTCTTTTTTTAGCTACAGCGGACGAAAAAAATATTTCTAAACCAATTTTTGACAAAAATCGCTTCCTGATGGCTCCGCAAATTGAATTTCCATTAAAATGCACAGAAATTCGTGTAAATAAATTTTTAAATACTTAACCCTATAATGATAACCTGGGGTGAAAAACCACCCCAGGTGAGTTTAAATCTCGCGCCCTTTCTCCCTACCTCACGTTTACGACTGACTTCTTTTAAATTCCCGGACTAGTACCTCGTGACTTCTTTTAAATTCCCAGACTAGTACCTCGTGACTTCTTTTAAATTCCCAAACTAGTACCTCGTGACTTCTTTTAAATTCCCATACTTCGATTCCCGGAATAAATAGACTTTTTTCGAAAATCGAGTAAAACTAACAATCCTGTCTCAAAACTGTATATTTTCACTTTATAATGCCGTTGGATTTATTCAATTACGTTAAAAATCAACGGAGATATTGGAAATTCAATCAAAAATGTCATTTTTACGAATTTTTCATGTTTTTCACCCTTTTACCTCATTTTTTACCAACTTTTCCTACTTCAAGCGGAATCGCCGTAGGCTTACGTGATTCTGCATTAAAAAACGAAAAGAATGAGCCCAAGTTGAAGCCTTTTCGTGAAATTTTACCGGAGATATGAATTTTTCAAAATTGGGGTGGTTTTTCACCCCAGGTTACCATAATAGGTCAAAAAAAATAAGATTACCATTCTAGGATTAAGATATGAAAATATCCTTTTACACACGTGCTCTGAACAGTTCAAGGATGCAAATTGTGTTTAAAAAAAATCAAATTTTTCGTCGTCATGAACGGTAACCTGCCCTCAACACTTGTCACGAATTGTCGATGAACTCTCGTTGGCACACGATTGCAAAGGAACCCAAGAAAGAAGTATTTTATTTTTTTCCTAGCCTCAAAAATGGACTACCATTGGGCTATTTCAATTGAATGAAAAGCCTCGAGAATATTCTCACAGAAAACGGCAAAAAGTGTATTTAAAAAATTCTTCACTAGCCTTCTCCTCGATTATCCTTCGCTTTTACTTAAGCCACCCTAAGCCCCAGCGCGGCAACGTGGCACGTGATATAAAAAAAATAAAAATAAACAAACAAAGAAGACGAAGAAAAGGAAAAAAAAGAAAATCCACACACATATAGGCACACACTTGAGCATTACTCGATTAGTGTTTTCACGTAGAATTATAATCGCAGTGATACGACACTGATTATTTTTAGGTTTAAGCTTAAGGGTGAGAGAGTGATATAAAACGCTATAGTGAGATCGTAAGACGCGAGATGAATGACGGAGGAAAAATTAGTGAGTATAATTTCTCCCCGGACCCTCCGTTTGTTACGTAAATCGACTCTTCGTTGAAAAAAAAAAATAAAAATAAAAATGCTTGAACTTTTCGAAAATTTGCCTCTACGAATTTTTTAAACCCAAGCACAATAGTGGAGAGCTTCGGGTCTCGAGATAACGTTATAAATCAAATATAAAAGGCAACCGATCGACCTTAATAAGCGACATTAGATATTTATAATCGACAACCAAAAAAAAAAAAAAAAAAACAAATGTAACGATATATTGCGAAAGAAAAAAAAAGGGGGGGAGTTAGGAAATAAAAATTGCACCCAATCAATACGAGACTATAACCACGCGAGAGACGAGTACATGATGATGTGACGACAAATATGCAATATAAACAGAAAAACTTTTTTTTTTACCCCCTCACGAAAAATCATGCGTCGAATAATTTACGTCGTTCTCGACTGAGGATGTTCAGTTTTACATTGTTTTTTTCCCCCTTTCATTTCCTTACGTGTAAATAGTCGTTATTAATCATTAAAAAAAAAAAAACAACCGAAACTCCAGGACTCCGATGAGGACATAAATTCGTGACGAGAAGAAAAGAAAAATGACCGTGCGTCTTGCTTTTACGTCGTATGAACGTCCCGCATCCTACTTCGGTGAAAATCGCGATGTACGCTAGGGATGTTCGATTTTCGAGAGAAAAAAAATGGTTTTTTGGATCGATTCTAAATCGAATGTCTAAGAATGAATTCTGCAAAAGATCGAAACGTAAAAGATCGATCTTTCGAAAACCGATTTATTTTTTACGTTATACGTTATCGAAAAAATCAATATAAAAAGCTCAAAAGTACGCGGATGAACTAAACAGCACATTCTGAAGAAAAAAAAGGCATA
Organism: Ophion ventricosus; assembly: GCA_963932345.1. Taxonomy (NCBI): domain Eukaryota; kingdom Metazoa; phylum Arthropoda; class Insecta; order Hymenoptera; family Ichneumonidae; genus Ophion; species Ophion ventricosus. The sequence continues at coordinate 3,090,690 of OZ010720.1, forward strand.
CATCTTCAACCCTTTGCACCACCTTGGCGGTCAGAAAAATAGGTATAAAAAATAAAAACATTTTTTGACGCGACTATTAAATATATAAAATAATTATTATAAACGTTATAGTTTTATAAACAAAGTAAAAAAATTGAAAAACGACGGAGACATGCCGTCTAGTAGGACCCTCTTTTGAAATTCCTTGCCGATGGTGGAATTTTTTTCTCCCTCAGGCATCGTCTGAAAAATAAAGAAAAAATGTTTTCTTGTAAAGAAAGGTAATAGCTAAGGTAATAGCATAGGGGGAATTAAAAAAAAACGTTTTTTTTTTGTCGAACAGCTGTTTGAAAATAAAACTCTGATTTTTACCAAACTGTTGTGTTTTAAAAATTAATAAAAAATAAACGCGACTTCCAATTTTTTTTTAAATCTAATGCTACATCCTAGATAATATTATGAAGAATATGTGGTACAAATTTCATCAAAATCGCTTGAGTAGATCTCGAGATATTTTGTCCGCCGGTTCGAAAAGAGGGTCCTAATAAACGATTTATATCTCCGCTATTTTTAAATATTTTTCATTCGTTTTTTTTTTTCATTTGTTCATAAAACTATAGCGTATTTGTGAAAAATAAAAATTATTTTATATAATTAATAGGCGCGTCGTTTTTTTTTTATTTATTTTTATACTAGGAATAATCGTTCGATTATTTTCCATCCAGACAAAGAATCGATTCTGGCCCAGAAAAATCGGTTGCCAAACAATCGATACAAAAAATCAATTTTTCTCATCGAAAAAATCGAATCTCCTGAAGATCGAATCAGAATCGAACATCCGTAATGTAAATCCACCCACACGAGTACTACGACGAGGCAAGAAGATAAAAATAAACGACAGGCCGATAAAACTGAGTTTGACAAAAAAAAAGAAAAAGGACACTGGCACCGAGAGCAACAAATTGAAAGGTGAAACGATAAATTACGTAAGGAAATTAGAAGAAGAAAAATAAAATGTACGTAAACCGCATGATATGATTATTCAGAGACAACGACACAACGCATTAATGAATTAATAATAATAACTAACAATTACCGAAATTATCGATAACCCGACTATAATTATTATCCAATTATTACGACGATTGGGGGAAAAAAAAGGAAAATTATTATCGCCATGATGATGAGAATGATGATCATTCGTTATGCGTGCATTGTATACATAAATCCTCATATGAGGCATTCTTCATCAACTGGGCCACTTTTTTTTTCAACCTCTCCAAATTTTTTCAAAATCTGCCAGTTTGAAATATTAGTCAAAAGGAACGTCTGTGATTTTTTTTAGATTTTTTTAGGCGTCCGTTCAGGATTTTCAATTTTTCATTACGAACACTGTATCCGAAAAAAAAATTCACCAAACAAAAAAAAACAAGAATAAATTTTTTTTAATTTTTTCCGCTTTATCGAAAAAAATAAGAATCATAATTTTTCTGCATTGAGATCATTGAAAATTGGCAAAAAAATGAGAATAACATTTTTTTAAACCTAATAACACACTTTCGATTTCGGTACAAATTTTACAGGATGTCTGTCATTGGGTAAAGAGTCTGCGAAAAATTTTTCAGAATGCTACCTGCAATGGTTAGGATGAAAAAAAATAAGGGTTTTATTTTTTCATCCTAACCATTGCAGGTACCATTCTGAAAATTTTTTCGCAGACTCTTTACCCAATGACAGACATCCTGTAAAATTTGTACCGAAATCGAAAGTGTGTTATTAGGTTTAAAAAAATGTTATTCTCATTTTTTTGCCAAATTTCAATGATCTCAATGCAGAAAAATTATGATTTTTATTTTTTTCGATAAAGCGGAAAAAATTTTAAAAATTTTATTCTTGTTTTTTTCTTGTTTGATGAATATTTTTTCGGATACAGTGTTCGTAATGAAAAATTGAAAATCCTGAACGGACGCCTAAAAAAATCTAAAAAAAAATCACAGACGTTCCTTTTGACTAATATTTTAAACTGGCAGATTTTGAAAAAAATTTGAGAGGTTGAAAAAAAAAGTGGCCCAGTTGATGAAGAATGCCTCATATATATATATATATATATATATGTATATATGCGCACATATGTATGCACATGCATATGTGCATATTATATACATTAGCGTGATAAGGTGAGCTTGCGGTTGAAGACGATGTTTAATCGAAAAACAAAAAAACATGGCAAACGAAGTTAAAAAAAAGAATTCGCGATACAAGAGTATAAATTAGGCTTTAGCTTTGTACGTGAGAGTATAAAATTAAAGTGTGCTTAGTAAACTCCTTAAAAGAACGACCGTGAGAGAGAGAGAGAGAGAGAGAGAGAGAGAGAGAGAGAGAGAGAGAGAGAGAGAGAGAGAGAGAGAGAGAGAGAGAGAGAGAGAGAGAGAGAGAGAGAGAGAGAGAGAGAGAGAGAGAGAGAGAGAGAGAGAGAGACAGAGATAATGGATAAATGCGAGGAATCATTGCGCACCACAAATTGCATCACAAATAAAAATAAAGCAAAGACGTATTATCGAAAAATAATAATAATAATAATAATAATAATAATAATGAAAACCAATACTAAAATTGGCGTTAATCACGAACGTTGAATAAATTCTTTCATCGACTGCCATTATGGTGTTGAAATTTCTGTGTATTTCCATCATCCTAGGATCGAACTTTTGCGATTTCTTACGATTTTCGATGTGGCGCTCTTGGCTGTAGGAAATGTCACTCTCGCCGATAAACAGCTGTTTTTTTTCCTTCTTCTTCTTCTTCTTCGTCAATCTCCATCCCGACAAATTACATCCACGAATCAATGAGAAATCGCAGCACGAAATTATAGCAAAAGTGAAAGGATAAACAATTTGATAAATTTTATTGTCGCGTGTACAATGAAGCGAGCAATATTTCCATCGCCAAATAAAGAATCATTTGTCTAAATTCTCTGATCGGTGATCGGTGATCCGATAAACCAAAAAGCAATACTGTTGATGCCTGTTATACTATTATACGAGCCATTTAGCCCCCCCCCCCCCCCCCCCACCCCCAAAAAAAGCGAAGAGTGAGCAAAAACCTAGGACAAATACAAAAAAAAAGAATCTTGTCAAAACAAAAAAAACGAGAATAAAATTAAAATCGATTACGACACTTTGCGACGCGACGTGACTATTTGACTGAAGCTCGCGGCAACTTAGGAGCCCAGCAGTTCGACGATTGTTATCCAACGAGGTGAAAGACGACCGAGCCACGCGATCTCCATTCTTTAAAATCCAATCTCAGCGATTTTCCATTCCAAAAAAAAAAAAAAAAAAAAAATCCAGACACACAATATCAGGGAGCTTACACGACGAAAAAAAAAACAACAAAAAAAAACCAACATTCAGCACTCCGATATAAAACATACGGCGTAACAAGTCTCTCGCGTGTCCAAAAATCGCACGAAATTTGCTCATGAGTATTAGGAAACGACGAAAAAAGCGTCGAATAGCACGAAAAAAAAAAAAAAATCGAATAAAAAAAAAACGAGGAAGAATAAGGAGCTGGAAACGCGACGGGGTTTCGTGATTATTCGACGAGTAGCATATTAGAGATATACAGCATGAGGATACATACCGAAGGTAGAGAACAAGAAGGAACACAAGTATAGCTACACCTTAAAAGAAAATAAAATGTTAAAAGAAAGAAAGAAGAAAAAAAAAAAAAAACACGACGAGAATGCGAGTAAATATGTAAAAGCGGGGGAGGAAGTCTTGTATAAAGTAGTATGCGTAGTGGCTAAACGAAAAAAAAAACAAAAAAAAACAAAAGACGAAAAACACGAGCGAGTTTGTTGTTGAACATAATATAATTGTAAGCATTGAAAGCAAAAAAAAAAAAACAGAAAAAAGAATACAGAAAAAAAGCAAGAAAAAGGAGAAAACCAATGATGGTGACGATGATGATAATACTATATTGTTGTTAGATATATATATTATATAAATATATATATACATACACACATATATATATATATTAATATAAAAATTAAGTAATCTACATTGTAAGTGACCACACGGAATACACATGGGAAATAATAATATTGAAAAATAAAGAAGATTAAAAAAAAAACATCACTCGACGAAATAATATAGTTTGTACAATGTGCAAACGTGCAAACCTTGACGCAAAAAAAAAAATACACGTACGATCACAGGACACGTATTCCTTGCGTGTTCACGAATCCTTCGTAGATATGAGCCTGCTTGAAAAAGTGTTTTTTTGAAAAGTGTTCTTGAAAAAAATTAATCCCTGTCCTTCTTCCATCCTTATTCGAACACACGGTTTTCGAAGTTCCAGAAGATATCGACGATTTGTATCGATGCATCTAGGATGTTCATCTCCTCGTCCAAGCTGCTCCGAGGAGCTAAAGCTCCAGGTAGGAGAAGAAATTCTCATTCGTACTGAAAGAGGTAAATTGGCCGGTGAGAATAACGATTTTTTTTATTTCATTATATTTCGGTGAATACCAATGACGATTGGAGATCAATTTGATTACGATGATGATCAACTTTTCGGCATTTTGGTGATCGTTGATCCAACCTTGAGAATTTTAGGCGTTACGTCACTATGGCCTTCGGAAAAATAGGTATTTTTTTTCACGGGACTATTAGATGTATAAAATAATTCTTATTTTTCACAGATATATGTTTCATGAACGAATTTGAAAAAGAAACGAATAAAAATTATTTAAAAATTGCGGAGATACAAGTCGTCTTGTAGGACCCTCTTTTGAAAATCCTTCCCGATGGTGGAATTTATTTATCTGTCAGAAATAGTCTGAAAAATTTGGAATAAATTTTTCTTGTGTAGCATAGGGAAAACATTTAAAAAATTTTTTTCGTAGAAATGACAGCTGTGTGAAAAATGAACTCTGATATTTACCAAAATATTGAGTTTTAAAAATTGATAAAAAAAATTAACGCGGCATCCAATCAAAAGAATTCTATGCTACATCCTAGATAATATTATAAAAAATATGTCGTATAAATTTCATCAAAATTGGTTTATATATTCTCAAATCTCGATATATTTTGTCCACGACTTTAAAAAGAGGGCCCTTATCGATGGTGGATTTTTTTTCTCTGTCAGGCATCGTTTGAAAAATTAAAAAAAAACAATTTCTTCTGAAGCAAGGTAATAGGCTAACGTGCAGCATAGGGAAACAATTTTTTTTTAGCGATGACATCTATATGAAAAAAAAAACTCTGTTGTTTACCAAAATATTGAGATTAAAAAAAATGACCGCGGCTTCCAATAAAAAAAAAATCTTTGCTACATCCTAGATAATATTATAAAGAATATTTAGAATAAATTTAATCAAAATCCGTTGAGTAGATGTCGAGATATTTTTTTCCACCAGTCTGAAAAGAGGGTCCTACTAAATGACTAATATCTCCGCAATACATTTTTTTTTCATTTTTTTTTCCAAATTTGTTCATAGAACTATGTATAATGTATTTGTGAAAAATAAAAATTATTTCATATATTTAATAGTCGCGTCAAATTTTCTTTTTAATTTTTATACCTATCTCTAACACTTCTCGATCGATTAATTGCGAACTAATGAGAACGTCTCGTTATATTATGAAAATCCGAAAAAAATAAGGATATTTGACGTTATTTGTTTATAACGACTGGGGACAAAAAAAAAGTAATAAACAAAATGATGTTTTCGAAATCTGCACTATTCGAAGTACTTCTGTTTCGTTTTTTTTTTTACAATTTTACCGCATCCTCCAACACGATGACAATGTTGAAAATGAAGATAAAGAGAAACATTCATGTACGATCGTAAATTGCAGAACGCCAACGAGGTACTCGTGGTATGCGCAACGTTGGCAATTATTTTCATTGGAAAAAGCGCAACAATGACAAAACAGTTTCGTTCAACCTAGAAACGAATCCGAGACTTGCACAACTCTTTCGACCCAATTCTTCATCGTAAAGGAATGTCAATTTCAAAATCGAACCTCCAAGAATCATCGATGTACGTAATTTTTTTTTTTACCTTTATTTTTGTCGACGAATCGCCAATGCAGCACATTTTTTTTTTTCTTTTACGAAATACGTTTCATATCGAGGCGACTTGGTTCCACAGTCAAAAACGGACAGTCGAAAGAAGTTCACCGAGAGACGCACGCGATTCGTCGTCATTCTTGGATCGACGGTTTTTTTTTCTTTATTTTTATTAATTTTTCTTATTACGGTGGAAGACGGGAACGAAAATTTAGGACGAGGAAAAAGTTTTTTTTATTTTTGATCCGTATTTGCCGAGCTGTTCGTGTCGGAGAAGCGTGTTAATGGAAATTTATATAAATTTGCGGTGGGAAATAACGTCAAGGATATTATAGTATAAGAGGAGAAGAAAAATAGAGGTGTTGAAAAGGAGACGGAAAAAAGAAGTTAAAAATGGCACGTCTCGGTGGCTCTGAGGGGCTGCTCGCTTCTTTCCTACTCGTTACGACTTTGATCCTTTTGGTCAACCTTTCCTTCGCCGAGGAGATTCTTCTCACCGTTAATGTTAAAAAAGCCTTGGCCATGACGAGCGAAAAGTTTCTCAGTTACACGCTCGATCCTACGGCCATCCTGACCGGCGATGCTCTCACGTGAGTAATAATAACATTCACGTCTTCTCATTAAAATAATCGGAATTAAATGCCAACTTCATCAAACGACAATAAATGCGCCATGGAAAATCAATTTAACGCTTTAACAGCTGACGAGTTTTTTTTTTTTGGAGCGTTCGGCAAAGTTGGTACATGGTGAATCGAAATTCATGAGTAGCCAATATGAGAAAAAAAATTATTCTTGACTTTTTCTACCCTTAGAAACTACCCCTACATAAAAAAACCACCCCAATCGCTTGAAAACATCTTAATTTCATTTCCCATCGTTCATTTCTGCCAGAAATTAAGGAAAATTCATTTCAGAACACGTAGTGGGAGTCTGAAGAACTTACGGATCAATCAACCCTTATGAACTACCCCTCAATTGAGAGAAATTCACCCCCTCAATGTATAAAATGATATCATCTCATTTTCTGTTATTTTATCCTGATCTGAATCGAAATATGAGTGTTCCAGAACACATAAGGATATTCTGTAGGACTTACGGATAATTCGATGTTTTGTTACTGTTGGGGGTAGTTTTCGAGTCAGATTATCTTGCTACAAATTTTTCATGTGTTTTCAAGAATTTATATGAACTGAAGTTCAATAAAAATGTATTTTCAGGCGCATCACCACTGCTAGGGGCGGTTTTTAATGTTTTTTACTGTTAGGGGTAGTTTTTGAATTGGATATTCTTGATAAACATTTTCCATGCGTTTTCGAAAATATAAATAAACTGAATATCAATGGAAGTGCATTTCTGGGCGTATCACCATTTCTAGGGGTGGTTTTCTATGTTTCGTTACTGTTAGGGGTAGTTTTCCATTCGGTTATTCTTGTTACAAATCTTTCATGTGATTTCAAAAATATTTATGAACTGAACATCAATGCAAGTGCATTATTGGGCGTATCACAATTGCTAGGGGTAGTTATCAATATTTTATTACTGTTATGAGTGGTTTTTGGTCCGGAACTTTTTGCTACAAATGTTCGATGTTGTTTCAAAGCACAGGCGTGAGATCGCGACTCTAAAAAAAAAAATTTGCCCGAAAGTTATGCTCATTTCTCATTTTTTCGAAATTTTCGCACTTTTTGACAGGGTGTGACACTGAAGGGGCGCAATCCTTGCATTTGCCCAATTTTTCATGATTAGATGCATCCTTCATCTTCAAAATGCAACCGTAACGATGTCGATATGTTCATTTTTCTGGAAGTTACGATTTTTCAAATTAGGTGGGACGTATGTGTCGCACCAGCTGTTAAAGGGTTAAAAAAAATCTATAGTCCGTATATTCTATGTATTTTTGTCTGTATGTTAACACGATTTATTAAATCTTATTTTTATACGATTTTTATAAAAATGTATAAAATTAAATTATTAAATCTTATTTTTATACGAATTTTATACAATGTATAAAATCTGTATTTTTATGATTTATTAAATCGTTTAAAAATTGAGTATTTGTTTGAGTGTATTTGGATTTATTCGGCTTTTTCTGGGTTCGTTTGATCTTCAAGTCGAAACGAAAAATTCTACCTGAGCATTAAATCGTAGCATTGAATTTTGATGCTTCCAACCTTCGAGGGATTCAACCCTTCTCAAGATGGGAAGACAATTCAATTCCCTTCTCGAGGAACTATTGATCCTACAAAATCCAATTTTTTATGCCAGTAAAGCTTCATTGCGTTATTAAATTAGCGCCGTACTTTAAATTTCATTTACCACATTTATTCGCCTGCTCGTATGTTGTTGAATGCCAGTTTTGGTAAAATTGGTCGAACAAATTCGTCATTTGGGTCGAACGTGTGGAAAAAAGTTGCCTGATTGTAAATTGGTCTTCTTTCAATCCTACATTGAGTTTATTTCCATAAGGGAATGCCAATACACTAAATTGCACAGTACTAATTCTAGGCACGTGCATGTGCAAATTCCCTCATCGATATATATATATATATATATATTTATTTATATATTTGCTAAAGAGAAAATGAAGGAGAGTATATTTTAGATAAAAAAAAGAATGTTGTTTATCTTAATTTTGAAAAATAAAAATATAAAAACACCGCATCATTCATAGAATGACCCAATATATAGGGAGGTTTAAAAAAATTCTAAATAGAAAATGGAGGAGAGTATATTATATATTTAAAAAAAAAATTGTTTATCATAATTTTTCATTTCTTCATATTTCTCTCCTTCATTTTCTTCATTCGTCATTTTCCTCTCCTTCATTTTCTAAATATAGAATAAAAGAGAGTACGTTTTAGATATAAAAAAAAGAATTTCGTTTATCTTGTTTTTTATATAAGAGAAGTATAAAAATCCGCATTATTTATGGGATGTTCCAATATATACGTGTACATATTTATGTAATTCTCCTCTTCTTCATTTTCTCTTTAGAAAATTAACGACCGTATATTTAAGATTAAAAAATAATTTTCTTTATCTTAATTTTTTTTAATAAAAGAAGTATAAAAATCCGCATTATTCATAGAATTATCCAATATATACAGAGATCAGAAAATTTTCTAAATGGAAAATGAAAACGAGTATATTTTCGATTAAAAAAGAATTTTGTTTATCTTAATTTTGAAAAATAAAAGAAGTATAAAAAATCCGCCTTATTTACGAGATAACCCAATATATGCGTGTACATATTTATATAATTTTCCTCTTCTTCATTTCCTCTTTTAAAAATAAAGGAAAGTACATTTTAGATTAAAAAAAGAATTTTCTTTATCTTAATTTAAAAAAAAAGAAGTACAAAAAATCCGCATTATTTATGCGATGACTCAATATATTATACGAGGATTAGCGAATTTTCTACATAGCACATAAAAGCTGGAAATTAAAAAACATTTTTGATCTAAAAAGAATTTTATTTATCTTAATTTTTTTAAATAAAAGGAGTAAAAAATCTCCATTATTTATGGAATGTTCCAATATATGCATATACATATTTGTTTGTGTGCGTATACATGCATTAAACGCGACAATGAACCTCTTCGCGTATTCGCTTCATTGAATTACGAACTTGCAAACAATTGGCAAAAGAGCCGTCAAATACTGCAGTCGCAACTGCTGCCCATGTTCGTATGTGTACGAGCCAGCTCTCGACATGTTCGGTGGCGAGATGGATGTTGCATCCAACGCCGAGAGTGCACCGCGAAATGCGGTAACGAGAGAGAGAGAGAGAGGGAGAGAGAGACAGAGAGAGAGAGAGAGAGAGAGGGGGCGAGAGAGAGAAAGAGAGAGAGAGAGAGAGAGAGTAAGAGCGTGGGTGGTATTCGAGCTAGCTACGTCTGTACATCAATGTACAAGGTCCGGAACATGAAAAGTCCCTACAAATCCGGAGCAGCATTTGTACACGATCGGTTTTCCTGGCCGGTATATATTGAAATTCAGTAGTCGGCAGGAGTGTGTTTGCGATGTAAATTAAATTCGCAATGCCCCGTTCTATCTGCCAATTCGTAAATATACTGCGTATGCGACGAACAAAATCGTACGCGTGCATACAGCTTCGGATTGAGGAATAATTGTGAAACTTTTCGCCGTGTGTCGATTTTCATTATGGATGGCTAGCCAATCGACTGAAAGACAAAAATTTGTCCATCAATTGCAATTCATTAATTGCAAAAGTATTCAGTATTGGTGAAAAATAAAAATCGAAGGTACGTTATTTTGTAGAAAAAAATCCAAAAGGAGTGTCAACATGGCGAGGGCACTCTCACCTGCATACGTGAGGATCGGTGGACCTCGAAGCAACTCGTACACCTTCGGGACACCTCATCAATCGGCGAACAATGAATACACCAATGTCACAATTACCGGTGAGTCATTGAGCCTGTATACAATTTGAAAAAAAATACTTTTACCTACGTACAATCACTCTCAATTATTGACATACCTGAGCTTTTAGGATCCAGCGAAGATCCTAAAAACCTTCGGTCTAAAAACCCTGGATTGGCTCCTATGGCTACGGCATTTGACAGGCTGTAACGTTTCAATTATTGGACTTCCGTTTTTAAATTTTGAAAAAATATCCTACATGTGGAACCGGAATTTGCCCATAGATGGCCCTAGCTGTCAATGTTAGTTACCGTCAAGTCGCGTCATTGGCGCTGTTTGCTTTGTTGACATCTGACAAAGATTTTTAACTCGCAACAATAGAAGTTTCATACCCCAATATAGTTTGTTATAGCGTTGAACATGTCGAATTTTGTGCCTGGAGATTACGATTTGCGAACAGCATTAATCTTCTGTTACCATTTGAAGAAAACTGCTGCAGAATGGCATCGAATGCTTGTCGAAGCTTACGACGAGCATGCTCTTGGTAAATCACAGTGCTTTGTGTGGTTTAAAAAATTTTAAACTGGCAATTTTGGCTTGAGAAACGAAGAACGTGGGAGGCCACCGAAAAAGTTTGAAGACAGCGAATTGCAAGCTTTGTTGGATGCTAAAACCTGGTGAAACTGTTAATACTGAACGCTACCGACGACAAATGAAATTACACTTGAAAGTTGTAATAAGATAATGTCAAAATTTTTTAATGATCCGATTATTTTATCACCTTTAAAAAAATTCCTGAAAAATAACTCATTTTCGGGCAAAGGGTTTTCCCCCCTTAATTTGAATCGCTATATCTCTGCAACTGAACGGTCAAAATTCATGATTTTTTTTTTTACCCACTTGGTCACATGTTCCTCTGTAATTGAGAATATATTTTTTTAATCTGTAGAAAAGTTTCAAAGTTATTGCGTGAAATGTGAAATTTTCCACTGCTCCCCATAAGAACACGTGTAAAACCATGAAATCTTTGATTGCCAATTTTTCAAGGTAATCATTTAATAGTGTCCTGAACGAGTCCTCGGAATAAAAGAAAAAATCTATAGAAAAACGCAATGACGAGACTACTACCTGAAAAAAAAATCGATTTTTTTATCGTTGTTAATGTATTTCCCGTCTATGCAAACGTCTGACGTTAAAAAAAAATGGATAACGCTGAATAGAAAGAAACGACACGTTAGCAATTCGAGGGAAATAAAAAAAAAAGTTGTTCATCCACAGCCAACGTGGATGGCGAGCAATGAGTGTCGTTGGCGATTGTCGTTGGATCCTTCGGGATATATATATATATATATATTATATGTGGGTCATGAGTCCGGATTGTCGTGATACTGATAGCCAACGGAGACGGTAATACCCGATCGTAAAGTGGCCGTATAACCGCTCGCTCGCGGTCTTCCGGCTATGAACTCTCAAGCGGTTTCATCCATCGTAAGAAATATAATGACCGTCGCACATCCACCCTACTGTACACGCTGTGATATGTCAGTTTGGTCTAACACCAGTTTAGTCACCTGTATAAATGTGTACCTCGCACATTGCCCACATACACGTGAACGTCATTAAGCCATGGGACCCTTCTACTCCTATATAGATTCGCGTATAGTGAAATCTCACCCAGTTTGCTTAACGTGCCAAGCCCATAGTATGGCGTCGATGGTCCGAAGGGACGGTTTAAAGCTCTACGCGAAGTGCCAATCGCGTGCCCGCGTAATGACCCTGTTGCGGTTTCAATCCTTCCGTTCTCGGTGATAACTCAACCGATAGTCGTTCCCAAATGAATGAAAACGCCAATTTTTTTTTTTTTTTAATTTTTGCATCGTTACTTTACCATTTTCTGGCTTGCCAATAAACGGCATACTTTGGTCGCATGTAAAAAAAATTATGGTCTCGTCTTTATAGCGAAATGTTGCCGATGGAAAATCAGGCCAAGTGGCTCCAACGGGATAAAATAGATCCGGCAAATTTTTCCAATTTATTTCAATTTTATAAAATTGCTGTCGTCATTACCGAGGAACATTGACGTAGCCCGGGGCGAGAGTGGGGGCTGGAGGCACGACCCCTAGCCCCCACTCCCGCCCCGAACAACGTCAATTTTCTCGGTCAGAAAAAAAATCGACCCTAAATAATTGAAGTCAAATAATTAATTTATTTATTATCTCTATTATCAAGGGTGTTTCTCAATCCAAACAATCTTCACCCCCGTCGTCACATGCTACCAGAATTTGACCAACCACCGATTTGTCTCAACTGAGATACCTGTATTCTCAAAACGATCATCATTCAAGCAGTTTGCGAGAATTCCCCGTGCGCCTTTATAGCGATTAATAAACCCATAATCACAACCTCAATCGCGGATAATTCTCGGACCAAACAAGCCCCTACGTAACATCCCCCCCCCCCTCCCCTCAGCTTTGTAAACTCCTGAGAAAGTATAAGCCGGCGGAGAGATTCCTCTGTATATTGTGCGACATTGCCGGTAAGCTCAGTAGCTGTGGTATGGAACAATATTTACGAGGTCATTAAAGTTACGGGCGCATATCCGCAGAAACTGCGAGAGCTTGCCGTTCACGTCGCTCCTTTACCCCAATATTCAGAATCCCCCATGGACTATATCGTATTGTCATTGTGAAGCTCGCAGTTGCGATTTTGTGATCCTCATCTCTTGCACAATTACATATATACTCACGCACTCACACACCCATACACACACCTACGCACCCAAGCACCTACATACATACATGCACTCACACACACCCACCCACGCGCACCCGCACACGCACCCACACACACATACACCCGCATACAGCCTCCCACGCAAGCACACACATACCTATATATATATATACATACACCCACCCACACACACACCTATATGATTAAATTTCATATCCGTATACATTGCACATTTGCGTTATTATGGACACAGTTATGGGGTATCCATTTTCAAATGGCTTCGCACTTCGAACTCGTAACCGCAATACATTCGTATCTTCGACTGAGTCTGACTTTAACGATCGATTCTAATCAGACCTCGCGTGGTATCGCTCCGCAGGATCCTAAGTGTCCTTAAATTCGACAGACTTTATACATCGATCTAAACTGAATCCCGAATAACTGCTGCTCATTTAGGATTCGGAGAGCTTAATCACATTTACCTTCCATTTATGTATTAAAAATTTCGCGATAATCGACAAACCGACTTTGAAATGATGCCGAAAATGGAAAAATTATCGGAGCTTCGTAAATCAAACGGCATTTTTGGGAGAAATTGATTGCGAAGAGAATTAACACACTCACACACCCACACACACACCTACGCACCCAAGCTCCCACATACACCCACGCACCCACACACATCCTCACGCATTCACACACACCCACACACACTCACATACACCCGCATACAGCCACCCACACACCCACGCAAGCACGCATATACCTCTATACACATATACATACACCCACACACACACACACACACACACGTATATGAAAAAATGTCATATCTGTATACATTGCACATTCGCGTTATTGTGGACACAGTTATGGGGTACCCATTCTCAAATAGCTTCGCACTTCGTACTCGTAACCGCAATACATTCGTGTCTTCGACTGAGTCTGACTTTAACGGTCGATTCTAATCACACTTCGCGTGGTATCGCTCCGCAGGATCCTAAGTGTCCTTAAATTCGACAGACTTCATACATCGATCCAAACTGAATCTCGAATAACTGCTGCTCATTTGGGATTCGGAGAGCTTAATCACATTTTCCTTCCGTTTATGTATTGAAAATTTCGCGAAAATCGATAAACCGACTTTGAAATGATGTCAAAAATGGAAAAATTATCGGAGCTTTGTAAATCAAACGGCATTTTTGGGAGAAATTGATTGCGAAGAGAATGAACGCTGGATGGAGTTCCAAAACGAAATGGAAAACAAATGATCGATTATTCAGTGAAGCTAATTATTTTTTGCCAAGATGGGAGAAAAATTTGTAGTTTTAATATTTTATTTATAAAACCCTATCGTTGTATTTTTACTCTGTATACGAAATCATCGTTCATTTTTCACAGAACCCTCGATTTCTATTAAAAATCGTCGAAAATGTATGGAATGTATCTTATCCTCTTAAGCATGCTATCCGGAAAAAAATCGCGAACATTAATTGTGTCCTCCGATATTAAAATCGGTAGAAAAGATAGTCAATAGCATAAAATTTTTTATCTATTTAAATGTTCACAGTATAAATTCCAAATTTATCTATTGAATTTTTAAACACAATTTTATTTATTTAAATCCACACGAAGTAAATAAAAATTGATCTATTAGCATTTATTAACGAAATATTATGAATAAGCGATAAAAAAAATCCCATCAGCTCGAAAAGTTAGGATTAAATCCTAAGATCTTGCTGTGACTTCTCTGACTGTGCATAAGCCTCCATTAGCTCATCCAGAAGACAAATGTTCCCACAGGCGGCTTGCCCCATTAAGATCGATTATCGTGAAAATACAACGTTTCTCTATGCTAACACAGAGACAAACTGGATCGACGTCCATCGGTGGGCTGAGAATGCAGGTCTAGACCTCCTGGTATGCATCGCACCCCAATATACCGAGATCGGAGAAGGAGATTCTGTCTGGGATTCGAGAAACGCTCTGGACCTCATATCCTTCAGTGATCGCATGGGCTTCAATACCAGTTGGCAGCTTGGTTACGGTAATCAATCACGTTTCAAATTTCATTTGGAATCTTATAGAAATAATGAAACTAAATGACCTGATGCGAAAACGATTCCCAATCCATTACTTTTTATTTGTATTTTTTTTTTCAAAAATAGCCAGTGTGAAAAATACAGCGAATTTTCAGTCAAACGCTTTTCAAGGGATACAGCAAGTATGACGTATAAATGAAAATAATGTAGAAGTGAAATACAGCATGTATCGGAAAGTCTTTAGCATTTGAAGATGGCGACTGGTGCATAATTCGCGATGTTTTTTAATAGCGGTATCACTGTTATGCTAATGTTTGGTTTTCCAATTGAAAATTTGATTGGTAGTAATGAAGTAACGAGACAACTTAATTTTTTTTATTTTAGAATTTTCATTTAATGATTTAAAATAATGAGGCAACTGAATTTTTTTAATTTTAGAATTTAATTCAAATCTTCGACGTTTTAGATTAATAAACCACAGACATGTTCGTATTAAGGAGGTTGGAGCGGTCCAGTTGAGTAAATTGACGGTTTATGATTTTTTTATCCATAAATCTATTTAAAAAATGCATTCGAGGTATAAATTTATTCTGTAGATGCTAAGTTTTCATACAATATATTATTAAAGAGCAAAATTATGCATTTTTATACTTTTATTACGTGAAAAAGAAAAACTGCTGTGTTACTATAACTTGAAAAAGTATAGCATTATCGATGATTATCATGAAATAATCGTAATCTTTTATTAGATTGAAAGAAATCAACAATATTAAACAGATCGAAAGATTGAAAATATTTGTAATCTTTTATCACAACCTTGATGATATGATTCAATATTGAATGTATATGGTTTTCGATAGGCATAGATGGTTTTTTATTTTTTCTAAATGTTTAGAAAGGTTTAGTTCACGTTAATCCGTTGCTAGAAATGGATTATCTTGGTGCTAAATAGCCAAAAAAAATTACCTCACTCATAGCGTGAACGTTTTATCCATCTAACCGCACGTAAAATTACATACATTAAACTATTTTTTAGCTCTGATATTTTGTGGTGTAAAAATTTCGAAAAATTCGTAAAAATTCAGTATAGTCTGATCAATAATATATATTTTTTGTTTTTTTATTTTTGCTTATGGGTAATGCTCCAACCTCCTTAAGGCACGATATACATTTGACAGCAGAAAAATTAGGCAATTTCAAAGGATTTTCGAACTAAGAAATAGTTATTCTACATTTTTCAAACTGTAGGTATACCTGAATATTATATTTAATTGTACAATAGTACATTATGACACGAGGACGAAAAAACGAGGACAAAATTTTATTCTACACGGTTTAAAAACGTCCATTATCGTACCGAGGGAAATAAAATGTGTTTTTAAACTTCATTTATGATAAAAAAAGGCCGAGCTGTGGCAGAATATTGCATCAAGGTTGCTGCGAGATTTGCGAATCGGCGTGAAGACTAGAGCTTCCCGTAGACATTGATCTGCAAATGAATTTCAAAAATAAAAATTCAGCCCGAACATGTATAGTTTCTATTTGAGAGTAATTAAATTGACGAAAATGCCAATTTAACAGAATGGCACGTATTTAATCAAATTAAGAAAAAAATAAACCACGTTTCCTTGTAACTTGTATATCCATGCAGGACACATTTATGATAACGGGTGTCCAATTTATCATTGTTTCGAGAATTATGATTATCCAACATGCTACAAAAAGCTTGAAAAAAAAATAGGTTTTGTTTTTTTTTTCTCAATTTTGCTTGCCGCGTGAACTTTCAACGTTTGGTAAGAGGCTTTCACGCTTTCATAAACTTACCCGATCGATTTTGAGATACTGCGAGAGCTCCGGAGACCCCCGATTACAACATTCCACACCGTTGAGTGCAGTTGCGATTTAGAACGATTTATAAGGTCGTACACTCCGCCTCGTCGTATTCTCTCTAACTCCAGAGGCCATGAAAGAGAGAGAGAGAGAGAGAGAGAGAGAGAGAGAGAGAGAGAGAGAGAGAGAGAGAGAGAGAGAGAGAGAGAGAGAGAGGGAGAGAGAGAGAGAGAGAGAGAGAGAGAGAGAGAGAGAGAGAGAGAGAGAGAGAGAGAGAGAGAGAGAGAGAGAGAGAGAGAGAGAGAGAGAGAGAGAGAGAGAGAGAGAGAGAGAGAGAGAGAGAGAGAGAGAGAGAGAGAGAGAGAGAGAGAGAGAGAGAGAGAGAGGGAAAGCAATGCAGGGTTCTCATATTTTATCTCCCTTATCGCATTCCACAGGGTAGATTCGTTCCCATTGGGTCTCGTCGTTGAAACGGATCGCTTAGTTGCACCTAGCTTACCCTTAATGGATAATAATGGATCTGGAACGATTTAACTGACAGATCGAAACTTTGTGCTGAGGTTATCGTTTCTCTTGCGATCAACCAGACGAAGCAAACTTGGAATTAAATTATTCGAGACTCGCAAAATGCATTATAAATCGAATTGTATACGTTTTTTTTTTTTTTTGTTTGGTCTTTCACCAACTGTGAAAGATATTTAGTTTTATTCCATAGCTTTGCAACGCGACTTCCATTTCGCGAAATATCTCCAATATTTTTTTTTAGTGCACTTTTGTTGATCCGGGTCACGCGGCAAAAATGTATCACGAAACGAATTGTATTGTTTTGGCAGAGTGTCAAACGCGATGCAACATGACGGGCATTGAAAATGGCAAGGCCGTGACGCGACTACGCAACATGCTCGATGCGTTTCCAAGATACGCGAGGAGTATCGTAACAGGACCCGATGTCATTGCATTTCAAACGAGACAGCAGCAACAGTACATACAGGATTATCTCAGCGTTGCGGGAAATTCACTCTCCGCAATAACGTGGCATCCGTGAGTGAATTTCTAATTTTTTTTTTTTTTTTTTTTTGCTTTCGGATACTCGAAAGGTGCACAGTATGACTGCAGTCGGATAATTCTAATCTGTTCGTTTTATCTATGCCACTTGGAAAACTTAAGGGGCCAGTCCACTTTGGAGCCACGAAAAAAAGGCTATTTTCGCGATTTTTTTTTTGAGGATTTTATAAAAGATATGAATATAAACGTTGTTGGGCTTGATAAATAGTCTTGAAATACATTTAAAAAAAAATTTTAATTCATTTTTATTCATTTTTAAGTACAAAAACTATAGTTTAACGTAACGCCTCAAAAATAGGTGGGCTAGGTAGCTCCATCACAACTCGGCAACGGCTTGTCTGAAACAAAAAAATCAAAGTCCATTAGATTCAGTATGACACCAGCTACAAAATGACCCTCGGATATAAAGTTTTGTCAAAAAGTAAAAAAATGGCAGATGAAAAACGAAAAAAGTAATAAAAAAACGCGTTTTTTTCGCAGTTTTTCGCCAAAAAAAAGAGTAAAAATCAAAATTTTAAAACCATCGAGGGTCATCTTGTTGCGAATCATGTTTACAATATGTGGCTCAAATTTCAAGAGAATCGTTTTATTAGTTTTAGAGATACGATGGAGCTAGATTTTGAAAACGTTGTTTCGAGAAAAACGCGTTTGAAGTTTATACTATCGAAAACTCTTACCTAAACTCAATCGGCAATATTGACACAATATTGACACAATATTTCTGAATGTATGTACTTTCGAAAACAGTAAAAAAAAAATCGATTTTTTGAAATTTTCAAAGTGGACTGGCCCCTTAAATCGTAATTTCTATTGAATTTTGTTATTTTTCAAACTTTTAACGCACTTGTAAAAAAAAAAAATTACAGAAACTTTTCCGGCGTGAGTCTCGATGCGGAGAGTGTGTCTATGCATCACGATGATCTGGCGATCGACAGGGACAACTTTTATAAATTTATAGGGCGTTCCATATGGAAGAAACCTCTTTGGCTCGGTAAGAAACTGAACAATTAATTATGCTGGAATTTCACCGGAAACCCTTTAACTTACCAAGAATAAAATCTACCAATCTAATAATGTTTAAATTACAACAACAAAAAAATAATAAAAAGGTAACACCACCATATTAAGTCAAACGCTGACATACAGGGACAGGAAATATTTTTTTCTCCAATTATTTAATTTCCAAAAAATGTTATTAAATTTTTTTTCTTTCAAGAAACAAGAAACAAGCTTTCTCTTTAGAAAGATATTTCCTAGAAATCTTTGGCGAAACGCTTTGGTACTTTGCTCCAAGATCGAACCTAAAAACTGGAAAAAATCGACCGCGGAGAGCTTTAGCAAAATATTTTTTCACTCTGTTTCGTGTGTATTTGGAGGAAGCAATTGAAGTTTTTTTTTTTTTTTCAATGAAGATTACTAATTACTAAAAAAACGTTACTAAAAAACAAAAAAACAACGCACTAATTTTTCTACAAATTAAAAAAGAAATCAACTTGGGAATGACGAAGAGGGTGTCATCTCCACGATGTAGTTAATAAATTCACGGTTAAATTATTCGTCAGCCATTAAATTGCTATTACAATTACACAGCCGAGTCCAAGCCTGAGGATTGCAAGAAACAATTTTTGGGCGCTCTGGTATGGACGAGACGTCTAGGCAACGCGGCAAAACTTGGAGTTCAAGTTATCATGAGGCAACCCGATAGTTTTGATTTACTTCAACCAACCCCTGTGAGACTTTGACAATTGATAAAATACAATGAAATACAATAACAGAATGATTTGAAAAAAAAGAATACAATAAAATGAAGTTATTGTTTACTGAGATAACATTTTTTCAACGATCAATCGTCCGATTGTTCATAGGACTATTGGGTTTCCGTTCTGCACAAAAGTCTGGTCGGTCATGAAGTTCTCGACACGAGGATAATCAACGGCAATCGCAGTCACGTAAACTTTTATTGTCAGTGCACTCGATCATCGTCGAAATACGAGAAAGGCTCCTTGACAATTTTCGGCATAAATCTTACACCGAGTAAAATTTCCGTTCATTTGAGAGGCTTGAAGAACAAAACTACTCACAATTATATACTGATGCCTGGATACGATTCCGAAAATCGCATGTTTTCCGAGTGAGTACATTTTTTTTTTGATCCCCTTTCAACGGAAAAAAAAAAAACTTTTTTTCATAGCAAAGGATTCGCAGAGTTAAAGAGTGTTTTACCTTTTAGAACTGTCCTGCTGAATAACGAGCCCCTGAACCTCGTAAATGATGGAGAATTGCCTGAAATAAGGCCAGCTGTCTCGAGCAACAGTAAAGGAGTCGTTCTGAAACTTCCGTCGGGTGGGATCGGTTTTTGGGTTCTACCAGGCCTCAAGGTGGGATTTAAAAAAAAAACTTTTCATTACTTACCGCAGTCATACATTTTTTGTCCAACTTGTATAACGTAATGTTCAATTTTTCTTCTAAAAATTAATCTTATCAGTGACGGAAATAACAAGAGCAATAAATATTATCGAAATTTCGTGCCGGCAAGTAAGATTCTCTTTTAAGGTATCACTGGATCGATATTGAAAAAATTGCCAATATTCTTCAAAATTTGAGGAATGATAGTTCTTGATAAAATAATAATACATGAATTATTTTAGAATTTTTCACTAAATAATTTAGTACAGTCGAGCCTCGATATAACGAATCTCGATATAACGAAGATTTGTCCATTCCTTTCCGATAGACACCCGAAACCTTGATACAACGAAGAAAAACTATCGATATAACGAATTGATTTTCAGCGCCATTAACCTCTATATAAGGAACTTTTGTGAACAAAACCTCTTTATAACGAAGCCTTCGGTAAATGAACTCCCTTCCTTTCGTTCCCTTCGCCCCCGCTCTGCTTCTGCGGAGCCAGTCTAGACTTGCAAACTTTGAAAATTAAACAAATTATTTGTTTAGTTTTAAAATAATCCACTTTAAAAAATATGTCATATACGTTATGCTCTAATTGCTAATTGCTTGTAAAAATAGCTCTAATGTTAAAATTTCTTTCTTTAAAAAATATCCCTATATTTATAGTACTAATAGATGTTTTTTAAAGAAAGAAAGGTTTAAATATGAGCAATTTTCATTTGTCCTTTTTATTAAAACCTCAATATAACGATTTTTTTTGGAGCATGACCTCGATATAACGAAAACGATTCATTATATTGAGGTTCGACTGTAGTTGTAAACATGAATTTAACACGGTCGTTTATAGGAAAACGAGCTTTTGCAGACGTTAATGGTTGCAAAACGAATGGAACTAAATCGCCGTAAATGCGAAGAATATTATATCATGAAGATTTAGGATCAAGAGATTGATTATGCTAAGTTTAAAATAAATCTATTAATTGTCGAGAAATTAATTAAAGTAATGAGGAGTATTGCCTTTTTTAACGACGAATTAATAGCAATTGTTGGAAAATTCAATATATATTGTGTTTTTGGGTAATTATTGATAATAATAAGATGATCTGAACGTATGAATTAAGTTCAAAAATTGAGAAATTTTTGTTGTTGGGCAATTGAAACACATGAACAGCCACTGACAAAACCTCAGTCAAGCACACGCCAATATCGTCGAATTTGACTTCAATTATTATTAAAAGTGAAAAATTAACATTTCTAAGTGTTAATTTATTATTAAATTAGCTATTTCTAAGGCTAAACATGTACGACATGATCTAGACTTGTAAATCCCCGATTCGCTCATTGTGGACTAACTTTTTGCCCGACGGTCCATCCAGTAATACTTTAATCTTCTATGCATGCATTTGGATAAATGATTCTAGGTAAAAAATTACAAAAAACATACGTGATATCGATCGTGCATTGATTAATTGCAGATTAAGTCATGCGGAGGCTCCGAGGGTGATAACGCGGATAGAACACTTTCAAAAAAATTGTCAAAACGTCTCAACCTGTCAGAGTCTGTGGATGATGATGTAAAGTCCAAGGAAAGCAAGAATGAGAACGCATCGCCGGAGATGCGTCGTCATACCTCGAAATCGTTGAAAAACCGAAAACGAAGTCATAATCGTAACAGCGACGAGGACGATGTCGAAAGACATTTCGGAAGACTCGAGGCTAAATTGGATCTCGAGAAGCTTGAAAAGCTTATTCGAAAACGCGACAATTACGAGGGCAAGAAGTCATCGTTGGAGGAGGATGATCTTGATGATTTTACAAGCCAAGAGCTAAGCGATAAATTGGATGACTACAAGAAACAGTTGAAGCGATACAAGGACAGAATTGAGAGGGTCGAGTCAATGGCACATGGCAGAATGATCGCTATCACTGATAGCGAGGAGATGATCAACAGTGCAAAGGTCCTTGAGGCAATGAGCTTGATAGCGAAAATGGAGAAAGCCATGAAGCTTTTCGAGATGTCAGACGATGCCATTGATTTGGTGAGCCTCAATGAGAGTGTCGTCAAAGATGCTCCATCGAGTCTCGTTGCTACGAGCAACGCTAGCAACCCGGATGACATGTTCATCGACAAATTGCTCAAATCCAAGAAAATAAAACGTACGAGCGTACCTGAGAGGATCGAAGAGCAATTACGAGTGATCCGTCAGTTGCTTGCCGAGGAGAAGGAAAGACGAGACAATGCGGAAGCCAATGGAGGCATCCTGAATCCAGATGGCATTGCAGCATCAGAAATGACCAGCAGCGAGGGCAACTTGTCGAGAAGACGTAGACAGTCCGATAAGAGATTCGGTATTGATCCACTGGGGCTCAGAAAGGAGGGAATGTATCGTCGGTTAAGTCGTATCGCTGAGGACACGAGGGAACGAAGAAACAGACGAAAAGATAAGGACGATCGCAAGGAGGTAGAATCATTGACGCTTGATTGGAAAACTAGCGTTGACAGTGGCGAAAATAATTTTTATGGCTTTCACAAAAGCGAGCCAATGAAAAACTTTCCTGAGGGTGACGTCCACCTGACGGTTGGAAATTCCGAGGAAGAAACGCGATTTGACAACGCTCACGTGAAGAACGCTGACTCCGACGAGTTGCGAAAGATAAAAAGATTGACCAAGAGTTCGAGAAGAAATGGAAGAGCGATGGTCAAGCCTGGCAAAGATGACGACAAGTGGATTGAAGCTCAAGACAAGCAGTCCATTCACGTACCAAAGGAATTCTTCGAAAACGTCAGAATGAAAGACGCACCGTGTGTACGGAAGGATTTGAAGGAATACAGCGAACTCGGCGAGGCGGAATCGATCAGTCAGAATCATGGAAATCCATCCAATGCCGAGATGGACGAAGTGGCAACGGTGAAAAAAATTGTTCCCGAACGACATCACGATGATCAGGAGGATAGAAGAGCCAAAGAATCGACCATCGAGAAGCTGATTGGATATTACAAAG
This sequence comes from Ophion ventricosus, assembly GCA_963932345.1. NCBI lineage: Eukaryota > Metazoa > Arthropoda > Insecta > Hymenoptera > Ichneumonidae > Ophion > Ophion ventricosus. Next base: position 3,114,218 of record OZ010720.1, read on the forward strand.
ACCCGAGCGCACTGATGGATGAAATGATGGAGCACGAAAGCACGGAAGATTTGACAATCACGAAAAGCCACGCGACCTCTTCAACTGGACCGTCGACGATCAATGATGCACAAAGCTCCAAAATCGGTCAGACTTTGTTCCACCTAATGAATCCTGCAATCAAGAAGAAACACATGAAAGACTTGGCTTCCGGTGAATCGACAAGTTTGACGAATTTCGAGTCTATGCACTTTGGAAAATCGACCGTTTCTTCGGTGGAGGAACGAGCCTTCTCTAACTACAATGGTGACCATAAAGTCATTGACAATAGTGCCAAAAGAACGAAAAGATCTACCAACCATGTGCTCGAAAACGTTCTTGATCGGGAGATGATTTTTCAAGATGACAACAATTTGAAAGATTGCGATTGCAGAGTCACGAGACGTGTGAGGATTCCCAATAATCTCGGTGCGACTAGGACAGCCAAATTGCGAAACACTCGACTGAGGAAACCCTCGCCACGTCAAAGTGTGAGCGAATTGAGAGAAGCTCGAAGGAATCGAAAACTCGAAAGAACGCAAACGCCAAAGCCAGTTGAAGCTCGCGATGGAATGGATTCACAAACGCTGAAGAGACCAAAGCGAGATGCGGAAGTTCTGGACGAAAGTGTCGTCGAATTCGTCTCGAAAGTCCCAGGATTGTTCTTCAGCGATAAGAGCAATGAAGACTCATCGACGACTGAAGAAACAGTGCTGCAAGAATTCCTAGATGCAACGATGAACTCTAATATTCCTAGTTTTCAGGAATACAGCGGTCGGGATTCCAATTATTTTGCCAAGGCAGACGTTGAAGACATCTCGAGCCGCGAGAAAGAAGACAACGGTGCTACGAAGAGCCTGGCTTTGGACGAAGAAATGATAAATGCTACGATAGAGACTGAGGCTTCTGGCACAAGCCTTGTGAAAAGACACGACAAGGAAGCAACGTCTCATAATGAAGGAGCCCACATTGGAGACCCAGAGTCTGAGGTAACCCGAAAATCTTCGAAAACCGAAGATAGTAGGTTAGATTCGACGAAAGGATCAAACATCCAGTTTTTTCGTTCCCGCAAGAATAAAAAAGAAATCACTAGAAAGCTCAACGAAGCCAAAGAAGCGGAGCAAACGGACCGTTATGATACTACGATTCTTCCGTCTGTCGAAATCACCGAAACGACATCAATCAAAAGTAACAGGTTGCTTGTACCACGTGCGACTGTCAAAATTGCGACGACTGCGGCTTCGCCGTCTGTCATTCCGAATGAGGTTGCTGAAGAAGCGGCTGCAAAGAACGAGGAAGCAACTGGAGACACTTCGAAAACGTCACTGAGCAATAAGAAGGTTCGTCGCAAGACTTCAACGATGACAAGCAAAGCTGCGCCTACCATCAGCGAGAAAGTCAAAGCATCTCGTTCGATGAAGAACGATGCAACGACGCTCAGGAGAAAATCGCCAAGAAGCCAAACGACCGCGAAGCCGAGTGATCCGGTTAAATCCCGTGGCAACCAAAAGACCACCCCATCACCGAATGTCGTTGCGTCGAAAAGAAGCGACGAGAGAAAAGCGCGTAAATCGAAACGAACCGAGCAACTGGAGAGACTCCAGGAGAAGTTACGTCAGAAGAGGGAAAAGCTGATGAGCGATTATCGTGACGAGTTGTTGAGTGATCTCGAGATGACAAGCGACGAGAGGAAAAATCTTCATCGACGCGAGACTATGACGATGAACGAAAAGGAAATTGACGATTTGGTTGACACTAAGAAATACGAATATATCAAGAGTAACAAACCAATTGATTACGAAGCGATGGAGAACCCGAAGAACTTTAAAGACTCAGGAGCAATTGGAAAGAAATACATTCCAAAAAAAGTTGAGATCGCGAGACCTCCTCACGTGACCCGTGAAAGAAGAGTGAAGCCACGAAAAGAAATTTCCAGAGCAACGCGAGCTTCGAAATCGTTCAACAGCTCCGAAGAGGCATCGAATAATGAACGGATGATGGAACGCCTGGAGGATGATACGACGGATCACAAGATCGAGAGGCGCTACGGCAAACCGTACTACAGTCTTGTCGGGAGTGTAGAAGATCCGCGAACTCTTGAGACACTTTCGTACGACGAGGATTTCGATGAAGGCACGTCCCTCGAATCGGATGACGTCGAATTGGACGAAGCTCTGTTGGACACGTCTTTCGCGCACGGTGATAAAAAAATCACGGATTACCATCAAAACAGCGAAGACCACATTTTAGATTGGGACGACGAGGAAATGGAGAGACCAAAAAGGCCCGAACATTTCGGTAGTTTCTCAAAAAACTTCGATCATGATGATCACGTGCTACCGAAGGAAAGTTCAGAAGACTCTTCTATCGAGAGGAGCGAAGAGCTCTTGGAATTCGTCAACGAGGATGACCACTCAAATTTTCCATCCATGGATGACAGGACATTCAACGAGCGCAAATACATGAAGAATGGTCGACTTTTGACAAAATCGAAACACGATAGATTGGCAATGAATCGAGATGAAAGCTCGGAAGATCACAGAAGCTTCAGCAGCTTCGAGAGTGGCGAAACTTTGAACGAGCATGAATCGAAACTCATGAGGAAGAAAAAGGTGAAAAATGATGTTGTAAATGACTCATGGATCGGCAAACGTAGGAGAGAAAGTTCTTCGACAAAAGATTCAGCTGTAATCGATTACGCTGATCTTGACGAAATGTTGAATTCCGGCAATTACGAGCTGCTCATGCTGGTTCCGGTCAACAGGCATCAAAAGAAAAATCGACAAAGACGACACGTGGGCAACGAGATTACGAGGGATGAAGGGAATTCAATCGGAAACGGTATCACGATCGAAATGATGCCGAAGAGAATAATTGACAAAGTGAAGAAGGCTAACGATATTTCAATTTTTCAAATAGCCAATAAACGAAACGACAGCAAAATATCCGAGTCACCTTCGAGCAAGATCGTTGAGGAACCGAAAACTTTGGAAAAAAACGACAAAAATGAATTGAACGAATATGTTATCGAGAAAGAGTTTCGATCCATTCCAAAAGTCTTTTTTGATCAACGCGTAGAACGGGACAACGATGAAGGACTTTCTGATCTTATTGAGAGAGCTGTACCAAAATTGGAGGCTACTGTGACCGGAAGTCTCAACAAAGTTCGTGGTATCTCGGAATCTTTTGAAAAATTCATCGACGACTTCAATGACAGATTTGATCAGGAACAATCGGAGCTCCCGATCGACCGTGATTCCTTGAAAAACAACGAGGAAAATAATGTATTCGATGGTGCGTTCACGAGCATTAAGAAATTCTTCGACTTTCTGTCCGGACTCGTGGATATATTTCGAAACGATTAATGTTTCTGGATTTTTCTCTCACGCTGTTACAATGTATAATACAACGTTGTATATTTATAGACCTTTTTTATTCCATTTTTTATTAACATTTACTACCTTCCGACGTATTGTTGCAAAGAAAATGCGATATTGATGCAGCAATGCTTGTGAATAATTTATTTTGTGTAATAAAAATGAGTGCTGACTGATACACCTGCCTGTTGTGACATTTATTTTTTGAATGAATGGACTCGGGGTTATTAGCTATGGAGAATTGATATCGCAAGTCTAATAGACAAATGTATACGTCATGCATAGATACTTTTTTTTTATTCGAACTCGAATTTTTTTATTCGATTATATATTACCTCGTAATATGTCTCGTGATTCCAATCTGAGGAAATTTCTGGTAATATTTTGTGATTTTTTTCAGCGAAACCATAAAACAAATCGGAGTTACAAAATATAGGTTTTATTATACACGTAATTGACTATTGGCCCCCTTAACCCTTCGTGGTCACACTTTCAAATTCAATCGCGGTGGTCACACTTTGGTCGATTCTACCCGGTCAATTTTCAAAAAAGTATTGTGACCCAACTATCCGTCCGAAGTGGTCCAAAAAATTACGCAATATGTTTTAAACTTTCTAGACGATGTACGAAAAATTTATTTATGAGAAATAAAATGGCGACATGTTAAAATAAATTCATAAAGACATAAAAAAGCAAAAAAGACACTTTTTCGCTAAAAAAAATCATAGTTTCATGAATTTTCAATAATTTTACCTTAAATTTGGACGTGATACCTCTTAGATATGTTACTTTTGGGAAAAAATAGTAGCATAGTGTGCGTCCCAAAGAAGGTATTTATTCTGACATTTGAAGAGGATAAATTTTATGGTATGAGGATACTTCAAACTCCAGGTAAGATAGTAAATACAGTCCCATTTGAAGCCGAGAACTATTATATATTACACCAACAGTTGATCAACGGGTCGATTCTACCCAGGGTGACCACGAAGGGTTGAAGCTTGATTTTTGAAAAAATCCTCTCTTAGTGTACCTCTGGACCTTCTCAGGAACATATCTTCTAATTCGATACACCCATGGAATATAATAATAAAAATTTGGCCCATAAAAACTTCATTACCAGTTGCACCCCTTATTAGGGGTTGTTTTGAAACATTCTAAAATATGCGTTTCGTTATTTGTTTTGAAGAATATTTATATCAAGTTTTAAGGCCTAGGCCACTCTAGAGGCCAAAAAAGGGCATATTTTGTGATTTTTTTTCAGCGAAACCATAAAATAAATCGGATCTACAAAATAGGGGTTTTATTATACACGTAATTGTCTATACAAAATTATTTTTTCACAGCGATACATGTCAAAGTGGCAACTGTGCAGCATTTTTCCGATGACGCCTTTATTTCTGGAAGGTCAACGGCCGGAATCTCCTATCATTTTTCAGTTATGATGAGACACTAAAGTTCTTTCGATTATATATAAGAATAGCTATAGAAGTACATAGGATTTTTTTGATATATTGTTTTCTGTCAAAATGGCGCTTTTTTAAAACAAAAAGTATAAAATGCCATGAGAAAATCGTCAGAAAATTGTTTATAAAAAAGGAACTATGCAATATAATAAAATAAATCCTACGTAGTGTAGTAGAATGTAATTCTAAATATACAGTTAAAATTTTAAGTGAATCGGTTGAAATTTGTTTGAGTTATGAGTCCGGCCGACTTGAAGAATGTAGTTTTGAGATAAACGCGTTTAAAGTTAGTAGAAAGTCACGACATGAATCAAGAGGGGTTGCGCTAGAATTTAAAATCGAGTATTTAGAGATTTTCCACAAGCATAATCTTTTGGAATATAATTTTACAGGTACTGAGGTACACTTTAAACAAAAAAAGATCTGAATTTTTGGAAAATGCTAAAGTGGCCTAATGCCTCAAGTTGATACACGTAAGGAATACAATTTCCCATGCAAACTTTTACACCCCATTTCACCTTCTTAAGAGTTGATTTTCGGAAAATCCTTTTTTGGTGCACCTCTACACCTTCTGAGGAATATATCGTCCAAATTTTATGTTTCTATCTTCAGCGATCTAATCTGTGCGTCGTTTCGATACTATTATATAATATTATATTTTATTATATTATTTATTATATAATACTATATACGAATTAACTACCATCACGAAAAAACTCAACAATGAAAAGAAATGGGTCGGATATCAAAGTTTTTTTCTTTGAATAACATTACGCCTGATATAATCGCTGACGACAAAACGTATAGTACAATGGGCCAAAATTGATGAAGTTCCAGCTATCTATATTTCTGTCCAAAAGTCAGCAATATATTTCGTCAATAGTAATAATTGGGCTTCGGTCAATATCCATCAATGAACGACATTCCACTTAACGGTTGGGCACACACGTGCATGTGTACATTTCGCAATCTCGAAATTGCACAACGTTGCAATGGCACGATTTTTTTTTTTCAAGCTCGTCCGTCCTCATCCAAAGCAATTAGTATTTTCAAAGACACGATACAATTCGGATTGTGTCACGTCGTTCAACAAAATTTTATTCGCAACGAAGTGAACGTTATTAATGTGAACTATGCTCTTGATTATATTTTTAACGATACTGTTGATAATTCATCATATCGTTTGTTCGATCGCGTTGTTTTTGCACGCCATGTAAATTGCATCGAACATGATTTTTTTCTCGAAACGATCATCAGTGTAATTAAAAAAAAAAAAAACGAGAGATCTACAGTCTGGCTACAGCTTCAACATGGGGATGCCAATGACTTTATTCATCCTTGTCGTGCTATCGAGATTGGGAGATGCTTTGTTTGAGTTCAACGATCAAGGAGATAATTACGTGTAAGATTTATTTTTTGTTCGTCCCAATCGTATACAACTAAGAAGTTAAAAAAAACGTCAGAACATTTACAATGATACGGTTTCTGTCAATTTGTGACGGTGTAACGAAAATTGCTCGATCTACTTTTGGAAGATTCTTTTTTTTATCTATTTATAAAAGTAGGTTTATAGGTAGCCAGTAGTGTGAGCGTATAAAGCTACCATTTTTTTTCTTTCGATGAGCAAACAAATTCAGTATTGCGTTCGTTCGGGGCATTCGAGTGTGCGTAATGTGCTGAGCTTGCAAAATTGTCCCAAAGTCGAAAGTTACTTGAGCTACAGTATCGAAAATTTACGCACAAAAAACAATATACTTTCCCCCGAAATAAAACAAAAAAATGTTTGATGTTATATTAAATTAATGATTAATAAGTTAATAATTAATAATAAATTAATAAAGATAGTTAAATTAATGTTTTTCTATTATCGATCATAATTCATACGTCGACTATTAGAGAAAATCGGTTTATTGAAGATCTCGAATCGTACCGACGAATACATTAAATATAAGATCGAATTTTTCACACAAGAAAAAGATTGTTCAATTAACGTAACAATTAGCCGCTTTGAACTTAATCAAGGAGCAACAAAATATTGCTAAATACGTGCTTATTCTCATATGTGTGTCATTGTCCGTGACGAACCAGATAAATCGGAGTATTATCCACCGTGCGATGCACATGTACAGGGTATCCAATGAAAAAAAACATTATGATTTGACAGCACGCAAATATAAATTTCAAGAATAAGTAAAATTTAAAAAATGTCAAGTCTATTGTAATTAATTTTTATTTTCAGTTATCCAACTGCTAATGAACCGCTGAAGGTGGAAAGCTTCGAGCACGATAGTGCAAAAGGCGAGAGGCCATTCACGCTGCTGATACCTACGGAAAATGTCGAAGGAATAGTGAAAATTGACGAAGAAGATATGGAAATGTTGGGCGACCTACCTTCTCTCATTCGTCAAGTACGTTGCAAGTATTCCCATCGTCCCAGAAAATTCAGACGCACCACGGTCGCAGATAATCCACGTGGACAAATTTCCACCCCGAAGTCTGTCCCGATCATCATCAAAAATTTCTACCAACAACAACCATCTCGCAAAGCTCCAGTGGAGAATGTTAAGATTCTGCAAAGTGGCCTTCGCAGCTCCCGTACTCATAATCGCGAGAGAATCCTCCTCCAGTCACGACCCCAAGATTCAGTCATTTTGGTCGGTGGAGAATCGAAAAAATCGAATGATGAAGCACCGAAGAACTACGCTTGTCACTACGCCGAAGAGAGCTTCAAGACATTACTCAAGAAACCATCTGCTCCTTACGTGTCATCCATGAAGCAAAGACGACCAGATGTTCTGACTAAGAGAGACTACAGCAACGACAGAGTTCCTGGCGGATCATCGAAGATAAAAAAATCAAAACAAATCGCGAATTCCAATCAACCCGAGGAATATTCATCCCCTGAAATCGAGATGAAAGAGTCGCAAAATTCGAAACTATTAGCAAAGCAAACTTACACGCAGCGCCTTCAACGTGCTCTTCGCAAGAAGACTCATCCTCCGATCGTTCCACCTTGCTCATCAGACTCCAAGACGATCAACGAGCCAATGAGAATTGGCATACCGTTGTTTGGGGATGCTGACGTGAATGGTAATTTGTATCAAACCGATAGTCAGTGGTCTTCTGCAAACGCCTGGCAAGAATATCCAGATAAGAAAGAAAGAAATCAGGCTTATCAAACACTTGAAATCGAACCTAATGCCTTGTATACAGCTGATCTTTTATCCTCCTACGTTACTACCGAATATAAACAATATCCGACCTACACGAACATCGATTATCCAACCTACACCGAGATCCCTGTGATCGGCGATAGCTCGCAAGGTAACCAGAATATCGTTCTAGAGGAAAATGTCGCCCAGCCGTTCTCAGTACATGAAGAATCCCCTTCTGACGAAGACGCGCCAGCTGGAAGAGAACGAAACTTCGTGGACTCGCCCTGGCAGAATTACGAAAAGCATCCGATCTCGGTATATCAATTTATTACTATGAATCCATCAATAAAGACATTTGGCAATGATCTCGATGGGTATACTTCAACCTCGACAAACTATGATTCGGTTGGATCGGAGCTCGATGAATCGACGGATGGTCTGTCTATGACAAACTATGATGACACCACCCAGGGAGTAACAACATCGGCTGTACACATTGGAAACCCTGCCCAGTACAAGAAAGTCAGCGATGATGACTTCTCCATCAAAGTCCTTCGTGAGAACACAAATCAAGAAATGAAAGAACCAACTATGAAATCATTGTCGGACCAAATTGACCGACCAGTAATCGAAAATAAGGAACGATCGGAAGATAAGGATGGTTCAGTAGAGAATTCATTTTTGAGAGCTGTAGTCGAGAAGGTGGTGGACGATTTTCAGGCTGTCGAATCTAATTCACCGGATGATGATTCCGAACGCCCCAGAATCGTTGAAGATTTTGCGGTAATGCAGAGACTCTTTGCATTACCGGAAGTTCAAGAGTTGGTACTGGATGATGTCAAACGTATAGTTTCCGACATGGGAGATTTGTCCGAGTTTGGGTTCTCTATAGCTCGTGTGGCAGATAGTGCCCTCGAGAACATTGTCGATAGTGTGATCAGCAGTTTATCGCTTGTACTAAAACCGGAACTTCTCCCTACGAGTAGAATGGCAGAAGATTTCCAGCTGAACCGCAAAGATGCATCTTCGAATCAAAGCTTGAAAGAATATATGGAAACTTTATTACACAATGCCGGAGTTGGGCCAGAAGAAGCCAAATCACCGATAGCTCAGAATATTATTTTCAGAACGGTCGAACATTCTTTAAGAACCTCTGGAATAGACGTTATTGACTCGGTCATATGGGACACCCTGAAGGAAATAGTTTCCCGACCACGATTCATTCCAACGAATGCTACTGGAACGTCATCATCGGGAAAACAAGTGTTCGAAGCTGTCACTACGAATACACCGGACACTAAAAAACTCCCCATTATTCCCATCCGAGAACACGTGTACCAGAATGGACGTTGGATGGAAAAAAACACTGTGGTGGGTAAAAAAAAGCCACATCTGGAGCCCAAAGCATCCAACGTAACAAAATTGCAAAAAGATCATCAGATGGTTGCTCCTACAAGCAAAACATGGACAATACCTGAAGCCAGTGCCCTGGGATCAACGAACACAGTAACGGAACGTCCACCTTTTGCTGATTCTGCTAAAGGTAACGAAGTGGTGAAGGATGATCACACTACAGAACCTGACGTGGGAATATACATCAAGCCTAGTCTTGAAAGCTACGCAGTGCAAAACGAAAATGAGTCTAAGACAGAAGAGGATGCGAAAATTCCGATCAAGTATTATTCGCCGATTGGCCGAATATTGGCATACCGAAAAAAGATTCAAACGCCTAAATCTGCTGAAACTACAACAGAATTTCCATGCTCCTCCGTTGGTCTCATACCGAAAAATTTGCCTACTACGACTGAGGATTCTTTTAAACCTCAGCCTGGACCTGTACCTACGTTTCCATCCACCACGGACGTGTCGTCAATCCATAAATTCATCGGAGAAGATATCTCCTCGTACACCGGCGACAATTCTAAAAGAGTGAGCGAAAACAGCCTCGGAATCGTAAACTTTGAGACTATTGATGGGGATACCTCCACTTTGGATGACAGAGAAGATAGGAGGGAAAAATCGATGCCGCTCGAAGTCCAAGAAACGCATCAATCAAATCCAATGGAGAAAACTGTGTCAATGACAAAAGAGTTGATGTACCCAAATTCGGCAACGGGTACTGCGACGAAAAAGACAATAGAAGGAGCAAGACCCGATGATCAAAGACATCAGGAAGTCCCAAACGCTAGAGTTGGTAGTCGTCAGGACAATATCCTCAACATCGGAAGCCCTTCATCGCTCTTGATTGATCAGTCGACATTTACTCCTGAATACAATGGGACTTTCCTCGGCAGGATAACCGCGAACTCTGTGAATCCTGTCAAGGTGAAAATGTCCGATCTGTCAGATGCGGAACTGTTCTACATTGGCGATGGCGTCAAGATTCCATTGAAAGTTGCAAGAATGTCGGACAATACTTGGGCACTATCGATTTCCGAAAAAGTTTGTGAAAACTTCATCAAACGCAAGTGCCCGTGCTGCGTTCCGAACGAAGGCGACATCGTCGAGAAGAGAAGACGTTCGAGCGGAGACTCGAACGGCGAGTCCAATGAAGAATCAAGCACACCAGGCACTCGTTGGGCTTCCGTAGATCAAGCCAAAGATTCCATCATAGACGCAAAGGAACGGCACACTCGTGCATTCCTCAAAAGCGAGGATTTTGCTGACAGCACGACACCTGTCGTCCAATTTGCCAAGAAATACAATTTGGCCCTTGACTTGACAGATTTTACAGATTCTTCGGCATTGGACAACGGGGTGAGCGGCGAACCCAAACATACGGAATCGAAGAAACGGACAGGATCTTTAAACATCGCGTCAATTGGCAAAGACTTTGTAGAAAGAAGCGGATTGACATTAAAGACGAAAGAGGCTGAATCCACGACGAGTCTTCCGCAAAAGAACGTTACACCGCAAGCAAAGAGATCAAAGATCCTAGTAAACGCCATGAATCGCTTGATAAATTCGGTTTCCGCCCAAAGTCTCAGTCCAATGTTGGACTATAATGACATCGACGAAGAAGATCAAGAATACTCGAGGCAGGATCAAAGTCAATCGGATGGGAATGACGATTACGATTTTACCGCAATTGCGAAAGAACCGGCCAAGTACGATTATCAACGGGACAATCCGATATTGGAAAGGATAATGCTTACGAGCAAGAAACAAATGGAACAAAGGCCGTACAGGTATCAGCAAAACATCGATCATGAAGCCAGAGAAAGAGTGGACGCAATGACAACTGTTCTACATTGGTTGAAAGAAGTTTTTCTCGATTCCAGCTTTGGCAATGATAATACCTGAATGCGTATCAAATGATTATTGAAATAATTGATAAACTTTTGTAAATAAAAAAACACTATATATAGCGTTTAAATGTTATGGTGGAGATAAATGTGACTCTGGTTACTTGCCAGAACATACAAAATAACCAACAAGTTCAATTATTATAATATTTTTTAAATAAATGATTATGCGTTGTTTTATCGCTGAATTATCTTATCTCTTACTTTATGGGGGGAGACCAGAGTAGACGGCGGAAAAAATGAATTTTGGGAATTATTATATCAAAAAACTATTTGTCCAATTCCGTCCAAGTTTATTTTATTCGAAAGTATCAATGTTAAGGTAAATTGACAACATTTTTTTATAAATATATATTGACTGGGAGCCCTGTGACTGTGCATGCAGTTGGTTGATTGGCAAAAATTTCGAAAAATTTCTTCAAATTTAATGTATAAAGCCCTCCGCCTTGTAGGAATTCTTTTTTTACTTAATTATTTATTTTTTTATCAAGCCAGAAGGTCGGAAATTTAGGTTGTAAAATGACTATAAATTACAATCAAGCGTCATTTTGTAAAAAAAATTTTCCCAACCCTTACCTCGGTCAGTCAATCTACTATAAAATATAACACTACATTCTTTCTTTATTTCATACTTTTTTCTATCTTTCTTCATCTTCTCTCCAGATCAAATCCTAAAGTCCACGAGGACGAAGTCGCGAGCAAAAGCTAGTCGGTCATATCATTTTATCATCGAACAAATTTAAAAAAAACTGCTTCCTCGATTCAAGTAACTTTGATGATAAGAACTGTTTTTTTTTTCTTTCTTGGATTGGAAAATATGCAGCGTTCCCGCTTCTGCAAAACAAAGTAACGATGTTTACATGATTCTCTCCACCGTTGTGCTTTGACGGAACAAGTATTTATATGTGAAGAACGTAAATGCCTGTAGTACATGTGGTTCTGCAGACTATACACTCGGGAGCGTGGAAACCTGCTTAAATAAAAACTTGCTCGGGAACGACATTCACTACATGCTCTTCGGCTAACAGCGACGGCATATTTATCCACGTTCATCCAAATGAAAATCTGGAGCACCTACATTATTTTCAATCGATTGCCAGTGTATTAACAACACGAAACGTTGGGTGAACGAGCTAAATGGTGTTCAAAAACCACCAAACCAAGTTAAAACAGTGGCCTTGATTACGTGTGCAAAATACAGAAGCACGGAATCGCTTATCAGTAGCAATGGTAGACTCCTGAATTTGAGTTTTCAGATCAGCGTAAGCAAACGAAAATCAAGAGCATTTATTTTCAGCGGGCTTCAGATCATAAGATTTCATCGCAACAATCTTCTTCTCCATCTCGTCTCCTAAGATCCATTTTTTGGAGATTGAAGTAGGCTGAGAAAAGTAATCAACTGACAGCTCAATGGATTGATCCATTTCTCAGCAATCACAATTAGGAATCGATGAAACGTGGTCAAGCCAGGAATCAATGAAACTTGGTCAAGCCAAAAAAGTGGTCTTATCGTTTATCAATGATCTCCTCAGACACGGTTTGGAGATCCAAGTAGGCTGTGAAAGAGTAATCAATTGACAGCTAAATCAATTAATCCATTTCTCAGCAATCACGATTAGGAATCAAAGAAACGTTAGTCACACGAGTGGCACTTATCGTTGATGCATGAGCAAATAAATGAACTTTTCAACCAATAATGTGAACCACAAGAAGTCTCTCTTTACAATATGAAGTTCGTCGTGGCAGCAAAATATTTAGACTTTCTGGAATGCCAGTTGGATCCTTTTATCCGAAGATTTATCCGGCCTCATGATTCGTATGATTCAATATCGTTTGACTATTCCACATCGGTTGATTCTGAAGAATTTCACAGAATTTGATTCCGCAAACGCTGCATTGGTCCTGTGGGTCTCCCGAGGCACGAGTTCGACTTACCTCTGGCGTTCGTGTCTTCAGCTGACATTTAAGGAGCTTCGACTAGCGCCGAATATGGTGATACCAGTCTAAGAAGCTGGCCGGCTTTCCTATAGTTCATGTATAAGGGCCATCATCCACCAATGCGAAGATGAGCGAAGCTAGGAAAAAGCAACCAATCGACCGCTGAATTCATGTCCATCGAGGCTGAGCGGGGCGATTGGGTGTTTCTTCTTAACTCCGATCATTTCCACTTTTGTGGATAATGGCCCTAAGAGTGTCTCTACCCGTGTGGAAATTGAGTTCGGGCTTTGATCGGGCCCATCTTAATGTTCCCTAACTTTAAAGGCCTTAGGCCACTCTAGGATTTTCCAGAAATCGATTTTTTTTCTAAAAATGGACCTCAGTACCTATAAAATTATATTCCAAACGATTATGGGTGTGAAAAATCTCTAAGTACTCGATTTTTGAATTCTAGCGCAACCCCTCTTGATTCATGTCGTGACTTTCTACTAACTTTAAACGCGTTTATCTCAAAACTACATTTTACAAGTCGGCCGGACTCATAACTCAAACAAATTTCAACCGATTCACTTAAAATTTTAACTGTACATTTAGAATTACATTTTCTGAGGCACTACGTAGGATTGTTTATTATATTGCATAGTTCCTTTTTTATAAACAATTTTCTGACGATTTTCTCATGGCATTTTATACTTTTTGTTTTAGAAATGCGCCATTTTGACAAAAAAAACAATATATCAAAAAAATCCTACGTACTTCTACAGCTATTCTTATATACAGGGTGAGGCACATAAAGTGTTACAGAGCAATAGCACTCAAACTATTGATCATATCCAAAAATGTTTCAGACAAAAGTTTCAGTGTTCGAGAAGGCCGTCATACTGGACCACCCTATTTTTTATGGGTGGAGGCGCTGAAGCTAGCTCAAGGTCAACTCCACTTTTTTAAATGGAACCATGTATATTTTTTTCGATGACACTATTACCGATTTTAAGACGAATTCCGCGACCTACAATACAAGGTCATTCTAGTCACGCAAAGTATGAAAATAGTCAAAAAATCGAAAAATATCGGAATAATCACTTTCAAAAGATCCACTAACCTTGGTTTGGGTCTACCTACAGAAGATGCTCGAAGAAAGAATACGCCGAGCATGTACCGAAATTACACCACAAATGTTGGCTGAAGTTAGACGGTCTTTTCATCAGCGAATCAACAAGTGCTTACAAGTCGAGGTTCATCACTTCGAGCACAGTGAAAAAGAAATGTGTTATTTCAATACATTGGAGGCGTATAATTCTGTCGCATATTTTGACACGTTTGATCCCGCGTTGTTCCAACGAACGCACTGCCATGCGTGTTGACTCAAGACATCACAGCTCGTCTACTAAGCGCATAGTTTAATTATTATATTTAATAGATCTCGATAATTATTATGCCACAAATTCTTTATTCAAGCAATTTATATTGATATGCCCCTACAATAGCAAAGTCTAGTAGTAATTGGGAAAATCGCTACTAGGGAATCTTGAACTACGCCCGTTGAAGGCCTTTACTGGGTCTACGTACTTAGATCATAGTTTTCAACCTCCCTACCCGACCATTCACTAATAGGGGCCCAGTCCGGCTCTTTTACGGAAAACCCTACTATGGAAATCCAAAAATAATCCATTGAAGGCCCCCGAATTGTATTATGTATACCCTGCCAATTTTCCACACGGGATACCGAAGATTGCAGTTAGTTGGACCTGTTGACGATTGCTCACAACTCTGTCGAGTCCGCAGCAAGGCTGTTGCGCATAACCCTGAACCGATCGTTCCGATACACCACACATAGAACAACTGTTTTGAAGTTGTGACAACAAGTCGAGAGGCTCAATCGCTTCACTGCACACCAAACAGATCAGCGTCACGTGATAACCTGAGCTACATAACCGAGTGAAGCGAAGGGGCCCCGGTGTTGTCGTTTGCGCTCGATACTGGTTCGTTCGTCCCGTGGGAAAATAAAAGAGATCGGAGTCGTGAAGTCATTTAAAATTCAAGGGCATCGACGGGAGGAGCGAGGAGAGGTCGTCTCGTACGTTAAAGGTCAAAATGAAACAGCAAAGGGTCTCATAAAAAGTGTTTACGTCTCCCACGGGACCAAAAAGAGAAATATAAGAATGAAAAGACACTGCGGCTTAAGAGAGAAGCAGATAGACGGTTCAAGACAGCAAACAGAAGGGAGAGGAAAAGATATATACGAGACAGACCAAAAGAAGTATACCGTGTGGAGAAGAGAACTGTTGGAAACAGGACGACTTCTGTCCCGGTCGTCTCTCGCGACTCTTGTACCCTCGAGTCAAGGTGATCGTCTCGGATTCGTCTGTGCGGGAAGACCAGACGGAGTCTCCTTGCTGAATATACTACGATCTGACAACGTTGAGGTAATTAAAACCTGATGACACATAGTCGGATTCGCGATAAAATTTGCTTCCTCGTAGAAATAAATCTTTGCGGTAGTCACATTCTTTTCCTATTATAAGTAGTTCAATCTTCAAGAAAATTGTTCACGTGAAAAATCGTAATGAGTATTTCGAATTTTAGGTACGTAGGGTACATCCACCAGTGAATAGACGGGGACCAGTGAATGGACGAAGGCTAATTTATATTTAAAATAAGTAAAATTTATATTTAAATTAAGTAAAAATAAAAAATTTATATTTAAATTAAGTAAAAATACAAAATTTATATTTAAAATAACTAATAAATATAAATTTTTGATAAAAACTCGAATTACTAGAATTTAGAAGAAAAAAATTACAGGTTTCGTTAAAAGCAATTTCTTAGTTTAACTGCAACTTAGTTACGATACGGCTGTGCACAGTAGGTTTTCTAAAGGCGAAAACAAAAGTTTTTTAAATAAATTTTGAGGGTAAGTATCACTTTTATTATTTAAGGAGGTTGAAGCGGTACGCGCAATCCAACATTTAAAAAAATACATATGGGCTTTGTTCTAAAAATTCTCTAATCAGAGTAAAAAAAATTTAGCTCACATGCTGAAAATGACAGAATTAATTACTGTTACGAATTGACAATCTACACTCCATTGTCATGGTCTCAACTCATTCGTTTTTTTTTTCTTATTTTGACAAAATTAAAATGTTTGTTTCTTTGTAGAAACAAACTTTGGTAGTTTTATGAGAATGTCACGTTAAGATATAAAAAAGCTTTGTGTATTTCTTACGTAATTGTAATAATAAATATAATACTCATATGTAAAAGAATATTATAATTTTTGTGCAACAGAGTGATCTCCAAATCTAGCATTTAATGAGAATCATTAATAAATCTTTATCCTTTGTAGAATTAAACTGCACTGCACGTTCATTTACTAGTGATCGAGTATCGATTTACTGGTAATTTCATTAATTAACTGGTGATTTAGTCATTTCGATACTTATTTATCAATTCCTCCAATATTATTTGTTATAATTATCAATCTTTTGTTAGCTATAGCAATAAAAAAAATTGTTTTGATAATATTTTCATTTTATAGTCCATTTAAATTCTACAGTGTCGTTATTCGTCCAAGATGATTTTCAATTTATAGGATAGTGATGCACAGGGGAAAAATTTCGTCCATTACTAACATTGATGATCTAATAATCGAAAAAAGGAGAGGTGTAGCTTGAACTACGAAAATTTATATATTTTTTTTGCATCTTGAAACAAATCAGGAAAAATATCTCGTCCTCTCACGAATTCCGAATCTGAAACACAATTTTAATCCGCTGCCGATGACTTTTTTTTCGTTTCGAGCACTGTCCACTGACAAAATATGGAAATAATTTTGCAGAACTATTTAGTCTGAGAATGAAAAAAAAAATCGTAGAAGAGAAAAAACGAGAAAATAAAAACCAATCGTTACATTGACACTTTATTTTTCTGTCGCTTAGCGGAATGCTCCGTACATGAAGGTTCGAAATATTAAAAAAAAAAATTATTACGATCACATAATATAGATTACGAAGGAATGCAAAAGAATCTTAACGCGATGAATATATCTATATACAAGCATAAGAATTTCTTGTGATTCTAATATCGAAGACATTCCCGTTACGTATTCTCGTACATACGAGGGTGGATTGACAAGTTCCCGACCTCATCAACATTGAAAGAATGGCTATCCGAAAAGTATTTTTCACCGGATGCTGAAGTGACAAGTGCTTGTCAATTACTATGTTTCTCGTTTGAAGAAAAACTATTATTCTGATGGACTAAAGTTTGAGAAACACTGGGCCAATTGTACTGGCTCAAAGGAGGGACAACGTTAAAAAAATCGGTTAAAAAAACTAAACATTCCGATTTAAATTGGAAACTTTTCAATTCACCCTCGTAACTAATGCTGTGTAATCGAGGAATAATGACGAAAGAGTTTACACGTATATTACCGTAATACAGCCTTAGAAGCGTGGTCTCGCTTGACATGCCAAATGTTCACAAAATTAAATTAAAGGGTTGTAACCCCTTAATTTAATTTTACCACCTTGGCGCTCGGAAAAAAATAGGTATACATTTTTTTTTACGCGACTATTAAATATAAAAAATAATATTTATATTTCACAAATACATTATAGTTTTAGGGACAAATAAAAAAAATATTTAAAAAAAGGTAGACAAAATATCTCGAGATCTACTCAACCGATTTGGATGAAATTTATACCATATATTCTTTATAATATTACCTAGGATCTAGCATAGGACTTTTTGAATTGGATGCCGTGTTCATTTTTTATTCATTTTCGCAATTCAACACTTTAGAAAAAAAACCCGAGTTTTTTTCAAACAGCTGTCATTTCGACAAAAAGAAATTTCACCTTTTCCCTATGCTACATTTTAGTTGTTACCTTTTTTTCACAAGAAATCTTTTTTTTATTTATTTTTCAGACGATGTCTGACAGGAAAAAAAATTCCACCATCAAGGACTTTCTTTGTAAACTGGTGGACCAAATATCTCGAGATCTATGATTTTCGAGATTTTGTTGAAATTTATAACATATACTCTTTATAATATTACCTAGGATGTAGCATCGGATTTTTTAATTGGATGCCGCGTTCATTTTTTATTAACTCTCAAAAATGAACATTTTGGTAAAAATAAGATTTTTTTTCATACAGTTGTCATTTTTACAAAAATAAAAGTGTTTTTTCCTATACTACGCTTTAGCTATTACCTTTTTTCTTAAGAATTTTTTTTCAGACGATGCGTGACAGAAAAAAACTAGACGAAAAACTAAACTAGACGACTTATATCTCTGCCGTTTTTTTTTAAATTTATTTGTTTTTATTTGTTCATGAAACTATAATGTATTTGTGAAAAAGAAAAGTTACTTTATATATTTAATAGTCGCGTAAAAATAAATAAAAAATTTATATATTTTTCCGAGCGCCAAGGTGGTGTAACGCCTTAGGATCAGATATTTCTTGCATCGACGTTTCTCAATTGCGTAAGATGTCCAATTCGTCCAGATCAAAGATCTTTGGCCTCCATCAAGAGGCCATTGTGACCACGAATTCAAGATTTCCGTGGCCCTTCTAGAGTTAGAACGATACCCTAACCCAAGCTTTGCTTACACACGTGGTGTTGTTTGTTTTTTTTTCTTGTTCCCTTCAATCTACGAAAATCCACGTTCAACTGAGGCTTTAAATTCAGTCTTACCATTCGATTATACTAATTACTAGCTTGAATCTCTCAATTTTAACTGGAAGTACATGCAGTTAAAAAACAAAACAATTTTCATAAAAGCTTTGATGAAAAAAAAAAAAAAAGTCGTGATAACATCTGTTCCTTCTTTTCACGTTATTGATGATGAATCACGATTCATGCCGAGGATGAGTCCCGGGATATTTGTCTCGGCTGTAGCTTGAGATGAAAGGAATCAGGTGGTACGGCAACACAGCCCGGAAGTAAGTGAATCTTCAGATCATCGTTGACCGGGCATACATCATATCGTGAGACAAGGGCCGTTACAATGATGAAGGCAAAGCCCTGAACGAGCCTTTGACCAATGCACGTACGTTTGCCAGTCGAGAATGGTACAAAGTGTTCAGGTTTGCTAACACGATATTTAACACTCTCGTCGTTCTTGTTGGACGCATTGGCGAGGTTGTCGATAGGTTTGAGAAAACGCTCGGGACGAAATTCCCGTGCATTCGTGCCCCAGTATGGCTCGCCGTGATTGAGATAAAAATTATTGACGAAAACAACGGTGTCCTTGGCAACGGGATAGCCGTCAATGTCGGTGTCCTCGGTGGCAACGTGGGGAACGATTGGTGAGCTTGCAACTCTAAGAGTCTCCCATATAACCGCCTCGGTATACGCCATGTCCAAACGATCGTCAAAGGTAATGAGAGTTTCGCGTCGTTCGTCACGCGAAAGTATGTTGTCACATTCGGCTTGCATTTTTTTCTGCACCTCCGGATAAACGGCAGCATTGGCAAGTATCAGCATCACGAGATTTCCAATCGCCGAATGTCCACCGATGAAGTCTTCGAGCTCGTAGATGATGTGCTGCCATGATAAATCCGACTCGGGACTATCAAGATGCAGGAGTAAAGCGTCGGTGAAGTCACGCGGTATTCCCGTCGCTGTGTCAAGTGTCTCACGATGACGATCTATTATTCGACGCAGTATGAAGCTCCTTATGTCGGTTGCCCAGTTGTTCAAACGATTCATTTGTTTCGTAAAGAATGGACTTAACCAGGGCAAAAAGTCCACCGGTGAGCCCTGATTTATGTCCCAAAATATCTCGTCGAATGAGCGCACGATACGACGAAACTCCTCGTCGTCGTAACTAAATCTTGTCGAACACATGTAACGGGTGAACATGTTAGCCAGCGAGGCGAGCAACAGCGGCTTCAATGATTGTTTCCCTTCTAATATCGGCCGTGAATCAGCCTCCTCGAAAGCAGCCAACAACTGGGTTGCCTCAAGTGTTCCGATCCTTGAGAATTCCTCCTGCTGGGGACTTCCGCCCCGAGGTGAACAAAAGCTACGTGCTATCGATCTTCTCTGACGCTGAAGATCCGACCAGTCGCACAGAGCCAGCGCTGAAACGATACAAAAAAAGAATAGCGTCAAGTTATTTGTTTTTCGCAATTTTGAGGAGATTTACTGGCTGCGTGAACATGCTGGAACACTCTGGAATTACATTGAACAAAGGTTTTTTTTTTTATTGAAATGCTTTATTGGTGGCAAAAAGCTGTGATGGCTCAGCTCTTGATTGATGGTAGTCAATGGAATCTCTGCTATCAGGACAATAACGTAACTCTCTTGGGCCATTGAATCATATAGCTGGGTAATGCAATTGCGAGTTTCTATTTCTATCTTAGATAGACTTACCTACTTTGTCCAGCTATACCTATAAAACAGTTCCGTGACTGAATGAATGACTTATTGAGTGACTAACATATAGACAACGCACAGCCTAAGTCGCTGAAGATAGAAACATGAAATTTGGAAGATATGTTGGTTAGAAAGTGTAGAGATGCACTAGGGAAAGGATTTCTCTTATTGTAATGTTTTATTGGTGGCAAAAAGCTCTGATAATTCAATTCTTGATTGATGGCTTTCAGTGGAATCACTGTTATCAGGAGAATAAAGTAATTCTCTTGGGCCATTGAATCCTTTAGCTGGGTAATGCAATTACTAGTTTCTATTTCTATCATAGATAGACTTACCTACTTTGTCCATCTATACCTATAAAACAGTTCCGTGACTGACTGAATGACTTATTGAGTGACTAACATATAGACAGCGCACAGCCTAAGTCGCTGCAGATAGAAACATGAAATTTGGAAGATATGTTCATTAGAAAGTGTAGAGATGCACTAGGGAAAGGATTTCTCTTATTGTAATGTTTTATTAGTGCCAAAAAGCTCTGATAATTCAATTCTTGATTGATGGCTTTCAATGGAATCTCTGCTATCAGGACAATAACGTAACTCTCTTGGGCCATTGAATCATATAGCTGGGTAATGCAATTGCGAGTTTCTATTTCTATCTTAGATAGACTTACCTACTTTGTCCAGCTATACCTATAAAACAGTTCCGTGACTGAATGAATGACTTATTGAGTGACTAACATATAGACAACGCACAGCCTAAGCCGCTGAAGATAGAAACATGAAATTTGGAAGATATGTTCATTAGAAAGTGTAGAGATGCACTAGGGAAAGGATTTCTCTTATTGTAATGTTTTATTGGTGGCAAAAAGCTCTGATGGCTAAATTCTTCATTGATGGCATTCAATGGAATCTCTGCTATCAGGACAATAACGTAACTCTCTTGGGCCATTGAATCATATAGCTGGGTAATGCAATTGCGAGTTTCTATTTCTATCTTAGATAGACTTACCTACTTTGTCCAGCTATACCTATAAAACAGTTCCGTGACTGACTGAATGACTTATTGAGTGACTAACATATAGACAACGCACAGCCTAAGTCGCTGAAGATAGAAACATGAAATTTGGAAGATATGTTCATTAGAAAGTGCAGAGTGGCACTAAGAAAGGATTTTTCGAAAATCAAGTCTTTAGGGGATAAAATGGAGTGTTATATTTTCCATGGCAAATTGTATTCCTTGCGTCTTACTTGTACATAATCTTTCTCATCAGATTATGCCATGAAATTATTGGAAAGTATGCTTCGGAGATGCCAGGCGATTATTAATAGTGGAAGAGACTGGACCACTCATTAATAATAAAGCATCACGGTTTACATCCTGTAGTGTATGTATTTTTTTTTTTGTTTTCCAATGCCTTCTCCCAAACTTGTCAAACTCTTGTCAAACAGGCTGTCCATCTCCGCGAATTACCGAACGGCCCAAATGCCGTCCATGCTTTCAACGAAGTTCCAAAAATAAGATTTACCTCGTCGGATTGTAATTTTATCCGGACAGGGCAAACCGAAGGGGACGTTGATACGTGGTAATTTTTACATACTCCCGGTGGCTTTGAATGCGAGTACTTGGAGTCTGTACGTACGGTGGTGAACAAGAGTACATGCTGGCGTGATTAAAGAAATGTCCCGCGGCAAAATAACTCGTGCACTTGCCAAAAGTGCTGTATGTAGCTCTCATTGCGCAGTAACGTATAAGCGTGTACGTACAGAAACATGCACACAAGTATATGTATAAAGGGTGTCTCAAAATAACCTGACATTTTTAATTGCGCGCCATTTTTTTTTGCGGCGAACATAGAGTACTAATCTTTGACAGCTGGCATCAGGAAGTATTGAGGTTTAATCACGGAGAATTACACGATCGAGGAACGCATAGAAATTGTGAAAATTCAATGTGAAACAATGCAGTTATTGCAGACGAAGTTTCATGGTCGTGTTATCTCGCGCCGCGACGATGTGAATTGACCACCAAGATCGTGCGATTTGACGCCATTGGACTTCTTTATTTGGGGTTTATCTGAAGGGAAAAGTGTATTCCAATGATCCACAGACCATTTCGGAGCTCAAGGAAGTAATATGTTATTGAAAATTTCGTCAAAAGAGTGAACGTTTGCAAACAGGGACAAGGCAGCCATTTATTGGATATTGTGTTCCACACATAACCTCCATGTTTGTATCTTATATTAAAATGAAAAAGTTCGTACTTTTCAAATAAATAATACGTTTTATTAATAAATAAAAATGTCAGGTCATTTTGAGACACCCTTTATATTGGGTTAAGTAAAAAGTTCTGAGCGTTTTCCGCTAGATGTCTTTAGTGAGCCATATCTCACGATGTATACATCGTATCGGGTCATACTACACGGCGATTTAAAGGTGACATTACGCTTCAAAAAGCGTTCTTTGACAGTTTTGTGTTTGGTGAAGCCGGTTGTGTGTTACAGCGTTCCAAAATGGAGGTAAAAAAAGAGAAAATTCAATTTATTCTTCAGTACCACTACGACCAAGGTGAAAAGGTGGAGCAGGCGGCCAAAAAAAAATTATGCTGTTTATGGACCCAATATAGTATCGAATGCAACATCAAAGCGGTGGTTCCAACGATTCCGTTCTGGTAATATGGACGTCGAAGATGAGGCACGCTCTGGTAGGCCAATCGTCGAAAATGTCGATAAAATCATGGAAATCGTCGAGTCGGACCGGCATGTGAGCACTTATTCCATTGCCCAGGAACTGAAGATTAGCCAGAAAACTGTTTGGACCATTTGCATAAGGGTGGTCTCAAGAAGAAGCTCGATGTATGGGTGCCACGCGAATTGACGCAAAAGAACCTTTTGGACCGAATTGATGCCTGCGATTCTTTGCTGAAACGTAACGAAATCGACCCATTTTTGAAGCGGATGATGACTGGCGATGAAAAATGGGTCACATACGAGAACAACAGCCGAAAAAGATCGTGGTCCAATCGCGGTGAGCCGGCCCAAACGATCGCCAAGCCCGGATTAACGGCCAAGAAGGTTTTGCTGTGCGTTTGGTGAAATTGGAAGGGAATTATCCACTATGAGCTGCTCCCATCAGGCCAAACACTCAATTCGGACCTCTACTGTCAACAGCTGACCAGATTGAAGCAGACGATCGACCAGAAGCGGCCAGAATTGGCCAATAGGAAGGGTGTTGTGCTCCATCAAGTAAACATGATTCGCAACAAGATGACCCTCGATGGTTTTAAAATTTTGATTTTTACTCTTTTTTTTGCCAATATCTGCGAAAAAAACGCGTTTTTTTTACTTTTTTTCGTTTTTCATCTGTCATTTTTTTATTTTTTGATAAAACTTTATATCCGAGGGTCATTTTGTAGCTGGTGTCATACTGAATCTAATGGACTTTGATTTTTTTGTTTCAGACAAGCCGTTGCCGAGTTGTGATGGAGCTACCTAGCCCACCTATTTTTGAGGCGTTACGTTAAACTATAGTTTTTGTACTTAAAAATGAATAAAAATAAATTAAAATTTTTTTTTGTGTATTTCAAGACTTTATTTATCAAGCCCAACAACTTTTATATTCATATCTTTTATAAAATCCTCAAATAAAAAATCGCGAAAATAGCCTTTTTTTCGTGGCTCCAAAGTGGACTGGCCCCTTTAGTGGACGGGCTTTTTTGTGTTGCCTTCAACCAACACGCATGCAGTGTGTAAAGAAAAATGATCGAATAACACACGAAATATGCATTAAAATGATACACGTAAGTGCGCAATACAAAACGCATTAAGCAAAACCCGAAATTACACACTCGAAAATTTGTAACAAAAAAAAATAGCATGTAGCTGTGTTAAAACAACACACTTGGATTTTCAGTGCATGAAGAAAGGATATGTACAGAGACACACACACACACACACACACACACACAGAAGGAGACACGTACATGTGAGAAGCCAACGATCAAAGCAGAAAAGATATAGCCGGGTGCACATCGCGGGATCGTGATCAGAAGAGACAGCAGATGCGCATCTTTATGCCGGCTCACACACCATTATATCTGGGCTGTCCGTTCCGAGAAGCGGTTAATTCGACTGTCAAGTTTATATCTCGAAGAGGCCGAGAGCGCTTCCTGCTCCCAGTATTACGAGTTTACCTGGCGAACGCCAACAAACCAGTCGCGCAATCTACATCCTGCAACCCATCGCGGCGTTCAACGTGTATCTTTTTTTTTTTTACTTTTTTTTTTTTTTTTACATCACCCCCTTCGTTTCTTCCCTTTGGTAGAAAATGAAAAAGTGGACGGTACGTAACGAGGGAGACGAGAGTAAAGTTGAGAGGAAGGAAAAGAAGGTAAAAAGATGAAAAAAAAAAAAAAAAAAAAGCGAAATACGTACACCGTATTTACGCCGTGGGGTACAGATATTATGAACGGTGTGTATTTTCAAAATAATTTATACAACACTTTGCGGATACCTGTGCCACCTTTGAGAAAGACGAGCTGGGACCAAAAAAAAAGAAAGAAAACGGAAAGGAAACGTGATTTTTTTTTTTTTTTTTTGACTCAACGATGCGCCCGCAAATTGGATGGCATATTCGCGGTACCGATTCGACTCTTGTGAGCTTCGATCGCAGGAAAAGGACGAAGTTGCGCCGAGTGCGATATCGACGTTTCGGGAGAGTTGAAAAAAAAAAGTTGGCGAATCTCATTTTGAAAGAAGGAAGTGTATGTGTTTTTTTTTTCGCAAGTTGGGAAGGTTTGACTTTATTCAGGATGAGAAAACGTCCTCGTGTTTGTTTCTTGCGAAACATAGTCGTAGTACAACGTACACTTGATGGGCATGCGTTTGTAAAAGGATTTTTTTTCAAAATGTTGAATATGTTGGAAATGCGGAATAAAATGCATTATTTTCATGACAAAATATGAGACGTTGAATCAGTTCTCATGGTTTTCCAACATCCAAAATAACCTGACATTTTAATTTATTAAGGCTACTCTACTCTACTTAGGCTACTCTAGATGCCAAAAAAGGGCATATTTTGTGATTTTTTTTCAGCGAAACCATAAAATGAAGCGGAATTACAAAATAGGGGTTTTATTATACACGTAATTGACTATGCGAAATTATTTTTTCACAGCGATACACGTCAAAATGGCGACGGTGCAGCATTTTTCCGATGACGCCTTTATTTCTGGAAGGTCAACGGCCGGACCAACAGCTCCTATAATTTTTCAGTTATGATGAGACACTAAAGTTTTTTCGATTATATATAAGAATAGATATAGAAGTACGTAGGATTTTTTTGATATATTGTTTTTTGTCAAAATGGCACATTTCTAAAACAAAAAGTATAAAATTCCATGAGAGAATCGTCAGAAAATTGTTTATAAAAAAGGAACTATGCAATATAATAAAAAAAATCTTACGTAGTGCCACAGAAAATGTAATTCTAAATATACAGTTAAAATTTCAAGTAAATCGGTTGAAATTTGTTTGAGTTAGTTGCACAAGAGGGGTTGCACTAGAATTCGAAAATCGAGTACTTAGAGATTTTTCACACCCATAATCTTTTGGAATATAATTTTATAGGCACTAAGGTACATTTTAACAAAAAAAATAGATTTTTGGAAAATCCTAGAGTGTCCTAAGGCCTTTAATAAAACGTATTATTTATTTGAAAAGTACGAATATTTTTATTTTAATATAAGGTATGAACATGGAAATTATTTATGGAACACAATATCCGATAAACGGTCGCCTCGTTCCTGTTTGCAAACGTTCAATCTTTTGACGTAATGTTTCAATAACATTTTGGCACAATTGGGGACTAATTTAATTAATGGTGAGTCCAATTTCTTCCTTGAGCTCCGGAATGGTCTGTGGATCATTGACATACACTTTTCCTTTCAGAACAACCCCAAAGAAAGAAGTCCAATGGCGTCAAATCGCACGATCTTGGTGGCCAATTGACATCGCCGGGGCGCGTGATAACACGACCATGAAACTTCGTCTACAACAACTGCATTGAATGACATTGCATTTTCACAATTTCTATGCGTTGCTCGATCGTGTAATTCTCCATGACTAAACCTCAATACTTCCTGATGCCAGTTGTCAAAGAATGGTACTCTATGTTCGCCACAAAAAAAATGGCGCGCAATTTAAAATATCAGGTCATTTTGAGACACCCTTTATAAGCAAGCTTGAAATTCAGTGTATATCATTTCACCGAAGTATAAACAAATGTTATTTTTCATAGTGTTAAACGTGTCAAATTGTATACTAAAAAAAGAGTATTTGCGAGGAATTTTACTGCACTACTTTATTTTTTAAACATCTGCAGCTGAAGCAAACAGAATTCTTGTTGAGACTCACGGCGACCATGCTCTGTCGGAATCAACATGGAGAGATTGGTTCAGACGCTTCAAAAATAATGAATTGATGTTTAAGATAAAAAACGCTCTGGCGCACCGAAAAAATTTGAAGACGAATAATTGGAGGCATTACTCCACGAAGACTCATGCCAGACGCTAGCTGAACTTGCAGAATCATTAGAAGTTGATCACACAACAGTTTCGAAACGTTTGAAAGCATTAGGAATGATTGAAAAGCAAGGACATTGGGTGCCGTACGAGTTGAAGCCGAGAGACGTCGAACGGCGTCGTTTTCACGTGTGAACAGCTGCTTCAACGGCAGAAAAGGAAAGGTTTTTTTTGCATCGTATCGTGACTAGCGATGAAAAATGGATACACTACGATAAGCCTGAGCGTAGAAAATCGTGGGGTAAGCCCGGCCATGCATCAACATCGTCGGCAAAGACGAATATCCATGGTTCCAAGCTTCCGCTCTGCATTTGGTGGGATCAGCTGGGTGTAGTTTATTATGAGCTGCTCAAACCGAACGAAATCATCACGGGAGATCGCTGTCGACTACAATTGATGCGTTTGAGTCGAGCATTGAAGGAAAAAAAAACGGCCGCTATACGAGCAGAGACTCGACAAAGTGATTTTGCAGCATGACAACGCTCGGCCGCATGTTGCAAAATCGGTAAAAACATACTTGGAAACGCTTAAATGGGTAACTAAAACTCTTCACGACTTTATTTGTATCGACGAAGCAGTAAACGTACGATCAAAAAAAAATATGTCAACATCAAATCTCTTTTTTTTTGCATTCTATCAAGAATGCATCACTTTTTTTCGATTTTTTTTTTTCTTCATATTTCTCATAAGAAGTGTGATAGCCCGCCATGTACATACTTAAAGCTGTACGAACAACTGAAATTTCCGGTATTAATGTGGGTTTTGGAAATACGAGCGTTCAGGAAGGCTCGAGGGACGATGGTTCTGACATAAAGTGCCTCACGAATCAACGACTCTGCTGGCCAATCAGATAGAAACAAATGGGTCTTTCCTTAGCGTTTATTTTCATCAGGGAGAAAGGATTCCCTCGGGCTGATGTTGCTGCACGATCGTAAACAAGGCAACAACATAAAGTCGTATAACTCGTCCTCGTACACGAAGCTTTAGATTTTAGTATCCCAGGGGCTACGTCGCGGAAAATATAGCTGACAGATGAATGCAATTCCGCATAAAAAAAAACCGCGCGAAATCACAAGTTCAAATATACATGATAAATGGAGACTTTTATGTCTAAGATTTATCATGGAGTGGTCGTAAGCCATAGATCGAAAATATTTCCAGTTTGTATTCTCGGCAACTTTCTCGGGAAAAGCCCTGCAATCATTTTGAGACCTTTGACATCATTTTTATTGTAATAAATAAACTGCAAATCCAAGTGTGTTGTTTTAAGGCCTTAGGCTACTCTAGGATTTTCTAAAAATCGTTTTTTTTTTTGTTAATAATGTATCTCAGTACCTATAAAATTATATTCCAAAAGATTACGGGTCTGAAAAATCTCTAAGTACTCGATTTTCGAATTCTAGCGCAAGCCCTCTTGATGCATGTCGTGACTTTCTACTAACTTTAAACGCGTTTATCTCAAAACTAGATTTTTCAAATCGGTCGGACTCATAACTCAAAAAAATTTCAACCGATTGACTTGAAATTTTAATTGTATATTTAGAATTACATTTTCTGTGGCACTACGTAGGATTTTTTTTCATTATATTTCTTTTCATTGTATCTCGTCTTAAAATCGGTAATAATGTCATCGAAAAAAATATACATGCTTCCATTTAAAAAAGTGGAGTTGACCTTGAGCTAGCTTCAGCGCCTTCACCGATAAAAAAAATAGGGTGGTCCAGTATGACGGCCTTCTCGAACACTGAAACTTTTGTCTAAAACATTTTTGGATATGATCAATAGTTCGAGTGCTATTGCTCTGTAACACTTTATGTGCCTCACCCTGTATATCACCGTGTACGATTTTTTTTTTTTGTTGAACTTACAATCAGTGTGGACATTTTCGTTAGCGCAATTTATCGCGAAGAAATTAAAATGCCGTAGTATCATAGAAATTGAGGTCATACGTCGAGAAATTTGTCAACACAATCGATTGGGCCACGTATGAATCGAGCGTGATCATTATTTCGCTATCGCGTCCTCGAGAGACAGGTCTCGATAGGGGCGTTCTCCTCAGCCTTTCTCTCCTTACGATAAATAAATTAAATAATACCACAAATCCAATGAGTCTCGCAACTTGAGATTTCACCGCACGCGAAGCGTGCGTAAAACGTCCATTATCGTACCGAGTGGAATAAAGAAAAATTAACGAGACTAAAAGAATAAAAATAAATGAACTTCAAAGAAATTAAGAATTAAAATGAGTAAAAGGAATTGAATAAATTGAGAATTGAAATCAATAAAAAGAAATTGAATAAATTAAGAATCCAAATAAATAAAGAGATTTTAAATAAATTAAGAACTCAAAAAAATAAAAAGAATTTAAATAAATTAATAATTGAAAAAAAAATCAACATTTAAATAAACCAATTCAAATAAAGTTAACGAGAGAAAAAAAGAATCGACGTATATGCCACGCGTTTGCAGACTCCGGACAGCGAACATCCGACGAGAGAAGCGCAAAGTGGATTGCGCGAAACGCGATAAGACGGTTATTCAAGCGGCTGATCGCAAAGGTACATTAACTTCCGCAATAAGAAACTTTGTCCCAGACTGACGACGCGTCAGCACGAATCGAAGCTCTAGTCCGAATTTCGTGGGACCGAGAAAAGTCAGGAACGAATACGATAGCTCCCTTGCGGTGAACTTATCGTCTCCGCTTCCATGCAGACGGCGTAGATACTCGCATTGCTGTGAAAAAAATCGTCAATGACGCGGCGATCCCGAGCGAAACGTTTTTTTTTTTTTTTTGCAAAATGATTATTTAATGTAATTAAAAAAAAAAACGTACCGTCTCGTATTGAAAGTGAGCGCAATAAAACGATGCGGCGAGCGATTTGCAGGCCGAGATCAAAATTTAGTAATATGGTTTTTTTTCTGAGCCCAGATGCACAGACCTTCCAGCAGTGCACGATCAGAATAATGGGGTCTGCTTGCAATGTGAAATGAATCAGCATTTTATCATCTCTATTAGTCCTCTATTAGCCTCTGATAGTCCTCTATTAGCCTTGATATACTGACTCTGACTTGGATCAGGGTAAGGGTCATTTATACAGCCTTGGCCAAAAGTATTAGGCACCCTGGAAATTTTCTATCCGGATGAAAAATCGAATATCACGGCGAAAAAAAATCATAAACCAATTTACCAAAGATGATTTTGAAGCGGACAAAGCCAGCTTCGTTTTGCCTTTTTATTTTTATTTTTGCGATTTTTTTTACACCCGATACGTCATTTTGAAAACGTCGGCTTCTCACGATTTTCGCACTTTGCAAAATCACGTGCTGGACTTTGAAAAATAGTAATCTCACCGTTTAGTGATAAGATCTTTGAACAGGACACCGTTAGCTTCAGTTTCGTTTTTTTTTTTTAATTTACGATTTTTTTTCGCAGAGTTATTTAGTTTTTTTCTTGAAAAAGAAAAACGGCAGACTTCCGAAAAGCCGGCATCGTGCGGCGTAACTAGAAAACTATGAGATTTGGAATATTTAGTCTAAGGATGTAAAAAGTTGTATTTTGTTGTTTAGGAATTACTAAATTTTTTAAAGATTTTTTTTCCCAAAATTGTTTTCTATCGCTACTTTTGGATCATAGTCCACGATTTGTCTCATTAATTTTATTACCGTTACTTTGAAAGAAAAATGTTTTCATGAAAATATCAAGAGGAGAAAAGGTACATACAACCTTGGCCAAAAGTATTAGGCATTCCTATAAAATATTGATCTTTAAAAAAGCTCGTTTTGTCCGCTTCAAAACGCCGTTTCGTAAATTGGCTTCCGATTTTTTTTTTCGACGAAATATTCGATTTTTTTGTCCAGATAAAAAATTTACAGGATGCCTAATATTTTGGCCAAGATTGTATAATATGTTTCAATGAAATGTTCGAATGTTTTTTTCCAGCCTGCTTATGTTTATCTAGTTAATTTTTCGAAGCTTTTTAACATTTTGTGCAGCAATTTGTTTCCCACGTGAGGTGTCCCTATGGAATCCCCATAGGGACTTCCTGTTTGGGTCTTTAGGGATTCCTTATTAGGGGCTGTAGGGATTCCTTATTAGGGACTATAGGGATTCCCTATTAGGGAGTATAGGGATTCCCTATTAGGGACTATAGGGATTCCCTATCAGGGACTGTACACTGTCAGAAAAATTCTTTTCATATTAACTAGATGAATCTATTTGATTTTTTTTTTAATTAACTAGATTTTTCGTGAAATAAAATTTTTCCTATTGCATTCCATTATTAAAATTATTTATTTTAAATATATTTATTTATTCAAATCAAGATCTATTCAATATCGTCTAATAACTAAATATTTTATTTATTCCTAATAAATCTGTGATTTGGTTTCAACAGGTAGTATAAGACAAAAAGAGACAGACGGAAAAATGGTACACGATTCAGTCTCTCAGAAAATCTCATATGGCTCTGTTTTCATTAGAAGACTGTTATAACATTCTGCAGTTAAGGAAAAGGATTAGTCTTCCTATACATAAATAGTCACGCCTGTCAATAAAATACACAACAATACCTTTCTTTTTTTTCAAATAACAGTCTTGTTAGTGTAAAAAAAAGAAAAATAATTTAACTTTTTTTCACCGCACTTTTATGTCACGAATTCTTTTCACGTATTCATGCGATATATCGTGTTTTATCTTTATTTATTTAATTCGAATCTAATATTCATTTATTAAATTTGAATATATTTGATATTTAAAAGGAATAGCTTGAACAAATAAAAAATAGGAATTTGAAACAAAAAGGGTCGTAGTAGGCCGTGAGACAAGGAAAAAACCTATTTGATTTAAATAGATCCTATTTAACCCTTCGTGGTCACACTTCCAAATTCAATCGTGGTGGTCACACTTTGGTCGATTCTACCCAGTCAGTTTACAAAAAAAGTATTGCGACCAAACTATCCGTCCGAAGTGGTTCAAAAAATTACGGAACATGCTTTAAACTTTCCAGATGACGTACGAAAAATTCATTTGTAAGAAATAAAATGGCGACATGTTAAAAAAAATTCATAAAGAGGTAAAAACGACACTTTTTCGCTAAAAGAAATCATAGTTCCGTGAATTTTCAACATTTTTACCTTAAATTTGGACGTGATATTCCTTAGATATGCTACTTTTGGGAAAAAATAAAATAGTAGCATAGCGCGCGTTCCAAAAAAAAAAGTATTTATTCCAACATGTGAAGAGGGTAAATCTTCTGGTATCAGGATACTTCAAACTTTACGTAAGATGGTGAATACAGTCCCATACAAAGCCGGGAATTATTATATACTTATGCAAAAAATTGATCGACGGGTCGATTCTACCCAGAGTGACCACGAATGGTTAAATAATTTTTAAAAAAAATGTTGCACTGTAGAGAGCGCAGTATCGATGGCAATATAAAAGTATACTCACAGTTGTTACGATCACCACCGAAGAGCAAATGAAATCGTAGAAAATCGGGTCGTCCACCAAAGTGATTGCCCTTCGTGATGAGGACCTCTTTGAGAAGTGTGTAACTGCTGACGACCACGCATTTTGCGGTACCAAGCTGAATCTCATAGATGTCACCGTACTGACGCGATAGTCTGGTGAACGCTGCGAATGGACCACCGGGTCCCCGTAGAAGATGAAGACTACCGATTAGAGGAAATGGCGTTGGTCCGCGTAGAATTTTCTTCTCGTTCGCATGGTTTCGTGTATATAATTCCTTCGGATCGATCGTAGTCTCGTCGTGTCTCGATCTGTTGGCACGTTCCTTTCTCGATTTTCTTGCTGCTCTCACGGCTGTACCGTCGTCTCGGGCAAATTGTGAATATTTCTCGTTTTCACGACGACGTATCGTCCAAGCAAGTATTTTCGCGAGAACAAAAAGTATCCCCGCGCACGAGAGTAAAATCCAAAAAGCGTACGATGCCATTGTTTTCAAGCTTCAAGCTGGACAATTGCAATTCCAGTGGAAGTCTTGGAAAACGAAAAAAAAAAAAAAGAATCGAGCTTTCTGCTCTTACGAACTTTTAATGACTCTATCTATATTGCAGCCAATCACAACGCTCTATCTCAAGATCGTTCTTTCGATCTCTCACGATCACACTTTTTTCTTTTTTTGCCAACTCCTTGAAGATCCTTGTCCAAGCGATTCTTTCGATAATTCCTTTGGACACTTTACCCAACGATTTTTCTCCCGATCCTTCGATCTTTCTCTTCGTCCAAAGATCCCGATAAATCCGATATATCTCTTATCGCTTCACCGCCGATTCATCGTCACTCTTTCAATTTTCCAATCGAACTTTCTCCTTGTCACTCTTGTCCCGTGTCGACTCTAGGTAAGAATCTTTCGACAACTGTCACTCGCACACTATTGTCCATCAATCGGATTTCATTTCGCCCAAATACTTGTCATCGTCATTGAGATTTCGTTCGAAGTGCAGAAAAGGAATCTAGAAATTTCACCAAGTAGAATATGACGCTTTCCTGTTGACTTTTCAGCAACTAAGTCGCCGTGTCCACACGGAGAGAATTAAGTGTTAAAAATGACCGTGCAGTAACGGTAACCAGATGAAAACCCTGAAACTTCGCTCATTATTACTGAGTAAACACACAAATTTTTACGAAAATAAAATAAAATTTCTTCTTCAGATAGAAAATTTTACCAGATTTTCTAGTAAATTCTCATGTGTAACAAAATACGGAAAACTTAAATTTAAAAAATATATAATATAAGCGAAATTTTACTGTGCATTTTATTATTTTATGCCTTTGAAAAATGTCTATAAAAAAAGTATCGTCTTTATAACCGTTGTTTTAAGATTTATTATAAAATTTAATGAGTGTCATAGGAAAATGTATTGTGCTCTCGGTAAAAATTATCGTGCCCGCTACCCTTCTTGTGTAGTAAAATTTTAGCTACGTGTTTGAAATTTTCTGTAACGTGAGTTAAACAAAAAAAACCTTGTCGCATACGAATTATTGTGCTTTTCTCACTTGTCACCACATTGAAATAAATCACGGTAATTTTTACCGTGAAATTCACGACAAAAATTACTTTTTAATTCTCTCCGTGCAAGCTCTTACACCAAAAATATTAACAGTTCGAGCCACACGAAATAAACCAATCACTCGCGGGATATTTCAATTTATTTTTTCGCCCCGTCTGTCACGCTTTATTTCCAAGCACAATGCACAACTCTGCTCCGGGCACACGTATTTATACTGTTTATGTGTAAGGCGGTATCCGCGAAAGTATTCACGTGGTCTGACCGCAACGCAGAAGTACCGTTAGAATATCGTGCTCATATATATCGGGCTTTAACAAGCACATATATATATATATATATATTTATATATAGATATATGTAAGGCCTCTCTCGCGCTCTTCTCCCTCTCTATTAAAACGCGCACTTGGAGAAACAACAATTTTCGTTATTTCATCTTCTTTTTATTTTTTGCCCATATATACACTACCACTCAAAAGTTTGAATACACCAGTCGATATTTCTTGCCGCACCAAAAGTTAGATAGCTCCGTCAAAAAAAAAAAAAAATATAACCAAATTTAACGAACGGCGTTTCGAAGGCAACAAGTTCAGCTTTGTTTTGCTTTTTTGAAATATTTTTTATGATTCTTTTTCGACCCGGTACGTACTTTTGTACGTGACCGTTTTTTTGGCTATTTTTTCGACCATCGGACAATTGGCCGCACAACTTATAGAACATTTTTTTTTGTCATTTTTATCCATGGTAAACTTGAAAGGGATAGCGGAAGCTCCATTTTCGTTTTTTAAGAAGTTTCGTACAATTTTTTTGCGCAAAGTTCTTTCTTCTTTGGCCAAAATAGACAAATTTTGGAAAGTACAACGTAACTCAAGAACTATAGGGTTTACAAGAAAATGCCAAGAATGTAAAAAGTTGCGTACGTTTATGTTGGATCGTCTGGAATTTTTTCAGAATTTTCTTTTGCGATTTTGTTCTTTTTTTTTACTATTTTCGCTTGAAACACTGATGAGTAGGATGGCTTAACTCGAAAAGTATGACGTTTAGGACAAACATCGGAAAGAGAAACTTTTTTTAATTTTCAATTTTACATTCGCTTGAATTTTTTCAGAACTTTTTTCGACATTTTGTTTTTTCAATTTTTTGGCTGAAACTCGGAGAATCGTCCAAACAATTGATTCCCCGAGTTTCGGCCATTTGAAAAAAACTTTCAAAAATTTGAAGAAAAAAAAAATTTCAAAAATTTGATACAAACTTGCAAAAATTTGAAAAAAACTTTCAAAAAAAATTCTAAAAAAATTCAAGCGAATATAAAATCGAAAATTAAAAAAGTTTCTCCTCTTCATATTTTGTCCTAAACGCTATACTTTTCGAGTTAAGCCATCCGACTCATCAGAATTTCGAGCGAAAATAGTCAAATAAAAAATCTCAAAGGAAAATTCTGAAAAAAAATCCAGGCTATCTAGTGTAAAGTTACGCAACTTTTTAGATCTTTGACATTTCCTCTTAAACCCTACAGTTCTTGAGTTACGTTGTATTTTCGAAAATTTGTCTTTTTTAGCCAAGAAAGAAATAACTTTGCGAAAAAAAATCGTACGAAACTTTAAAAAAACGAAAATGGAACTTCTGCTACCCTTTTCAAGTTTATCATGTATAAAAATGACCAAAAAATGTTCTATAAGTTATGGGCCCAATTCTCCGTGGTCGAAAAATAGCCGAAAAACGGTCACATACAAAAGTACATACCGGGTCGAAAAAAAATCATAAAAAATATTTGAAAAAAGCAAAACAAAGCTAAATTTGTTCCCTTCAAAGGGCTATTCGTAAAATTTAGATATCTTTTTTTTTTGACGGAGCTATTTAACTTTTTTGACTGGTGTATCCAAACTTTTGAGCGGCGTCGTATATATGTATATATATTTATATATATATATATATATTAGGGTGGCTGCAATTTGGTTCAAATTTGAGTTTTCAAAGTCCCCTTGTAAAAACATAATCAAGATATATAATAGTACATTATGTGACGAGGACCACAAAAACTCTTTTTCGTCGAGTATTATACGAAATTTTATTGTACGCGGTATGAAAATAGGGGTTTTACGGACGCAAAGCTTGTGTGAATAAAAAAAGTCCATTATCGTACCGAGTGGAATAAAAAAAAATATTTGCAAAGTTTTAAGGCGCTCGCAAATTTTTTGCACCGTGCTTATTAGGGTTTGAATTTTCAATACAAAAATACATGTGTTTTGCCAAGTTATTACTTAATTATTTCTCATGCTTCGTATATTGGTGGCAAAAATCTGAAACTTGTCACACATATTGTGCACATTATGAGGTATATGATTAATTTTTTACACATTTTTCCAGCAATGGTCTATTATGAATGATACTCAAGAAAATGAAAACGAGGTTGTCATTGCAAAGCTAGTGATTAATGACAATTATTACTGAAAAAATCTGTAAAAAATTGGTCATATATCTCATAATGTGCACAATATATGGGCCAAGTTTCAGATTTTTTCTCATCAATATTATAAGCATGATAAATAATCAAGTAATAACTTGGAAAAACACGTGTATTTTTGTACTGAAAATTCCAACCCTCACAGGCACCATTCAAAATTTTCGTAGCGCCTTAAAACTTTGCACATATTTTTTTTACATATCTTGATTATGTTTTTGCAAGAGGACTTTGAAAATTCAAATTTGACCCAAATTGCGGCCACCCTAATATATATATATATATATATTAATACATGTACTTTTTATACATATATATATATATAGATGTATGTAAGGCCTTTCTTGCGCTCTTCTCCCTCTCTATTAAAACGCGCACTTGGAGAAACGACAATTTTCGTTATTTCACCTTCTTTTTTTTTGCCCACCACGCTTGCCGGAGTTTCAAAAGTTGATATTGCGAAGATCTCTGATAGAAAGCTCGCTCGTGACGAGACACGCACCCTTACAGCCCTTTTTCTATAACTTCAAAATTTTTCGACGTTCCAACGATCCAGAGAGACGCACAAATATGAAAAAAAAAAAAAAGAAAAAAAACGAAAAGAACAACTTTAATTAATCGATTACTAATTCCGTGAGATCTGTAATTCCTTTCGATTGTCATTTATCGTCATCGCTTAAACTTGAAACTATGAAGCACGCACTACTTTCTTTTTTTTTCTTTTTTTTAA
>OZ010720.1:3151862-3713403 GCA_963932345.1 Ophion ventricosus
GCATGCTTCTAATTAACCGTTCGTGGTCACGATTCCAAATTCAATCGCGGTTGTCACACTTGGGTCGATTCTACCCAGTCAGTTTTCAAAAAAATATTGTCACCAAACTATCCGTCCGAAGTGGTTCAAAAAATTACGGAACATGCTTTGAACTTTCTACATGACGTACGAAAAATTTATTTATAAGAAATAAAATGGCGACATGTTAAAAAAAATTCATAAAGAGGTGAAAACGCAAAAAAAAACACTTTTTCGCTAAAAAAAAATCATAATTCCGTGAATTTTCAACATTTTAACCGGAAATTTGAACGTGATACTTCTTAGATATGTTACTTTTGGGAAAAAATAGTAGCATAGTGCGCGTTTCGAAAAAAGTCATTTATTCCGACGTGTGAAGAGGGTAAATTGTATGGTATGAGGATACATCAAACTCCAGGTAACATGGTGAATACAGTCCCATTCAAAGCCGGGAGCTATTAGATATTTACGACAAAAATTGATCGACGGGTCGATTCTACCCAGGGTGACCACGAAGGATTAATGGTTCGTTTTTTATCTCAGACATTTCTTCGTACGAAGAAAATATATGCAGCATCTGTCTTCCATTTGTTTATTTATCTATCATAAGTTTATCTATGATTCAATTAAATAGAGTGAAGCCTTTTTCGGACATGTATACGTCCATCAAAAATTTAACCTCAAATTTCAATCAATTTCAGTACATCATTTTCAATGGGCAAAAAAAATTTAACGAATTAAACTTTATTCCTTAATACTTCATCATTGACTTTTTTTACTTGTCTCGAAATAAATACCACAGTCGTCTTTCGAATGGTAATTGTCCTATTTGAATACTAGAAAAAAAATGAAATAATCCCAAATACATCGAACCAAACATAATCGAATGCAAAAATTTAAAAAAAAACCTCAAGCTTATACTTGAAAGAAAAAAAAAATAGAGAAAACGATCTACAAAATTGGTCGTCGAAGTTACCGTAATTTACTCGGTTGATATGAATCCGAATGAAAATCCGCGTTACGTACGTGAGTCCCCGATTTACGTCAGAATATCTTACGTCGATTTAAAATCTTTCCGGCAACGTTGAAAACACGCACGTACCATCAAGAACGATTTGCTCGAAGAAATTTGGCATTCTGATTTCCGTACTCGCCAAACCCACGTCATCCGATAAACTCGCACTTTTCAATTAACCCGTACACGTGTTTCGTATACATGCATGAAACGAAGTTCATCGCCCATATGGAAAATGAACTGCCCCCGTGCAATCATTCGCGTGGGCTGCCAAATTTTTTTATTTATTTAAATAGGATCTATTTAAATCAAAAAGATTTTTCCTTGTCTCATGGCCTACTATGACCCTATTTGTTTCAAATATATTTTTTTATTTGTTCAAGCTATTCTTTTTACGTATTAAATATATTCAAATTGAATAAATAAAGATTAGGTTCAAATTAAATAAATGAAAATAAAACACGATATATCGCATGAATAAGAGAAAGGAATATATAGGTTCATGACATAAAAGTGCGGTGAAAAAAAGTTAAATTATTTTTCTTTTTTTCACTAACAAGGCTGTTATTTAGAAAAAAAAAACGAAAGGTATCGTCGTGCCTTTTATCAAGAGGAGAAAACCCTTTAGACGCCCGAAAAAGAGTCTTTTTTCATGAATTTTTGTAAAGGTGATAAAATAATCGCATCATTTTAAAATGTTGATACCTTATTACAACTTCCTTTAGGCGTTTTTTGCTTGACATGGAAAAGAGCTCTATTTGTCTGATTTTTTCTATTGATCTGAAACAGAAATCGAAAATATTTTTCGATTATCGACATGTGTAGGGGAAGGATATATCTATAAAAAATATTTAAAAAGTATAAAATTAAAAATTAAGTAGACTTTTTAAACAAATTTTCATATTTTTGACCATTTTCTCGAAAATGTTTACCCCAAAAAAAGTAATTTGTTTACGCGATAACCTTAAAACTTTAGATATATCCCTTCGATAATATTGTAGTGAGAAACCTTCGAAAATTTCAGCCAGATCGAGCACTTTTTTCAGCTATAACATGAGCCACTTTTAAAAATGCAGTTTCAAGATAATTGCGTTTAAAGTTTCAATACGATAATGCGCTATGCGACAATGTGCTATAACTTCGTAAATATTTCATTTTTCGATTTTTCGATTTTCCAGTATACTCTCAATATATTATACTTTCGAAATATGTGACAAAAAATCGATTTTTTTAAACATTTTAAAGGGTATAAATAATCGCCCCCCGAGGGGCGACTATTTATGTATAAAAAGACTTTTCCTCGACTGCAAAATGTTATTTATGCATAAAAAACCCTTTTCCTCAACTGCAGAATATTACAACAGTCTTCCAATGAAAACAAAGCCATGAGATTTTTGAGAGAGTGAATCTCGGGTACAATTTTTTCCGTCTGTTTCTTTTGTCCTATACTACCCGATGAAACCAAATCACAGATTAATTAGGAATAAATAAAATATTTAGTTATCAAACGATATTAAAGAAATCTTTATTCGAATAAATATATTCAAAATAAATAATTTTAATAACGGAATGCAATAGAAATAAAATTGATTTCACGAAAAATCTAGATAATAAAAATAAAATAAAAAAATCAAATACACTCATGTAGTTAAATCAAATGAATTTTTCTCTCAGTGCAGGGTCACCTGAAATCAAAAAAGTAATTTCAGCATAACAATAAAACTTCCGTACAACCGGATACTGTTGAAATTTTTTTGTTACCGTAATGTATGTGAAAAAAAAGTTCGATTTGCAAATTAAAAAAAAAAACGTCTACTCCAAAACGAAGGAGACGAACTTGTGAGAATTTCGAGGTTGAATTTTTATTGGACTGTACGTTTGAAAAAAAAAATTAGCTGAGCCAGCCACTTTGAGGCTTCACGAAAAAAAAAAAAAAAAGAAAAAAATGGAGAAAAGCGTTCTCAACGAAGCTAACCCGAATCGAGGTCCGACTGTATATGTAAATGCCCGTAGTACCGAGGTACACAAGCGAGAACGCGTATACGAGAGTAACCGAAGCTCGTTTGCCGGGTGCGCGAGAGCGTAATACGGAGTGCAAGTAAAGTGTTCTTACACCTATAAGGAAGAGTCAGTCAAGTTCAGGGACTTCCAGTTTCTCACAGCCGGTCGGTGGTGTGGCTTGGGCCCGGAGCTCTTCAACGTTACGCACGGACCCGGCCAGGACTCGAGAAAGAGAGAAGGACAGAAGCGCAAATAACGATTGAGAGTACAAATCGGTTGATGATAAACATCGTCTCGACGATCATGATGTTCGATGATGAATCTTTTTGATGACAATAATGACTAGGGTGC
This sequence comes from Ophion ventricosus, assembly GCA_963932345.1. Taxonomy (NCBI): domain Eukaryota; kingdom Metazoa; phylum Arthropoda; class Insecta; order Hymenoptera; family Ichneumonidae; genus Ophion; species Ophion ventricosus. The sequence goes on from OZ010720.1 coordinate 3,155,248, forward strand.
ATGAAAGAGAGTAAATTCTGGACACGACCGTGGAGAAATTTGTTACAAAGTCCCCAGATCCTACGTCCCTGTAGGGATTTGATAGGGACGGACTACTCCGTGTGGAAATTGAGTTAGGACTTTGAGTTAGGACCTTGAGCCACTCTAGGGCCAAAAAAAAAGGCATATTTTGTGATTTTTTTTTTCAGCCAAACCACAAAATAAATCGGTATTACAAAATAGGGGTTTTATTATACACGTAATTGACTATACGAAATTATTTTTCACAGCGATACATGTCAAAATAGCGACTGTGCAGCATTTTTTCCAATGACGCCTTTATTTCTGGAAGGTCAACGGCCGGACCAACAGCTCCTATAATTTTTCAGTTATGATGAGACACTAAAGTTTTTTTCGATTATATATAAGAATAGCTACAGAAGTACGTAGGATTTTTTTTTATATATTGTTTTTTGGCAAAATAGCGTATTTCTAAAACAAAAAGTATAAAATGCCATGAGAAAATCGTCAGAAAATTGTTTATAAAAAAGGAACTATGCAATATAATTTTTAAAAAATCCTACGTAATGCCTCAGAAAATGTAATTCTAAATATACAGTTAAAATTTCAAGTGAATCGGTTGAAATTTGTTTGAGTTATGAGTCCGGCCGACTTGATAAATGTATTTTTGAGATAAACGCGTTTAAAGTTAGTAGAAAGTCACGACATGAATCAAGAGGGGTTGAGCTAGAATTCGAAAATCGAGTACTTAGAGATTTTTCACACCCATAATCTTTTGGAATATAATTTTATAGGTACTAAGGTAGATTTTTAACAAAAAAACATCAATTTTTCGAAAATCCTAGAGTCGCCTAAGGCCTTAATTAGGGCCCTAGCCGTGCAGCAATGTGACCAGGCATTCCCTACTTTGCGTCAGGCCTTGACCACATTGACAGAAAAATTCTTTTGATATTAACTAGATGCGTCTATTTGATTTATTTTTTAATTGAAATTAACTAGATTTTTTGTGAAATCAAATTTTTCCTATTGCATTCCATCATTAAAATTATTGATTTTAAATATATTTATTTATTCAAATCAAGCTCTATTTAATATCAAATTAACGATTCAGTCTCGCAAAAATCTCATGGCTTTGTTTTCATTAGAAGATTGTTGTAACATTCTGCAGTTGAGAAAAATGTTTAGTCTTTCTATACATAAATAGTCGCGTCTGTTAATGAAAGGCACGACGATACCTTTCTTTTTTTCCAATTAACAGCCTTGTTAGGGAAAAAAAAAGGGAAAATAAATCAACTTTTTTCCACCGCACTTTTATGTCATGAATCTTTATTCCTTTCTCGTATTCATGCGATATATCGTGTTTTATCTTTATTTATTTAACCCTCAATCCGGGAAAGTATTTGAGGCACCTTAATCCAGTGAACCTGGGTCACTACCAAACCAACAATTGTCAATGAAAAAATCTCAAAAAATTCATGGTCAATCTTTAGTACTTCTCAAGGGAAAATAGGTTTTTTTTTCTTATTTTTAATATTTTTTTTTTACATTAAATAGCAACATGCGAAGAAAATGATTTGAGCAAGACGAAAGTAACCCAGTTTCACGGATTGAGGGTTAATTTCAATCGAATCTTTATTTATGTAATTTCAATGCATTTAATATTTTTAAAAAATAGCTTGAACAAATAAAAAAAATATATTTAAAACAAATAGGGTCGTAGTAGGCGTTGAGACAAGGAAAAAACCTATTTGATTTAAATAGATCCTATTTAAATTACTTTTTTTTTTGGCAGTGTAGGCCCTGGCGGTAAGGGTGCAAGCGGGCCTAGGGAAAGCGAAGAGGGTGAAAGCAAAGAAGAATGGACTCCGTGCATTTGGCTGAGTCCAAAAGGCTGACTACATATAAATTTCATATCTGTTCATTGTCACTTTCTTCCCTCGTAAAGACTCTCTCTCCCGCTACCTCTCTCTCTCTCTCTCTCTCTCTCTCTCTCTCTCTCTCTCTCTCTCCCTCTCTCTCTCTCTCTCTCTCTCTCTCTCTTGCTCTCTTTCTCTCTGGTCCGTGCTCGTTAGGCTTAATACGTAGGACGAATACATAATTGCGAGGTAAACGGAGCTTCGTTTTGAGGCGTGTATGCAGCCGTGAAGAGCAAGCAATTTTGTCCTGCAAATGACACAGGTAGTCTCGATACATATATATATATATATATAAATATATATATATACATCAAGGAGTGTAAGAAACGAAATGGCGTAACCCTGGTTGTGTTACATGCCAACGGTGTCGACCGCGTCTTTTTGATTGCCGGCATTCGATGTATACGAATACACACACATACACCCACCCATATACAGGGTGTCCAAATGTAATCCTTCCACGCAAATATTCCGCGGACTATTCGTCGCAGGAAAAAAAAAGTTTTGCATTAAATCGAACCGCCTTAAGGGGAACATCGAGCTCCGGCTAGAGGTGTCTCCAAGATGTCAAGATGGATTTTTTACATCCAAACCAGGGGGCTGGCACGAGTTGATACTTTTGCTATGCAAAATGACCGCTTTTTTTAGTGTCCTACTCTGCCACTTGCAGCGCTAGTTGTACCCTTACAAAGCTGATGCGCGCGCAAGAGCTATGTATATATACACACGCGCACATATAATCGAGCCATACCCATATAACACCATCATACACATTGATGGTGTTATATGGTATAAATATATACACACACCATTTATTATGCTACCATTATTGTTTTATTAATTTATCTATTATTCGTTAATTCTCGATTGACTATTAGTCTATCGACTAATGATCGTGACAACAAACAATCATGAAGATAAATGTGGTAACGAAATTATTTGGTACCAAATTATAAATTTCTCAAAAGGTCATTACTCAATTTAAAAATAGAGCTCCAGCTTTCATCATATGCTCATATAACGAGAACTGAAACACGTTTGAAAACTTATTCACTAATAATATTTTCAAGAACCGATTATTTGGCGATAAATAATTATATCGTCCATACGTACCTCCATGGTTGTGTACTGACATACTCATGTTTGTATACTCGTCCAGCTTTCACATTGTCATTATTTATAGCCTCTTTCCATAGTCTTTGAATGCCAGTATCGGCTGATACGTTGAAAAAATGCACCTTTTCAATATTTTGCGGGTACCCTGAGGTACAACCGAGCACAATACACGGCATTCGTGCACAGTTATGAACAATTTCATCAATTCCGCACCGCGGTTTAACCTCCAAAAGTCAAAATGGTGGTTTTGTATGTCGTGCGAGCCTCGCGCCTGCGCAATAGGAATATTCTAAGGTAACTACTAGCGCCACAGGTAGAACTAAAATAAACGGTCAAAAAGCATAGCATTTTTATACACAGTAAGGGATAAGCCGTGCCAGCTCTCTGATCCAAAGAGACCTTTCTCTCGAGCTGGAAATGTGGCAAATTTCGATACGATATTCCGTGCGAAAATTGAGTTTGGGCTTTGATCGGGCCCATCTTAATTATCCCTAACTTTATTAAGGCCCTAGTCTGGAAGCCTCGCATGGGCCATCAGTGGCCGTGGTCACACTTTGCTACCGAGGGCCATTGAAGGCAAAAAATAACCAGGGCCTTTAAAATTGCCTCAACGGTGCCTCATAACAAATTATTGCAGCCATATGCGTACGTGCGTGTGTGCGTGGCACTGTGACAAAAATGAAATGTGTTATTTCGATACATTGGAGACTTAGAATTTTGTCGCATATTTCGGAAAGTTTGATCACGCGTTGTTCCAATGACCGCAACTGCGTGCGTGTTGGTTCAAGTCGTCACAGGCTCGTCTACTAAACGCATAGTTCAATTATTATACTTGATCGATCTCTATAATTAATGTGCCACAAATTCTTTAGTCAAGCAATTTATACTGATTTGCCTCTATAATAGCAAAGTCTCCGTAGTATTGGGAAAAATCGCTACTAGGGAATTAACAACTATACCTCTTGAAAGCCCTTACTTGGTCTCCGTACTTAAACCATAGTTTTTTAGTCAACCTACCTACCCTACCATTTCCTAATAGGGACCCGGTCCGGCTCTTTTACGGAAAACCCTATTACGAAATTCACAAATAATCCCTCGAAGGCCCCGAATTGTACGTGGGATTTCCTGCCAATTTTCCGCACTGGCGAATTCATCGGTCAAGTCCAACGATCGTCCCATCAAAGATAGAAAGTAGCCTAGCGTTTCCACATGACCAGACGATACTCGTGTATAAATCCCCAAAAATGGGTTTTGGTGGAACATTTTTTTACGATCAGCGCACAGGTTGGGACATATTTGGGTGATAAGATTGAAATGGGACACCCTGTATATACACGTGAGGAAAAAAGGACCAAGTAATCGCGAAACTCAACGACGCGTTTGTGCCTGTGTGTGCGATGGCAAGAGAGAGGTGGCGAGAGGAGAGAGAGAGAGAGAGAGAGAGAGAGAGAGAGAGAGAGAGAGAGAGAGAGAGAGAGAGAGAGAGAGAAAGAGAGAGAGAGAGAGAGAGAGAGAGAGAGAGAGAGAGAGAGAGAGAGATGTAGAAAACGAGACGGGGGCTGGTCTGTGTAGACGAGGATATATCTTGTCTGATCCGTGCAAGGGCAAGGACAAGGTGCATAACACGTCGGGGACGCAGGACCAAAGAGTTTTTGGTAGAGCAGCTGCGCCAGACGAGCATCGATATAAAATTTGTTTTTTTTTTGGTTCTTCCTTTTTTCAAATTTTCTTTTCTGTCCGTCTCTCTTCCTCTCTCTCTCTTCCCTCTCTCTCTCTCTCTCTCTCTCTCTCTCTCTCTCTCTCTCTCTCTCTCTCTCTTGTCCAAAAGTTCTCTCTCTTGTCCAAAAGTTTACTAGGACATAATAAAATTTAATCAATCAATCAATCAATCAATCAATCTCTCTCTCTCTCTCTCTCTCTCTCTCTCTCTCTCTCTCTCTCTCTCTCTCTCTCTCACTCGCCTGCTTGCTCTTCCTTGATCCCCGCCTCTACCTCTCTCTCTCTCTCTCTCTCTCTCTCTTTACTTCGTTCTCCCTCTCGCAGTCTCTCATCTCTCTCTCCTCAGAGAAGAAGCTACTTCGTGATCGTGTCACTTTATTTTTCCATCAGAGATACACACTTTCGTTCTCGCCTCTTCAAGATCTCGAGCCCTCAAGGTCCATTCGAGATGGCCAGCTCATCTCGTGATTGCGCGGAGTCTTCTCAGTCATTCTGTCATTTTATCCTTGTCTCATGTAATCCTGAATCGTGATTGTCTCTCGCCGGTAAAGGACACCCGGCATGAGAAAACTCGGTTGTCGAAAATGCAGGACGTTTATTGTAGAAAACTCAGCGGGATTGCCGCTTACTCGCTATTCGACGGTCAAGTCTAGTCCTCAGTCAAGGGGTCTTCCATCCAAGTATTGGCTCAGCCAGTTTTGTTTTTTCAACCTTCGATCCTATGTCCTAAGTTTCATGAAAATTGACATACGATTTTTTTCGTTTTTTTTTTCAATTACCCGAAATTTCGCTTTTCAATCGTCATAACTTTTTTGTTTGTGGTTGTAATAGCACGAAATAACTTTTGTTGCATGCATACGGAGTAAAGGAGGCCAGTTTGAGCAAAATTTATAACTCAATTTTGATCAAACCCAAATAACAATAATGCGCATTTTTTAAATAAAAATAATTCTATCTTTGTGCAACTATAGGTGGCGCTGCGCTGACTCGACTTTAAAATACCAAACTATGATGACTTATCTATGTATTTGTCCTTGGTATTTGGCTTAGAAAAAGGCTTAAAAAAGGCTCCAAATATTTTTTGTAAGTGCCGAAATTTCAAAGAATACCATAGTCTTTCGACCAGCTGCGTTTCTTCCATTGTTCTCAATGTTCTCATTTGTGTAATAACAACGGGTTTTCGACAAGTAAAGATGTTGGTTGCGCTATGAATTATGATAATAATATGATGTTAAATTGAGACTTGGTTGGCTAGGCTCTGATGTGTGCGTGCGCGTAACGATTATAAAGTTGTTACATTGTTATAGAACAACTCATCTGACTGCACAATCAGTATAAGATTCGTAGTTCGATATTTGTGATTCGTTACTGTTTCTGTTAATTTTTTTTTTAAAGAGATATTTAATTATAAATATTAAAGATACTAGACCTTATAAATGCGAGAAGTTTAATAAGAACTTTTATTTCAACTGTTGATTTATTAGACAAGAAGAGAATCGTACCTTATTATTTTTCAATTGGAAAGACTTAATTTTTTAAATGTGTAAGACCGATTATCGTAAAAAAATAAGTAAATAGATAAATATTAAAATAATCAAAATTGGGGTCTAATTTCACATCCTTATTTTTTTTTATTCGCAATACACTCTAAAAAGCACCTCTAAAAAAACAGAAAAAAAATAGGGGTTATTTTGATAAATATCGAAAATATAAAAAAATCGGATACATATCGAAATATCGGATATTTTCGATATTTATAATAAATATCGAATTTTTACGAGCTATGCCTACAACACTTTTAGCTCTAAAAATCAGCAAAAAAATAGAGATTATTTTTATAAATATAAAAAATATTGAAAATATAAAAAAATCAGACATTTTCGATATTTATAATAAATATCGAATTTTTACGAACCTTGCCTACAATCCTTTCACGGGATCTTGACCAATAACCAGTAGCCCAGTATAATAATAATTTTTTGTTTTTTTCAACACACGGAGAGAATTAAATGTTAAAAACTACCGTGCAGTAACGGTAACCAGATGACAACCCTGAAACTTCGCTCATTATTACTGAGTAAAACACAGATTTTCACGAAAATAAAATCAAATTTCTTCTTCAGATAGAACATTTTGCCAGATTTTCTAGTAAATTTTCATGTGTAACAAAATACGCAAAACTTAAATTTAAAAAATATATAATATCAGCGAAATTTTACTGTGCATTTTATTATTTTATGCCTTTGAAAAATGTCTATAAAAAACGTATCGTCTTTATAACAGTTATTTTAAGATTTATTATAAAATTTAATGAGTGTTATAGGAAAATGTATTGTGCTCTCGGTAAAAATTATCGTGCGCCCTACCCTTCTTGTGTAGTAAAATTTTAGCTACGTATTTGAAATTTTCTGTAACGTGAGTTAAAAAAAAAACACTTGTCGCATACGAATTATTATGCTTTTCTCACTTGTCATCACATTGAAATATATCACGGTAATTTTTACCGTAAAATTCACGACAAAAATTACTTTTTAATTCTCTCCGTGCACGCTCTAATTGATACACTGAGATTCGAACAATGAATTATCTACGACCTGAGGAAGAAAACGAAAATCGTCAAAATTTATCTTCGCTCGAGTAGACTTCGTCACCGTATTCATCAGCGACGAAAATCGCTCCCCAAGGATCCGTCGATAGATAAGTAAATAAGATGCATGTATTCACCGCCATATGAGCCCCGGTTTATGCGTATATAGAGACGGTTCATCGTCGCCGCAACATGAATCGACAAAACATCCAGGGCAGGTATAAATCCACTGGAGAACACGTACAAGTATACGGTTTGAGATTCGTCGTACATTCGACAAGTCCGAGTCAGATTCGTCGATTTGATAAGAATCGCGGATACGAAAGAGAAAAAAAAAAAAAAAGAGTAGATAAGCTGATCCGACCTGGAAAAAGCGTTCAGTTGGACCTCGGACTTTTCCGTATCCTAACGATTGGATGCTGCGCTTACCAAAAATTGTTCCAAGTCCCAAGCTTCATCCCCCGCTAGAGTGTCTTTTTTGTTTTTTTTTTTTTGTTCCGTCGCGTGGCAAACGCGATATTCGTGTACAGTGATTCGTGCAATTGGTCGGATTGACTGTCCACACAGTGATTAGGAACGAGCTGATTCTTTTCATTTTTAGGCTGAACTTTTTCAACCCTTTGTCCAACACCGGTTTTTCGGGTCTCCTTCCTCTTCCATCCTAAGCTCTTTTTCGGATACTTCTGCCCTCCTCGGACACTACCCCACCCTCCACCCCCCCCCCCCCCTCTTTGCCAATTGCCTCGAACCGTTTTGATATGGGAAAACGAAATTTTGGAATGTGCACATAAGGAGACCCGGGAATTTGTGGAAGAAGGATAACATTGGTAGCAGTGGAGAAGGACAAGAAGGAGCAAGAAGGGGAAACCTTGTCGAGAGTAAGAGGAAAAGGCAAAATGATCGACTGGTGGACCGTAGGTACGATCACTCTGCTGAGCTTACTCAGTTACCTGGCATTCTTCTGGAAAATCAACTGGGTCAGGGTGAGCATCATATTAGTCGTTTTATATACGACCTAAATGTTATCTTAAGACCTTAGACCACTCTAGGATTTTCCAAAAATGTTAAAAATGTACCTCAGTACCTATACAATTATAATCCAAAAGATTATGGGTGTGTAAAAATCTCTAAGTACTCGATTTTCGAATTCTAGCGCAACACCTCTTGATTCATGTCGTGACTTTCTACTAACTTTAAAAGCGTTTATCTCAAAACTACATTTTTCAAGTCGGCCGGACTCATGACTCAAACAAATTTCAACCGATTCACTTGAAATTTTAACTGTATATTTAGAATTATATTTTCTGAGGCACTACGTAGAATTTTTTTTATTATATTGCATAGTTCCTTTTTTATAAACAATTTTCTGACGATTTTCTCATGGCATTTTATACTTTTTGTTTTAGAAATGCGCCATTTTGACAAAAAAGAATATATGAAAAAAAATCCTACGTACTTCTATAGCTATTCTTATATACAGGGTGAGGCACATAAAGTGTTAAAGAGCAATAGCACTCAAACTATTGATCATATCCAAAAATGTTTCAGACAAAAGTTTCAGTGCTCGAGAAGGCCGTCATACTGGACCACCCTATTTATTTAACGGTGGAAGCGCTGAAGCTACGTCAAGGTCAAGTCCACTTTTTAAAATGGAACCATGTATTTTTTTTCGATCACATTATTACCGATTTCAAGACAAATTCAGCGACCTACAATGCAAGGTCATTCTAGTCACGCAAAGTATGAAAATAGTCGAAAAATCGAAAAATATCGGAATAATCACTTTCAAAGGATCCACTCACCTTGGTTTGGGTCTACCTACAGAAGATGCTCGTAATGATGACCCTCGACTTGTAAGCACTTGTTAATTCGCTGATGAAACGACCGTCTAACTTCAGCCAACATTTGTGGTGTAATTTCGGTACATGCTCGGCGTATTCTTTCTTCGATCATGGTAGGATTATTCTGTAGGTAGACTATTCTTCTTTAGGTAGACCCAAACCAAGGTTAGTGGAACCTTTGAAAGTGATTATTCCGATATTTTTCAATTTTTCGACTATTTTCATACTTCGCGCGACTAGAATGACCTTGTGTTGTAGGTCGCTGAATTCGTCTTAAAATCGGTGATAATGTCATCGAAAAAAAAAATACATGGCTCCGTTTAAAAAAGTGGAGTTGACCTTGACGTAGCTGTAGCGCCTCCACCGATGAAAAAAAAAAAAACAGGGTGGTCCAGTATGATGGCCTTCTCGAACACTGAAACTTTTGTCTGAAACATTTTTGGATATGATCAATAGTTTGAGTGCTATTGCTCTGTAACGCTTTATGTGCCTCACCCTGTATAATCGAAAAAACTTTACTCATCATAACTAAAAAATTATAGGAGCCGGCCGTTTACCTTCCAGAAATAAAGGCGTCATCGGAAAAATGCTGCACAGTCGCCATTTTGACACGTATCGCGGTTAAAAAAATAATTTTTTATAGTCAATTACGTGTATGATAAAACGCCTATTTTGTAATTCCGATTTATTTTATGGTTTCGCTGGAAAAAAAAAATCACAAAATATGCCCTTTTTTGCCTCTAGAGTGGCCTAAGGCCTTAAAGATATAAATCCAATTTCACTATTTCGTCGAAGAGAAAAGTCTTAGATCCGATCATCCTCGAAGGGACATCCATTTTTTTGCAGTAAAAATAGATTCAGGTGGTGCAGAATTGAAGAACTAAGACTCAGCAGTTTTGTCAAAACTCGGAAGACTTTGATAAATACTTAGTTACAGTTTGACTTGGGAATATCTCGTGTTTCAAGGTCCTTTATTTTTGCACTGACAGAAAAATTCATTTGATATTAACTGGATGCGTCTATTTGATTTTTTTTTTCATTTGAATTAACTAGATTTTTCGTGAAATCAAATTTTTCCTATTGCATTCCATTATTAAAATGATTTATTTTAAATATATTAATTTATTCAAATAAAGATCTATTTAATATCGTGTAATAAGTAAATATTTTATTTATTCCTAATAAATATGTGATTTGGTTTTATCTCGTAGTATAAGACAAAACTGTTTTAACATTTTGCAGTTGAGTCTTTCTATACATAAATAGTCGCGCCTGTTAATAAAAGGTACGACGATACCTTTCTTTTTTTTCCAAATAACAATCTTGTTAGTGAAAAAAAAAGGAAAATAATTTAATTTTTTTTTTCACCGCAGTTTTATGTCATGAACCTATATTCCTTTCTCGCATTTTATCTTTATTTATTTAATTTGAATATATTTAATATTTAAAAAGAATAGCTTGAACGAATAAAAAAATATATTTGAAGCAAATAGGCTCGTAGTAGGCTGTGAGACAAGGAAAAAACCTAATTAAATAGGTTTTTCCCTTAATTAAAATAGGATCTGTTTAAATTATTAAATAGATCCTATTTAAATTAAATATATATTTTTTTTTGCAGTGTGATGATACAAAATTAGACCCTGTTGCTTGTAGCCATACCAGATAATACGGCATTAAATCATTGTTTTAAATAATATGAAAAAAATTCTTCATCCTGTCATCGTTCAACCATGCCTCCTTATTTTTACTTGTCCGATACCACAATATTATCACAGAGGTAATTATTTGTTTTTTTTTTTACTTGCCAGGGCTTGAAAGAGGACACGTATTCTCGGCGAACCGGCTATTTAGGCCCGAAGAATCGAAAGGTTGGAAAATTGCCTCCCGTTTATCCGAATGGCTGGTTCGGTCTGCTGGAAAGCTGGCAACTCCGGAAGGGCCAGGTTCGACACGTGGCAGCTCTCGGCGAAAACTTTGCGGTTTTCAGGTACGACGAGAGAAAAAAATTCGATAGACGAAATTTTTGGCTACAAATGTGGTGAAGAAGAGAAAAGATAAATAAATAAATAATATTTCGTAAAAAGAGTATTGTAAAAAAGATAAATATTATTCAATTGCAGATAAAAGTATATCATGGGATCGTTCTCTTATGTGAGCCCTTAAAAATGATTATCCTCATTACATCCAAAACGACGTACTAGACAACAATACTGCCTTGATGATAATAAAATGATAATTTATAATAATTATCTCAAATAATTACAATTAAATGATAATTTATAATAATTATCTCAATTAAATACAATGAAATGATAATTTATAATAATTCTCTCAATTAAATATAAGGTGTAGTAAAAAGAAATCCATTATTTTTGCATGAAATTGAAGGCTTTATTTAGCATAGTTAGAATGATCCGATTTAGGTCTAATGTGCACCGTTTTGATCGATAACTTGTTGCCACTTTGAAGGTAATTTCATTATGCCTTTCTCATAGAAACCCTCGTCCCTATTGGCAAAAAACTGGGACAGTCGATTTTCACAAGCTTCTCCTGAGGCGAATTTTTCACCAGCAAAATCATTCGCCATAGACAGGAACAGGTGGTAATCACTTGGTGCCAGATCCAAACTATAAGGTGGATGCATAAGAACCTCCCAACCAAGCTCCCGGAGCTTCTGGCGAGTCACTATCGATGTGTGTGGCCTGGCATTGTCCTGATGGAACACAATACCTCTCCTATTGGCCAAAGCTGGCCGCTTCTGGGCGATTGCTTCCTTCAGACGGTCCAATTGTTGACAGTACAGGTCCGAATTAAGAGTTTGGCCGTAGGGGAGCAGCTCATAGTAGATGATTCCCTGCCAATTCCACCAAACACACAGTAAAATCTTCCTGACCGTCAATCCTGGCTTGGCCACCGTTTGCGCCGGCTCACCGCGATTCGACCACGACCGTTTTCGCTTGACGTTGTCGTAAGTGACCCACTTTTCATCACGGGTCACCATCCGTTTCAGAAATGGGTCGATTTTGTTGCGATTCAGCAGCGATTCGCAGATGGAAATTCGGTCCATGAGGTTTTTTTGCGTTAACTCGTGTGGCCACCCATACATCGAGCTTCTTTTTGTATCCAGCCTTATTCAAGTGCTTCCAAACGGTTTTTTGTGCAATGTTTAGCTCCTGGATAATCGAAACAGTGCTTACATGACGGCCGGACTCGACGATTTCCATTATTTTATCGACATTTTCGACAATTGGCCTTCCAGAGCGTGGTGCATCTTTGACATGAAAATTACCGGAACGGAATCGACGAAACCAATATTACGCGTGATTGGCTGTTACAGTATCAGGACCATAAACGCTATTCACATTTTCAGCCGCCTGGCTTGCGTTTTCGCACTTTATTGAAGAAAAACTGTAAAATATGGCGTATTTTCACTTTGCTGTTGGCCATCTTTGACGCGCGCTCAAAAAATATTGAGTCAAGCAATCACCAAACTGTCGGAAATGTTTATTTTAGTACGAAATCTTATCTTTCTAACACCGTCTAGCACAGTCCGATCGCACTTGTACAACGCGAGATACAGATTACCAAAGCCATCTATTGCAAAAATAATGGATTTCTCTTTACTACACCTAATACAATGAAATGATAATTTATAATAATTATCTCAATTAATTACAATAAAATGATAATTTGTAATAATTTATTGGTATTGGCTATAAACGCAATGCCCACATTCCAACATGTGAACAGAACCGAGAAAGGTGAAGTTAAAATACTGAACGCGTACTGTCCCCATCTCGGTGCGAACATGGGCGAGGGTGGTACAGTCAAGGGCGATTGTCTCGAGTGCCCGTTTCACAGTTGGCTCTTCCGTGGTGACGATGGACGATGTCAAAGCATACCGTACACGAAAAAAGGTATTCCCCAACTTCGTTAATCACTTTATTGGATCGAATAAAGAAATAAACATTTCGCAGGCGATTGTTGCACGAACGTTTCTCCTTTCACTTGTCAAATAATCGACCACCGATCGTTTTCTCATTTTCCACAGTTCCGGAATCGGCAAAAACGAAAGCGTGGAAGTGTCGCGAGGTTAATCGAATTATCTTCGTCTGGTATCACGCTGAGTCGGTGGATCCGTACTGGGAACCCCAGCCCATCGAGCCCATAACCAATGGAACTTGGTGGAATCAAGGTCGAAACGAATATTTGATCAACAGCCACATACAAGTAAGTTTTCGTTCATTTTATAGTTAGAATTTCGTAACTATTGGGTCTATGTATAATTCTGTAGCAAAGATCAAGTGAATTTCAAACATGATATATTTACGAAAAAAAAGAAAAAGAAACGCGATTTTAATCGACTAAATATGTTCCATTCTGTTCAATGACTTTCATCAACGACTGCCGTCTCTCCACGAGCTTCATTATTCCTATTTCATAGAAGTCCTGAGATCTTTGGGCAAATTCATCCAAGTGATTTCTGAGGCAGTCCAGGGAACTGAAGGTTTTATTCAAACTGCTCTATAGCGCCTGGAACAAGTGATAATCTGAAGGTTCGAAGTCTAAATTATACGCTGGGTGTACAAAAACGTTCCACCCAAGCCGCAATAACTTTTGCCGGCTCGTCGGAGAAACGTGTGGTCTAGCGTTGTCCTGGTGGAACATTACGCCCTTTCTGTTCGCCAATTACATGATACCATATGATAAATTGTGAATTAATAACTGATGCGACAGCTGTATGCAAATTTCAAGACCATCAGGCTCTCGATACTGAAAAAACACACATTTTGAGCTTTGTTTGAACTCATTTTATGGAAAAATGACGGAGAAATGGGGTTTTAAAATTTTTTACATAAAAGCAGCAAAATTGTACCGACAAAGCTCAAAATATTATCGACGATCGTGAAAATCTAGTTCATCTGTTTTCTCACTGGCGGCGCTCAGCTCGCATTCTTCGTGTTACCGACGGTGCTCGTATCCTTCCGGAACCACAAATTGTTTTTTTGACAGATCGGACGCGGCAACAATAACTTTGTATATTCGTTCGGTTCACGTGCAATTATTTTTTCGTGATACGTTGCTGCGTGTGCCATACATTCACAAGAATTATTCCGAATTGTCGGAATTGACCTTATAGAAAATGAGCGTTGCGCCATCCAGCGGTAGTAAGCGACGGCTCGTAGCTGAAGACAACGCGCTCTGCACTACCGCCGTGACGGGACCCCGTGTCGAAATTTTCTGGCGTGTGATACATGGCCTTAAGGCGGTCATCCCGTGTGAAAGCTCTTTTTTTCGCTTCTTTTTGGGAATTTTTTTGGGCGAACTAAATAAACATACAACTGCGAACTTTTCCACACATATTTATTCATATTTTGAGCACACTTTACAATTTTTTCAGCCCGGAAATCGTCGCTCATTACTGAAGTACACGGCAACTTAGCCACTGATCTTCAAAAAAAGTTTTTTGCGATGACCACGATTGCGGGCGTTCTGCTTATCTGAAACAAAAAAATCAAACGGCATTTTAATCTGTGAAGTATGAACTAGTTTTTCAACTAGAATTATTAAATAATATTGAAAGGTACATTTTTGGTATCGTGTTGAACATTTTTTCGTCAATTTTGGTGTTTTTTCACGACTTCTTCAACATGAAAAAAAAAAGCGGCTCGATGAATCAGAATAATCCTAGTTTGCAAAGTGTCTACATGAGTACTGAATGAGTCATTCAAATTTCAAAGAAATTCTTTCGATACATTTTGAGATATTGTGGTCACCAGTTTGAAAAATACAGTTTTCAGAAAAAAAAACACGTTTAAAGTTTCAAATACAATTATCACCAATAAAATTTAGACTCACCTTTAATCTGCTATGCCTGGTCCATAAAGTGAACCTTCAGTTTCCTCAAAAAAAATCCTGCAAAGCCGATTGTTGCTCCCTGGCATCAGTTCTCGCTCTTTTAGCGAAATCGCTCGAGCGTCGTTCGGAGCGGCAGATACGCGCTTCGTTACGGCGATAAGGGCGTTACGCTTGAGTTACGTGGCCAATTTAAGATCCCATTGTAACTAAAACTTTCTAAATGCCATCAAATCCTTCATTGAGGATAATCATGGCAAGAAAAGTTGCTATTTCAACGATCTTAGTGCCAGAATGCAGGTTTTCAGGCGCGAAAGTCCAGATCAATGAATTTAATGATTTATTGTTATTTTTTGCTCCTAAGCATCTGGTCAACAGTTCATCTCGTGATAAATCTTCATAGACTGGACTTCATAGACTGGACTTCATAGACTGGACTGATTTTTTGAACCAGTCACACGGGATCACTGCCTTAAAGCCTTGATATCATCGACACCAGTACTGACTGGTCGACTGTAACGATGAAAGAACTAAATTCGTGCAGTCCCCACTACAAATAGACAAATTGGAAAGGGAGGTGAAGCGAGATGCAAAAAAAAATCGAAGCCTCACCTTATTAAAATTTAAATTCGCATTTTTTAATTGCCACACGCCGTAATAAACAATAAAAAAAAATATATCATATCTCACGATCATGACGAAAAATTGTTTTGAAGGAGATACCGGAAAACGGAGCGGACACGGCCCACTTTAGTGCGGTTCACGGGCCAGGAATATTCTTCAACGACGCACTCTGGGGTTTCGTGAGGCACTCTTGGACCGATGCAACTTGGTCAGCAAGATCGTCGTCTCAAGCATCATCGAGCACTGACGACGAGAACGTAACGTCCGATTCGAAGGACGATCCGATAGATCGTCCCGTTGACTCATCGGAGAATCATCGAGCCACGGGAAAATTGACTCACACCGTAGTCCTGTTCGAGCGTTATTCGTTGCTGAAGTTGAACGTGACAGCGGAACAAATTGGTCCTGGCTACGTCGAGTTGACGATCGAAACGGGCCTCGGTAAAATGTGCATACTCCAAACCGTAACACCAATCGGTCCACTCGTTCAACGCGTAACACACACGATGTTCTCACCACCGTTGCTCGGACCTTACGCCAAATTGGTTCTCCTCGGCGAGTGCATTATGTTCGAGCGCGATATCGCCGTATGGAATCACAAAAAGTTTCTCAAACGTCCGGTCCTCGTACGCGAGGATCGAACGATTTCCACGTTTCGACGCTGGTACGAACAATTTTACACGGCCAACAGTCCTACCTACGAATCCGCAATGTCCCTCGAATGGTGATAGCCGGATATACGCAATTTTTTTTTTTTTTTTTCTAACGCGTTATTTGCTCAATCGCGCACAGGTGTCGACGCCTCAAAGCCCGAAGAGACTCGGGCGTTTCACCGATAAAGAGCGATTTTTTTTTTTTTTTACACGTACACGGAGAGAATTAAAAAGTAATTTTTGTCGTGAATTTCACGGTAAAAATTGCCGTGATATATTTCAATGTGGTGACAAGTGAGAAAAGCATAATAATTCGTATGCGACAAGTGTTTTTTTTTTAACTCACGTTACAGAAAATTTCAAATACGTAGGTAAAATTGTACTACACAAGAAGGGTAGCGCGCACGATAATTTTTACCGAGAGCACAATACATTTTCCTATAACACTCATTAAATTTTATAATAAATCTTAAAATAAATGTTATAAAGACGATACGTTTTTTATAGACATTTTTCAAAGGCATAAAATAATAAAATGTACAGTAAAATTTCGCTGATATTGTATATTTTTTAAATTTAAGTTTTGCGTATTTTGTTACACATGAAAATTTACTAGAGAATCTGGTAAAATGTTCTATGTGAAGAAGAAATTTTATTTTATTTTCGTGAAAATCTGTGTGTTTACTCAGTAATAATAAGCGAAGTTTCAGGGTTGTCATCTGGTTACCGTTACTGCACGGTAATTTTTAACATTTAATTCTCTCCGTGTACAAACGCGC
This sequence comes from Ophion ventricosus, assembly GCA_963932345.1. Lineage (NCBI taxonomy): Eukaryota > Metazoa > Arthropoda > Insecta > Hymenoptera > Ichneumonidae > Ophion > Ophion ventricosus. The sequence goes on from OZ010720.1 coordinate 3,172,339, forward strand.
AATGAAGCTCACGTTGGAAGTGTCTCCAAGTTGTCATCGTCTTCGAGAGATGAATTTTGGGGGATGTGTGAGAGATACGCCGACAGTAGGCGAAATTCCTAAATATACATCGTAGGGAAAACCGAGGAGGGTTGTGACAATTTTTACTTCAACTAGCATATCTCAGTCAAAAGTAAGGTCCTACATCTATGAAGTCTATTAACTTAACATAGCTAGTTCTATACTCTATTAGAAACAAACATTAAGGCTGGCAACCACTTTGGGAGACCGAAAATTAGATGATTTTTTTGGATTTTTTTTTTATTGTGAAAAAAAGAACCGAAATTTCCGCAACTCTGACAATAATTTATTCATATTTTCATACATCTCTGATAATTTTTTTATGTTATTTAATGCATTAATTAAGGTGTAATCCACTGTGTCCCTTGGCGTGTCCTCATCGTCGTTGTCGATTTGCGGGAATTGTGCAGCTCTCAATTCGCATCTGAAATAGTCCATCAAATTTTTTGTACATTCTTTAAATGTTTTTTAAGAACATGAACCTAAATTTTGAAAAAAAAAATCGAGAATTGAATGTTGAAACGTGTTTGAAAAAAAAATGATCGATTTTTAGCATTTTTTTCCCCGGCATTTTGCAATAATAAATATGTTTTAAACAATGTAATCTTTTCAACTTCAGGTTCATGTTTTGATAAGTTAGATTATGTAAACGTGTTCCAAATTTGAAGATGATCCATCAATTAGTTTTTGTGTTATGATTCCCGCAAATTGAAAAAATGTCGTTTCGAGAAAAACACGTTTAAAGTTTCACAAACGAAAAACTCAAAGTCAAATGTGTTTAATGAAATGATAAAGTGTCTTACCGATTAATCAGCGATTCCAGCACCATACAGCCGTCCTTTCTCTTCCTCATACAACTCATTTGAAGCTTGCATTTCCTCTTTACGAGCTTTTCGAGCTTCTTTTGTCTCTAATAAACTTTTTCTATTTTGCCGAGCCACGCGCATCTGATCCATTTGCTCGGCATATCCGTAGCTCTGTCTGCCAACTACGATTTGTAGTTCATTCATAATCATGAGTAGAGCTGAATTTCCTTCATTGAATAAAATAGCAGCAAGAAATGCCGCTACCTCGATTATTTTGTACGCAAAATAGAGATGTTTTGGAGCTAATCGTCAAACGGTCGAGTTTGGGTTTGTTTGGGTTATGAAAACCCAAACAACCCCAAACAAACTACCTGAGTAAATAAATGTCTTTAACATTTATATAAATACCGTTAGAAGGGATCCGAATATAGTTTTCAAATTTTCAGGGTGTATTCTTAAGGTCAAGTGTCACACCGACCGAGCGGCCATGAATGCGAGAGAGATAGCTGATTTGCACATTCCTAATGATTTCTAAAACGGTTGATTTTTGAGAAAACATAAAAGAAACACGTTCCGCTCTGTTGAAAGACGAACAGCGGCTTTCTCTCCTTTTGCCCGAAATATGTTCCGTCTGGGAGAAAACTTGGCAGTAGGATTTTTACCGACTGGACATGTGACGCATGGCCTTAAGATATTTTGCTAACATTTTATGAAATTAAAAACAAAATAGCTTTTTTGAAGCATCTAAAGTGGTTGCCCGGCTTAAAAAAAAAATAAAAGTATTCAAGTTTCTGAGAAAATCGATAAAAACCGAAACAACTCCCCCGTGTCACGAGTCTTCTTGTATCGAGGTAAGTTGAGACTGAGGACGAGGTAAGTTGCGACACCTATGTATTTGGCGATTATGAGGAAAGAAATTAAATTTAAACACTGCTGTTGGTGAATAAAATAAACATTTATATTAATTGGCGATTTTCTAATATCCATCCAGTAATATTGTACCTTAAATTGCAAAAGAGCCTGTTGTGTAAATGAATGCCGTCTGTATGCGAGACTTTCGTAAAGTCTAATTAGTTTGCGTAAAACGTCAGTAGCCGTGTCCAGACTGGCCGAGGCAAGTGACGAGGCAGCCTCGCGCGGCAGTGCCTCGCACAATGTGCATGTGCCCCTCGGTCGGTCGTCGTCGCGCGCTCGTGGCAGCCTCGGTCCGAGCGCCTGGCGGTGGCTCGGGTCTCATTTCACGGCCCTCATTGGTGCCTCGGCCGCGATTCGCTCGCTCACTCTGCACGTGCTCGTGCGCGCAAACATACACCAAACGGGACAGGCGTAAAATCTACGCAGGATTTTTATAATCTTCGTCCAGATACGTTTTCTTTTCTTAATCTTTGTTAAATTTCGGTGTATTACTAAAAAAAAAAAAGCTACTGCGGCAGCGGCGACTCGCACGTGTGTGGTGCCATGTGGGCCTTTGAGGATACTAGCGTGCCTCGGGTAGATTATGGATCGCACTTGCCGCGCGAGGAAGCCTCATAACAATTTACAGCGAGCCCGAGGCTGCCTCGGAAGGCGGCTCGGCCAGTCTGGACACGGCTATTGCGGTTCATTGCTAAATGCCGTAGCGAGGCAACACAACCGTCCGCACGCGACGCACTGTTCGCACCGAGGCCCTTTCATACGCACAGTCCGAGGCATGCGCTACACGAGCAGAGTGCGGCGAACGCCTCGCAATGAGCTTACTGTCTCAAACCGCATTCGCACTTTGCGATGCTATGTGCGTCTGTAGCAAGGAAATGCAGCAAGAGGATCAGTGATCAACGACATTGTAAAGGGCACACTATTTTACGTACGAAGTATCGATTGGTCCTTTTATTCGCCAAAACAATAAGTAGTTATATCGATAATGATCATTATTGGTAATAATAATAGTGTGTGCTGTATATGTGTGTATACTCTCACACACGCACACGTACATAAGGCGTCCATTTGAATTCATTCACTCGAACATCTCCAAAACGGTTTATGATACCAAAACATTCGGTCAAAAGTCCGAATCGAAGAGCCGCATTATCAGGTGTAATTTTGGTCGTATGGACTCGCAAAGACGAGCACACGTCAACTTTATCATTTTTACGGAATTTCGATATCATTCCTTGGCTGCAAGAGTAAAGATATGCACATATACAATGAATTTTCGACAGGCTGCCAACTTCGTGCGAATAAAAATTCATAAACAAATAAATTATTACTAGGCAATTTCAAACTCATATCGTTGATAAATATTTCCGAGCTGGATAATGGACCAAATGATATCAATAGTTATCATTTTCGCAATTAAATATCAATGTGTTGGAATTTTATTCAAGAAAAAATAAAATGAAAAACAATCAACGTTTTGTGAAGTTTTTTTAAATCGACAAAGTCGAGAAAACGTTAAGAATGTCGAGGCGACGAATAAATACATTTTATTATGAAGTTCAAATGCTTGACTGTGTGTGGCTCACTCGAAAGCCTTGGTGTCATTAACGGTGGAAGATATTCGAATGAGTCAATTTGAATGGGACGGCCCGTGTACATATCCAGACACACGCGGACAGACATATTTATGTACACCGACGCTTCTCCTCTCGCCACATGTATACTCAACAGATATACATCGTATGTAAATTATCACAGAGTACGCTTTGCTCTCCTATTTTCTCCCTCCCACGTCGCCCTCTCCGTCGACTCCTTGCCCTGATTTACGCTATTCGTATTCAATGGTCTTTCGAGATTCACACTTTCGCACAAAATAAAAACAAAACGCCAGCCTCCGTTGAGACCACCTAGCATCTTCGCTTCACAATTAGCTGTCTCGTCCAGCTGCCCTGGAATGGACGCAATCGCGCGACGCAGTTCCCGCACGTATCGGACTTACGAAACGTACGATTGAAAAAAAAAATGGTCCGACTAGCCGCCGTGAATTTTTGTTCTCTTTTTTCTCTCTCTCTCTCTCTCTCTCTCTCTCTCTCTCTCTCTCTCTCTCTCTCTCTCTCCGCGAACGGATACGCGGTTCGAAACTCGAAAGTACTCGAACTTGTTACATCGTATACGAAGGAATGACGTTAAAGTTTGCATCGTTGAAACGCAACGAAAATTCAGTTCCTTTTTCATTACTCGAATTTCTTCTTTTGACCGGCTTTTAGGATGTGAAAATTGCTCAAACGTTTTTATGTACTCATTGAAAATTTACTTCAATTTACAAAAAGAAAAAGCTTTGGATAATAATACAAAATAAAGACATAAAAGATGGATAAAAAGTATCGTTGCACTGCAACGATGCAAACCTCAACGAAGGATGTATGTGGACCGATCGAATCTATGATCGGTCATGAATCGGGTAACAATAGTGAGGTGGCCATGTGTTTTTTTTTTTTTTTTTTAAGGTATTCCATTTGCCGAGGGCCGTATTTTGTAGGCGCATAAACCAGGGTCCTTTTTGAATTATAAATAAATTATAGTGGCGCTTAATAAAAATAAGTTACAAACAATTATATCCAACGATGAACTGGAGTGAAAAATTTCACATAAATTTGGTAGATTCAGGCATTTTTACATGTTCTCCCAGAAGTCGTGGTTAGGAAAATTCTTCTGCTAGTCAAATTTTTCGAAGTTTTATCATTAATATTTCCCTGGTTTTATTGTCGTTACGGAATCTTCAGAATTTTTACGTGCTCAAAGCACTTTATATCAAGCATATAGAGTTATTTAGTACTTAATAATTTGTCAGATAGAAATGTGGCCAGCATGTCATCTCAATGAAGTGCTGCATAAATTAGACGATTTTTTTAAGACGCAATTTTTTGTTAAAAGTTCGAAATACAAAGTTCTGGATACGAAACAATCAAAAAAAAATTCTTGCAGTGGAATTAAACTCCATTTATCCACTTCAAAGTGCATCTTTGATAATTCTTTTTCCTCGACAGCGGGATGCCCGGGAAAAGTTTTTCAGGAATGTTTTGTATTTTGGAATTTAATTATCTTCATTCTGATCTACTCGGAATAGAATTTTGATTTTTTTCGCAGAATACTCAATTTTTCTCTGGCGATTATTACTCATCACAAAAATGCGCTATATTTTTTTTTTCGAAAAGGACTGTCGAAAACGATATTTTTCTCAGTCGCAAAATCTCTACGAAAGTCCTTAAGGGGCGGGAGGAAACCCTTCACAATGTTCAAAAAATTGATTTATTTTTCACATATTTCGAAAGTATAACATATTGAGAGTATACTGGAAAATCGAAAAAATTGAAATATTTACGAAGTTATAGTACATTATCGTATTGAAACTTTAAACGCGATTATCTCGAAACTGCATTTTCAAAAACTGCTCATGTTATAGCTCAAAAGTTTATTGATCGATCTGGCTGAAATTTTCGGACGTTTCTCACTATAACATTATCGGAAGGATGTACCCAAAGTTTTAAGGTTATCGCGTAAAAACATTACTTTTTTCGGGTAAAAATTGTCGAGAAAATGGCCAAAAATATGAAAATTCGATTAAAAAGCCTACTTAATTTTTAATTTTATACTTTTTTAAAATATTTTCATAGGTATATCCTTCCCCTACACATATCAATAATCGAAAAATATTTTCGATTTCTGTTTCAGATCAATAGAAAAAATCCGACAAATAGAGCCCTTCTCGATGTCACGCAAAAGACACCTAAAGGAATACCTTATAACGCCATTTTGTAATGTTGAAAAAAAATGTAACACTTGAAAGTTGTAATAAGATGTCAACATTTTAAAATGATGCGATTATTTTGTCACCTTTACAAAAATTCATGAAGACTCATTTTCGGACGTCTGAAGGGTTTTCCCCCCTTAAAAACACTTGGCCATCTTATAATCGTCGCCCTTTATATATTTTTTTTGTTCTGGGCTACGGTTTCTCACGCTTTGTGCTTAAGGACATGTAAAAAAAAAGAAAAAAAAACCTAGAGCATGTTCATCAGAAAAGCTGGGGATGAATGCACCCCCGCCCTCTCACCCTTCGAAAATCCACGCATGCAAAACGTTCTTTGAGTTTCTTGCTTGAAATTGTCGAGATTCTCTTCGTTCTTTTACGCCTGCCCCCCCCCCCCCTCCATCCCCGTTCTCCTTATCGTAAAACGTGTAAAAATATATCCGACCGATCGCAGTTTCCGTAAGGAAAAAAGTCTTCGATTTTTCTAACATTTAAGTCTCTAGCGCATAATTAACTTATGCGATAACAACGGCCGGATAGATAACATTCGAGGATGCACTGTTCTCACTGCATAACGAAGTTCTTGTAGTTGCGAATTGAGCGCAATTTTTTGCGCAACGAGGAGACAAGATCGGTCGGCTGTATGACAATCGATATGTCACGGCCAACAGCGCGAAAACGTTCGCAAGCACCCCCGTCGAAGATGTTCAACGGTTTGCCGTTTATCTCGGTCAATGTCCAAGTGGTGTTTGAGCCGGACGGAGCGGTGGGATCGGTCGCTGTTGCGAGCGGTGGCAAACCGAGGCTCAACGCAACACCGGACACCCCGGAGACCTCGTTGCCGTTCACCTCGAGGCCGAAATCGTCGCTGTCGTTTCTCTTGGTCAGTGTCACGGCGCGCGCGTAAGGCAAACGACGCACGATCACCTCGACCTACGGAAATTATTGTTTTTTTTTTTTTTTTTTAATAGGGTGAACCGACCGATGAATGGACGGGGACCAGTGAATGGACGAAAGCTGATTTACATCTAAGGCCTTAGGCCACTCTAGAGGCCTTTTGTGACTTTTGAGCTTGCATGACCTTCACAAGTTCTGTAATCCTCTGGGGTTAATATTATTGCTCAAAGCTAAACGCATATTATCCCTTACTTTCAATTGATTCTGGGACTTGTTTCTAATTACATGCAAAGCCGAAAATCCTGGTTCGCGTAAACAAATTATTGAAAATTCATGCTGAACATCCTTGGAAAAAATAAAATAATCACTTACACGTGGCGTACTGCAGCCCTTCAGAATATCCTTAATAGCAGTCGCGCTTAACGGTGTTATACCGGCCACACTCAGCACCAAATCGCCGACGTGAAGAACGTTGTAAAGCAGCGGATGTTCCCGTTGCTTCCAACCTGCCACCCTGGCGTCGCGAAGAAATTTGAATATTGCTATTTTCATTAAGTAATTGCGATTCTGATTATAAATGGATAGCTCGAAGAGTCATTCAACGCGTTCATAGGTAGCGCCAAGTGTTAGTATTTCGGTTGGTGGAATGAATACCTTAAGGAGGTACGACTACTCCCTCAGGGTCAACAAAGAGACTAAATTTATGTTACCCTACGGGTGTTCTGATTTATTAACTTATGTTGAATATTCGTATTGTCGATCCCAAAGTGTCAAATTTGTGATCAATATTTTATTGCATGTTTACTAATAAAAACTGAAATATTCGATCCTCAACGATTCTGGAGTCTTCACGACGATTCCCAAGCAGTAGCGAGAATTCTGCTGAGCGAGAGTCATGGCATTACATGCCATTGCATGCCATTGCATGCCATTGCATGCCATTACACGCCATTGCATGTCATTGCATGCAATGGCATGCCAATGGCAGGCAATGGCGTGCAATGGCATGCAATGGCATGCAATGGCATGCAATGGTATGCTAATGGCATGCAATGGCCATGCATTGCATGGTCATGCTTCTTTCCGAAGCAGAGCGAGAGACAGCCAATAAGAGGCTCCCTTTCGTCTGATCGCGCATGCGATTGGCTGGCGCTAGCCAGCGACAATGAAAACCGTCGCTACCGAGTTACAGAATCTCGCTAAAGAGCTAGATCATTCTCGCCGAACGAATCAGCTGTTTCGCCCGACGTTGACAAGTCTATGGGTACTATTTCTTCATTATGATAATATTCAACCGGAAGTTGAAACCGTTTTATATCTATTATGTCTAATTTATCCAAATTTCCGTTTTCAAACGACCTTTAGTTGGATACGTGAGCAGCAAAATCGTGATCATCGCACTTCCGGTCGATCGTCTCCATAAGACGACGTGCTTCGCTAGCTCAAAGTGCTCGACTTTACAATTTTATTACGAAAAAAACTGAACGGTCAATATAGTTCAAATATTTCCAGTTGGTGCATGCGGTATTCGTCAACATCGTATAAAAATTTCAAGCCCGAACGTTGGTTTCGTCTCCATGATCGTACCTCCTTAAACGAAAAAAATATATAACGAATAACGCTCACCAAACAGCGCCGTAGGTATCGACGAATGCGATACTGTCCTTGCAATCACGTCTACCGAGTAAAAGTCGCACACCCGCTGGATGTGCCATTTCTCGTCTGAGCTGAAACACCTGTTGTTCCCGAAGTGTGAGTTGACGACGAGCATTAGGATTCGCGTTGGGAACGGTTCGTGGCTCGGTCGCGCTGTTCCCGGCTCGGGACGTTTGAGCACGATTCGCGTCCGCGCTAGCGCTCGAACTTCTGTATTCCATTAACGCGGCGTATCGCTCGTTCGACGGATCCGCGGCGTGTCCGAGATCCCGTGCCGCACGTGCCGAATCAGCGGTCGGCGAGTACGACGAAGCCATGAAGATGCTCTCGTAGCCGGAATCACCGGTGCTCGTTTCCTCGTTCGAGGACGACGTCGCCGCTGTCACGATTCTCGGGCTTGGTGTTGGTGGAGCGACCGTACGTTGAACTCCAGCCTGTATCGGCCTCGACGATCTTCTCTCGTCCAACGATATATCGTCGAACGTGAATATCATCGGTACCGTGTCCACCGAGCTCGTTCCCGCCTCGCGACCCGGGCTCGAAGTACTCGAACTACTCGTCGCGATGTTACTCGACGTCGCGGCGACTCCGTTATTACTAGTGCCAGCGATCGATGTAACAGTTGACGCGTTACCGGCGATGCTCGACGGCGGCGAACTACTCGAAGCCACGACTACGCTCGAGGCTTGCTGCGTCGTCGACGATCTGCAAGTCACGACAATTTGGAAACGGCATTCGTGCGAGTTTCAATTGAAGAGAAAAAAAAAAACGACAGGGCGCAAATTCAAACAAGCATTGGTTAACGGTAAGAAGTCCTGATCAATTTTTAGATCTATACTGTCAAAAAAAAAATTAATTTAAATAGGATCTATTTGAATCGAATAAGTTTTTTCCTTGTCTAACAGCCTACTACAACCCTATTTGTTTAAAATATTTTTTTTTTGTTCAAGCTATTCTTTTTAAGGGGCCAGTCCACTTTGAAAATAAAAGAAAATCGATTTTTTTTATTACTGTTTTCGAAAGTACATACATTCAGAAATATTGTGTCAATATTGCCGATTGAGTTTAGGTAAGAGGTTTTCATGGTATAAACTTCAAACGCGTTTTTCTCGAAACAACGTTTTCAAAATCTAGCTCCATCGTATCTCTAAAACTAATAAACCGATTCTCTTGAAATTTGAACCACATATTGTAAACATGATTCGCAACAAGATGACCCTCGATGGTTTTAAAATGTTGATTTTTACTCTTTTTTTGCGAAAAACTGCGAAAAAAACGCTTTTTTTTACTTTTTTCGTTTTTCATCTGCCATTTTTTTATTTTTTGATAAAACTTTATATCCGAGGGTCATTTTGTAGCTGGTGTCATACTGAATCTAATGGACTTTGATTTTTTTGTTTCAGACAAGCCGTTGCCGAGTTGTGATGGAGCTACCTAGCCCACCTATTTTTGAGGCGTTACGTTAAACTACAGTTTTTGTACTTAAAAATGAATAAAATTTTTTTTTAATGTATTTCAAGACTTTATTTATCAAAAGCCCAACAACTTTTATATTCATATCTTTTATAAAATCCTCAAAAAAAAATCGCGAAAATAGCCTTTTTTCGTGGCTCCAAAGTGGACTGGCCCCTTAAACAAATAAAGATAAAGCACGATGTATCGCATGAATAAAGGAATGTAGGTCCATGACATAAAAGTGCGGTGAAAAAAAGTTATTTTTCTTTTTTTCAAGGCTGTTATTTGGGAAAATAAGAAAGGTACCGTCGTGCCTTTTATTAATAGGCGCGACTATTTCTGTATGGAATGACTAAACAGTTTGCCTCAACTGCAGAATGTTACAAAAGTGTTCTAATTAAAACAAATAAATAAAATATTTCGTTATTAGACGATATTAAATAGATCTTGATTTGAGTAAATAAATATATTTAAAATAAATAATTTTAATGATGGAATGCAATAGGAAAAATTTGATTTCACGAAAAATCTAGTAAATTCAAACAGATAGACGCATGCTGTTAATATCAAAAGAATTTTTCTGTCAGTGCAAAGAAACAAAAGCAATCGTTGGTTAAGGGGTTAGGCTGCTGTGAAAATTTAAAAAAAAATCGTTCGTCGCTATGGGGTTGAAGTTTGCGTCGTTGGAATGCAACGGATATTCTTTTCAATGTCTTATTTTCATTATTATCCAAAATCATACTTTGCAGATTTAGGTTGCAGGTCGCTAAATAAGAATGCTAAAGAATGTGGGTGTTAAGTGGGGGGTCGCAACGGGGTGTCGAATTTTGTATGGGAAAATCGAAATCCTCAGCTTTAATCACAATGAAATTCGGAAGATATGTTCCTTACGTTGAAATCTTCAAGATCATCTTATTTCTTCAAAATTGACTTTTTACGTAACCCCGATTTTTGGTTTCTTCCGAGTAGGCTAATCCGCTCAATGTACGCACCCGATCGTGAGTGGCGGTGGCGGCAGTGGACTGGTCGGATCTCTGGTGGCAATGCGCTCCGGTCCCTTGGAATAAAGATTCTCTTTTGGCCGAAGAATCCTCATGTCGGTGAGTTTGCGCGTTATCAATTGTACCCAATCGAGCATAGCCTGATAAGTTGGCGCTGCGAGTCTAAGTACACGATCGTCGTTGAAATTCACGCAAAATTCGTAATCGTGTCGTTGGGTGGCGCACAGAGTCGGCGATAGATGTTGTATAGCGCGCAACGAGTTTGCCCAAACGGGCGAGTGGGTGGTCGCGTGTTTCTGATCGTTGAAACCCTCTAAACGTGGCTCCGTGTCGTCGTGTACGCAAAATGCGACCCAAAAACGATTAGTCTCCTTGTCGCTACGATCGGTACGTCGTAGCCAGCCGTTCTTGTAAATTTCGCGAAATTGCACGGAAGCCTCGCTCGCTACGACGGAAGTGACGGTAGAGGATGACGATGACGACGAAGACGCGATGGACTGTTGCACGTTATCCATAGTTGCGTCTTCGCTGTCGCGTCGACGATGAGGATGATGATGATGATGATGATGATGATGATGGTGATTATGATGATTGCTCTCGGCCGCCGGTCGCGCCAGTTCGGTCAACAAACGGACTGCCTGAAGCATTGTAACGCGCTTGCCGACGAAGGACAGCCTTTCGTTCACTACTTTCCGAAGGATACTTCGATCCTAATCTCATGTTAATGCGACTGATTTCCGAACGGCGTACTTCATTCCTTTACGCTTGAGACTCTTTTGCGCCGGCAGCCACACAAGCGCGCTCGTCGTTCCAATTGACAACTTTCTGAAAATAATAAAGATGCACATTTTAATAATTTTAATCGATCGATTTTTTTCCCGGATTCATTGGAATCGCATGATGCGCCAAGAAACGAGCGGCTTTGGGCAACAATCCGGGGGGGGTCTTTGAATAACTGGAAATAGCGACGAGTGGTAAAAATAGAAGAGACAGGGTAGTAAAAGCTCACAAAGATGCAACCAAGATTACTCGTATGCTCGGGATAACTAAGAATGAAAAGAAATGGACGAACAGAGTGTCTAATTTTCACCAGAATTGAAATTTCATGACATTTAAGGATTTTTAAGGCAAGAAACAGACATTTTTTCATGACTTTTAGTATGACTTTCTGGTATTAAAAAGTATACTTTATAATTCTTTAGTGCGACTAATTTTCAAAATTTGTATATTTATATTTTGCTCTTTGAAACAGATGTGTGTTATATGCCTAGAAAAACGTATACAAAATAAATTGTACAATTCCATGTGTAGTAAAAAATGCGAGACAAACATCATTTCAAGTTTGCTGTGAAGAAATATATTTTGGGAACATCTGGAAAAATATTACATACATTTAGGAATTTTAAGTAATATCATACTTTAACACGAATAACAAAGAAAAACTAATATGTTGAGATAACGAATCGTTTATTTTTCTACCGTTTTTTTCTAATACCGTAGATTGTCGCAAACCCGCGAAAATTTGAAATTATTTTGGACAAGTTAATTTAAAAAATCGGCCATGATAATGAGCGCTGCAGAGATCTTTACAAAAATCACGTAGACTGGTAATTTTTCATGACTTTTCATGACTTTTTCAGGGTCGAGTGTAATTTCATGAGATTTAAGACTTTTCGTGACTTTTCAGGTCGGTAGACACCCCGTTATCATATTAAAATAGTGCCCACTCTCAGTACATGTCACTATTATGTATGAAGAATATGTTGAAATTTTTCGTTATAGTTTATTTCAAGATTGACAGAATTCATTATTCTTAAACCTTACGGTCCCTGCTGTGAACCAAAACATCAAAGTCATCTCTGATCATCGTAAGATTGCGGACCATTGCTGTAGACCTAATATTTCTAACACAATACTCTAAACTTGCATCTAACATGCTCACTCGATAGCATTGGTGCTTCATACAAGAGTAAGTTTCTGCATGAACGACGTTGAAGTTTGCATCATTGGAACACAACGGAAGACAATTCTTTTTAGGTGCCGAGTACTTAGCCAATTTGGATTACGAAAATTGGCCAAACGTTTTTTTCATATTCTTATTAGAAATCTACGACCGTAATTGGCAAAAAAAAATCGCCTTTCGATAATGCAAATAATAGAGGAATGATAAATATGTGAAAAAGAAATCGTTGCATTCCAACGATGCAAACTCCAACGTCATTTACTTGATATGTATGACATTGAAGTTTGCATCGTTAGAGCACAACGATTTTTTTTACCTATTTGTTTATTTTGATCACTAAGGCCTTAGGCCACTCTAGAGACAAAGAAAAGGCATATTTTGTGATTTTTTTTCAACGAAACCATAAAATAAATCATAAATAAATTTCAAATGAATCGGTGGAAATTTGTTCGACTTATGAGTCCGGCCGACTCGAAAAATGTAGTTTTGAGATAAACGCGTTTAAAATAAGTAGAAAGTCACGACATGAATCAAGATGGGTTGCGCTAGAATTCGAAAATCGAGTACTTAGAGATTTTTCACACGCATAATCTTGTGGAATATAATTTTATAGGTACTAAGGTAGATTTTCAACAACAAAAAAAATCGATTTTTTGGAAAATCCTCGATTGGCCTAAGGCCTTAACTGATTAACTATCAGGCATCTCATTTTAAAAGTTTATTGCTCATTGGCAATATTATTATTACTTCTTAAGCGCCCTGAGTGCATTGCCACAATTTTCTTTATCAGCTATACAAATCATTTTGACGAGACACCACATTCATTTCCGTCCGCTCAAAACAACAAGAAATGCATGCCTAAATGAGAATCTCGATAGCCGCGAAGTTTTTGCAATAATTCATCGCTCATCCAACAGGCAAAATATTTTCTCAACTCATACGTGCACATATTCAAAACGATTCTCGTTTTGTCTCGAAACAGTCCGATGTACTTTGATCAGCTTTATACGATCGGACAGTCTCTCCTTGCCGATTTTAGGTGAAATATTATTACAGTAAAACCTCGATTAACGGGTTGCGGATTAACCGTGCTACTTATATTTTCGCATGCTACATACTCAAATCGTTAACTTTACAGAAGAGATCTCATGACCAATTTGATCGGAGAGCTTGATGTGTTGACATTCTGGAAATCGTTGAATGTAAAGGAGACAATTTACGCAGTCGCTCGTGCATGTAGCTGAGTAAAAAATAAAAGTATCGCACGATCGTTTTGAAAAATAATTTCGGCAGAAGACGACATTGAGATCTCGGACGATCAGGGTGTCTTATTTTGACCAGAACTAAAATTTCATGACATTTAAGGATTTTTAAGACAAGAAATAGATATTTTTTCATGACTTTTTTGGTATAAAAAGTAAACTTCATAATCCTTTAGTGCGACTAATTTTCTAAATTTTTATATTTAAATTTTGCTCTTTGAAACAGATGTACGTTGTATGCCAATAGAAAGTATACGTAATTCTAATTTTCTATACGTTATAACTAACGTATAGAAAATGTAATTTTAAATATACAGTTAAAATTTCAAGTGAATCGGTTGAAATTTGAGTTATGAGTCCGGCGGACTAGAAAAATGTAATTTTGAGATAAACGCATTTAAAGTTAGTAGAAAGTCACGACATGAATCAAAAGGGGTTGGGCTAAAAATCGAAAATCGAGTACTTAGAGCACTTCTCGCACTCATAATCATTTGGAATATAATTTTATAGGTACTGATATACATTTTTAACAAAAAAAAAATCAATTTTTGTAAAATCCTAAAGTGGCCTAAGGCCTTAAGGAATTATGAGCACTTTTAGCGATAATTGGAAATACGCCAAAATTCAACGATTCTTGTTGGCTCATGGGTACAATATCTTTATTTTATCACAAATAATGGAAATTGACCGAGCTGGCTTCAAAAAGTATTTGTTAGTATTGCCTGAAGGGCAAAAAGTTTTTCTCTTATTTGACCGAGACCCAAGAATTTATACTTTAAAATAGTATACCATTTTTTCCGAGCTTCTCTATAGGGAAGATGCTATGTACGTGGAAGGTGTGTCGCACACAAAAGGTGTTTGCCACTGGAGTACGAGAGGTCCGGGGATGCAACCCCCCTGCGGGGTCAAGAGGCAGGGCCCCTTGCGGGGGCGAACGGGACGCAACCCCTCCATGAACACTAAACGCAGTATTTATATGATTTTCAACATAAATTCCAAGATTATAATGCTTTATTTATATTCTCTTTTATTTATAACAATAAGAATTGTTCCATATAATTACTACACAAAATTACTAAACGACATACCAGGTGTACAAGTATGAAATGCGGATTTCAGACAACAGATGGTGCACCAATGCAGTTTGTGCTATAAAGATTTGACACTGCGCCATTTTGTTGTGTCATCAACAAGTGTCAGACGCGCACGAGTGATAAATTGGAAAAGTGTGTGCATAGTGTTGTGTTGTTGTGTTCAATATGTCGAAATTTATACCGAACAAAGAGCATTCGTGGACAGCATTAATTTTTTGTTTTCATTTGAAGAAAACTGCTGCTGAATCATACCGATTACTTCGAGCAGCTTATGGTGAACATGCTCCATCGCAAGATACGTGTGAACGATGGTTTCTGCGTTTCAAAAATGGTAACTTCGATGTTGCAGACAAGGAACATAGAAAACTGCCAAAAAAATACTAAGATGTGGAATTGCAAGCATTGTTGGACGAAGATGATTCGTAAACACAAAAACAACTCGCCGAGCAATTAGGCGTTAGTCAACAAGCTGTTTCCAATCGGCTATGAGAGATGGGAAAGACTCAGAAGACCCGTAGATGGGTACCGCATGAGTTGAACGACAGGCAAATGGAAAAGCGCAAAAACACATGTGACATTTTGCTCGTTCGGTACAAAAGGAAGTCGTTTTTGCATCGTATAGTTACAGGGGATGAAAAGTGGATTTATTTTGAGAATCCCAAGCGCAAAAAATCATGGGTAGACCCAGGCGCACCGTCCACATCGACCGCAAGACCGAATCGCTTTGGTAGAAAGACGATGCTCTGTGTTTGGTGGGACCAGAGGGGCGTGGTCTATCGTGAGCTGTTAAAACCTGGGGAAACGGTTAGTACTAAACGTTACCAACAACAATTGACCGATTTGAACCGTTCGCTGCTTGAAAAAAGGCCAGAATACCGAAAGAGGCAACACAAAGTCATTTTTCTTCATGACAATGCTCCATCGCGTATGGCAAAACCGGTTCGCGACACGTTGGAAGCACTCGGCTGGGAAGTTCTACCCCACGCGGCTTACTCACCAGACATGGCTCCTTCCGATTACCACTTGTTTGCATCGATGGGTCACGCACTTGCTGAGCAGCGCTTTGGTTCGTACGAAGATGTGAAAAAATGGCTCGATAAATGGTTCGTAGCAAAATGAGAAGATTTTTACTGGCGTGATATTCACAAATTGCCCGAAAGATGGGAAAAATGACAAGCGATGGAACATACTTTGAATAAAGTACTTTTTATAATTCTTCCGAATTTAACGTGTTTTTTTTTTTAGAAAAAAAATCTGCATTTCATACTCGTACACCTGGTATTTTACATAAACTTGGAGCCTTACAAGTCCGAAGAAGGATGAATCCCTCTTCGGACTCCTAGCGATTAAAAGTACTACTTTACTCTCCGTCTAGTCGCACTTATAAGCGAGAAAAACATAGTAGTGATATGTGAAATACATTCTTGACTTCCGAGACATTGTTGAAACTATATATTTCCAAGTTACCTTGCCTGATGTTCCTTGAAATTTTCAAATTCGAAAAAAAAAAAAAAAACAATTTTCAATAACTAACGAAAAATTCAAATTTTACCGTAAAATAAGCGAAATATGAACTTTGACCACTCTTCATATTTTGTTTATTTTCACTCGATAATCCAAAATTCATCGTCAAATCTTGCCACCCTCGTATATCGTACTCTTGCCCATTTCCTCATTAAAGATTTACCATCTCAATCTGCAAAAGAAATTTCTCTTTTTCAATAATAAAAATATCGTTGTGTTTGAACGATGCGATATTTTCCAGCCGAATTTCCCATTTTTACGCGTCCGTCGATAAACCTTCACTTCATCCAAACGTATCGACCTCTTAACGCGTCAATGTACCATCAATGTGTATGTGTGTAAGCCATCATATTATAGGTCCCGCGCTATTTCGCGTCCTTTCACAAAATCATCGAGCGCGCTCGCAACGCTCGAAGAATCGTGGAAATTTCGCCGCGAATAGCCCAGATTTCACCGGTTATTGAAAAAAAAAAAAAAAAAAAAAAAAAAAGTCTTTCTTTCTCCCACGCACACAGGCTAGAATTTTAATTTCGACGATTTGCATTTCGTTGCGTTCCCGGAGGAAAATTTCGTCCATCTTCGTTTATACGTGCGAACGAATGTGTACGTAACGCGAGGATTGTATTTTTTAATTGATCCCCCGCACCCCCCCCGCCCCCAACGCCCCTCTTGTTTCGGATAAAAGTGAACGAATCTTTACCTTGATTGAAAAATTGGATTGCCCGCGAGCTCAGACGTCACCTTCGATCTTCCACAGCTGATTCCTCAGCATTTGCTACACACGTAAAATTCTACGTGCTGATTGACGCGAAAAAATATTACATTAGCTCAATTCTTCATTTTTCAATTACAAAGACTGCCTTTTTTTCTTGTACTTTGGATTTCTGTTGCAATGGAAATCCAGACGCGTAAACACGTATTGGGAGAGTTCGGAAATTTTGAGAAGCGTTCACCACAGAGTATACCGCGGGGACTACTGTGTGCAGGAACTTTACGCGTCACGGTTCCGTGCACATCGAGAAACAACAGAATGGCGCGACGAGAGGAGGGTGAGAGGGGAGGGAAGGGGGGATTGGAAGCGGCAAAGGCAGATGATTATTGTTCGTAAGGCTTTTTTTCTCCCACGCTCCGATGATATTCGCGCTGACAGTGTTTTAATGACGCTTGATCCAATTTACTGCGCGAGAAGGATAGACGTAACGCGGCAATACTGGGCGTGCGAACGAAACTTTCGACGATGATAAATCAGCAACGCGCAACCAACCATCTTGAAAGTGCACGAGGTGCAATACATATCAGGGGGCTGGCACGGCCTAACCCCTACTGTGTATAAAAATACTATGCTCTTTGACCGCTTAATTTAGTTCCACCTGTGGCGCTAGTAGTTACCTTACAATATTCCTATTGCGCGGGCGCGAGACCCGCACGACGTACAAAACCACCATTTTGACTTTTGGAGGTTAAACCGCGTTGGGGAATTGATGAAATTGGTTCGTAACGGTGCACTAATGCCGTGTATTGTGCCCGGTTGTACATCAGGGTATACGCAAAATATTGAAAAGGTGCATTTTTTCAACGTACCAGCCGATACTGCCATTCGAAGAGACTATGGAAAGAGGCTATAAATAATGACAATGTTAAAGCTGGTTAAAAATGTGTATGATGGTGTTATATGGGTATTGCTCGATTATATGTGCGCGTGTGTATATATCAGAGTTGTGAATAATGCATTATTTTGATAATGCATTACTGTATACATTACAAATTACAAAAGTAATATGTAATGGATATATGCTCCATTACAAATTACAAAAGTAATGTGTAATGGATATACGTTCCATTACAAATTACAAAAGCAATGTGTAATGGACATATGTTCCATTACAAATGACAAAAGTAAGGTGTAATGGACGTGTGTTCCATTACAAATAAGAAAAGTAATGTGCAATGAATGCATGTTCCGTTACAAATTACAAAAAGTAATGTGTAATGGTTGCATGATCCATTACAAATTTCAAAAAGTAATGTGTAATGGACGCATGTTCCATTACAAATTGAAAAAGTAATGTATGATCAATGAGTGCTTCATTACAAAATACAATTACAATAAGGTAATTCGTAGTGGAGAATATTCCATCACAAATGGAGAATATTCCATCACAAGAAAAACGAATTTACTTAAAACAAATTTCAATGAGCGAAATAAAATAATCAGATAGCAATGTGCAAATTTCTAATGTGAGCACGGCAATTTTTCTATTTGTAATGGAATATTCTCCACTACAAATTACTTTTTATCAATTGTAGTTTGTAATGGAACATGCATCCATTACAAATTACTTTTTGAAATTTGTAATGGAACGTGCATCCATTACTCATTACTTTTTGAAATTTGCAATGGATCATGCAACCATTACACATTACTTTTTGAAATTTGTAATGGATCATGCAACCATTGCACATTACTTTTTGAAATTTGTAATGGATCATGCAACCATTACACACTACTTTTCTCATTTGTAATGGAACACACATACATTGCACATTACTTTTGTAATTTGTAATGGAGAATTTATCCAATACACATTATTTAAAGTAATGAGTAATGCATTATTTTAAAATTACTATTTTCACAACTCTGGTATATATACATAGCTCTTGCGCGCGCATCAGCTTTGTAAGGGTAGAACTAGCGCTGCAAGTGGCAGAGTAGGACACTAAAAAAAAAGCGGTCATTTTGCATAGCAAAAAATATCAATCCGTGCCAGCCCCCTGCACGCGACAGAGTAGCATTTTGGCTCTTTTTCTACCGCATGTAAGGCGTGCGCTGTAAAACGTAACTCCATTACTCTCATTTATTCTGGGTTTCGTAAACAATATTTCATTTACGGACGAAGAAAGTACAATTACACGTTTTACGCGATCAAAGATAACTAACTAACGCTTCATCGGATTTACGTGAAACAGTAAACTGAACACTTGCAAAATTTAGGTGATTCTGATGAGAATGAATGACATTTCGTTATCGCTGTCACAAAGTTGATTTGGCCAAGTGGATTCGTTTCGCGCTTACACTCATAGTATTTTGAGTTCAATTCCCTAATCGGCGTTTTTATTGTTCAATATTGTTCAATGTTTTTTGACACTGTGCAAAGCGAGCACTTTTCTTTCATCGATTTATATCCTGTTTTTGCATTTTGGTATCGCCCATACTCTACCCATGTTGATGATAATCTATGATTAAAATGGAACAAAAATAATATTTAACACCTCTTCTTCGCATAATAAACAAAATGCATAAATAATATTATTATTAAAAGTGCAGGAGAAAACTACGAGCAAACATGTTAATATTATTTCGACATAGTACTGAGGTTATGTCACGCACCGGGCTTCATCGTACCGATCTGTAGCAGCGACGCGCAGTGGCGTTGAGGCGAATGAAAAACTTGCTCAATAATGGTACGAATTCCTCGCCACTGAAATTCGCCTTCGTTTCCAGGCCTATATGTATTGCTTTCAATCGTTTGAACGTTGTCCCTCTGGTGTTGTTAAACGGAACTTGAAGAAGAGCGGGAAATACGAAAAATTACAAAATCACGATTATTCGCGTAGAGAGAAAATTGAAGTGAATAATTTTTCATTTATTGCAAAGTATCACAGAGAGTCAAACTATAAAAAAAAATTGAAATTTGACTTTCGGCAACTATTAGAACGTATTATGTGTTTGAAATAATACGGAGCAGATTATAATTATCAATGTTAAAGTTTAATAGGAACTTTTATTTTAACTGTTGATTTATTAGGTAAAAAAACAAACGTACCTAATTATTTTTCAATTGAAACGACTTGATTTTTAAAATGTGTAAGATTGATTATCGTAAAAAAAAATAAGTAAATAAATATTAAAATAATCAAAATTAGGGTTTAATTTCACATGCATATTTTTTTTAAATTCGCAACACTCAAAAAGTAGCTCTAAAAAAACAGCAAAAATAAAAGGGTTTTTTTCATAAATATCGAAAATATAAAAAAAAATCATATATATATATCAAAATATCGGATATTTTCGATATTTATTATAAATACCGAATTTTTACGAAGCCTGATCTATGTATAAATAGAAGTTTATTTATGTACATTAAATATGGATCACGGACACGTTCAGGACACATTGCCGAAATTCAATGACAAAACAAATTACGAAGTGGAACAGTCTTTATTTCTTTGTATTTCAGCTAAGGCTAACTTTGTCCTCGTTGACACTGACTTCCGTTACTTTGGGAAGTCTTTTGTCGAATCGGGACGCGGCCTTTTCGAAGGTGATCGCGTTCAAGCGATGATTCACGTAACGATTGGAAACTTTTTTTCGCAATTTCTTCAGCGTTATTCCCTCGTTCGACCTGACGATTTCCACGATCGTGGCTTTCCAATCGAATTTCGACTTTTCACGATCATCATCTTCGCCCGTTGTTGCGTTCGGTGCATCTTCGCCCGTTGCTACGTTCGGTGCATCTTCGGCAATAACTTCTGCGGATTTTTTCTTATTCTTCTTTCTCGGTGGCTCGTCATCCAGCTGCGGGCTCGTTTCCGTCACTTCCCTTTTCTTCGACTTTTTCTTCTTTCCCGCACCGAGTTCGTTAACCTCTGCGCCGTTCTCCGTGGAGAGTCCTTTTTCTCTGGATATATTTTCATTGTTCTGGTTCTCGGCTACGTTGTTCTCCTGATTTTCGTCGGGAGTCGAATCCTCCGTTTCGGCTTTTGCATCCTTTTCAGCCGTGCCTGGATATTGCAAGATAGTTTTATATGGAACAATTCTTGTTGTTATAAATAAACAAAGAACATAAGTAAATAAAGCATTATAATCTCGGAATTTGTGTTGAAAATCATATAAATACTGCCGTTAGTGTCCTTGGAGGGGCTCCCCATCCGCCCCCGCAAGGAGCCCTGTGCCTTAACCCCGCGGGGAGGTTGCACCCCGGACCCTCCATGCACGAAAAAATGTTGTACTATATTAAAGTATAACTTCTCGGGTCTCAGCCAAATAAGAGAAAAACTTTTTGCCCTTCAGGCAATACTAAATACTTTTTGAAGCTCGCCCGGTCAATTTCCATTATTTGTGATCAAATAAAGATATCGTACCCATGAGCCAACAACTATCGTTGAATTTTGGCGTTTTTCCCAATTACCGCTAAAAGCGCTCATAATTCCTTAAGGAAGTCAAAAGGGCAAATTTTGTTATTCTTGAAATTCTCATTATTTTCGTTCAAATATCAAGAATCAACGGTCAAAACTTGGTGCCTCGGATATCGTACTATCATCGAACGCTTGTAGTAAAAAAAAACTAAACATTTTTATTTGTCGATTCACCGCTCGACTTACCCTAGCTCCGTTATATGATAGAAAATCGACGTTTTCACTTTGAAAAAAGTGTTTCTATCGGCCGAAATATTGCACGATAAAAGGCACGCTGGATATCGTAATAATGCCATATCGCAAGGAACATTAATAATTACCATTGGTGGATTGATTCTGCGGCTTGGCGGATTCAACGGAGCCTTTGAAGGCTGTTTCCATTCTGCTCCAAACGCTGTCCACCACGAGCATATTGACCCTATTGCCCATGACGCTACGAATGAAATTCAAAAACTTGGCTTTCTTTCTCGGTATGTTTTCGTGCCTGGCCAAAACGTTGAGAAGATAATTCTCGTCCTTGGTCAAATTTTGCGCCGTCTCTATGACGTTCTTCACAACGTTTATCCATTCTTGTTGCTTTCTCTCGCCCTTGTTCTGTCCGGGTTTAGGAACATAGTCCTGTCCGCCGTATCTCTCCGACTCGGTTATGCACTTGGTATGGGCTACGTACTCCTGTCCGCTGAAACGAGAGCGTCAAAAAATGAGAACGTCGCGAGATCGAGTGAGCGGAAGAATTCTGAAGGGTCACTCACTAAAAGTCCTTGTGACAATCGACGCAGGTCAAGTTCTCCGATGTTCGACACTGAAACTGATAATGTTTGGCAACCTTTGGCTTTTGCAGGGAGTCCCCGCAATTGTTGCACGTGAACACAACCATGGCTGATGAAAATTTATACGGTGTAACTTTTGCGCGATGGAGTGGAGGTTGCGAATATTGTTGAGAGGTGGCGAATATTGTTGCGCCGTTCGCGCTTTGAGCATCAAACGATAGAGGTTATGTTTCGCCGACCGACAAAATGTGTTTTTATAACGAATTCATTTATTGAACGTATCTATAAAGTTGAGAGAGTGGCGAATATTGTTGCGCCGTTCGCGCTTTGAGCATCAAACGATAGAGGTTATGTTTCGCCGACCGACAAAATGTGTTTTTAGAACGAATTCATTTATCGAACGTATCTATAAAGTGGACGGGATTATTATTGTACGTTGATCGAGAGTACAATAATGTGGAATATTCTTTTAATTGTGAAATTAACGTTTAGGTGATAATCGTTGGGTAATTGTTGCCGCTCGTTACACCGCATCGATCTTCACACGTGTAGCGATGCGCGGTCGACTATTGGAGCACGGTCTTACAGGTTGGAACAGGGAGACTATACCAGGGGGCTGGCACAGCTTATCCCCTACTGTGTATGAAAATGCTTTTTGACCGCTTATTTTAGTTCCACCTGTGGCGCTAGTAGTTACCTTACAATATTCCTATTGCGCGGGGGCGAAAACCGCACGACGTACAAAACTACCATTTTGACTTTTGGAGGTTAAACCGCGTTGCGGAATTGATGAAATTGGTTCGTAACCGTGCACTAATGCCGTGTATTGTGCCCGGTTGTACCTCAGGGTACCCGCAAAGTATTGAAAAAGTGCATTTTTTTCAACGTACCAGCCGATACTGGCATTCGAAGACTATGGAAAGAGGCTATAAATAATGACAATGTTAAAGCTGGACGAGTATACAATTATAAGTATGTCAGTACCAGAGTTGTGAAAATAGTAATTTTAAAATAATGCATTACTCATTACTTTAAATAATGTGTATTGGATAAATTCTCCATTACAAATTACAAAAGTAATGTGTAATGTATGTGTGTTCCATTACAAATGAGAAAAGTAGTGTGTAATGGTTGCATGATCCATTACAAATTTCAAAAAGTAATGTGCAATGGTTGCATGATCCATTACAAATTTCAAAAAGTAATGTGTAATGTTTGCATGATCCATTACAAATTTCAAAAAGTAATGAGTAATGGATGCACGTTCCATTACAAATTTCAAAAAGTAATTTGTAATGGATGCATGTTCCATTAGAAACTACAATTGATAAAAAGTAATTTGTAGTGGAGAATATTCCATTAAAAATAGAAAAATTGCCGTGCTCACATTAGAAATTTGCACATTGCTATCTGATTACTTTATTTCGCTCATTGAAATTTGTTTTAAGTAAATTCGTTTTTCTTGTGATGGAATATTCTCCATTTGTGATGGAATATTCTCCACTACGAATTACCTTATTGTAATTGTATTTTGTAATGAAGCACTCATTAATCATACATTACTTTTTCAATTTGTAATGGAACATGCGTCCATTACACATTACTTTTTGAAATTTGTAATGGATCATGCAACCATTAAACATTACTTTTTGTAATTTGTAACGGAACATGCTTACATTGCACATTACTTTTCTTATTTGTAATGGAACACACATCCATTACACATTACTTTTGTCATTTGTAATGGAACATATGTCCATTACACATTACTTTTGTAATTTGTAATGGAACGTATATCCATTACACATTACTTTTGTAATTTGTAATGGAACATATATCCATTACATATTACTTTTGTAATTTGTAATGTATACAGTAATGCATTATCAAAATAATGCATTATTCACAACTCTGGTCAGTACACACCCATGGAGATACGTATGGACAATATTATTATTTATCGCCGAATAATCGGTTCTTGAAAATATTATTAGTGAATAAGTTTTCAAACGTGTTTCAGTTCTCGTTATATGAGCATATGATGAAAGCTGGAGCTTTATTTTTAAATTGAGTAATGACCTCTTGAGAAATTTATAATTTGGTACCAAATAGTTTCGTTGTCATATTTATCTTCATGATTGTTTGTTGTCACGATCATTAGTCAATAGACTAATAGTCAATCGAGAATTAATGTATAATAGATAAATTAATAAAAGAATAATGGTAGCATAATAAATGGTGTGTGTATATATTTATACCATATAACACCATCAATGTATACGATGGTGTTATATGGGTATTGCTCGATTAGATGTGTGCGTGTGTATATACAGGGTGAGGCACATAAAGTGTTACAGAGCAATAGCACTAAAACTATTGATCGTATCCAAAAATGTTTCAGACAAAAGTTTCAGTGTTCGAGAAGGCCGTCATACTGGACCACCCTATTTTTTTTATCGGTGGAGGCGCTGAAGCTACGTCAAGGTCAACTCCACTCTTTTCAAATGGAACCATGTATTTGTTTTTCGATGACATTATTACCGATTTTAAGACGAATTCAGCGACCTACAACACAAGGTCATTCTAGTCGCGCAAACTATGAAAATAGTCGAAAAATCGAAAAATATCGTAATAATCACTTTCAAAGGATCCACTAACCTTGGTTTGGGTCTACCTACAGAAGATGCTAATTCCCCCTAAAGATAAGCTGTCCTGAAACTCCACAATGACCTAATATCAGAGTTTTTTTATTTCATTAATTCCAATTTCTGGATGAGGAACATACAAAAAATAATGTCCATGCAATATTTCAATTTGCCAAAACCCTTCGTATTATATTTGAGACATTCGTAGACGATTACGAGAGCCGAGATATTTTTTCCAAGAGACACGCATGATCAGCGTTTTTCAATACAAAAGACAAACTCCTATGCTTAAAATTAATTTCAATGACATTGAAGTTTGCATCGTTGAAAAATGCAACAAATTTTTCTTCATTTTTTCGTTACTTCATTGTTATCGTTATCCAGTCTTGTTTTTTTTTTTTCGTTAATTCAGGCAATAAATCTCTAATAAGAATACGTGAAAACGTTCGAGTTTTTTGTTTCACAGTCAAAGTCGGCGTAAAAAAATAATTGAGCAATTGGACAAAATTAATACTCGATGGATTCCAAAGATGCAAACTTCAATTTCATAATTTACATTTAAATATGATTTATAGAGGCGTACGTCTATAAAATACTGTAAGACGAAAATTGCGATTGCGAATCTTGATCAGTCATTAAAATCAAGAAAATTATTACTATAAGGTACACAAGTCTGTCATCAATGTCGTCGATGTGTTTTATAATCGAGAGCTTCTCCGAGATGAGGATCTTTTGACAGCAAACTTTAAGAAATGTTATTCCGAAATTCCGTGAGATTGTGTTGACTTTCCCTCTGCCCGGTAATCCCCGATGCATCGCTCTCGTGTTTTTTTTTTTACATTTACGTGGATTCGTGAAATTGTTGGGGAGAAAAAAAAGTATCTTACGATTCTGTTGATTCGATCTTATCCTTGGATAAATTCAATGACGCGCGGAGATGAAATGTACTTTGTAAAAAAAAAAAAAAAAAAAACATAACTTACGAATTCTATCTTTAGCTAACAAGACACGTATCGAAGCTATAATATTTTTAGTCAATAACGGTTGCTTTACTCGTATACGGTACGGGCCCCTCGTCATCCTCAGGCTCGAGTTTCCTCATTCTCTGAAGTTCCGTATTTCGTGATCTGATCGAAAACAAATGTGCGTACGATTAGAACGATAATTATACGTGAAGTTGAGAATATACGGTGGAAAATTATACGGTAATTTTTGCTCTATATTGCGGGAGAGAAAAAAAGAAGAGAAAAAGCGCGAAAAAGATTTAAGGGCTCTCACCTCATTCCGGCCTCTTCCTGTTCTCGCTCCGCCTTACGACTCCTCAGTACTCTGACCGCTATGCACAGCAGTATCATCAGAATAGGGATGAGACATCCCAATAGAATTCCGGATGTTATGCCAGCTTGTCGCGAACTGTACTCCTGCTGACCTTTTTTTTTTTGTTTGTCAAACGAACAATCGATATTTATATCCCGTACATAAAGGCAATCGAAAATTGAGACGAGAATATTTCTTTGAAAGGATCCAATGATAGCTTAACTTCGAAGATGCAAAAATTCCACTACATCTTATGGAAAAAAATATTAAGTTAATATCGAATATTTAATTAAATATTAAGTTAATATTAAAATATTAAATATTTGAAAAATCTTATGGAAAAAAATGTTAACTTACTATTAAATGTTTAATTAAATATTAAGTTAATATTAAAATATTCAATATTTGAAAAATCTTATGGAAAAAATATTAATTTAATATTATATATTTAATTAAATATTAAGTTAATATTAAAATATTCAATATTTGAAAAATCTTATGGAAAAAAATATTAACTTAATATTAAATATTTGATTAAATATTAAAATATTCAATATTTGAAAAATCTTATGGGAAAAAAAATATTAACTTAATATTTAATATTTTATTGAATATTTACTTAATATTAAAATATTCAATATTTGAAAAACGTTATAGAGAAAAAATATTAATATTACTTATGGAAAAAAAATATTAAGTCTTAGCAATTTGGCACGTTTTTAATAACTCCATTGCGTTCATCGTCAACGAAATTCCAGCTCAACCCGCCAATTCTTCGTAAGAGACTAAATTGTCTCGATTTTAATCATTTTTCTTCCCAAAAACGATGCAGCGGTGATGGAAACTTCGAAGTTGAACTTTCATCCTTAAATCCACACAATAAAAGTGAAAAAATCGTGACTGCTCGCGATCGTCAAGAGAAGAGAGAAGTTCCTCTCAATTTTCAATTTAACGGTATAAATAAAGCATTTTTTTTATAAAATATATATATATATATATCTATACATCGGAAAATTATGGAACTATTCAAATTATTTACGAAGCTGAAAATATAAAAAATAAAATGAAACTGAACGAAAAATGGCTTCGATCTTTGATAGCGTAATTTCAGTTTCCCAATATACGAGGTGTGTAAATTAAGTCGTGAGACTGGCAACGTAGAGTTCGATCTGGCAACACTTGGGACGCGAGACTTGGCGGGGCGGCAGGTGAACATGTGATACGCCTTCAGTAGGAGTTTGAACTCGCTATAGAGTTTTTTTTCTTCGTGAAACAGTTTTTTTCTAGTGCGTTCGAAAAATGAGTGACATTAATTTCGAGCAACGGTGTGGTATCAGGTTTTGCCACAGACTTGGGCACAGTGCAACGGAAACTTTTGCAAAATTTCAGCAGGCCTACGGAGACAATGTTTTGTCAAAAGGCCCAGGTTTTTCGGTGCTTTGAGGCATTTTCAGAAGGAAGAGAGTCGATTGAAGATGAACCACGCAGCGGAAGGCCTTCATCTTCAAGAACCGATGAAAATGTCGACAGAATCCGGGATCTTGTGCGTTCAGATAGACGGTTGACAGTCAGAATGATCGGGAAAGTGTTGAATTTGGCTCACACCACCGTTCATCAGATTTTCACCAATGAATTGGGGATGAGAAAAATTGTTGTTACACAGCAATTTCAATAAACGCGTTTTTGGCCAGTAAAAAAAAAACATTCCTGTGGCTCCTCAGCCTCCTTATTCGCCTGACTCGAGTCCTTGTGACTTTTTTTCTTCTTTCCAAGATTGAAAAATCACCTCAAGGGACGTCATTTTGGGACACTCGAAAACATTGATACGGCTGTAAGCGACCAGCTGAAGGCTATTCCAGTATCCGAGTTCCAGCACTGCTATGAGGATTGGAAGAACCGTCTCTAGCGCTGCGTGGCTTCCCAAGGAAGTTATTTCGAGAAAGACAATATTAAATTGTAATTCTATTCGAATTAAAATAAAATTGAAAAAAAAAAAAAACAGTCTCATCACTTCATTTACACACCTTTGAAAAATCGTTCAACAATGCTCATCTCTCTTTACACATCTTCTCGTCAGTCACGCTTTTCGTTACGTCGCGAGTGTCCGGTGAAAAAAAAAAAAAACTCATACGGATGGAAATCTCGACTCCACCATGATTACTCGATTCTATATCGTTGATCACAATATGGCAATTGAATTGTTCGTGAAAAATAAAAGCATTTTGCTAATCCTTTCGTGCTTTCATGTGGAATAGAAATTTCTATCGGTATTGATCGTAAATTGTGAAGAGAAAGATTATATCTCGTTACGGAGACTTACAATAAAAACTTTATTACAAATATGTTTGTCGTTACAAAAGTCTATTACACGAGTTTTGGGCGAACGTACGGAATATATATATGTTACAGGACGATGATGTGCTACAGTAAGACGCGATATCACTGTACAATGTAAAAAAAAAAAAAAAAAAAACCAAACGAATTTCTATTCCACAGAAAATACTGTACGGGCTATTTAAAATAATGATCATTAATGATGATATCAGTACAAAGAATTATGGATAATTCGGCAGTGGGCGTAAACGTGTGTACTCGCGAGTCGTGCGAGAAGAACTTTGTCGTTGTCCGTGAGCAATTGGGAGTGCAGTGAATATCGATAAGAGACAGAGAGAAATCGAGAGAGAGAGAGAGAGAGAGAGAGAGAGAGAGAGAGAGAGAGAGAGAGAGAGAGAGAGAGAGAGAGAGAGAGAGAGAGAAAGAGAGAGTGATAAAAATATTAATCAAATAATGACTTATAAAAAATTTAACGAGGTTGAAGTTTGCAACGTTGGAATGCAATGAAAATTAATATTTCTAAATCCCGTCAATTTATTTTGGCATATTTCGCTTACAAAAATTCCGCAATAATTTTTTAAGGGATGATGACAGTGTAAAATTTTCGAAAAATCGATTTTTTTTTTGCATTGTCCGATAGTGTAGACGATTATAAACACGCTGTTCATTTTTTAGGGCGAAATTCGAATAATTTCGATTGCTACAGCCTTTCTTGGAGAAAGTGATTCGAGCAGCGGCGTGAGACCTGGCGAAACATTTAAACGCCTTTTTCTCGAAATGTCGTTTTTCAAAACGGTGTACACTCTCAAAGAAAGAGCTTTCAAGCTATCCGTCTCAAATGTTGACACAACATTCTTCACGCCATTCTTTATCTTGCTATGGAAGCTTTTTTTTAACTTCATATTTTTTTTAACGACAAACTGTCGAAAAAATAGGCTGAATTCGATACGTTTTTTTTTTTCAAACCGCCGCCACTTTGTCAATCTTGATTTTAAAAAAACCTCTATAATAGATTAATAATCTTTTTAGATTAATAGATAATCTTATAATAGATTAAGAAATTATAATAGATTAATAATCTTTTTACAAATTTTGTTTCAGATAATATTTACGTCCACAGCCGTGTACACCGTGAGGACGTAAATATAAAAAATATATAAATAAACGTTTAAATTTATTTTCTGTTCTTCATGAGTGCTTTGATTTGACATAAAAAAATCAGACTAGCGTATTTTAACCATCGAAAAAAAAAAACAACGCCCACATCAGCTATTTTTCTACTCGTTACACTGTGATGATCCCTTAAGGGGTTACGTGAGTATGAAAATTTCAAAAACTCCATTTTTTAATTTTTGTTATCTAATAGGACAATATATCGAGAATATTCTGCCAAAGTTTTAAATCAATCGGAGTAAAAGTCTAGGCGAGAGAGCCTTTGGAAATTCCCCCCGTTGGGAAAGACCGGCCGGGAGCGACGCAGGTATACGCATTTTTCTCAAAACACTATTTTTAAAGTCGGTGGACACGATTTCTCAAAAACTAATTGCATCGATCTTATTGAAATTTTGCACACTTCTTCAAAATAGCATTGACTAGTGATTGAACGAAGGTTTTTTTTTTCGATTACAACTAATTTTACAAGGCTGTACATAGTGTAAATTGTACCAAAAATTGAACTATTTTGCATACAACTCTGCTAAAAATTGAAATTTCAATTTTTTTTTAAATCCTTCGTTCAATCACGAGCTATACTTATCTACTAACAGAAAAAAATTTGGTTTTTTAAATTTCAGATAAAGCTATCGCGAGTTATCCTGACCACCACGAGGACACTTTTTTTTTTGAGGGGTCTCCGGAAACCAGGTCCCACCGGCTGAATTTTCCAAATTTTTGGATGAAATTTTTTTAAAATATTGTTGAATTGTTGCTCTTTGATGTGCCTAACATTTTGAATAAAATAATTTATATATTATATTTTTTAAAAATAGCGAAAATATTCTTTTTTTTTGGCTTCGAAACCCACGCAACCCCTTAAGATTATTATGTAGCGACTACATAAATCTATGAGAAAAAAGAATTTTGGGTAATATTGAAAATAAAATGTAAAAAAAGAACTTTCGTTGCGTTCCAACGATGCACAAAAACTTCAACGTCATAAAATTTCACTTCCTTTGCGCTGAAGTAAAATGGAAATCAATTTTGAGGATTCGACGACTATCTCAGACATCGCTCTCTTTGCTAACACTCCCGGCTTTTCTCAACGAGTCCGTCGTGTCCGAGCCGCTTGGCGAATTTGGCTCTTTCAAATCCCAATCTTTATCCTCGAAATAGCTGTTAGGACGATCCGGAAGTGGCTCGTGTGTACGATAAACTTTGTCGTAATTACGGCGCTTTCTCGTGCCAGCGCTCGTAATCGTCGTGGTCGTCGTTGTCGCGTCGCTCGCCGGCGATACCGTTCGTTCGTAAGACTTAAGGGGTGTCGCTTGACGCGAAAGACCACCCGCGTCGTTATCGTAACCCGAGCCACGATCCGAAAAACGC
Organism: Ophion ventricosus; assembly: GCA_963932345.1. Classification (NCBI taxonomy): domain Eukaryota; kingdom Metazoa; phylum Arthropoda; class Insecta; order Hymenoptera; family Ichneumonidae; genus Ophion; species Ophion ventricosus. The sequence goes on from OZ010720.1 coordinate 3,203,586, forward strand.
CACGATCTCGCCGAACCGTCACTCTTATTTCTCTTATTATTCTTTCTAATGCAAACGTATCCGAATGCGATGAGCAGCAGCGCTGGCAATAATACCGCAAATATTATACCCATCGTTGTCCAAGCTGTACGCTGCGAATACTCGCTGTGACCTGTGATATTCGTGCAATACTATTTGTCAAACGTTGCGTTAGATTTTTGCCAATCTCGTTTCAAACTTTGCCATCGATCGTTCATTGTGAACAACGATATAAATTGTGGATAATGGTGGAGGACATTTTTCCAATGCATTTTCCAATATCATATATGTTAAAGTGTAATGGGTAAAGCAACTCGAAGATTTTCAAATTTTCAAAAAAGAAAAGGAAGAGGACAGTAGTAAATTTGGATGGCCATTGAAGAAAAAACGATGGTGCTGGCATTGAAGATTAAAGGTAAAACGAAAATTTCTATTGCTAAATATTAGTTCAAACTTTAAAGGCGTTTTTCGTCGAAACCATGTTTTTTTTTTTTTAAACTGACCGGAAGGGTAACTCAGCCACATATGCACCGATTCACTTGAAATTTTGAACGGATCGTCTCAGATGCATTCTCTGTAGAACTGCGTACGGAATTTGCAGTTGGTTATTAACTTTTTTTTTAATAAACAACTATTCGGGGGATTTTTTCTCAAAAATGAAAGTTTTCATTCGAATTCCCACTATCTTTTTGAGAAAGCTATTTTCTCATTTCCGTTATCCGAACCTCAGTCGTCCGTATTCAATGTTTGAAAGAGGTTGAATGAATATATACAGTACTGGACAAAAAAAAGTATGCACTAGTCGAAATTTCTTACCGCACTAAAATTTACATAGCGGACTCAAAAATAAAGTTAATTGAATTTCCCAAGTGGCGTTTTGAAGAGGACAAGTTTACCTTTATTTTGCTTTTTTTTAGAAAATTCTCTACGATTTTTTTCGCCCCGGTGCGCACTTTTGAACGTGGCCATTTTTCGGCTATTTTTTGGCCGTCGAAAATTTTTTCCTCGGTTTTTTCCATGGGCAACTTAAAAAGAATATCAAAACCGACGTTTTTATTTTTTAGAAAGTCGCGTACGATTTTTTTTCGCCCTAGTATTGCATTTTTAGCTAAAAAAAAGTCATGTTTTTGAAAAAAAAGGCATCATTGAAGAACTATAGGGTTTCAGGGCAAATGTCAAGAGGGTAAAAAGTTGCATGGGTTCACACTGGAGTGGGTAGAATTTTTTCAGGATTTTTTTTTGGAAATTTTTTTTTTACCATTTTTGTCTGGAACTTTGCTGAGTGGAGAGGCTCCACTTGGTAATTATGAGATCTAGGACAATTATGAAAGGGAATTTGTTTACACGTTCATTTTTAATTAACTACAATTTTTCTAAAAGTTTTTTTTTTTTTTTTTGAAAAATAAAATAAAAAAAATGAAAATGAAAAAATTGAAAAAAAATTGTAAAAATATTGTTGTTAATTAAAAATGAATATGTAAACAAATTTCCTTTCCCAATATATTGTCCTAGACCTGTCCAATTGCCCCAAAAAATTGTGTCGGTCCATTCGCCAAACACCCTGTATATATTTATTAAAACTATTGGTGGAAAATGGCACGAAACTTTATGTATTTAACACACGAGTATACTTACGAAGACATTCCGTGTAGCCGTACTCGGGTGGGTCCCATCGACCCTCAGGCATGCAAGTTCTCCTCTGATCACCGATCAGAATAAAGTCTTGATTGCACTCGAATGTGACTTTTGTTCCGGGCACAAAGAGAAAGTTGCTTTTCCGCCCGAATCGCGGGGTTTCCAAAATACCACAGGTTATCACTGAACACACGAAAAAGCAGGGATTATAATATTTAATACACTTTGACAGATGACAAGTGTCAGTCACGAACTTCGCGACAAATTTCAGTTGAAGATGGACATTGTTTGGGCTTTGCTTGAACTCAAATTTACGTTTGCGTTTATGGAGTTTCGTGAGAGCTTATCTTAAGGGGGTAATTATATTGTTCTTAAGCAGGGCGGCAAACTCTACGCACCAATATGTCGTACGAAAACATCACGATTACTGTAAATAATTGTTAAAAGGTGTAGGGTAGAACTGTGAGGATAGAAAACTGGACCGCCAAAAAATCTGTAACCGAGCTAAAGTTGAAAAAATAACAGTTCTGAAGAAATAATCGACTTGCAAGAAAAAAATTTCCTTGCAAATGTACAAATCTGCACCCACTGAAGATTTTTCTCGTAAACATGTTTCAGAAAAGTATGCAAATTGCAAAAAAATGTCTTTTAACCTGGCAACTATGTTTGCCTCGACATATATATATATATATATATATGTGTGAAGCATTTTTGTGAAAAATACATTTTTTGAAAAATACATGTTCAAGTTTAAGGGACGCCCATTTTGAAGACACTCTTCACATACGTTGTTCCTCGCGAGAACCAAACTATTTTTAAAAAACTGGCTCAAGATCGAAGGTGTAATTTCTCACATTAAGAACCTATGTAAAGTGTATTATTTTTAAGAAAAAATAAAAATAAAAACCAATAATATGTGTTTTTATAAGCCACATACTTTTTGAGAAAAAATAATAACCTGCTTGCTGTAATTGATATTTGGAGTTTTTTTTCTCTCTGGACGTCAATAAAAAATTTCAAAAGTATCCGGACCCCACTATAAAACACTTGCCGACTCCTGATGTAGAGAGATCATTTAATTTTGGGGGGACATGATTGTCATAATGTACTGAGTCGTTTGACAGTTTTTCATAATATTCTTAACATTGCTTCACGCTATTTCGGATGTAAAACTGCCAAATAGCCATGAGTGTAGGCATCTTCCTATGCTAGAAAGTATTTTTTCAATTGTAAATTTTATGGAATTGGTATAGACGAACGATTTCAAATTTGGAGGGTGCATTCAGTATAAGACAAAAAAATCTACAGATATTACACAAAGTGCAGCAAATTTCATGGCGTTGAAAATGTAATCAGACTTTTCGGGTGATAAAAAAATGTACATGCAAATGTACTTTTTGGGTTTGTACAGCCAACAAACCCAAACAAACCTCAACAAAGCCAAACAAACCTCAACGAATCCAAACAAACCTCAACAAATTCAAACAAACCTCACTGAACCCAAACCAACCTCACCAAACCCAAACAAACATCACCAAACCCAAACAAACCTCACCAAACCCAAACAGACCCCAACAAACCCAAACAAACCTCACCAAACCCAAACAAATCTCATCAAACCCAAACAAACCTCAACAAACCCAAACAAACCCAAGCAAACCTCTACAATGCACAAACAAACCCAAACAAACCTAAACTCACCAACATTGTAATGACACCAAAATTGAAACTTACAACTTGTAACCACAAATGACTACTCTACATGTAATGCAGCAATTTTCAACAAAAAGCATTTTCGATGCTAAAATCTACTGTATCAATTTGAATCAAATGGTAACATTTCGTCACTTGTCCCGAAACTCCTCAAACTGGACTTGTGAAATAATTTATCGAGCGAGCAATTACTATTCCACTGTAGTCAATAGTTTTTTATGTATGATTTATTTCTGTTTTTTTTTTCGTGCTCACCTCGTTTCGAATTCATAGCTTTGATTTGCGTATACGTGTCGTAATAATTTTTGGTGAAGTGTGCGAGATCGCGATTGAGAGTCAACGCGTAGTCGTACTGGCACTGATAATTCTCACCGCATAGTTCCTTTGCCCGATTTATGTCGATAGATCTGCAAGAACGAACGAAAAAATTGTCAAGTACATTTTCTCGAATATATATATATATTTTTTTTAATTCTCAACCGGTTCTGCTTTTTGTCTCGTTAGTGGATGAAAACGATCGGTCGTACCGATTAGCCGGTAAAATATCGCTCGGATTTCTCTGATACTCGGGCACGAAACTTTTGTTCGCAAAGTGACTGGCTGTTCTGCCGAATTCACGGGTGAACAACGCTCCACCCTTCTGATCGTCCTCGTTGTCCTCGAGTAGCCAATTTATCGCAAAGTCCTTGTGGACTCTTTCGAAATTATTTAAATTTCCCAGTGCGGCTATGCTGCCGTCCGGATTCGTAAAGTCGTCGAGTATGTCGTTGCTCCAATTGCCCAATAATCCTCTCGTTTTATTCTGCAAATTAACGAAAATGAGGATCATTTTTTTAAAATGATTTTAGTATTTTTTATCTTATGTAAATTGAAGAAAACGTGTAACTAAGCAGGAAAAATTGTAATATTGCAATATATATATTTTAAAAAATGCAAAATGAATTTATCGAGGCTCTGCAGCTTTTTTTCCCTAATCTTATGAAGATCCGCGAATTAGAAGTTTATTGTCAATGAGCGCAGTATGGCATCGTTAAATTAGATTTGACAGTATGTCAGAGAACATTAGATTTGACGCGAATGTTATAATTAGAAAAATATTCGATATATTTATATTAGATTTGATATTATATTTATTATCATCTATTTTGATTAGATTTGATTTCTTTGTATCCTATAATAAGAATTATATAAGACTGATAATTTCATAATTGAATAAGATTCGAGTCAAATATTAGAATTAGAAAAATATTAGATATTAGAATCAAAAGTAACCTATGTCTTAACCCAGGCCATAAGCAGGCCACATGTTAAAATTCATTGAAATCGATCAAGCCGTTTTGGCGTGATTGAGTAACAGACAGACAGACAGACAGACAGAAAGTCAGATTTATAATATTAATTAAGATTAGGATGAAAAAAAGGAAGAATAATAAACCTCACCATATAGGACCACGGTAAGTAAGTCCTGACTGTCATGAAGCCTTTATTCTCGACGACCTCGACGCCGGCTCCGGTGTCGAACATAATGATGACTTCGCTCTGATTCAGTATGTAAGTCGGCGTGTAAACGAGGACACCGGGAAAGTGTTGAAACTTCAACGAAGGTCTGTCGAAGTAGATGCGCTGTCCATCTGCGAATACGTCCATGCGATAGCGCCATTGAGCATAGGGTGGTCGTACACGAACTTCTATCGTCGCTGAATTATTTCCTCGAGCTACGAAAGGAAAAGAAAAATAAAATACAGGTATTTTCGGTACTTGGCACTTCAGAGCTATTTTTTCTCCTGGAGAAAATTCGGAGAGGTCCTCAAGGGATCATCACAGTGTGAAATTTTTGGGCCGAAATTCGAATAATTTCAGCCGCTACAGTCTTTCTCGGAGAAAGTGATTCGAGCAGCGGCGTGAGACGTGGCGAAACTTTGAACGCGTTTTTCTCGAAATGTCGTTTATCAAAACGGTGTACACTCTCGAAGGAAGTGTTTTCAAGCTATCCGTCTCAAATGTCGGCACAACATTCTTGACGTCATTCTTTATCTTGCTGTAGAAGCTTTTTTTCTTGAAATCTTCATATTTTTTTTAACGAAAAGCTGTCGAAAAAATAGTCTAAATTCGATACTTTTTTTTCAAACCGCCGCCATTTTGTCAATATTGATTTTAAAAAACCTCCATAGCAAGATCTCGCTAAATCAGACCCCCCCCCCCCTATATACATCTTTAAAGGCATTTTCAATACTAAAAATAAAAATAAACGTTTAAAAATGTATTTTCTGTTCTTGTTGAGTGCTTTGACATTTAAAAAATCAGACTGATTAGCATATTTTAAGCATGGAAAAGAAAATCGCGAAAAACAAATATTTTTCGACCCGTTGCACTGTGATGATCCCTTAAATTGAATAACTTGATAAGTTACCCGCAATCGAGGTCAACTGAGTTGCTCGAACTTCGCCATAAAAGTTCCTGGGCATTTGTTCGAAGCGTGCCTGAACGTTGAGCTTGTCCTTGGGATGATCGACCCTGATGAGGACAAATTCGCCCTTGCCGTTGAACGTGTACTCCAAACCGTCGAACGTAACGACGTGAGGATCACCGAATACCGTTGCGATCGCCGGCGATTGATAAGCCACGCAATCCTGAGACGGTCTTCTCTCGAATCTAAAGGTCTCGCAACCGACCGATTGCTCGTCTTGCCACAAACAACAGATATACATTGGTATCATGTCGTGATACCAGTGCGAGAGACTCGGCACTTTGTTCGCCTCGTTCCACGGCAGATAACCCAAATTGTGCGATCTGTGCGGCCTCGAGCCCCATTGCTGATCGTACGTCAGCATCAAATAGCCGTTCTTGTCGTAGCAACACTGCTGCTCCGAACCGTCCAAACTGTCAAATAAACGAGCAATTCGGAAACGAATTAAGGTAATATTCTAGTTTAGAAATGTGAAAAAAAATCGACTTTTCTTGGCGTTTTCTTAAAGTGTAGACCAACGGTCCATGGAGGGTAGAAGAATAGAAAATAGAAAAAAAAATGATTTTTCTATTTTCAACGCAATCGAATTATTGCCGATTTTTTTCGACATTTTTTTCTCGAGCTACGGCAATTAAATCATCTGATTTTTTACCGAAAATAGGTGAAAAAAAAAAATCAAAAAAAAAATCTGAATAAATTCTCGCGCACTCAACGAAAACCGATTTAAGTTTTTACTATCTTGAGATTTTCCTTGAATCCTTGTCGTTTTCGCGTTACACGTTATTTTTCAAAATGTCCCTTATTTTTAAAAAATCAAAATATCTTCAGAAAAAAAATCGTACGAACCTTAAAAAAAAAACAAAATTGAAAAAAATAGTAAAAAATGTTCAAAAAAGACGGAACGAAGGTGAATTCCTGGGGAGGAAATGCCGTTTATTAAATTCATTTATGTCAACTATCGGCGAAATGGCATAAAAAATTGTTCCGGAACTTTTTTGAATTTTTGTCTGGAAACTTTTCGCCGGTAGTGTATATGTGGAGTATCTTTCACAAAAATGAATTTTTTGAAAAATAAATATCCCTCAAGGTTAATGAACGCCCATCTCGAAGGCACTATCTTCTTGTATTTTCATTGTTTCTTGAAACGTTCATTAAAAAAAAAAATTAAAAAATCGATACTAAAAATATATACTTTTTTAATAAAACCCGAAAAAAATGCTGGAAATTTAGAGCTCTAGACTAGAATATTGCCTTAATTTTCAACCGCTAAAATTCTAAACTATTCAATTTTTCTTCCTTTCGCGTTATGACTCTACTAATAATTCAGGTAATTTATAATTAATAATTAATTGTGAATTATTAATGTCGAAGTATTACTTTGGAGCTCCACTTTTGACGCAATGAATGGCACCGCGATTGTAGTAGCAATCTGGATTCGAGTCCTTGTCGCAATCGTAATCGGGCAGGAAGCGACCTTTATCGTTGAGGGCATGCTCAAGTGTGCACGGGCAGAGAGACACCTCGGCCGCGAAATTCTTCAAATATCTGTCGTTCATAATCCACTTGTCGCAAAGCTTGTTCGGCCACTTCGCGCCGTACATACGCTCCCACTGGGGCCCGAAGTACCAGCCTAAGGGAATTGGCTTACTCCAGAGTAATCTGTCCGAAAAATACAAGTAACTTGTGTAAAATACTGAGATTTGAGGCAGTCATCCCGTGTGACTGGTTCAAAAAATCGATTCTTTTGTTGCATCAATTGCATCCAAATATAGTGTAGAATTACGTGGGTAAAGTTATTTTCCGATATCCGGAGTGGTTCGAAAATTACAGCGTTGAACAGGCCAGGTGTATGAAGCGCGCGCTCGAGCACTCGACCACCTCTGACTGCAGAAGTTCAAAAAGTCATCAAACCAGTCTATGAAGATTTATCACGCGATGAACGGTTGGCCAGATGTTTAGGAGCCCAAACACAAAATAACAATTCTGGTACAAAGATCGTTGAAATAGCAACTTTTCATGTCGTGATTATCTTCAATGAAAAATTTGATGGCATTTTGAAAGTTTTAGTTACAATGGGATGTCAAATTGGCCACGTAACTCAAGCTTACGCCCTTATCGCCGTAATGAAGCGCGTATCTGCAGCTCCGAACGACGCTCGAGCGACTTCGCTAAAAGAGCGATAACTCATGCCAGGGAGCAACAATTGGCTTTGCAGGATTTTTTTTTGAGGAAACTGAAGGTTCACTTTATGGACCAGGCATAGCAGATTAAGGATGAGTCAACATTTTATTGGTGATAATCGTATTTTAACCTTTAAACGCGTTTTTCTCAAAACTGTACTTTTCAAACTGGTGACCACGATATCTCGAAATTTATCGAACGAATCCTTTGAAATTTGACTGACTTATTCAGTACTCATGTAGACACTTTGCAAACTAGAATAATTCTGATCCGTTTTTTTTTTTCATGTTGAAGAAGTCGTGAAAAAACACGAAAATTCACGAAAAAATGTTCAACAAGATGTAAAAAATTTACCTTTCAATATTTTTTAGTAAACCTAGTTCAAAAACTATTTCATACGTCACAGATTAAAATGCCGTTTGATTTTTTTGTTTCGGATAAGCAGAACGCCCGCAATCGTGGTCACCGCAAAAAAACTTTTTTTGAAGATGAGTGGCTAAATTGCCGTGTACTTCAGCAATGAGCGATGATGTCGGGCTGAAAAAATTGTAAAGTGTGCTCAAAATATGAATAAACATGTGGTGAAAAAGTCGCAGTTGTATGTTTATTTAGTTGGTCAAAAAAAAATCCCAAACAGCGACAGAAAGAGGCTTCACACGGGATGACTGCCTTAAAAAATCACTTTAAGGCTGTAAGTATCTGGTTTTAGAATGTTCAATCCTTTCAAAGTCTTTTCTTTGAAGTGCTGGAGCGGCTTTAGTGCTTATGTGAAAATTTGCGGTTTTCATTTCTTAATCGCTTGTTCTACGTATCATTAACTCACGGTGATATATCGAGTCCGGAATACTCGGATGGCTTCGTTAAATTAATTTGGATGAAACCGAAGTGCATGTCCAGGTGATAAGGATTGTCGTAGTTTCTGTAGGCCGCTGGTACGATTGTGTAAGTGCCGTCGTTAACCTTGTTTTCCTGAAATACAAATAGCGAGTGAATTTTAATCAAAGTAGCAAATTATCGGTAGATAATAAGGGTATTTCCAAATTGCATCTATTTATATTTACGTGTATATACAAATGAAACATTAAAAATAATAAATAATAAATCATTTCGGCCCATAGTTGCACAGACAATTTTTTTATTCTGACCTCCATTTCTCAGTCGTAATGTTTCTTTTTTACGAGTAAAAAAAAAAGGTGATTACTTCGAGAAGCTGTATGTACTCCAATTCCGGTCTAATCGTTGTTTCTCGATAGCCCCACAGCGATACTTGAACACCGGCTTGAAGATTGGCCGTCAAATTGTAAGCGTTCCACGTTATCTTGATTTCGCGTGGATCGCGCTCGTGCACGGCTCTCGTCTCGAAGAATATTTTTTCCGTAGCTGTCGCCGGTGTTTCTGAGGGAACGAAAAAAAAATGCATAATTTAATAAAATGACATTATTGTAGTACCAAACCCAAACAAAGGGAATACGGGAAGAGAGAAATGTTATTTATAGTAAATAGTAACTAAATCGTGAATAGTAAATAAATAGTTAATAGTAAATAAATAGTTAATAGTAAATAAATAGTAAATAGTAATAAATAGTAAATAAATAGTTAATAGTAAATAAATAGCAAATAGTAAATAAATAGTTAATAGTAAATAAATAGTAAATAGTAAATATGATAATGAGCTAATTGTTTAGGCAACATGAAAAAGTAAACGAGTACCTCATTGGCAAAGGTTCTCCTATGAGCATAAGAGTAAGCTTTGTCAGCGGAAGTAAATTAAGGTATCAGTATCAGTCTATTTTCGAAAATTTTCGATTTTCTAAAAACATCAGTTTCCTATACTGCATACCTGTAGAAATACGGTAGAAAACGTTATTTAGTTCGGAGTGACCGACAAGGGGCTAAAAAGAGTGATACAATAGAAGCGGTTCTGCGCGCTCAGCGCGCCGTGTCGAGCGTCCAAAGCTCGCAGAACAGAGATCCGAAATGAAAAATCCCAAAAAAGTGAAGCTTTTGAAGAATCTGAAGGAATAATGTATGGACCAGGCATCGCTGATTGAGGGTAAGAGACTTTTTTCAAGTTTGATGTACATTCTTACAAGAGAAACTTTAAACGCGTTTTTCTCAAAATAATGCTTCTCGACCTTGTCGACATGATTTTGGAAAAACTATTGCACCGATTAGGCCCAAATTTACAGTGATTATTCTATGCATGTATCTCTTCGACCCCTACTAACGGTATAAATATTCATTGATATTTAATCCTATTTTTAAACAATTTAAGTTGTAAAAAAACAGTCGAAAAATTCAAAAGTGCGCTATTTTGTTTTCTTTTTATCGAGGGTGAAAGTTTTTAGTAGGGGTCATAACTACAACTCCACTTTATAATGAAATACTCGACTTTTTGTTTTCAGATGCTCCAAAGTTGAGATTCCGTGTCGACAAGATGAAAGCAGGGGTCACTTTAGGCAGCCAGATCACCGAGATAAATTTAAATAAAATGTTTTAATTTTTTAATAAAAATTTCTGAATCTTCTATTTTTATGTATAAAATTTAATAAACTTCTATTTTATGTATTTTAGTAAAAATTTTTGAAACTTCTATTTTTATGTATAAGGAGATTAAAATTTAAATTTTATTATGAAAAAAAAATTCTTGAAAATATGTGCAATAGATGGAGACTGATACCTTAATGAAGAAACAATGCACAACTTCCTAATTGGTGGCATTTTTTTTTCCTCTAAATCATCGAACATTAAAATTCCAAATCATAATTACCAATGAAGAATTTTCCTTTCCAGTCGTATCTACCGCTACCGATCGATATTGCGAATCTTATGTATCCCTCGGCCTTCACGAATGGCTGAATGCAAATAGCTCGATTTCTGTCTATCACCGTGCCGGAAACTTCCTCGGTGTCGAATCTACATCTCACTTTGTCATTCGGCTCGAAACAGGGCCCGGTTATATTTACCACAGTTCCGCCCAGCATGTTTCCACTCTCGGGCGCGAATACCAACGGCAAATGTGCGCCGGCTGAATAATAAACAACATACATAGATGTATATATATATATATGTATTTTCATACACGTTGGACAGTGTGCAAAAAAAATTAACTCTCACCCATTCGAGCAATGAATCAAGAAATTTGCTTAATTGCACTGTTCAACTTTAATATTGATTAGATATCAAGTTATTTAAATATAAACGCAAACATGGAACTTTTCGTATAAATCAATAGAGGAGAAAAGTTGTCAATTGCTACCAGATCTGAATTAAAGGGCTCAAATTTGGCATGGCTTTTTTTTATACCGAGGCAGTATTGCTGTCTAGACATTTTTTTAATCATTTTTTTTTGTTTATTCAAATTTATTATTTTACAGATCTTTCTGAATACGTTTGTGAAAACTCTTTAATAATGAAAAATATTAAACATGAATAAGGAGTTAGGCAAGGGTCAATAAATTTTAGCAAACTTGTAACACACGCGATGGCTGAGCAACCTCCTCAAAAGGGTGAGAAAGGATTGTTTTTTTTTTCGTCACATCCTGATCTGTGTCCATTAATAAGATGTTAAAAAGGCACACATGTTCATTTTTTTTTGCCCCAATTGTCATTGAACTTGCAAAATCAAACAAAATCCACTGACCGATGTCCTTGTTGCAAGTACCAAGCATTATTTTCTCGTCAATGCGAAATATGTGGCGACCCTTGTGTCGGTTCGCCCAACCCCTGCTCGGTAAATCACGAACTGTCGACGCTTGGGAATAAGGCGCGTACTCGTAGCTCTGCGTGCCGTTTCCCGCATTGAAACCGATCTGCGAAAGGAAACGTGATAGGTCCAATGTAATTCCATACATTTATACAATTCAAATGCGTCGTATGGTTCCAGTCCAGGTTGTAACAGTTCCGAAGTTTAAGGTGTACGTAATACACGTGAAGGGAATTTAAATACAGTAAAACCTCGTTTATACGTCTTGCACTTGTACGTTTTTATTGTGCAATTTTCCATACAAACTTTTACACCCCATTTCACCCTTTAAAAAATTGATTTTCGAAAAGTGCTTTCGGATAAAGTTCCGATTGATTTGGAATTTCTTGTGCCTGTGTATTTTGACTTGCTGATCACGAATATGATAGTGAAAATATCTGCAAATTTTATTTTCAAGGTCAAAACTCACAAAAACTGATTTATTAAAAGTTTTTCTATTTTATTTCAAGAAATTTTGATCTTACAGAAAAATGTTTCCTACAAAAGTTGCAGCCTATAAAAAGATTGATCTTTTATGTTCTATACACGTTTTGTCTAAAACCATTCTGTTTCGTGAAAAATGGGATAATGCTCCAATAAGTCCATTTTGATAAACTCCATTAGTTTCGATATCTACTTACGCACTTTACCGCGGGAAGATTGGAGTTTCATCTTGAATACTACACGCATACCTAAACAACACAGAACACGCATACTCAAACCGAATCTTGGGAAAGTCAACCTCGAAAATTCAATCCACGGAAAATGCGTCCCTCGGAAAATTCGATCCACGGAAAATTTCTTCCTCAGAAAATTCAACCCACGGAAAATTCGGGCCCCCAAACTCAAACAAACCGACACAACCAAACCCAAACGAAGCAATGAAACCAACTCAATCAAATCTTTACAAATAAAACATTAATATATCCGGATGAATCACGTCTACTTATTTATCCGGATATAGGCGAAGGTGGGTCCGGATATAGACACATTGTACCCCACTAGTGAAATATTTGATTATTGAAGAAAATAACTATTAATTAAACTACGAATGGAAACACACAAGTCACTGAATGCATCATAAATAACAAAACTATCGATTAGGACCAAAAACCGGAGCTGCGACAGAAAGTGTCGCTATATTTTACGTTTTCCCGGCGAGCGAAATATTTTTTTTTTTCCAAGCCTCAAATCAATTTTTAATTTTCAATAATCCTTTGTGAGCTGCTATCGACTTTCTTTTAGGCTTGACGAAACCTAATATAAATCGCGATCCAACGCATAAAATTTCGGAATTTACGAGCTACAAATCTCCGAGAGACCGCATGTGGCTCACTGTGCCCCGTGACACATTGTGCCCCACTCTCCACTACATTTAAAAGCTAAGTTTAGTGTCCCCCCCCCCACTCCGTAATACTTGCAGCACGCTTTGAAAACCTTATAACGGAAGTTTCATTGTATTATCATTGCTAGAGGAAAAAATAATAAAAAAAATAAAATAAACACGAATAATGAACTTACGAAAGCAGGCGTGCCGCCTTCTCCCCGAGTCGTATCGCCGCTGGCCTCGGTATGCGTGGTCCATTGTAGATCAAGATAATTGAAAATCGCGTAAGTGAAGACCTCGTCCGTCGCGAGGACCAATTGGAATGTGTTTGTCGTGTACAGAGAATTGTCTATGCCACCGGCGAAAGACATATTTTTCCAAGTTACGATAACGGCGTGTTTCGGGTCGAAGGAGTCCGAGCCGACGACACCCTCGCGTATGTCCCACTTGACACGTTCGCGCATTTCCACGCCAAATTGGTCGGTTCGTTTCTGCAGATCTCTCTCCTGTCTGCGGTAAGAGGTTGATTGGGCCCCCAGTTTGTTTCACGCTCGAGTCGGATCTCACGTAAGAGGGCGTAAAAAAAAAAAAAACGTCAAGACACCGGATATCATACCTGTAATAAACACCTGGATGCCTTTGATCGATATCTGTTGGCCTCAGCGTTCCGATACGACACTTGCTGTAAAAGATCCCAATGAAGGCGGGATCGTTCTTCTCTGGCCAATCTTTGTTCGGAAATACAACCGGATACGTGTAATGCTCGGGGGGATCGCTGAACTCCAGAAACCCGTTCATCGATACCTGCACATTTATAAATCGCATTTGAGAAATACCAAACACAACAAACTTATTTATATATACCATTTGTATGTTGTTAATGGTATTGTTAACCCTTCATTACTCAGCAACGCAAACGTTTGAAAATAGTTGACATTATGGTAGGTTTTAAGAAATTTAAAAACACGTATTATCAGGGTGTCTAATTTTGACGAGAACTGAAATTTCACGACACTTAAGGATTTTTAAGGCAAGGAATAAGGATTTTTTCATTACTTTTATTACGACTTTCTGGCATAAAAGTCTACTTTATAATTCTTTAGTGCGACTAACGATATATATAATAAACGAAAAGTCACAAAACTGTACAATTCCACGTGTAGTAAAAAAATGTGAGACAAATATCATTTCAAGTTTGCTGTAAAGAAATATATTTTGGGAACATCTGGAAAAAATATTACATACATTTAGGAACTTTGAGTAATATCATCTAGTCGCATTACACGAATAACAAATAAAAACTAATATGTTGAGATAACGAAACATTTTTTTTTCTAATACCATTGATTGTCGCAAAGACGTGAACATTTGAAATTTTTTTCGATAAATTAATACAAAAATCGGCCATGATAATGAGCGCTCTAGAGATCTTAAAAAAATCAGGTGGACTGGTACTTTTTCATGACATTTCATGACTTTTTCAGGGTCGAGTGTAATTGTATGACATTTAAGGGGTTAAGTGGGTTTGAAAATTTCAAAAAATCCATTTTTTTAATTTTATTATCTAATAGTACAATATGTCTAGAATATTCTTCCAAAGTTTTAAGTCAATCGGAGTAAAATTCTAGGAGAGAGAGCCTTTGGGAATTCACCCCGTTGGGAAAGACTGGCCGGGAGCAACGCAGGTATACGCATTTTTCTCAAAACACTATTTTTGAAGTCGGTGGACACGATTTCTCAAAAAATAATGCACCGATCTTATTGAAATTTTGCACACTTCTTCAAAATAGCATTGACTAGTGATTGAACGAAGGTTTTTTTTTTTCGAATACAACTAATTTTACAAGACTATACGTAGTGTAAATTGTACCAAAAATTGAACTATTTTGCATACAACTCTGTCAAAAATTCAAATTTCAATTTTTTAAAAAATCCTTCGTTCAATCACGAGCTATACTTATCTACTACCAGAAAAAAATTGGTTTTTTAATTTCAGATAAAGCTATCATGAGTTATCCTGACCACCACGAGGACACTTTTTTTTTAGGGGTCTCCGAAAACCAGGTCCCACCGGCTGAATTTTCCAAATTTTTGGATGAATTTTTTAAAAAATGTTCTTGAAATTATATAGTGGTAGTAGTTTATTCCATTGTACAGCCTATGGCCTTTTACATAATCCCTTATCCTAGGTAGTTGTATACATACAAAAGAAGAAAGTAAAAAACATATGTACTTATGAACGATGAATATTATAAAAGTTAAGTCTAATCCGGAGGGAACCTACAAGGAAATTAGACCGAAAGAAACGAACGCGTTGACTTAATAATTTACGTTATAGTTATATCTCGTATTTTGACCTCGAAGAGCTATAGTTTTAATTAAAAAAAAACCATTATCACAGCTCTTTTTTCGGTGTTCAGTTAGCTAGTTGATCTACCCCATATTTATACGCCTGCTATCATCTCCCTATCCACTCCGTTAGTTGTTCCCAATTCCCCTCACGCCCTTTTCTTGCTGAAGTCTCCGAAATTTTCTTGTATATTCGCACAGTTCCCTAATCACTTTACCCTTTAGTGTATTGATGGTCCAGCTTTTCAAACATTCTCCTGTCCTGTTATCCCTCCATTTATCGACCTTTTCTACCCATTCTTTTTTTATTTCTTTTCTAGCTTTCCCACATACCCATACATGCTCCAAACTCTCCTCTTCTTTGTTGCATAACACGCAGGTCCAGCTCGAAAAGCCCTCCTTTCCTACTTTGCCTACGTTGCCACACCTTAACCTTGCCCATTCCTCTTTGAGGTATCCTTTTATTTCCTTATCCTCCCAGTATTTGGCTTTGTCGACATCCTCTTTAATTCCCTTGTACATCTCTGCAAATGAGGATTTGTCAATTCCAGCCCAATCTTTCTGAATGTCTTGGTTCCTTCTTTCAATATTTTCTCAATTGAAATTATATATTATACTTAAAAAAAATGGAGAAAATATGCTTTTTTTGGCTTCGAAACCCACGTAATCCCTTAAGACTTTTCATGACTTTTCAGGTCGTTAGACACCCTGATTAACTAGTTGTTTGAAAAATTTCATCAGGGGGCTAGTTATAATGCAATAAAGGAAGTATGACATGTATGTTAAATTGTGACGTAACATTCCTTCGTGATGTATGGAATGCTTTGAAGCAGTTGTTTTGCTTCTTGCAGCCCAAACAAACCCAAACAAACAAACACGTAGTTTTTGTTGTATGTATATTGTTTCAATTTTATTCTGTAAGAAATACAAGGAAAATTTCTTATGTTCAACAGGCCAGGCCAGAACTGTTCGACAAGAGAGATCGCCGAAGCCTATCGTCTATTGACTACGTCGTCGATTCATAAATTTATAATATTGCTTTCGAATACACAACTCACCCGCGTGTAATTGAATCTAAAACCGTAGAACGGAAGTTGAAAATTGAAGTTCTTGTGTATCTGCGGCATCGACGAGTGCACGTCGGTTTGCAAATCACCCTTGTCGTTGTCGCCACCCTTGTCGAAATACCAATACATCATTTGCGATCGTATCAGAGCCAATCTCTCGCTCGTTATAACATAATCGCGCGGGGAATTTTCGCTCGATGGCGCGTAACGGTAAGCGTCCGGATCGGTCGAATCTGCAACGAAGGGATTCTTTTTAGTCTCGCGAGCATATACGATAAATACGGATCGGTGGAACGAATAGTACGAATACAAGGAGAACTAGTATGGCGATTTTTGCAGTACCGGATCGCCGGTACAGTAACGAGTAGCAGGGTACTAACGTTTACCTCAAAACCAGGACAATAAGATAATGTTGGGCGAAGTTGGGATTGGATCTAATCTCCAAGAAGTAAGTTGAAAATTCCACGAAGGGTAAACAATCGTTTGGTTTTAAATCAATAAATTGTCAAATTATCTTCGTCATCGATGTTGCGAATTCAATGCTTCGAATCAGATCAACGTGTCCGGCGAATTAAAATCGTTGCTATTTTTTTAGGGGCTTCTTTTGAGTAATTGGCCAAATAAGGCCAATAAAAAATTATCTCCAAACCGTGGGAGATAGAATTTTTTTAAATTTTCACCCCCCGATACGGGTGGGTCCCGGTGCTTGAAAACATAACAAAATAATTTTACGATATTTTTCAGGAACGAAAGCCCAAATGTGCAAGAGAAAATAATAAATAAAAAAATTGAAGAAAAAAAAGACTCATGTCCTCGCATCGTTTTAAAGTCTTTGGGACAACTTTTTGAAAATTGCCACTCGGATTTCGAGTTCTTCGTGAGAATTTCTGAAAAATGGCGGTAACAGCTTCACGCAAATTGTTTTCAGTTAATTTGGGGGCCCTATTGTTTCTAATAAAATAAACTTGTCAACATACTTTTGGATCGGAGGTACGGGATTTCTTTTAAGGCCGTAGGCCACTCTAGGATTTTCCTAAAATCGATTTTTTTTTGTTAAAAATATACCTTAGTACCTATAAAATCATATTCCAAAAGATTGTGAGTGTGAAAAATCTCTAAATACTCGATTTTCGAATTCTAGCGCAACCCCTCTTGATTCATTTCATGACTTTCTAATAGCGTTAAACGCGTTTATCTCAAAACTACATTTTTCAAGTCGGCCGGACACATAACTCAAACAAATTTCAACCGAGTCACTTGAAATTTTAACTGTATATTTAGAATTACATTTTCTGAGGCACTACGTAGGATTTTTTAAATTGTATTGCATAGTTCCTTTTGTATAAACAATTTTCTGACGATTTTCTCATGGCATTTTATACTTTTTGTTTTAGAAATCCGCCATTTTGACAAAAAACAATATATGAAAAAAATCCTACACGGAGAGAATTAAAAAGTAATTTTTGTCGTGAAATTCACGGTAAAAATTACCGTGATATATTTCAATGTGGTGACAAGTGAGAAAAGCATAATAATTCGTATGCGACAAGTTTCTTTTAACTCACGTTACAGAAAATTTCAAATACGTAGCTAAGATTTTACTATACAAGAAGGGTAGCGCGCCCGATAATTTTTACCGAGAGCACAATACATTTTCCTATAACACTCATTAAATTTTATAATAAATCTTAAAATAACTGTTATAAAGACGATACTTTTTTATAGACATTTTTCAAAGGCATAAAATAATAAAATGCACAGTAAAATTTCGCTGATATTAGTTATTTTTTAAATTTAAGTTTTGCGTATTTTGTTACACATGAAAATTTACTAGAAAATCTGGTAAAATTTTCTATCCGAAGAAGAAATTTTATTTTATTTTCGTGAAAATCTGTGTTTTACTCAGTAATAATAAGCGAAGTTTCAGGGTTGTCATCTGGTTACCGTTACTGCACGGTAATTTTTGACATCTAATTCTCTCCGTGTACGTACTTCTATATCTATTCTTATATATAATCGAAAAAACTTCAGAGTCTCATCATAACTAAAAAAATTATAGGAGCTGTTGGTCTGGCCGTTGACCTTCCAGAAATAAAAGCGTCATCGGAAAAATGCTGCACAGTCGCTATTTGACATGTATCGCTGTGAAAAAAATTATTTTCTATAGTCAATTACGTGTATAGTAAAGCCCCTATTTCGTAATTCCGATTTATTTTATGGTTTCGCTGAAAAAAAAAATCACAAAATATGCCCTTTTTTGGCCTCTAGAGTGGCCCAAGGCCTTAAAAGGGATATCCAATGATTAGGAATTTTTTTTTTTCCTATTTATCTCTTCATCACTACTATCGTCTATTAGATCGTAATCTTCACCATTATCGGTTTCATTGTTAATTATTTCAAACAACGCGTCAATAAAATGAAAACCAAAATAGGCTTCTACTTAGCCAAACCAAACGATTCGAGTTCTGTGAGCTCGTTGATGCTCGCACACGTTCAATCCGAACGTACCACAGCACCGCTGACAAGCGCGAGCGCTGTAAACGTGGTAAGCGCCCAAGTCGAACGCACCCCTGTATCTTCCTCATAAATTTCAAACTCAACGTTCGTATAATAATCGCTTCTATATTTGGGCAGAATATTTATAATCGTGCAATGCATCCGAAAAGGGTGTAGTGCCTCGAAGTAGGCTGTATGACTCACGAGCACACCGATTCATACGCTGGTCGCGAGGAATCGTGTGGCAAGTGAGTAACTGATAACTCCAGATAAGGGAACCAATATAATCCGAGAGAGGTTGACATAGAACAAATAACGAAAAGCCTGCGTACGCCATAGCCAGATATACTATTTCCCCCCTCTTCCACCTCGCTATCCTCGAACTTTCTACGCATGGCATAACAATTGCTGTTGTCCAGGTGTAAAGTTTACAATTTCACGATTACGAAGAGCAGGTCAGATTGAGCTGTGAAAAAGAAAGAGTTAAAATTGTAGAAAGAACTCCCGATGGAAGATCGCGACATTTTACAAATGCCCGTTCTTTCCTTTTTTTTTCTTTCTCATCGTGACTACTCGTCTACGCAAAAGAAACAAAAAAGAGAGAGACAGAGAGAGAGAGAGAGACGTTAAATCAAACTTTGTAAATGTTGAGATTGAAATGAAGAAATGGACTGGGTCACGCCCATATATCGATGACGAATTACTCACCATAGCTCACGTACTTGCCGCTTCTCTCGTTGCCGATTCTCCCGGATATTATTGGCGTTTCGTCCTCGACTCGCGTGACTACCTCCCTGGTCGATTCGTGATCCTCAAGGACGACGGTACCGTCCTCGTGGGCAACAGAGGCCGGAACTTCCGGTTCGTCAACCGGATCATGCGTATCATCATCGTCGTCGTCGTCAATATCCTGATCGTTCATATCCGTTAGTTCCGTTTGGATCGCGAGATCGGTAGATTTGTCTTGGATGTTCAAAGCGGACTCGTCGTCGATGGCCGGCTCCAAATTCTCGTTAGACTCGCGCAATCCGAATACACTGTTGAATGTACCATCCTCTTGTCCACTTGTCTCAACGACCAGCATAACAAACGTCAAACACACCGTTAATCCCACATGGGAAAAAATCCTCGAGCTTCTCCGTCTCATTTTTTAACCAGGCGCATCAAACAATTACATGCATCAAACGGCGCCTAATGGAATTAAGCGACGACTGAGCGACACCTCGCCAATGTTTCAGGTGTATCAAAGAAAGAAGAAAAAAAAAAAAGCAAAAAAGGAGAGATACGATAATGGATAGTATAGTGGACTGATATCATCGCGCGCCCGCGCGCGCGCGCGCTATCCTAAAAGATAACGCCGGGTGAATTCTCTTATCTTATTTTGTATCAACGCGCGCCCGCGTTCCTGGGATGAGGAACAGCCACGTAGAATCGGCCCCGGAGAGTACACACCCGAAAGAGCCCTTTTTGGCCTACATTTTCCCTGTAACAGAAAAATCAACGCTTTCATTCCTCGTTTATTTTTTTTATGAATTTACGGATCACATAACTTATCTAAGAATCCGATGACTTTTTGGATTAAATATGTCATTCTATATCGCAAATAATTGGAGAAAAGTTGCAAAGAATTGCAACATTTCTTCGAGAATATTGGAATATTCAAGGTCTGGTGAATTGTTTTGTCAAACCCAAACATATTCCACTATATTAAGTTTCCACTGTTATCAATTTATATACAGTGGGTAAAAAAAGTATTTGCACACCTCGTGTTTTTCAAATTATGCTTAAAAAAAAATGTAATGCTTTAGCATTTTATTTTTCTTCGAAAAAAAATGCTAAAGTGTTTTTTCTTTTGCAGGAGAATTTGAAAAACACGAAGTGTGCAAATACTTTTTTTTTACCGGCTGTAGGTTTTTAATAAAATTTGCATACAACGATAATAATTTATGATTTTGATTCAAAGAAGAAATAAATATAAAGATTCATGATAATAAAGATAGCACCGATATTGTTGGTCACGGTGTGAAGTTTCGGCGTTTTCTCGTTATAATATTAATAATTAATATTGTTATATACAGGACTACTGTTTATTGATAGCGATCCCGTGAAAAGGGTTGTAGGACGTGTTTTCCGCTATCAAATAATCCAGTAATGCTTTATACAAAAGTGAACCACCTTCGAGATATTATTTTTATTTTGATGTGAGGGGTAGGCGACTAAAAATTAATTAAAAAAATGTTATATGGGATGAAACTTTTTCATTACTTGTAATTCGAGGACACAATAACAAAGCATTATCAACAATAAAGTTAGAATAATGTGCAAACATTTTTTTTATTAGGGGTTCAAAACTCTGCAAGTTTGATCAAATTGATACTTTTCCTTTGTTACTGTGCAATGATGTTTCTTCAAACATTTTGTAATTTTGTATTATCATTCAATACCGTATCGCTTTTGATAGCTAATGTATAGTCGTTTTTTTCAACAACCCGCAGGCTAAGTAAGAGTGATCTTTAAAATAAAACCTGCATTTTTGTCAAAGTTACAAAAATCATTGGACTTGCAGAGTTTTGGACACCAAATTCAAAAATGTTTGCAGATTCTTATTTTATTGTTCATGTCCTGTCACTGTGTCCTCAAACTACAAATAATATTTTAAAAAGTTTGATTCCATATAACGGTTTTTTCTAAATTAATTTTTGATGTTGCCCAGCCCTCACTTAAGGTATTACTGGATGGACCATCGGACAAAAAGTTAGTCCAAAATGGGCAAATCGTGCTTTTACAAGTCTAGACCACGTCGTACATGTTCCGACTTACAAATAGCTAATTTAATAATAAATTAACACTTAGAAATGTTAATTTTCCACTTTTAATAATAATTGAAGTCAAATCCGGAGATATTGGCGTGTGCTTGACTGAGGTTTTGTCAGTGACTGTAGGTACATCTGTTTCAACTGTCAAACAAAAAAATTTCTCAATTTTTAAATTTAAGGATTACGTTCAGATCATCTTATTAACAATAATTATCCAAAAAGTCAATATATATTGAGTTTTCCAATAATTGCTATTAATTCATCGTTAAAAAAAGGCGATGCTCCTCATTACTTTAATCAATTTCTCGACAATTACTCAGTCGATTTATTTGAAACTTAACATAATCAATCGCTCGATCCTAAATCTTGATGATATAATATTTTCAGAATTTACGGCGATTTAGTTCCATTCGTTTTGCAACCATTAACGACTGCAGAAGCTGTTTTTCCATAAGCAATCGTCTTAAATTCCTATTTTTATAACTACTAAATTATTTAATGAAACATTCTAAAATAATTCATGTATTATTATTCTATCAAGAACTATCATTCCTCAAATGTTCAAGAATTTTGGCGATTTTTTAATATCCATCTAGTAATACCTTTAAAAAATAATAATAAAAATACTATCTCGAGAATGGTTCCCTTCGACGTAAAGCATTTGACAAATAACTTTAACATATTACGATTTATCTAATGTTATACTTCGTTTATTGTAATTCATAATTATAATGAATATAAAAAGTTATACACAGTTATATTCAAATTCAAGTTAAGTAGAAATTTTGTTTTTATGATAACGTCTTTCAAAATTCTTCGTTTTCGAAAATTCATGTTTTTTTTTTTTTACAAGTTCCAGGCTTTGCTGACACTTTATCAGACGATTAATCAAACTCACCAACAGACGTTCTCGGAGCTTGTTCCTCTTCTCGCCTCGACGACGCTCCTTCACGTCTGGGACTGAAGGTTTTTCTCCGCCGACATTTCGGACAAACGATTACATCGTGAACCATCAATAATTTGCTAATCCCTTTATCTTTCTCTATCTCTGCTTTTTTTAATTTTTATTTCTTTCGATTTCTTTTTTCGTCTCTTTACATTTAAGTACAAGTTTTGCGGGCTGAATACTTGCTAAAACGAAGAATTCACTGCGGACGCATAATCGCGTATGTACACAGCAACATATTTAAAAAAAAAAAAAAGCTTGAAAATTTGTGAATTAAAAAAAACGGAAAAGTTTGTGCTTCTTTTTCGTTCAAGTTGAATCTTACACTTGTTCGCTGAACTTGTGCGCGGTCACCAAAATTAACGAAATGTTTATTGAAACAAAAGGCTCTCAAAAGAAGACTGTAAATTAACGAAACTGCAAGCGTTTGTTTCATTCTTCCTCTCGTTCTTTCTCTCTCTCTCTCTTTCTCGATATTTACGGGACTGGTATAAAAATCTACTCGTGCACGAAAATAAAAGCTTCGGTTTCATAATATTTTATTCTTTTTTTTTCGCTTTCCTTCTGTTCTTCGATGAAATAAATTTTTTCCTTATACTCGCGGGATTGTCGGGGTCTGGGATGAAAGGGACGTCTTTCGTTTGTTTGTATCGTGTATGTTGCTCAAGCCCGAACATTACGAGGAGGAGGAATTGTCGCCGTTGCTGTCGAGATAGCCGCCCGAGCCGTTTACAACGAACGACGTTCCAAGACCGTAAAGATGCCCGCAGTATTTGGCGTCGTCTATGTTGTCCTCGAAAAACATCTGCGCAATTTTTTTTTTTTTTTTTATTTCATCGATAATTGCCAAAAAATTAATATCACGTTAAAGTTTCGCAAATAAAAAAGAGTGAAGCGAATGTCATCGAATGGTAACAAATATTGAACGTGACGAGCGAATTTTCGAAGAGTTTTGGAGTCACGACGTTGGGTTGAAAAAATTGACTTTTTTCGCTTATTGATACGTTAATTTTTAATTGAATGAAAAATGAATTGACAAATACCTCTCGCATTTTGAAAAAGACGATTCCCGTTAAGAGCGAATCGGAGCCGGCTTGATGTTGCGGGCCGACTCGTTGAAGTTCCAGCTGTTCCGCGACTTCCTGAAGACCGCCCTTCAAGTTCTTGCACGACTTCATGAGATACTGAAACGAAAAAAAAAAACAAAAACACCTTTCGTCCAAAATCCCGAAATCTGGAGAGTGGCAGCAAAACGTTGGAAACGTGATCGTAATAGAAAACAAAAAATAACATAGAAAACATGATAGAACGTAATAGAATGTAAATAAAATGAACGTACAACGTAATAGAACGCAACAACGTAATAGACAAAAAAAAAGAACAACATATCTAATAACGTTCAAGCAATGGGTTTGGTTTCGAGGCGTACTTTAACGTCGTAGATCGTTGGAAAGTATATCCTCAACAATTCGAAGAATTCGCTCTCCTCTTGCGGCAAATTTTGATCGGTAAGGAGTTTAAGTAAATAGCAAAAATCGTAGCCGGAATGAAAGGACAGCCATTTGATGTCGTCGACGAGAACGATTCCCGAAGTCATCAAAAGTTCGGCAAAGTCCAAAGGATCGATGCCCTCTTCCTCGTGCTTCTTAAATTGTATACCGCTGTTTTGCAACATGTCTATGCTATCCTGTGCGTACATATCCTCTCTGTAACGAAGACGAAAAACAAAAGAAAAACATCACTTTCTCCATTTCTCTCTGCTTGCAAGCTAGTTTTGAGAAAAATAAATTTGAAAAATCACGAGTTTACATAAAAATGTAAACAATAACGAGACGATGAAACTCACTGTAGGTTGAATTTGAAGTTAAATTGCCACGTTGTGTAACTGCCGCCAGGGGTGTTGCCCGACTCGTCCAGAAACGTCAGACCCAACTGTATGATCCTCAGAAGATCGACGTTACATCTCAGCAATTGATACTGATAGTCTGCGCTTGTTCTGAATTCACCTATAAAATGGAGAGACGAAAATATTCGCGCCACATCAATTAATACTCTTAGGCAATTTCGAAGCTCTAACGATCATTTTTTTTTGGAATGCAACAATTTAATATTGAACGGTCAAATTACCGCCAACTAAATTGTAATGTAATCACTGGTAAAATTATTTATTATTTTGTGACTTGATTAAAAGTCAAATTATTCTTTCTATTCATAATTTTAATCCATCAATTATGATTAATATAGAGATGTTATTTAATGGTAGGTACAATTATGTTTAATTTGCTGTTATTTTAGTACATAATTTGATTATTATTTAACCCTTCGCGATCACACGTTTTGACTTTAACACGCTGGTCATGGGGGGTTTGCCGCGTTGGCCGTATCGTTCCGAATGACTCATAAAAACGCAGGATATTAGTTTAAAGATTCTATGCGATGTGGGGCCTGATGAAAAGAGCGAGAGTGGACAGCCTGAAATATAGACGCCAACTAATGGACTCATTGGTAAAAACTGGGACGTTATATGGAGTGGAGGTGTGGGGATGGAAGTGAAGGGAGGAAGTGGAGAAAATGCAAGGAAGATTTGTAAAAATAGTAATAGGGCTGGGCGAGGAGAACACCGGATTACCTCTGGAAAATGAAGGCTGACAAAAGAGGAGCATCGAAGTGGAAGCTAGGAGGAGAGCGATCAACTACTTGCTAATAATTGCGGAAATGGACGATGGCCAAAAATTTGCCTAAAAGATTAACTCCGGCATATAAAGAACGGGAACGAATCAAAATGGGGAAATGAAATAAAGACCGCGATGGAGGAAGTAGGAGAAGGGAGGGTACTGGAACTAATAAGGAATAATGGGAATAAAGAGGCGATTGGAGACATATTAAAAGAAGCAATGGAGAAAAAGAGAGACCAGGACTAGGGAGTAGGAAGGATAATTAAAAGAGCGATATAGATAATTGTGGACCAGGAGATACAGCAAGACAGGAACAAAATTGAGAAGTCGACATATTGCAGGAAGTACAAAAATCGAAAACAAAATATAGGAATGGAAAAGTACAGGGATGCGAAGGGCATTGAGGGAAGAACTAAAGAAACATGGGCAAAGTTACGAGAGTTTCAACGCAACAGTTTGACGATTAGCTCCAAAACACCTCCATTCTGGGCTCAAAATCGTTGTAATCGCAGCTTATATTGCTGCTCGGGTGTTTAATGAAGGCTATTCCTCCATTCTAAGAATTATTAATGCGTTGGACATAATTGTTGGGACGTACGCCAGAGTTTTCGCCGAAAACTCCGACGAGGCACGGGTAGAGAGGCAGAACAGGATGAGCCTTTCCTCAACAAAAGCAGCTCGTACAGCCCGATAACAGCAGCAAATGGGAGAAAATCAACTCTTCGAGGAAGTTGAAGGGTTAGTGTATGGGTCTGGAATTGCTGATTGATCGGTAAGTCACTAAAATTTATAGTTTTATCGTATCGATACTTTAAACGCGATTATCTCGAAACTACATTTTCAAAAACTGCTCACACGGTAGCTCGAAAAGTTATTGATCGATCTCGCTGAAATTTTGAGAGGTTTCTGTCGATGATATTACCGGAAGGATAAACCTAAAGTTTCAAGGATATCGCGTAGATAAATAATTTTTTTGGGGCAAAAACTGTCGAAAAAATGGTTGGAAATTTGAACTTTTGGTTTAAAAGCCTGCGTAATTTTCAATTTTGTACTTTTTTATAATTTTATAGGTTTATCCTTCCCCTACATGTGTCAGTAATCGAAAAATATTTTTGTTTTCTGTTTCAGATGAACCGTAAAAATGTGAAAAATGGAGTATTTTTTTATGGCATAGGAAAGACGACTGGGGGAAAAGGCTATAACGTCGCCATTTTCTTTCGTAAAAAAAATGTTTTTGAGCTCTTTAAACCTATAATAAAATCACATTAAAATTTAAAATTGATGCGATTATTTCATCACCCTCAAAAAAATTCACAATGGCTCATTTTTGGGCGTCTAAAGAGTTTTCTCCCCTTGAGTATACCACAAAATTCCAAATTTTTTATTATAGAAAACGAGCTATATCAGAAAGTGTAAATATAATAAAAGCTAATAAAAGATTCGTCAGGTTCACGAAAGTTTTAGACTCCGGAAATCATAGCATCGATCATCCAGTTTGCAAAAACTAAAGTTTAGATAGTGTACGATTCCGATAAAGAATATTAAAGAACATTCAGAACATTCAAAATTTCGAAAACTCACACATAAAGCAGATAGCAAGTTAGCCTAACGCGTTTAAATGACAAGCACCACTACTGTAGCGCGTGTGAACGATGTTCAGATTTTCGGAATTTTGGTCTTTCGGGGTAAAATTCTTTCGAAGTTTTGTTCCTTCGGGATAGTATTCTTTCGGAGTTTCGATCTTTCGTGGTAGAATTTTTTTCAGAGTTTTCATCATCTTTCACATTTTATTGCGAACATATAATGTAACGATGTTTAGCTATCGATGATTCTTAATCAAATAATCCCTATACAAACCTTCGCCATTCGGGAACTCGAATTTCTAACACTACAATTTTTCGGCACTGTGGACTCTCTATGGGAAGTTGATATTTGTTTTACGTGCTTCATGTCGACGCTTTATCAGTCAGTCCCATGATTATTGTCATTTAATTCCTTAGTTTACTATTATTTTCGGTTATACGATAATTCTGGAATTATAAATTTCCAGAAGTATCAACACTAGCTAATTCGGAATTTTGAGCGTTCTGATCATTCAAAGTTCGGAATTTCAAGCCAGCCCGGTTCATACTATTATGGTTGAGATACATCATGTACGAATGAATGATCGTGCAAAGACTGCGATATGAAGCGCGCGAACCATTCCGAAGCGGAGTAAAGAGTAATATTCATTGAAATACCTATTGGCCTGGCGACGACGCCTGGAAATTCCGTATCCATAGCGATGTACTGGTACTGTTGGACTACTTGGCGAATCGTTCGAAATTCCTCCTCCAAATTGTGACTCCATACATCTCGAATGCCGCATTCTTCGTTACTTGGCATACTAGCCCCACCCTTCCCTATGGAATTGATTCCACCTAAATTTTTCCAACAAAAACAAACGCTGCCGTTATAATCGTCTACGTTGTCCGTCGGAGGAAGCAATTTTTTTTTTTTTTTTTCTTTCGAATTTTATTAAATTCTTTACGCAAGACGCCGTGACGTTAAACGTCGCGACTTACGAGCTAACAGCGTTGCCTTACCGCTTGCGCTTTTCCTGACCATTTGTAGTTGTTTGACGCGACAAGGGGATATGGACGCGATCCGTACAACTTTGAATCACACGTAAAAACAAAACTATTGTAATGTAGCAAATCAGGCTCGTCGACAAAACCAAACGGATGTGGAACCGAAGAAATGAAAAGAAGAAAACAAAAGATAAAAATAAACATTCGTTTGTGAGATGGAGGCAAAGAAAAATATATATATATCGAAAATTAAGATATCTTTTAGCGCAAGAAAAAACAAAAATCGAACACTCAAGCGTGCGAAATTTCAGAGTGGGAAAAGCCGAACTGAATTTGTCACGAAAATGAAAAAAACATCGAGTTACAATTCGGTAAGAAAAGAAAAACAATAACAGAGGGAATGAAAACAATGGATTTTAATGACAAGTCACTTGATGCATTAATTGATTATATATATATATATATATCTATATATATCTATATATCGAACAGACAACAAACGAAAGCACATATATGTATATATTGCTGTCATTATATACCGATGTCTCGATGTTAGCGTTTAAAATATATTGACAGGAATGATAACGAATAACGCATTATTCTTGTAAATCACGTTACGTGTCACAGTTGAGTGTCACATCGGAACGGAGAAAAATTGAAAAACATGGTTGGAATGAGCGAGAAATAGTGATATATTTACCCTCATTAGAGGTTAATTGCAATCATTTTCAGGGGCGAAAAAATGTTTTTTTTTTTTTTACTTCGTTACCAAACTGACCGACTGCTCTGGCCACATTATTGTGACAGACCTACCAACGAATTGACGTTATTGCGCTCGAGATGTTTCTTCGAGCCTCCGCTAGAAGCGCTACTAGTTCCTTCTTTCTCGCTCGATAATGTCGTTCAACGTACATTAATTATCGATTCGACTCGGTCGATAAAAAATTCGTTATCATTTTTCTTTCTGGACTATGAGAATTCTGGACAAAACGTCACTTCCGTCGAATATTTTTATCTCTATCAAAATATATATTTTTTTTTTGAGAATAATACTTAAGGAGGTACGATCATGGGGACGAATACAATTTTCGGGCCGGAAATTTTGATACGACGTTGACGAATACGTTACGCACTCTTTGGGCAAAATTTGAGTTTGGCGCCGCGCTCAAAAGCGCAGACTTTTACGAAGAAATGAAATCGTTTCGTCACAAGCCATTCGCCAAAAACGGAATAAATTCGCGAAATTTTCAAATTCTCGATGGCTCAAGAGTAAACGGAGTTGTGGAATATTTTTGTTGGTGTAATTTCAAATGAATAATCGGCAAACCTTATAGCGTCTACGTCGGAACTGAAAAGCTGACAGCCATCCGCTTCGAGTAACGCAGTAAATCCTGATAGTTTTTAATATTCATCAACACCTAATTCGATTCTGCTATCGTAATGTACATACTAAATAAAAATGATGTTTCAAGAAGAAAAGTTCCTTGCGAGGCGCGCATGCGACGTATTTAATACAAATATCAAGCGGTTTTGAGGTTAACCGACAAACGATTCGGTTAGTCAAGTATACAAGACGAAAAACTTGGTACTGGGAAAAACCAAGCTATCTTCGCGCAAAAAAAAAACAACTGCTACGGTACACGGCTCCGAACTAATATAGTCACCATTATTATAATCATTTTTTACAACTTTCACTATATGAATTCTAATTCTTTAGTTAAAACAGTAAATCTCATGAGCCAGTCGACGATGATGATAAATTACCTAAAAATACAAATTAAGGAGTTTCGGGATATGTGATGAGATGCTACCATTTACAAATTTATCCAGTAGATTGTCATATGCTGAATGAAATGCATAAAAAATGTTATTAAAAGTGTAGGAGAAAATCACGAGCAAACATGTAAATATTATTTCGACGTAGTACTGAGGTTATGTCACGCACCGGGCCTCATCGTACCGATCTATAGCAGCGACGCGCAGTGGCGTTGAGGCGAATGAAAAATTTGCTCATATGGGTACGAATTCCTCACCACTGAAATTCACCTTCGTTTCCAGTATGTAAGACCGTGATCCATACAGCTGCCTACAGCCAAGAAATTGCTAAGTAAACATTACACAGAATTGTTGCCCCGTCGAAAAAGACGCGGGAACCGGAAACTCGTCCGAGCGAAGAATCGGTGAGCGCGAACTAAAGCCGCACCGGAAGTGGGGTCGCTGTCGTCAGTTCCAATCGTGTGTCGTGTTGGCCAAGTGGGGATGAGAGAGTTCCCCGAAAACATATAATCCCGAGCGTTTTTTTGGGGGGGTTCGTGAATCAAACGAAGTGGTGCAGAAAAAAAAAAAAAAAAAAAATAAAGAAACAAAGTTTCATTGAGCGAAAACGATAAACTCGGACAAATTGTCAAGATGGTTTTGGCCGATTTGGGACGTAAGATAACGTCCGCTCTGCGGTCGTTGAGCAATGCAACTGTCATCAACGAGGAGGTACGAAATTTTTCCTCTCTCTTACTCTCTTTCTCTCTTTTTCCCTCGTCGTGTCCGTAAACAGATGGACTTAAATTCCGTATTGTTATTACGCGCATTGTCACGACGATCGTAAAATTGTTGGGCACTTGAGCGTCATTGCGAGAAAAAAAAAAAACAACACGAATTGTCTGTCAGTCGACAACCTCGTGTCAATACTAAATATGACTATGCTCTTTTTTTCCATCCCATACGTCCTTTTCCCACTAGGTCTTGAATTCTATGCTGAAAGAAATATGCGCCGCGTTGCTAGAGGCCGACGTAAACATACGCTTGGTGAAGAAACTTCGCGAGAATGTGCGCATGGTTATTGACTTTGACGACATGGCGGGAGGCCTCAACAAAAGACGAATGATACAGAGCGCCGTCTTCAAGGAACTCGTCAAGGTGCGTTCGTCGTCTTATCCGTCGAGCGCGGTGTTCCGGCTCTTCGTTCTCACGCGCGTTTAAGATCTTTGACGTTTTTCCTTGTCGTCGACGTAGCTCATAGATCCAGGAGTCAAGCCTTATCTTCCCGTCAAAGGCAGACCCAACGTCATTATGTTCGTCGGTCTTCAAGGCTCCGGAAAAACAACTTCCTGTACCAAACTCGCTTATCACTATCTCAAGAAGAATTGGAAAGCCTGCCTGGTTTGCGCGGATACTTTTCGCGCCGGCGCGTACGATCAGATCAAACAAAACGCCACTAAAGCTAGGATACCGTTCTACGGAAGGTAAATCGATACGCTAGATTATTGCTGTTGGTACTCTTTTTTTTTGTTTTTAAATTACAAATGCATCGTCCAATGATTTTGCGAACTTTCGGAAACGCGTTTCTTCTAACTTTTTCCTCCAAACTTTCGTTACTTTCGCTTCCTGGGAGTTTCCTGGGAAACCAGACGAACCGTGCGAACAGCTATCCAAATATAGGCACGGGCCGATGTTGCTTGATACGAAGATTCCTGTAGCTGGACAGAGAGTACGATGTCCGAGTCTGCATCTTTCGAATGCAACAGTTATTTGTTTCTTCATTCTTATTACTATTCAAATTTTTTTTACTATTTGTTGATATTTATTTTTCACCCGAGGTCGTAGATCCTTAATGAAAATTCGTCAACGCGTTCGAATGATTTTCTTAGCCTTGATCAGTCGAAGACAAATTTTATCAATGCGAAGGAATTGAGTTTCCTTCCATTCTATAACTATGCAAACTTCAAGATCCTCACCTCAGGGTTACATCCGTGTTTGCATCAGTTTTCTTATTATCTCACAGCTATCTTACGTGGGTTTCCAAGCCAAAAAAAAGCATATTTTCTCAATTTTTTTCAAATATAGTATATAAATTATTTTATTCAAATGTCAAGCACATAAAAGAGCAACATTTCAACAATATTTAAAAAAAAATTTATCCCAAAATTTGGGAAATTCAGCCAGTGGGACCTGGTTTCCGGAGACCCCTCAAAAAAAAAAGTCCTCGTGGTGGTCAGGATAACTCAGGATAACTTTATCTGAAATTTAAAAACCAAATTTTTTCTGTTAGTAGATAAGTATAGCTCGTGATTGAAAGGATTAAAAAAAAAATTGAATATTGAATTTTTGGCAGAGTTGTATGCAAAATAGTTCAATTTTTGGTACAATTTACACTACGTATAGCCTTGTAAAATTAGTTGTAATCGAAAAAAAAAACCTTCAATCACTAGTCAATGCTATGTTGAAGAAGTGTGCAAAATTTCAATAAGATCGGTGTACTAGTTTTTGAGAAATCGTGTCCCCCGACTTCAAAAATAGTATTTTTAGAAAAATGCGTATACCTGCATCGCTCCCGGCCGGTTTTTCCCAACGGGGGGAATTCTCAAAGGCTCTCTTTCCTAGACTTTTACTCCGGTTGACTTAAAACTTTGGGAGAATATTCTACACATATTGTACTATTAGATAATAAAATGTAAAAAAAAAGTGGATTTTTTGAAATTTTCAAACCCACGTAACCTCTTAATATTCTACTTTCACGAATTGCCTATTGTAGTCACATAGTTCTATTATCTATTACTATAGCCCTACTTTTTTTCAACCATTGTTTCAATTTCTTTACTGTCTCTTTATTGAGTTTCCCCTTAAATTCTGGACACAAATGTGTCTCGTATTTTCATTTGCCTCTTTGCAAATTCTGCATTTGGGGCCTGCATACCTTTTTTTTGCCATCTCTCCCGATATTACCACATCTTATCCTTGTTTCTTTTATTTGTCTGCTGGTCGCTTTGTCTTTCCAATCTCTTTCCATGTGTAATTTCCTGTTTTCCTATGCTTGTATACCTTGCAGTATGTGGACGCGTGAACTTTACTCCAATCGTACTGAATTTCTTGTTCAACTTTGATTTTTATGCCTCTTTCTATTTCTTTGCCTAGCTCCCTTATGTTTCCATTCCATATTAATTGCCAGATTTCTTCCTCACCTATGCTGCCCATGGCTTCTTTTATCCACCACCCCCCCCCCCCCCTCCCCCGGGTCGATAACAATAGAATTGTTCTCTTTCCAGCTACACGGAAGTAGACCCTGTTGTCATTGCTCAAGATGGTGTCGACATGTTCAAAAAGGAGGGATACGAAATAATAATCGTTGATACGAGCGGTAGGCACAAGCAGGAGGAATCCTTGTTCGAGGAAATGTTGCAAGTTTCTAACGCTGTTGTAAGTATTGTGTGGTCATTTCGCGAAGTTAAAAGTTCGGAAAGAACGAGTTCATCAAATAACCATGAATTATTAACTTTTCATTCATATTTATGATTTTTTACTTACGAAATATGGTACGTTGGGAGGAAGAAAATAGTTTTATAGAAGAATTATGAAAAATGTGCATACTTATTGTTAATTCCTTATCAAAGCTATTTGGAGCCTGAAGGCCGGCAACCACTTTAGGGGACCGAAAATTAGATGATTTTTCGGATTTTTTTTTATTGTGAAAAAAAAACGGAAATTCCCGCAACTCTGACAATAATTTAATCATATTTTCATACATCTCTGGTAATTTTTTGAAGTTATTTCATACATTAATTAAGATGTAATCCGCTGTGTCCCTTGGCGTGTCCTCATCGTCTTTGTCGATTTGCGGGAATTGTGCAGCTTGCAATTCG
The DNA here is from genome assembly GCA_963932345.1 of Ophion ventricosus. Classification (NCBI taxonomy): domain Eukaryota; kingdom Metazoa; phylum Arthropoda; class Insecta; order Hymenoptera; family Ichneumonidae; genus Ophion; species Ophion ventricosus. The sequence continues at coordinate 3,237,224 of OZ010720.1, forward strand.
CATCTGAAATAATCCAACAAATTTCTATACATTCTTGAGATATTTGTTAAGAACATGAACCTAAATTTTGAAAAAAAAAATCGAGCGTTGAATGTTGGAACGTGTTGGAAAAAAAAAGATCGTTTTTTAGCATTTTTTTCCCGGCATTTTGCAATAATAAATATGTTTTAAACAATCTAATCTTTCTAACTTTAGGTTTATGTTTTAATAAATTATATTATGGGAACGTGTACCAAATTTGAAGATGATCGATCAATTAGTTTTTGAGTTATGATTCCCGCAAACTGAAAAAATGTCGTTTCGAGAAAAATACGTTTAAAGTTTCACAAACGAAAAACTCAAAGTCAAATGTGTTTAATGAAATGATAAAGTGTCTTACCGATTAATCAGCGATTCCAGCACCATACAGCAGTCCTTCCTCTTCCTCATGCAACTCATTTGAAGCTTGCATTTCCTCTTCACGAGCTTTTCGAGCTTCTTTTGTCTCCAATAAACTTTTTTTATTTTGCCGAGCCACGTGCATCTGATCCATTTGCTCGGCATATCCGTAGCTCTGCCTGCCAACTACGATTTGTAGTTCATTCATAACCATGAGTAGGCCTGAATCTCCTTAATTGAATAAAATAGCGGCAAGAATTGCCGCTACCTCGATTAGTTTGTACCCAGAATGGAGATGTTTTCGAGCTAATCGCCAAACGGTCGAGTTTGGGTTTGTTTGGGTTATGAAAACCCAAACAAACTACCTAACTGAGCTTTCGTCGATACCTGAGCGCGCTTGGGAGTCGAGCGGAGAGTCTTTATCATTTACATACATACCGTTAGAAGGAATCCGAATATCGTTTTGAAATTTTCAGAGTGTATTCTTAAAATATTTTGCTAACGATGTATGAAATTTAAAAAAAATTGATTTTTTGAAGCATCTAAAGTGGTTTCCCGCCTTAAAATGGCATTATTCGTCTAGAGCAAGGCAGTATCGATTTCGAGGAAACTCGACTTTTGTCGTGATTATTCTTCAAATCTTATACACAAGTATTTTGATTTTGTGACGTTTCTACGTCTTTGTTCTTTTCTTCTCACAATCTTAAGCACGAATATTTAATCATTTTGTATAAACCCGACTTCGCGTTTATGCCAAAACTGTATTTTTTTTTCTTCTCAGCAACCGGATAACATAATATTCGTGATGGATGCGACGATAGGTCAGGCTTGCGAGGCACAAGCGAAAGCTTTCAAAGAACGCGTCAACGTTGGTTCCATCATAATCACGAAGCTCGATGGACACGCCAAGGGTGGTGGTGCTTTGTCAGCGTAAGTATTAATCTTCCTCCCTCACTCTTTTGAAGATGTAATTTTTCACGATTTTTTAACGTGGCCGAACGACACGTTAATTTAGAGTCGCCGCGACGCAGAGTCCAGTGATATTTATTGGTACGGGCGAGCACATAGACGATCTCGAGCCCTTCAAGACGAAGCCGTTCATCAGTAAATTATTGGGCATGGGCGATATCGAGGGTCTCATCGACAAGGTCAACGAACTTAATCTCGACGACAACGAGGAACTGTTGGAAAAAATTAAACACGGCCAATTCACACTTCGCGACATGTACGAGCAATTCCAGAACATAATGAAGATGGGCCCGTTCTCACAAATTATGGCGAGTGAAGATGTTTCATTTCAATAATTCGTTATGTGTGCGTGAAAAATTATTTTGGAAAAGTGGATAAGGACAGATCAGGCTTCGATGAATGTCGTAAAAATGGAGAAAGTGAAGTCCGACGTGAAAGTGTGCTGTGAAGGATTCTTCGAAACTGTAATGAAAAATTGGAAAACGTTTTAAAATAACTAAAAAAATGTTCACTGCCAAATAATGAAAGATACTGAGAATGAGAGGTTGGACTTACCGATTGCAATACAGTAACGTCGCAATGATGTGCTTGCATTTTTCTCCCAACCCAGTTTTGCAAGAGCAAATCATTTTTAATCGTCAATCTCATGGGGATCAATCTCATGAGGATTATTTCGTAATTGAGTTGTTTGCAAACAATACGCTTTGAAGCTGACAGTACCGGTTTGGTAAACGCCACTAACTTGACCACATTAAAAAATCTGCCCAGCCTTCAAAATACGTTTACCTTTCACAAAATTTCGTTGTTTAGGATTGGTACCAACCCAACCACAAGTTGCACTAATACTTATCATAATATCACAGAAATTGGCACTAAACTACATGAGTGTTTACGTTTCGAGGTCCTCTTATCGCCGCCAGGTTTTTTAGGCTCCGCCCATATGACAGATCCCAATTGATTGTAACGTAATGTTATTAAGGTAACAGTCTCGCCACATTCACGTTGAAAAGTTTATTCTCCGCTCAATCGATGAAAGCTTCAAAATATTGCGCAATATCCTTATAATGGAGGTTGTACATCTTATCGGGATGTAAAAACTTATAAAGTATTTAGAGTTCCAAAAACAACAACGTTCCCTCCATCACCCAGCCCTCACTTTTGTATCAGACTCTCCATTCTGGCTGCTAATACGTAGATACTCTGCGTATACGAATATGCACACACTACTGTGGTCTATCGAGGGCGGAGATCGTGGCAACGTAGCAAACCCAGCAAATTTTTGTCGTGATATTTGGTCGCTAGTGTCGCTGGCCATTGCTTAAGGGGAGAAAACCCTTCAGACGCCCGAAAATGAGTCATTTTTTGTGAATTTTTTTGAGGGTGATGAAATAATCGCAACATTTTTAAATTTTTATGTGATTTTATTATAGGTTTGAAGAGCTCAAAAACATTTCTTTTACAAAAGAAAATGGCGACGTTGTAGCCTTTTCCACTACAACGTCATTTAATTTCAATAATCTGTTTAATTTCAATAAATGAAACGAAAGTTCAGCCCGTTCGGGTTTCCCGGCAACGAAAGACAGCTTTTTCCCAAATATCACTTTTCTCCCGAAAATGAGATAAGGATCAGTCCCAAACCAAACTCTTAGCTTTTCGAGAATTTTCACATTAATCCGAATGTGGTTGACCCTACAGGGGATGATTCCTGGCTTCAGTCAAGACTTCATGTCAAAAGGAACGGAGCAAGAGTCGATGGCGAGGCTGAAGCGCCTAATGACAATAATGGACAGTATGAACGACACCGAATTGGACAGCAGGGACGGCGCCAAATTGTTCAGCAAGCAGCCCGGTAGAGTCGTGCGATTGGCACGTGGCTCCGGTGTGACGGAGTCCGAGGTCAAAGACATGATATCCCAGTACACCAAGTTCGCGGCGGTAGTGAAGAAAATGGGCGGTATCAAGGGATTGTTCAAAGGCGGGGATGCCATTAAGAACGTAAATCCGAATCAGATGGCTAAGTTGAATCAGCAGATGGCTAAGATGATGGATCCTCGAGTGCTTCATCGAATGGGTGAGTCTACAACGTTCCTTTTTTTTTCGTATCCAGGGTATCTGCCGACCTGAAAGGTCACGAAAAGTCTTCAATATCATGAAATTACACTCGGCCCTGAAAAAGTCATGAAATGTCATGGAAAATTACCAGTCCACCTGACTTTTTAAAAGATCTCTGCAGCGCTCATTATCATGGCCGATTTTTTAAAATTAATTTATCCAAAATAATTTCAAATTTTCGCGGGTTTGCGACAATCCACGGTATCAGAAAAAACATGATTCGTTATCTCGATATATTATTTTTTCTTTGTTATTCGTGCAAAGCGACTAGATGATATTACTCAAAGTTCCTAAATATATGTTATATTTTTCCAGATTTTCCCAAAATATATTTCTTTACAGCAAACTTGAAATGATGTTTGTCTCACATTTTTTTACTACACATGGAATTGTACAGTTTCGTGACTTTTTTGTACAGTTTGGTGAAATACGTAGAGAGTTACTTCGAATAACACATAGGCTATGAAACATACATCTAATATTTTTCTAATTCTAACATTCGACTCGAATCTAATGCAATTATGAAATTATCCGTCTTATATAATTCTTATTATAGGATACAAACAAATCAAATCTAATTAAAATAGATGATAATATAATATCAAATCTAATATAAATATATCTAATATTTTTCTAATTATAACATTCGTGTAAAATCTAATGTAATTATCAAATTCAAATTCTTATAGAATACAACGAATCAAATATAATTTTAATTTGATAAAATCTAATGTCTAATATTTTTCTAATTATAATATTTTAAAAATCAAAAGGTGAAATTTTAATTGTAGAATACGAACGACTGAAATATAATCAAAATCGAATAGAATCTAATATAATATCACATATTTTACTTAATTCTGAATGACGCATGACAGCCTTTAAAAAAAAATCCATTAAGGGGTATTTTAACACAAATTGCAAGATCCACGCGGACGAAGTCGCGGCTAGAATAGTATTCAATATACGAAATAAAAAAAAATAGTTATAGTCACAATGAACGCCCTGGCGGTTGTTTACTTTTTGACGAGTTTCGACACTTTTTCGCCGCTTTTCCTATATTACTGTAGCTCAGACTTGCCCATTCCTCCTAGACCGCTCCTGCATCTCAATATTTTTCGCTTCCCGTGTTCTTTTTATATCGAAACTCCTTAAGCTAAATACTCACCCCGTTCGCAGTTCGTCCAAACTATATGGAATGTTTTTTTTTCTTCTTGTTTTTGACCAGGCGGTATGTCAGGACTTCAAAACATGATGAAGCAACTTCAGCAGGGTGGCGCGGGGGCCGGCTTGGGCAATCTTATGGGCGGTTTTGGCAGCAAATCTTGAGATGAGCCACCGGGCAGTACGACTGCTGCCTTGAGCAATTCTCACTCTCAACAGACCAGGAGACAGAATCGAATTTAAAGGGAGAGAGCAAAGCCATGGAGAGAGCACAGAAACAACAAGAGCGGGAAAAGATTTAAAAAAATCAGTCGCGTTCGTTCAACGACTCGATCGTCCAGCCATCTTTTCCCAGCTCCTTACGAGCGTTGAACTATATCGACGAAATTATTATTCTCAGCTTCTTCCCTCTCTCACTCACTCTATCTCTCTCTCTCTCTCTCTCTCTCTCTCTCTCTCTCTCTCTCTCTCTCTCTCTCTCTCTCTGGCTCTTGTCTTTTTTTCCTTCCGTTTCCTCTATCGGTTGAAAAATTCCATCGATTCTATTGCATGGGAATTCATTCTGTTGGAAAAGTGTTCGGGTGCGTAGGGGTTAAAAAAAATGCAATACGGGAGTCGTAACTCCGAGGACTCGTGTTACCAACATTTCGTGGGATGTTCGTTGCACGAACCATTCGTAAATTATGTTCAAGCCTTGCGGATCTTCATTCCCCCAATGACCGCCTTAGACCGGTGATTATTATACGCGTACAGGCGATTCTCCGAGGCGTGATTTTAGTGCCGAAACTCCGACGCTCGTTTAACAAAAACAAATGGAATCATGTTATCGCGTCTTTACCGAAAGAATTTTGTAAATAAATTATTACATTATACAGAGAATGGCAATAATCGATGAGTTTAATGTGTCTCAATGGATTCCGCCGTTTTATATCTCAAGGTGTGCCGAAAAATCAACTTTCTCTTCAAATACAGTGAGACCTCGATTTTTTTTCCTTTCACCTTCATTTTTTTCCTCCCCATTTTGTCTATTTCACCGAAGGGACTACTTTGGGTTCGACTTGGGCGCTTTGACGCGTTCGGCATTCGTGAGCATCGCTCACGTTCGACTTAAGGGGTTACGTGGATTTGAAAATTTCCAAAAATCCATTTTTTTTTCACATTTTATTATCTAATAGTACAATATGTCTAGAATATTCTCCCAAAGTTTTAAGTCAATCGGAGTAAAAGTCTAGGAGACAGAGCCTTTGGGAATTCCCCCGCCGTTGGGAAAGACAGGCCGGGAACGACGCAGGTATACGCATTTTTGTCAAAACCCTATTTTTGAAGTCGGTGGACACGATTTCTCAAAAACTAATGCACCGATCTTATTGAAATTTTGCACACTTCTTGAAAGTAGCATTGACTAGTGATTGAACGAAGGTGTTTTTTTTTCGATTACAACTAATTTTACAAGGCTATACGTCGTGTAAATTGTACCAAAAATTGAACTATTTTGCATACGCCTCTGGCAAAAATTCAAATTTCAATTTTTTAAAAAATCCTTCACTCAATCACGAGCTATACTTATCTACTAACAACAAAAATTTTGTTTTTAAATTTCAGAGAAAGCTATCATGAGTTATCCTGACCACCACGAGGACACTTTTTTTTTGAGGTGTCTCCGGAAACCAGGTCCTACCGGCTGAATTTCCCAAATTTTTGGATGAAATTTTTTTTAAAGATTGTTGAAATGTTGCTGTTTTATGTGCTTAACATTTTGAATAAAATAATTTGTATATTATATTTTTTTAAAAATAGAGAAAATATGTTTTTTTGGCTTTGAAACCCATGTAACCCCTTAACGCTGTGGCTATACGTTCAATAAAATGCATTTTTGAAGACAAATTATTTATTTCTTACACTTGACATCGTTCAGAATTGATTCGGTTCAATAAAGAAATGTAAAATTTCTTTTTTTCAATGCACTGCGTGGGTTGCTGCGCTCGCTGATGTTTGCGGTAACGGAATAAGTATCGCCAATCGTGAAAAAAAAAAACTCGCAATACAAGCATTGAACTGCCGCCAAATTAATTCTTTTTTTTTTTACACAAAATAATCGAACAATACGCATTGATATAACTTTTCAAACGAGTTATTAAGGGACTATTCTACTGTGAAGTCTCAGAAAATAAGCTATTTTTTAATTTGTTTTTTTTTTAACTTGCACAATCTAGAATTATTATTTTATATTGCAAAATAACAAAATGGTGTCATTTTTTGCAAAATCGTTCGAAAAACACGTTTTTTTTCGTCATAATTCGGGCGAAAGTATAAGTAAAAATGAATATATTTTTAATAATTTTAGTTCGGGCGATAGCGACACTCATACAGATTAAGAATCTTTTTGATTTTTTTGTTTCATATTACCTGAAGAGCGCAAATCATCAACGCCAGGGACATACTTTTTTTTTCATACCTTTACACGATTATCAATTGTTAAATAAATATAAATTTATAGCAACAACAACAAAAAATGTTTTCTATTCTGTAAGAGTGTACCTTTATGCGAAAAAAAAAGTTTGCACCGATACATGCAAACAGTTTTCGAAAAGAAAAAATTATTAAAAATAACTTATTTTTTGAGCCATTACAGTAGAATAGCCCCTTAATACGCTCGTGCAAGAATAATAATAATCTTAGATGCAGGACTCGAAATTTATTACAGCAGTCGTGTTGTTTTCGAACGAAATATTAATGTGTAGAAGTTCCTTGCTCGAGAACAATCCCCCCCCCCCCCCCTCTGATGTCCCCTAAAGATAAACGGCCCCGAAACTCCTTAAGGTATTCCTTTCACGAACCTGAATATTTAACAATTAACTGATTTTCGTCGAGAATTGAGTAAAAAAAAACATTTAACAATAATTACGACTCTAGAAATCGTCTAATTTATCCAACACTTTATATAAAACATATAAACTGCTCTAAACATGTAAAACATTTTAAAGATTAATTCTTATGAATTATGAATTCTGACGAATAAATTCTTATATAAATGTGACTAGCAGAAGAATTTTCGTAACCGCGACTTTACAGAGATATAAAAATGTCTAAATCTAGAAAGTTTATGCGAAACTTTTCATTCCAGTTCATAGTTAGGTATAATAATTTAAGGTGATTTATTTTTATCAAGCGTCACTCTAATCCACTAATTATTCAAAAGGCACCTGGCTCATGTGTCCACAAAATACGGCCGTCCGCGAAAGGAATACCTTAACGATCGTATCTCCTCAATATATCGTCGACTATCTTATTTTTGTTTGATAACACCAGCCAATTGAACACGCACTGGCACGATAGATGGACAAGATAAAAAAAAAAAGACTAAATTGCATTTCTCGCTAATATTGAAAAATAGAAAAAGTATGTGAATTTGGCACAGAGCTGTTTTTGTACCATGACTCTTGTTACAGTGAGTCGTTCGACTTAATTTTATAAATCTATCCGCTATAGATAACGGAAGAACATTTGTACATTTTATGAGACGGTCGACGGTTCTGTTAAACTCTTTACAATTCACTTGTCATTCGCATCTCTTGGTCGTCAAATTTTTTTTCGTCCGTTTTGTACGAGTGACGGTTTTTTTTGTTTGGAATATTCGAAAAAGTACTAGTGAAGATTACACCTTGAAAGTTTTCTTTGTATGAGACAGTTAACGTGATAGACGTGACCACAAGGAAATAACGAAATTCCATTGTCACCGAGTAGAACAGGCGTGTGTAAGGAGAGCGTGCAGCATGGGCATGTCGATGATTTCACTGTAAAACGCATTCCCCAATGATAAGGACCCGCGCTGAATAGATTTTTCTCTATCGGTCTCTCGAGATCCTTCTCCATAGATTCAAGTAATTGCTTCTGCACCTGTTAAAAAATAGGGAAATCAATGTTTTTTTTCTGTATAAAGGACAAAACGGCGGAATTTTCTTCATTTGAAGACATTTCGCATATGCATTCAGGTTTAGATTGGCTGTGATTAATGTATTACTGGATAGACCGCCAGGCAAAAACTTTGTCCAAAAAGGGGCGAATCGTGGATTTACAAATCTAGATCGTGTCGTTAATGTTTAGCCTTACGAATAGCTAATTTTATAATAAATTAATACTTAGAAATGTTAATTGTCCACTTTTAATAATAATTGATGTAGTCTGGTGTTCGGGCTTCGAAAAATCGATTTCGGCTGAAAACAATGCCTTTGAAGAAACGGAAGGTTTACTCTATGCACCAGGCATAGCTGATTAGTGTAAGTATATTTTTTCTTTTATAAGAAATCTGGAATCAAAACTTCAAACGCGTTTTTCTCGAAAAAATTTTGTAAGCGGCGCGGGTGATTAAAAAAATTATATCCAACCGATTGCTTTCATTTTTGCATATGTTATTCTACACAACAATGGCTCCGTGGGGTACTAAAATTACTTAATTATAATAATAATTTCTTTTTTTTTTTTACCGATTTTCAACAAAGAAACACGATAAGAAAAAAAATTTACAACTCCGCCATTTTGTTATTTATTAATAAAAATGTGTATATCTAGTACGGAACCGAGCCACAAGCATACAGAACAACAATCAATTTAATTTTTTTGTGTCAGATGACTCTAAGTGCCCTGATCATCCGCGCCACCCACCTACCTCCATTTAAAGATGTCTACTTAACTTAAAAAAAAATTATAAAATTTACTTCCATTAAATTAATATTTATTCATTAATTTAACAATTTTATAAAATAAATTGAAATGAGAAAGAACTACCTGCGGAGAACACATTGCTCCGTGATCGCCGTTTCCCGAACCCTTCTTGTTGAAATCTACAGAATACTCAAGCCCATGATGATCCAGAATTCTGGTGAAGATCAGCGATTGAAATATGCTGTGAGAAAGGGACACGAGGAAAAAATAATTCATTAATTTTTTCGTATAAGTTTCTACCAATAAATCATGGAGAGAAACTTGAGTTAAATTTACCTCTTGTCCAGCACGACATCTGGCAAAACCGTTTCGATGAGAACGAGAAAAGTCATCGCCGACGAGGTACCTTCGCGTTTCATGAGTTCCCGCGCAACTTCGCTCCAATTGATTTTCAATTTCAGCTCAGCATTGAAATTTCCATTTGTCCTTTCGCAGCGTGGACATATTCCCATTTCCATGTCTCGGATACACTTAACGGCGATTTCCCACTGTCCCGTGTCGAGCATTGGCAATAACGTCGACAAGACAACATTGTCCCTAGTACGAAGGCACATGCACAATATATCGTCTATGATTGTGAAATCAACAGTGGAAATTGGCAAATAATAACGCCACATAAAAGTAACGCTGTTGCACAATTTTATACAATTTTCACGATCATTGTCGTTGAAAAATTTCTCTAACAACGTAATTCCAATCTCCAAAAAATTTGGCTCTCGCGGTTCATTGTTAGGATAAGAATAACCGCATGTACATTCCGCAAAAAAGGAAACATTGACATCGACGAATGATTTTACGATTTCATCGATCACATTCTCGTTTTTCATATCGATCAATAATTCTCTCGTCATATTTTCCAACAGAGTATTGTAATAGTGGCGCTCGGTGGATCGAAAGATTTCGTAAAGAAAATCTTTGAGTTTATCGTTATCACCGTAATTCTCGTTTATTTCGCTCAACACTTTTCTCACGCTCATCACAACGTTCTCTATTTCATTTTCTCTCATCGACGGCTTCAAGCTATTGATAAGCGTGTAAACAGGATTAAGGTCCATTTGTATTTTCAACGTTGTCTCGTCGATATCTCGTGAGTGGACCTCGTCAAGGGTCGATTCGACTTTTTTCGAATGACCATCATCGGAAGGCTCAATTTTTTCATTGATATTCACAGCAGACATGAGATCGATGCAACGGCGAGTGTCACTCGCAACGTCATTCGCGCGTTTTCGTTTTTTCACGAAATTTTCACATATCACAGGATCAACGTCGTCAATCTTCTCCGACACGTTATCGTCGTCATTGAACTCGTTGATGCATCGATGATTGTCTCCTCGTGCCTCGTTCGTGCCGTTATTGTCCCTGGAATTGTCATAATTTCGTTGTTCCTCGTGCTGAAGCTTTCCACCACCAGAATTTACGACTACGATGCCCGAGTCGAGTTTGATCGGTCGCGAATTAACGTCCGATTGAATCAATGAAATTATCGGTACGAGAATAGCCGCGATTTCGTACTGTTCGCTTGACGAATAATTCGCGTATTCTTTATCCTCGTTTCCCAATTGTACGCCGTACTTTTTCGCCATTGCGCTTTGCAGATATTCGGATTTGAACGTTTTGCAGACTCTCAGGCACTCGTTGTAATTCTTGTCGTCGTAATATTTGAGAATTAGAGTTTCAGCGGTGGTGAGTCGAAGACAATGAAATATTCCGTTTGATCTCATAAGATAAATCCTATCGTTGATTGTACGTGCCATTGTGACATTCGGGTACTCGTTGTTCCACAATATTATCGCCGCGTTCGTCGGATCTATAACGTAGATCGAGCCGTGTGCGTGCGAGAACAAATATTTACCGCGCAAAATGTAAAGATGAGAAAAATTCGTGCCGGTTTGCTGCGACATCCAATTATGTTCGATTTGACGATTCTTCGAAAGTTTCGCGACGTTAGCGCGATAAACGGGCGACGATGAAACGGCAAGCGCGTCTTTGAATTGATGAGTTTTAACGACTGTACCGTTGCACGTGACTTCCCACAAACGACAACCCGGCCGAGCGCAATATATTTTCATTGTTCTGTTTTCCGTCGAAACGTCGCTCTTATCTGTGATCGTATCGAAACTTTCTTCTTCCTTCTCGCTCCCTCTCATCGTTCTTGATATCGACTCACCCTCGATGGGCTTGGCCGCCAAGAAACACGCCCCGAATTCACCGTCACGCGCCTTGTTGCCGATTTGCTTGAATTGCTCTTGCACCGTGTCGCAAATGTAACAACGCGTCATCGTCGAGACGAGCAAGAGATTTTCCGAAAATTCCATTTGCACTATCGTTGAATCGAGATGCATCAGGGCACACGCGGGAGCTTGAAACATTCCGTTCACCTGCGAAATATCGAAGAATTTATTAACGACGAATTCAGTCATCGTGGCACAGTGAAAGTGAGGGGACGAAATTCATTTCTTTCCTTATGACAATGAACTGTTGTAATTGTTACGAAAACTTCACGCCATTTGGTAAATCCGCGTTATTTCAAATACTAACGAAATTAGCGCAGTAAACCCACATTTCTCATAATTATGTCTATTTTTTCTGATTTGTGAAAAACTATTCCAAGAGTTCGGAGCAGAAGAGAATTCGATTGACGACACTAGCGAAGAGAAAACGGAAATAATTAAATTCACTTCTTTCCTCATGAAAATGAACAATTGTAATCGTTACAGAAACTTCACGCCAATTGGTAAATCCGCGATATTTCCAATATTAACGAAATTAGCGCAATGAACTCGCATTTCTCCTAATTATGTCTATTTTTTCTGATTTGTGAAAAACTATTCCAAGAGTTCGGAACAGAAGAGAAATTCAGAATTCGATTGAAGAGACTAGCGAAGAGAAAACGGAGATAATTAAATTCATTTCTTTCCTCCTGACAATGAACAATTGCATTTGTTACAGAAACTTCACGCCTTATTTCTGAAATAAGCTATTTTAGAATTCTAAATTCTAAAATAAGCCATAAATGCACGGCTTTTACTTAATAAATTAATTTGAGCCTTGAAAAAAAAAATTCGCTTGCCGGGAAAACGTCAAATATTGTGGGACAATTGTGTGGAGCACAATGTGTCATCGAGTTGTTCAGCACAATGAAACGACTCCCAATGTTATTGGCAAATAATACCCGTTGTGAAATTATCGGTATATATGAATATCTGTTATCTATGTTAGGAAAATATAAGAGTTTCAATCGGCTCGTTGTACCGTACGGTTTCGCAGCACTCGACAAACTCTACCCACCTATCCGACGAATTGTACCCCACCCGTGGGGCACAATGAGCCAATTCGCAAATTTTTTTCAAACCCATTATTTTAGGATTTTCAATCTTTTTGCAAAAAATATGCTAGCTTTATTGTACGCCCAAAGGTCTATAAAATCGATTATGACCTTTATTTTGAATCAGAAGCCTTTGATAAAAGTAAAAATTCGATAGAAAAAAAGTGACACACTGTGCCCCACCTTTCCCTAATCGCACTGAGATTATTCTAAAGTTAGATGAGAATAAGCGAGATAAACAAAGCTCATTACAGTGAATATGGATAGAACCATGGTTGATATTTTTCCTATCCCATCGCCGATATATATCTCGGAGCTGTTGTCGTTCCAGCAGAGGCTCGTCACCGTTTCACCGAGATGTTCGCCGGAGACGGCCAATAATTTGATGGCTGGCTTTAGCCCAATCAAACACACCGTTCCACGTTTCGTAGCGAGCGCTACGATCTTTTCGTCCGGCGATATCACTACGTACGACACGGGCCCTTCCTGAAATAGATCAAGCTCTATCGAAGTGAGCCCGTTTAGTTCTTTACCGGACGCTTCGAAAAACTACTCACCGATAGGGGAATCAATTGTTGAAAAGTACATGGTTGACGCACGAAGAGATAGAGGCTTCCACTGGTCGAGCCGAGGACGATATAATTCACAGATACGTTGATACAAGTGTACTGCGGTACGGAAACAAAATTGTAATACGTTTACGAAGATCGAAATTAACGTCATACAAGATAGTCCTTTTTTGCAGTGTATCGTTTGAGCGAATTATCTTTTTTTTACATCACCTTGATACGTTGAGTGGCTGCAATCGGTTTGTAAAGAAGCGAATTAATTTCCTCGCATTCCGCCAAAATCATCGGACTATCTGGCATTCTTCGTGCACTTGTTTGTGCCAATCGCGGTTACAAAATACAAATCAGCGACATTCGATGTACACGAGCGTGCAACTCGTGTGATTGTCGTACAGCGTGCACGTCGTCCAGGCGTCGCCAATAATAAACGGCATCGATAAGAACAAAAGTGTCAAATATCACGATCCGACAAAGCTGCGACTATCGGATTATACGTAAATTCACGACGATTAAAATATTCATCGATCGACATAAGAGGATCGTAAATTCTCATTGCTCGATAGAAAAAAATAGACTTTCGAAATGTTTTTTTTTTTTTTTTTTGGAGAAAAATATAGAAAGACGAGAGATGGCGTTGGGATTATTATCTCGTCTGGCCGTTGAGTTCTACCTTACCGACTGTGGTATGATGGAAGGAGGCATGGTATTGTTATCGAACACTCGATGGCGCTCAATCTACGTGAGTCGCGAAAAAACATCGTTATTCTTCTCGATGTTTAGTCTGGTGTTTAGGCCCGTTCGGAAGCTTATTTCAGAATTTTTTTTTATTACAGAATAAAGTACAATCATTTAAATTTTTTCACCTGTTTTTATTGACAACGTAAGCTATACAAAAAGATTTTTTTTTACTTAATTTTACACAATTTTATCATTGTTTTTTAAATTAAGACCTTAGGCCACTCTAGAGGCCAAAAAAGGGCATATTTTTTTGTTCAGCAAAACCATAAAATAAATCGGAATTACAAAATTGGGGTTTTATTATACACGTAATTGACTATACAAAATTATTTTTTCACAACGATACATGTCAAAATGGCGACTGTGCAGCATTTTTCCGATGACGCCTTTATTTCTGGAGGGTCAACGGCCGGACCAACAGCTCCTGTAATTTTTCAGTTATTTTTTCGATTATATATAAGAATAGCTATAGAAGTACGTAGGATTTTTTTGATATATTGTTTTTTGTCAAAATAGCACATTTCTAAAACAAAAAGTATAAAATGCCATGAGAAAATCGTCAGAAAATTGTTTATAAAAAAGGAACTGTGCAATATAATAAAAAAAATCTTACGTAGTGCCTCAGAAAATGTAATTCTAAATATACAGTTAAAATTTCAAGTGAATCGGTTGAAATTTGTTTGAGTTATGAGTCCGGCCGCCTTGAAAAATGTAGTTTTAAGATAAACGCGTTTAAAGTTAGTAAAAAGTCAGTAAAATTAGTAAAGTTATTCGAAGTAGAAAGTCAGTAAAGTTTTACTAACTTTACTGACTTTCTACGTCTAATAACTTTACTAATTTTCGTTAGTAGACTTTAACTTTAGTTAGTAGAAGTAGAAAGTTAGTAAAGTTAGTAGAAGTTAGTAAAGTTAGTAGAAATAGAGAGTTAGTAAAGTTAGTAGAAATTTTAAAGTTAGTAGAAATGGATCAAGAGGGGTTGCGCTAGAAGTACGTAGGATTTTTTTGATATATTGTTTTTTGTCAAAATAGCGCATTTCTAAAACAAAAAGTATAAAATGCCATGAGAAAATCGTCAGAAAATTGTTTATAAAAAAGGAACTGTGCAATATAATTTAAAAAATCTTACGTAGTGCCTCAGAAAATGTAATTCTAAAAATACAGTTAAAATTTCAAGTGAATCGGTTGAAATTTGTTTGAGTTATGAGTCCGGCCGATTTGAAAAATGTAGTTTTAAGATAAACGCGTTTAAAGTTAGTAAAAAGTCAGTAAAATTAGTAAAGTTATTAGAAGTAGAAAGTCAGTAAAGTTTTACTAACTTTACTGACTTTCTACTTCTAATAACTTTACTAATTTTAGTTAGTAGACTTTAACTTTAGTTAGTAGAAGTAGAAAGTTAGTAAAGTTAGTAGAAGTTAGCAAAGTTAGTAGAAATAGAAAGTTAGTAAAGTTAGCAAAAAGTTTAAAGTTAGTAGAAATGAATCAAGAGGGGTTGCGCTAGAATTCGAAAATCGAGTACTTAGAGATTTTTCACACTCATAATCTTTTGGAATATAATTTTATAGGTACTATGGTACATTTTTAACAACAAAAATATCGATTTTTGGAAAATCCTAGAGTGCCCTAAGGCCTTAATTACGTGAGTTTGTAGAATTTTTTTGATATATTGTTTTTTTGTCAAAATGGCGCTATATGTGTCCATTTTGACACATATAAATCCATTTTGACAAAATGGTTTTTTTTGGCAAAATGGATTCTATAGCTATTCTTATATATAATTGAAAAAAACTTTAGTGTCTCATCATAACTGAAAAATGATACGAGCTGTTGGTCCGGCCGTTGACCTTCCAGAAATAAAGACGTCATTGGAAAAATGCTGCACAGTCGCTATTTTGACATTTATCGCTGTGAAAAAATAATTTTGTATCGTCAATTACGTGTATAATAAAACCCCAATTTTGTAATTCCGATTTATTTTATGGTTTCGCTGAAGAAAAAAAAATCACAAAATATGCCCTTTTTTCGTCATCTAGAATGGCCTATGGCCTTAATGGTCTAAGGTCTACCGTCAGTAAGAATAAAGATTAATTTTTTTCATTGCACGTTTTTTTTATTAATCGAAACACAAAAATGTATAACTTTGTATCAGGCTCGTATACAATTATCATTAGACAATATAATATCACTTATACGTTATATATATATATATATATATATATATATAAATCTGAATACAACATATTCATGGCCAACCGATATAAAGCGTAAGAAACTATCGATCGCGTCGGCGAAACAAAATCATAGAATTTAAAAAAAGTGATACATAAATGGAACAAAGACTCGCGATATCGTAGACGAGTTGGGTTAAAAAAATCAAGACTTATCGCGTCAGTCGAATCCGTTCGCTAAACTTTACGAACATAACATAAAACTTTTTTTTTTTTTTCGTTCCCCATCATATCGCATTGTGAAGAAAAAAAAAATACATTTTTTCGCATACCCATGTCATGTGCATCTTTCTGGCAAACGATTTTTTTTCCTTTAGTTACAGACAATTTGCAAAGATGACATGTCGAAACTAACAGTAAATCAAGTATTGAATCAGGCATTGCTGTAAGGTTTCGTCGCGGCTGTATAAAACTTATATAAAATTTTTTTTATTTTTAAATACAATATTTCACAGACACATAAGTTTCAGGACTAGTCGTTTCACAACTGCAACAGTTATTCGCCCTTATCAGCAATTACATCCCGGTACAAACATTGATACAGAAAATAATGGTACGATACGGAAAAATCTATTTACTGGTAAATAGTTCAGATCGTACGACGTCTATTCACTCGATGAGTGTCTCGATGAATATATTGAAGGATACTGATTTTTCAGACGTAGATATATCCAATTGGACTACGAATCTTGCACAAGTCAGCCTTCCGTTTCCGTTCATTTTTTCAACGATCCAATTAAATGCAATTTATTATGGAAAATAATGATTTGACGCGACGTCGTTGGAAGGTGACGTTGTTCTATTATTCATTTCTTTATTTTGATTATAGGACAAAGAAAAATTAAGCAAATGATAAAAAAATTCATCAACGACAGCGAATATTTGAGTAAGAAATTTCTACTGCCACGAAATTCCCGATTTTTTACAAGATGTTAACGAATTTCTATTTTATTCTTTATTCATTTTTAATTTTCTAATTTATTTTTTAATTCCAAAAAAACAATGATTGAGATGACGTTGAAGTTTGCAACGTTGGAGGGCAAAGATGTTCATTTCTTTATTTTTATGCTTATTCTAAGCCTTCTTTTTTTTTTTGAAAATTGAGATAATAAATCTCTAATGAGAACACGTAAAAACGGAGTGATTTTCACAGCCAAAAAAAAATCGTACAATTGAAAAGAATTAATTTTCGTTGAGTTTCAACGAAATTTTCTTTTTATTTTTTTATTTCCTTCTTTTCATTATGGCAAAAAGTCTTTCTTTACATATTTAGATTATAGATCTCTAAATAATAAAATGAAAAATTATCGAGGGATTTCCGTGGCTAAGATTTGCCAAAAAAAAAAATGGAGCAAATGAAAAATCACAATTTTCGTTGCCTTACAACGATGCAAACTTCAGCGACGTACTTCAACATCATTGATTGAGAGCGTACGGAAACGGCGAGTTCAAACTTTTGCTGGATATATTTATATCTAAAAAAAAAAAAATCAGTACTCAACATTAATAGCTGAAAGACTCCACGAGGCATCTCCAAAGAATTTTTATTCCGCCTAAAAATTCTGCTCATCAGTTCTGTTCTCCATCAGACGATAATAGGCCGTCCATAAATTCGATTTCTCTGTCCGGGATGCGACGTTTCGAAATAAGACGTGCCACCGCCTTCGGACGCCGTTTGCGTAGTTCCCGTGCAATCCAAACTGTCGAACTTATCATCGCTACAAGAAGACCCGGACGAACGTACGCTCGATCTATCCGAGTATCCCGAATCCAAAACGGTCGTTTCGTTCATTCGCCATGTTCTGTTTAAATTTGTTTTTTTCGTTCTGTAAATGGTGGCCCACGTGAAGGATCGGTTTGACAACGAGGATGTGAAAAATTTGGCTTGATCGTTGGATTGATCAATGGGGCTGATGCAGGGTGACGCACGCTCGGCGCTTTCCGACGATGATTTAGAAACGACGCTCAACAGTGAGCTCGTCCTCGGTAAATTCCATTCCGATCTTTTGTTCCAATAGAGCCAATCCTCGTCTTCTTTTTCAACGATCGGCATACGTTCCGACGTATCACGATTATTTTTATTCTTCTCTTGATGATCGTTGTTGTTCGTAGTTTGCTCGTTTTCTCTTCGACCATTATTATCCCAATCGTACGGATAATTGTATCTCATGGTGGGTGATCCAAGATCGGTATCGCTGCTGCTGCTGCTACTGTCAGTAGCTTTGTATGATATCGATGTCGATACGGCAACCGATTTAACATCATCCTCACTTCCGTTTTCGCTGTCGATGAAAACATCGTCTTCCGAGTAGTCCTCCTCGTCGTTGTAATTGTCATTGTCACGAATCGATTGACCTTCACGGATGTTATCTTCGTCTTTATCACGAGATACCGGAAGTACACCGTTCTCCAGAGCCGTCACGAGTTTCTTCACGAAGTTCTTCGACGCTGGAGTTACGTATGTTGGCTTTGATGAAATTTGACACCTTTGATTGAGCTCCTTGATTATCTCGCTTACGAGACTTTTGCCCGGTCGTTGATTGCTCTTGACGATTCTCTCGAGTTCCGAAGACTTCTTCGTCGAGTTGAAGAGCGGGCTTGACGAAAGGCTCTTCGCGGTTGGTGGCCTCGCCGGAGGAACGCAACTCTTCTCAGGAATCGACGGAAGAATGTTTTTTGGCCGAAAACCGGATGATGGTCGAGGCGACGATATTGCCCTCGTTCTACCGGAAACGCCTTTGCAAGCGTCACATTGTTTGGGTTTGTTTGAATTTGGTATTTTCGTACGCGGTGACACCGGTGGTTTCGTCTTTGTGGGTGACGCCCTCTCGAAATGAATTATCGGAAGGGCCGTGATACCTGGCAGTTTTTTAACTTCCCTTCTGGAAGCCTTCGGAGCCCCATCGCCCAGCGACAAAGATGACGTCGACGGATTTGGACGATTGGCCGATTTTCGGTCGGGAGTCGATGTACGGATCGGTAACGATGTCCTTGAGCGTTCTACTTGACCTTCCAACGTGACCTTTGCGAGGCCATTGCGAGATGGTAGAATCGTGGCAGGCAGTCGATTTTCTTCATCTGCCGTCGAGTCTACACCACTTTTCGATGAATTCCACGCTTCGGGAGCCATCAAAGCTTGGACTTTGGAACTCTCGATCGGAAATTCACTCACCGACGATCCGAACATCGCGTCTTCACCGTTTGAACTTTTCGGAAGTTCGTCGACTGATTTTTCGTCTCTATCCTCGTGGAGGGTCCAAGTGTCATCGCGATGACGCTGGTCATTCGTTCCTACGGAACTTGTCACGTCCAGCGAGTCCCTCGTCATGTCCGGTACAGACTCGTCACTCTCGTCGAGATCTGTTATCTGTAGATGCTTCGTTGCTTCCGGTTCTTGCGGAAACACGATGTTTATGTTCTGTATCTTTCGAGATGGCGATATACGGGGAAACGTTTGGCTGGCACTTGGGGTTCGCGATGTCGTTGGTATTGTGTCAATATTTGGGATCTTTGGTGGCGAGTCTCTTGTCGGAGACGGCGATGACTTTTTCATCGGTGATGCTCGGTTTATCTTGTACGTTGCGTAACGCTGATTGCCATTGGACATCACTTCGAGGTCGGTTTCCAGTACACCGTCACGGCACACTAAAAAACGAGGGTGGCGTTGTCACAATTGTCTGTTTACTTTTTTCCCCAATGGATAATATATTCAATTGTATATTCATTGGAGCTTTTCTTACCGGTCGATATCTTCGGCTGTACAATGGCCACTCTAGCGGCTTTGTTCACTGGCAGATTTTTCCACGACGGCGGACGTCGATCTATCGGCGTATCGTTCGAGAGTATCTTCGGGGGACGCGAACTGTTGTTCAAATACCATTCCGGTATCGATAGCTTTTGAATGGAACGCAGTACTCGCATTTCGCTCTCGGACATTTGTCGTTCCTGGAATTTTTTTTTTTTTTTTCGTATACAGAAAGAATTGTTAAATAATGGGCAGAAATCTTCTTGGAGCAACGATCCTCGTGTAGAAACTTTCGTGAGGATCCAATTCCCATTGGATCCCTAAACTGACAGAAACATTCTTTTGATATTAACTGGATGCGTCTATTTGATTTTTTTTTAATTTGAATTATTTAGATTTTTCGTGAAATAACATTTTTCCTATTGCATTCCATTCTTAAAATGATTTATTTTCAATATATTTGTTTATTCCATTCAAGATCTATTTAATATCGTTTGATAACGAAATATTTTATTTATTCCTAATAAATCTGTGATTTGGTTTCATCTGGTAAAAATCGGTCTCTCAAAAATCTCATGGCTTTGTTTTCATTAGAAGACGGTAACATTCTGCATTTGAGGAAAATGCAGAATGTTACAGCGACGGTACCTCTCTTGGAATGGTAAACGACGAAACTTTTCTTTTTTTTTCGAAATAACAGCCTTGTTAGTGAAAAAGAAAGAAAAATAATTTAACTTTTTTTTCACTGTCCTTTTATGTCATCAACCTATATTCGTTTCTCGTGTTCGTGCGATATATCGTGTTTTATCTTTATTTATTTGATTTAAATTTAATTTAAATATATTTAATATTTAAGAATAGCTTGAACAAATTTTTAAAAATATTTGGAACAAATGAGATGGAACAAATTAGATATTTTTTTTGGCAGTTTATATTAAAACGTCAAGCTCGAACATTGGATTCTAATTGGGATTCACCATTGGAATCTAATGTGCGAATACAATTTCAATATATTCAAAGAATTTCCGCATTATCACGCGAGAATTATTTAGGATTTGCTTGTTAAAGCAGAATCGTATACGATTTTTTATGCATCGCGTCACATTCTGCACGTTCCAATTTCTAAACCGTATAGATATAAAAAATGAGTTGATCTGAAAAAAAGTCTAAATCGTATCTTAAAAGAATGTGTAAATCGTTTAAGGTATTATTGGATGGACCGTTGGGCAAAAAGTTAATCCAAAATGGGCGAATCGTGGAATAAAGTCTGGATCATGTTGTACATGTTTAGCCTTACAAATAGCTAATTTAATAATAAATTAAACACTTAGAAATGTTAATTTGCCACTTTTAATAATAATTGAACGTCAAATTCGACGATATTGGCGTTTGCTTGACTGAGGTTTTATCAGTGACTGTACATCTGTTTCAACTGTCCGACAACAAAAATTTCTCAATTTTTAATTCTAATTAATACGCTCATATCATCTTATTATTATCAATAATTACCCAAAAACTCAATATATATTGAATTATCCAATGATTTGCTATTCATCGTTAAAAAAAAGGCAATACTCCTCATTGCTTTAATTCATTTCTCGACAATTACTCAGTTGATTTATTTGAACACTTAGCATAATCAATCGCTTTATCCTAAATCTTGATGACATAATATTTTCCGAATTTATGGCTAATTAGTTCCATTCGTTTTGCAACCATTAACGTTTGCAGAAGATGTTTTCCCATAAACGACCGTGTTAAATTCATATGTTTATAACTAATAAATTATTTAGTGAAAAATTCTAAAATAATTCATGTATTATTATTCTATGAAGAACTATCATTCGTCAAATTTTCAAGAATTTTGACGATTCCTTAATATCCATCCAGTAATATCTTACACAATGTCTTTTAATTCATCGACAGATTAAATTTAAAAGAAATGTTATGTGTACCTCTAGTTTTTGTATTGCGAGATATTTACAAATAAAGTTCGTCGTGCTCAGAATGAAAACATTCCAGGCCATAGCAGTGAAGTTACTTTTCTCGTTCTTAGACACTTGGGTAAATGTAAGAAAATAAAACAAAACTTACATGATGATCATAAGTGGGTGACTGAAGCATATTCTTCCTTATCCACATTGTCGGTAGAGCCATTTTCACCTCTGTAATATTCCACTTGTATAAATTGCAAGGACTCGTGTGTAACGTTTACAAAGTTAATTCTCTTTCTTCTTTTTGACCAAAGTTTTTAAGGGACTTCCTCACTGTCCGAGGTAGTAACTCGTTCGAAGCTTCGCGTTGAACTGAAGAATAATTCTTCAACTTTGCAAAAGGCACAAATTGGTAGGTTTGATTGCTGAGAGAAAAGCATTCAACCAATCACCGTCTCGGACTCCCATCCCCTATTTTTCCAGGGGTGGGAGAAGCGGCTCGACCAATCGCGGACTTGGATTTTCCAGCCACCAATAGGGCCAACCCCCCCATTTGGAAAACGATATACCTGAGTTGTCGCGTCGCCGATTAAATTCGACTACCTGCGAAGAATTGTCATTCTTCGAAGGGGCTTACGATCTCAGGTATATTTGTTCTTCTTATATCCCTTCATTGTTATTACGGGAAAAAATAATATGCGATTGCCCGAACAATACTAAGCCCACTACACTTTCCTCGCGACACCTCGGCGTCATAAAATCTTTTTTGTGCGTCTGTACATTAATACGCGTAGTTATCCTCGGTTCAATGGTAATAGCTCCTATTCAAAGATCGTTTAAAGACTCTTCGTTTACTCGAGTACTAATTCCAGCCAAATTTTCGATCGCGACTAAACGGCAGACGCGAAACAACCCCGACAGGCATTTACTTGCGACGTCTCATTTTATTTCTATATACTTTTATGGCCACACACACTTATCTATGCAAACCGAAACTTGGAGTCTTCGTAGAATCGGCTTGAAGTTGGTAAAATATGCATTTTTCAATGCCAAGACCAAGCTACTTATCCATTTCCTCTTTAATTCGTAGCATGCGATAAATTTACACGACGTTGAAGATTGCATCGTTCGAATTCCAACAATTTTTTTTTACTCCTTTTTTATTATTATCATACTGCAAAAAAAAATATTCATTTTAAGAGTATCTTTTTAAATCAAACAGGTTTTTTCCTTGTCTCGTGGCTTATTACGACCCTATTTGTTTCAAATATATTTTTTTATTTCACTCGGTACGATAATGGACGTTTTACGTACGCTTCGCGTGCCTAAAAGCCCCATTTTCACACCGCGTACAATAAAATTTCGTATAATACTCGACGAAAAAACTTTTTCGCAATACCTGCCCCGAAAGTGCGATTTTCGATTGGTGTTTAGCGTGCGGAAAGTGGCTTATTTCTCAACGATGCTTACTTTCCCGCACTAGTGCGGGAATGTGAGACTTTCCCGCACTAGTGCGGAAAAAAATCTGTTTATAGCTCACTTTACCACATTGATTCGCGAAAAAACGGTTTTTTTTCACAGTTGATAGTTTTTTGTTCTACGATTTTGGACCGATTGAACAAACTTGAATGTAGCGAAATTCATGTCATATGAAACGTCAACTTATCACAGTCGTATTTTCTGACAAGGAAATGATCTGAACTGATGTGATATATTTGAATATAATTGTTATTGGTTTTGTTGAATCTCAAATCCCACTTTCGAGACAGTCATTGCAAAAAATAATGTATGGGACATGTGCGAAAAAAAACGAATTACATCGTGCGTAAGTTGCCGAATTCGCCTCGACTTATGGTGCATTTCTCACTCGTACTCGTGTGGTTA
Source organism: Ophion ventricosus (assembly GCA_963932345.1). Taxonomy (NCBI): domain Eukaryota; kingdom Metazoa; phylum Arthropoda; class Insecta; order Hymenoptera; family Ichneumonidae; genus Ophion; species Ophion ventricosus. The sequence goes on from OZ010720.1 coordinate 3,260,989, forward strand.
CAGCACTCGCCTTCGGCTCGTGCTGCAAATCACACTCGTACTCGTGTGAAATGCACCATAAGCCTTCGGCTCATGCGGCAACTTCACGCGCGATGGAATTCGTTGTTTTCCGCACTTGTAGCATAAATTACTATTTCTAACCTCGTGTTATAATGTACTATTATTTGTTCAAATCGTTCTTTTTTAAATATTAAATATATTCAAATTAAATAAATAAAGATTAGATTCAAATTAAATAAATAAAGATAAAACACGATATATCGCACGAATACGAAAAAGGAATATAGGTTCATGACATAAAAGTGCGGTGAAAAAAAATTGAATTTTTCTTTTCTTTTCACTGACAAGGCTGTGTGGAAAAAAAAGAAAGATATCGTCGTGCCTTTTATTCACCGACGCGCCTATTTATGGATAGAATGACTAACCATTTTCCTCAACTGCAGAATGTTACAACAGTCTTCTAATGAAAACAAAGCCATGAGATTTTTGAGAAACTGAATCGTGTAACATTTTCCGTCTGTCCCTTTTGTCTTATACTACCAGATGAAACCAAATCCCAGATTTATTAGGAATAAATAAAATATTTAGTTATTAGACGACATTAAATAGATCTTCATTTGAATAAATAAATATATTTGAAATAAATCATTTTAATAATGAAATGCAATAAGAAAAAATTGATTTCGCGAAAAATCGAGTTAATTCAAATGAAAAAAAAAATATATCAACGCATCTAATTAATATCAAAAGAATTTTTCTGTCAGTGCAGGAACCTGTTTTTTGGAAATTGTGGTGAGAAATCCCTAATGAAAATACGGAAAAGTATTCCAATGATTTTCGTAGCCTAAATCGGCAAAAAAATGTATTAATTGAAAAGAATTAATTTCCATTGTACTTCAACGATACAAATTTCAAGATCATACGTGGCAATAATGACAAAACTCATTGCAGAATCTTTTTTCTTTCTACTTTCGGTCACACGAAATACATTATATGACGTTGAAGTTTGTATTGCAATTTTGTATTGCGTTGGAATGTAATGAAAGCTACACTGCCAAAAAAAAATTATTTAAATACGATCTATTTAAATCAAATATGATCTATATAAATAAAATAGGTTTTTTCCTTGTCTCAGGGCCTACTACGATCCGATTTGTTTCAAATATATATTTTTATTTGTTCCAGCTATTCTTGTTAACTATTGAATATATTTAAATTAAATAAGTAAAGATTAGAATCAAGCCCATTCTTGCTTTGAACGTATGGAAGATATTTTTTAATCAAAAATATGTTTATTAACGTGAATAAACGTATACTTGATTCAAATATAAATTTCTGTCAACTCAAATAAACCTAAACGTTGGTCAATAGCTTGAACCAAATAAGTATTTGTTAAAATAAAGACGTACCATTAATTCAATCAAATAGAAAAATGTTTGACTCTACGAAAATTCGATTTAATTTCAATGAAAAAAAAAAAATTAAATAGATATATTTAGTGGATTCAACCAAATTGTTTTTTGAAGAGATGAAACCGAATCACAAATTTATTAGGAATTGATAAAATATTTAGTTATAAGACGATATTAAACAGATCTTGATTCGAATAAATAAATATATTTGAAATAAATCATCTTAATAATGGAATGCAATTGGAAACGCATCTAGTTAATATCAATAGAATTTCTCCATCAGTGTAATTCCTTCAAACTACTTATTTCCATAATTCACATATATATTCATCAAGAATATAGACAAGTATTTATGTCCGTATGACAAGTTGATAGCTAATATTATTCAGTCGTAATAGTAATTCATTCATAGGAAATTTGCGAGCTCTCTCATGTGTAAAATGTGACTCGTGTCTTCGGCCATGCATGTATAAATATTGTTTGTCGTATATTCGAGACTTGTAATGTCTACAGCGACGCGAGAGGTGTGCGGCAGTTAGCGGTGGGCGTAAAAGACACTTGCGAACATTACCCATATATTGTTCCTTTGTAAAAAAAAAAAAAAGATCGGACGTACCGCTTCCGTTTGTTTGGAAAAAAAAAATCGGCCAGATTTTCCTAAATCTGAATAATGTGCTTCGGGACCAAAATTTGGACAAATGTTTTGACAAAGTTAAAAAATGATTTGCACCGCTCCCTTCTATGACCATTTTTCTTATTAAGATTTGTTTAAAGAAAAATAAAAAGAAAATGCAAAAAAAAGAGATTATGGCAGATTTTTTATTTGAGAGTTTATTTCGAATATAAATCTTGTAAGTGTATGTTCAATAAATAATGTAATTAATGTAAAAATACTTTCCTTATCCTCTATACTATGAATTATAAATATAAATATTTGTGCACAAAAAATCTTCCTTCCAATACGAAGAAAGATTTCGACTAGTGACAAAATATGAAGGAACAAGGACAAAATATTTCGACTAGCAACAAAACTAGTCAAAATGTGTTGCAATCACGCGAGATTATGAAAAAAACTTTCGTCGAGCGTTGTACGAAATTTTATGTTACGAGGTGTGAAAATGGAGGTTTTAAGCACGCTAAGCGTACAGGGAGAGAATTAAATGTTAAAAATTACCGTGCAGTAACGGTAACCAGATGACAACGCTGAAACTTCGCTTATTATTACTGAGTAAAACACAGATTTTCACGAAAATAAAATAAAATTTCTTCTTCAGATAGAAAATTTTACCAGATTTTCTAGTAAATTTTGATAAGTAACAAAATACGCAAAACTTAAATTTAAAAAATATATAATATCAGCGAAATTTTACTGTGCATTTTATTATTTTATGCCTTTCAAAAATGTCTATAAAAAGTATCGTCTTTATAACAGTTATTTTGAGATTTATTATAAAATTTAATGAGTGTTATAGGAAAATGTATTGTGCTCTTGGTAAACATTACCGTGCGCGCTACCCTTCTTGTATAGTAAAATTTTAGCTACGTATTCGAAATTTTGTGTAACGTGAGTTAAAAAAAACTTGTCGCATACGAATTATTATGCTTGTCTCACTTGTCACCATATTGAAATATATGACGGTAATTTTTACCGTGAAATTCACGACAAAAATTACTTTTTAATTCTCTCCCTGTACGTAAAACGTCCATAATCGTAGCAAGTGGAATAAAAGAATTTTTCTGTCAGTGTAGAGCGTCCCGCGTGCTAAAAAATGCTATTTCCAGAAAAACGCATTTAAACTTTCAACGTTAAATCTGTGAATTATAAAATACTTTAGATATAAAAATATCTTTTTATCCACGGTTCTAAACACTTTAAGGATGCAAATTATTTTAAAAAATCGAATTTTTCATCGTCACCAACGATAAGCTGCTCTTAACATTCGCAAATTATTTTCTTACACTTTTCGTCTGTGTTAGAAATCTTACACAGTCTGTGTAAGACTAATAACAAATTCGTGGCGGTCATTCCCCCCCCCCCCCCCCCCATAAAAAGTTATGGGCTTTTGTAGTTCCCGGAAATACATGATAAAATATGGCATTTCAATAGAAAAAAATTGTGTTACCATATGAAATCAAAATGAAAATTGATGGTGTAGAAAATCCCTTTTTTTAATACAAATAAATTCATAAAATAAAAAGCAACAATTATTTGAAATAAAAAAAAGTCCCAAAAGTTCTATGATAAAGATAATAAAATGAGGACGCAAATTATAGTTTGAAGGTGATCTCATGCGTGAGTTGAAGATTCAGTCGCACACTGAAGTGGATTGGTCCAGTTTTATCCACGAAGTTCTTGACTATGTTCAAATTTAAGGGGTTACGTGGGTTTGAAATTTGCAAATCGTGGACTGAATGAATTATTTCAGTCCACGATGAATTTTCAACTAAAATAAAATAAAAATTATTTTATGAGTTTTCAACTGGAGCAGGCGAAATGAGGGAAGTAACTGCTGCAATTTTTTTTCATTATTGCATTCAAGGTTTCTTTTATAAATGCCCCCCCCCCCCCCCCCCTGCCCCCGGCCCCACCTCCGCTATAAGCGTCGAAATTTTCGAAAAAGCCCTATTTTTTCACGTGTTTCCGGGAACTTCAAAACCCCATAACTTATGGAATTAATGAAAAATGTCCGCCTCCCATGGCGAAATATCATTAGTGGTGAAAAATTAAAGCAGTTTACGCTAAAAAAAAATTTACATTAAAATTGGGGTGGTGTCCCACTTACGCATAATTACCAATTAAAACATTCAATGCATACGATACACTCGTTGAAATCTGACAATTTTCAAATTCCCGTACATCCCCAATGTCCCAAAACCTGTAAAGCATAATTTTTTTTTTATTCAATGAAATAGCCGATAGACCTACGAGTCGAAAAACGTTTAATCCGAAGAGTGGCCTTTTTTTCACGAAGGATTCGGGATCTTCGTGAGATTGTTGGTCGTTGGAGGTGGACGGGAATGTGAGTGGTGGGGGCTATAGAAACGTCGTCGGCTTTCTTTTTCTCTCGACTTTATACTTATGTCAGTCCTCCTCGAGTGTAGTGAGAGTATCATCGAGTTGTTGTATCGCAACAAGCGTGTAATCCATTTTTTTTTTTTACACGAATCACCTGCACCTGTACTCGCAATATCGCAATAAGCAAGTATCGCTTTTTTGAAATAGAAATTATGTTTTTTTTTTTCAACGCGTATGGAAAAGTCGATTTTTGAATGTCTACATTTGAAATTTTATTGAGACCCCTGTGTAGGGATACCTGTGTACCCTTAAATAAATAGCTTGACACTATACTTCACGGTTAAGCGGATTGAAACAATTGTTCGCCCGCCAGGTTCAATCCTCGGGCTTCATATAACGGGACAGCCTTGACAAAGAACTGTGAATCGTGGCCATAAGTCGAGAAATTTCACGGAAATCCGCTGACTATTTGGACAACGTTCTACATATTATTAAGGTCCTTAAAACGCGGGAAAATATTCTTATTTTCTTGGTATATATATATGTACACAGTGACCGGCAAACATTTTGGACCACTAGTCGAAATTTCTTGCCGCGCTAAAAGTTAGACAGCGGACTTAAAAATAAAGATAATTGAATTTTCCACGTGGCTTTTCAAAGAGGACGAGTTTAGCTTTATTTTACTTTTTTAGAAAATTCTCTACGATTTTTTTTCGCCTCGGTACGCACTTTTGAATGTGGCCATTTTTCGGCTATTTTTTTGCCGTCGAAAATTAACTGCAAAGTTTTTGGAAAAATTTGTCCTCTGTTTTTTCCATGGTAAACTTAAAAAGGATATCAGAACCTACATTTTTGTTTTTTAGACAATCTCGTACAATTTTTTTTCGCCCCAGTATTGCATTTTTAGCTAAAAAAAACGATATGTTTTAGAAAAAAAGGCGTAATCGAAGAACTATAGGGTTTCAGAGGAAACGTCGAGAAGGTAACAAGTTGCATGGATTCACACTGGAGTGGCTAGAATTTTTTCAGATTTTTTTTTGACATTTATTTTTTACCATTCTTGGTTGGAATATTGATGAGTGGTGAGGCTCCACTTAGGAATTATGGGGTCTAGGACAATATATTAAGAAAGGAAATTTGTTTACATTTTCATTTTTAATGAACTACAATTTTTCTAGATGTTTTTTTTATTTTTGCACATTAAAATGAAAAAATATTTAAAAATCTTAAAAAATTGTAGTTAATTAAAAATAAAAATGTAAATAAATTTGCTTACTTAATATATTGTCCTAGACCCCATAATTCCCACGTGGAGCCTCTCTACTCATCAAAGTTCCAACCAAAAGTGGTAAAAAAAAAGTCCAAAAAAAATTCTGAAAAAATTCTAGACACCGCAGTGTGGATCTATGCAACATTTTTATCCTCTTGACATTTCCTCTGAAACGCTATAGTTCTTCGATGACACCGTTTTTTTTCTAAAACATGTCATTTTTAGCTAAAAGCTGGGGCGAAGAAAAAATCGTACGTGACTTTCTAAAAAATAAAAATGTAGGTTTTGATATCCTTTTTGAATTTACCATGGAGAAACCGAGAAAAAACATTTCCACAAACTTTGCAGTTAATTTTCGACGGCTAAAAAATAGCTGAAAAATAGCCACGTTCAAAAGTGCGCAACTGGGCGAAAAAAAATCGCAGAGAATTTTCTAAAAAAGCAAAATAAAGGTAAACTTATCCTCTTTAAAGCGCCACCTGGGAAATTCAATTATCTTTATTTTTAAGTCCGCTATCTAACTTTTAGTGCGGTAAGAAATTTCGACTAGTGGTCCGAAATTTTTGCCGGTCACTATGTATATGCGTGCGTGACTAAAGCCGAGAATTTTTTTTCTAGCGATTGAAGAGCCTGAAGGCTCAATCCCCGTTGATAATAGGCTATCGAATTCCTGCACGTATCTATACGTATTTTAAAAAAATCACACAAATAAAAAACAATTTTTACCACCCACATACACACACGGAAAATTTGTTGTCTCGAGTGCTTTGTATGGGTTAATAAAAAGGAATTTTACCACGTTGTTTGAGTTTCTACGGTTCAATAAAAAAAAACAACTTTTACTACGTACAGAAAATTTGTTCTACTCGGGTTTTTTTTTAATTCTAGAAGAGACTCCAAAATTGTCAATGGCTTTATTGTTAATTTTAAGCTCTTGCAAATCTTCCACTGCATTGATGTCTTGATTTTTCGTTACAGAGAATTCTTGTTGCGGCAAAAACGAGCATTTAAATTAATAAAAAATTCCCAGTGCAACGAAAATGATCGATTGGCGATCAAATAATGAACTGCAATTTATAAATGTAATTTTAGTATATTTTGGGACTCTCGGCAGTTTCCCACGTGTTCCTGTATTTTTTCTAAAATGAACCTTCCTCTATGAGGAAAAACTTCAATTTTGTTCATACAAAATATGTTTTCTCGGAAATAAAATATTTAGTTCTCAGACGATGTTAAATAGATCTTGATTTGAATAAATAAATATATTTAAAATAAACAATTTTAATAATGGAATGTAATAGGAAAAATTTGTTTTCGCGAAAAATCCAGTTAATACAAATAAAAAAATCTAATAGATGCATCTAATTAATATCAATAGTACATTATGACACAAGGACGAAAAAAACTTATTCCAACGAGTGTGAGTTTGTAGCACGAGCCGAAGGCGAGTGTTACAATCACACGAGATTAGGAAAAAAAAAATTCGTCGAGTGTTTTACGAAATTTTATTTTACGAGGTGTGAAAATAGGGGTTTTAAGCACGCTAAGCGTACGTAAAACGTCCATTATCGTACCGAGTGTAATAAAAGAATTTTTCAGTCAGTGTAGAGCGTTCCGCGCGCTAAAAAATGCTATCTCCAGAAAAACGCATTTAAACTTTCAACGTTGAATCTGTAAATTATAAAAGACTTTAGATATGAAAATATCCTTTTACCCGCGTGTACTAAACACTTTGAGGATGCAAATTACTTAAAAAAACATCAAATTTTTGTTGTTAAAATTTTTTATGTTAAAAAAACATTTAAAAAAACATCAAACCCAAACAAACCCAAACAAACAAACTCACACTTTTCGTCTGTGTACGAAATTTCATTCGGCGAAGGGCCCACCGCAGGAAGACTTTGAAAAAAAAAAAAAAAATTGCAACGTAGAATATAACGAAACTTTGATCCGATACAATTTGCTGCGAGAACGTAAATTAGCGAAGAGCAACGGAAATGAGCACTGTTTGTGCTCCACGTATATAACGATAAGGTGAAAGCCACACAAGCGAGAGTTCCGTTTAACATGCTGCTCGCATAATGAAGACGGGTCTGGAATAAATATTTTCAATGCCAATCTGTAACGCTGAGTGTATTTTTTCCCCCCTTTTCTTCGTGTAGTTTAATTTATGAAGTTTTTCCAATAATTTGCAGATTAGAAAAAAAAAAGAAAGAACAATGCCGGGACGTCCGGTATTTCGAAGCCTGAACAGAATAGTGAGAGGAATCTCCAGTAATCAGCAGCAAGCAGTAAGCGCTATCAAGGATTGTCCAATGAGCTATCCAGAAATAGCTTCGTCTGTAAAATCATACGACGAGGTACCGGGACCAAAACCATTACCCATACTCGGCAATACCTGGCGTCTCTTTCCCGTTATCGGACAATATCAGATATCGGACGTTGCCAAAATATCGCAAATTTTCAACGACGAGTACGGAGAAATAACGCGTCTGTCGGGTCTCATAGGTAGACCTGATTTATTGTTCGTTTACAATGCTGACGAGATCGAGAAAATTTACAGAAACGAGGGTCCCACACCATTCAGACCATCCATGCCTTGTCTCGTCTACTACAAGAGTATAGCGAGGAAAAAATTCTTCGGTGATCTGCCTGGCGTTGTTGGAGTGTAAGCTCGTTTTTTTTTTTTTTTTTACAGAACTCTCACTTCGCCATAAATTATTTTTTGTTCAATTTGTTTCTTTTGAGACTGCTTGTAATTTAGGCGCTTGATGAATTTTTGCGTTGAAAGCGATTCATTTGAGTATCTCAAATCTCAAAGTATCCGAGCTTGCTCTTTGGTCTAATTTCCAAAAATCTCACGTAGGCACGGTGATGCTTGGAAAGAGTTCCGTACGCGAGTCCAAAAACCGGTTTTACAGCCGAATACGGTGAGGAAGTACGTAACACCGATCGAGGTAGTGACGAACGATTTTATCAAGAGGTACAGCATTTTTATTGCACTGCAAACAATAAATATTTAATATAAATAGGATCTATTTAAATCAAAACGGGTTTTTCCTTGTCTTACAGCCTACTGCGACCCTATTTGTTTCAAATATATATTTTTATTTGCTCAAGCTATTTTATTTTAATATTAAATATATTCAAATCAAATAAATAAAGATAAGACACGATAGGAGAAAGTTGCACGAGTTGATCCCAAGGGGTAAGATGATCATTTTCAATTGCGACGTAACTAATAAACGTTGTCTAATGGTATTCTTTGGTAAAACATAGCCTCCGGCATTCCCCCGTGTTAGTCAATTCATGATAGCGGTGTGAGCGACGCACTGATTTTGACGGAAAAAAAAAAAAAAAATTGTGAGTTGTTGATCTAAGGTGAGGATGACTTCAAGCTTTGGTAACTTTTATTGTATACTGTCAGTTGCAATCATTGTTGTGTTTGTGGCTTTATTTGCGCAATTCGGTTTTTTAGTTGGCGTGGTAACAATGGAATACTTATAAGTTACACGGAGAGAATTAAATGTTAAAAATTACCGTGCAGTAACGGTAACCAGATGACAACCTTGAAACTTCGCTTATTATTACTGAGTAAACGACAGATTTTCACGAAAATAAAATAAAATTTCTTCTTCAGATAGAAAATTTTACCAGATTTTCTAGTAAATTCTCATGTGTAACAAAATACGCAAAACTTAAATTTAAAAAATATATAATATCAGCGAAATTTTACTGCGCATTTTATTATTTTATGCCTTTCAAAAATGTCTATAAAAAAGTATCGTCTTTATAACAGTTATTTTAAGATTTTATTATAAAATTTAATGAGTTTTATAGGAAAATGTATTGTGCTCTCGGTAAAAATTACCGTGCGCGCTACCCCTCTTGTATAGTAAAATTCTAGCTACGTATTTGAAATTTTCTGTAACGTGAGTTAAAAAAAAACTTGTCGCATACGAATTATTATGCTTTTCTCACTTGTCACCACATTGAAATATATCACGGTAATTTTTACCGTGAAATTCACGACAAAAATGACTTTTTCATTCTCTCCGTGTATGTTACCGAGCAATAAATGAAAAAGTTGAGTTTGGGGCAAGATGATTCCCTTCTAGGTGTACAAGTGTAAAAGCAAATAACGTACCTACTTTATTTTTGTTAAAGGTGATGCAGCGTAATTACAAAAATTGGTTTTATTTGTTTATTTTTAAATAAATAATTTAAATAAATATAATTTAAATTTAATTTAAATAAATCAATAAATTCGTAAGAAATAATAAATAAAAAATTAATCAATTAAGTGTGAATCGTGCACCAATCTTTATTTTCAAATGCTGAAGAGTTTCAGATACATACTGTATTTCACTTCTACGTTATTCTCATTTAAACGTCATACTTGCTGTACCCATTGAAAAACGTATAACTGAAATTTCACTGTATTTATTTATTGCTCTATTTATTAATCTCTTATAAACACGTTTAATTTTCTGCATATATTAACCTAATATGTTCTCTTATTTCCGAAATTTCAGTTTTTCAAATAAATTTAGGCTGAATGGTTCAATAAATACTTAGACGTAATATTCAACATTCTCGTTAAATATAAAAAAAAATACAATATAAAAAAGAAAGTATTCGTAAAGAGTTCTCACGCATTTCGTAAATTCTAAAAATTCATGTCACATAGCCAATAGTACGTTCTATTGGCTTGTTGAAGAATTTTCAAAAATTATTAATAACTTTAATAATAATATTGTTAAATTCTAACGTTTCAAATATGATCTAATTTTTTTTTTGCCAACTAGCAGAAAAATGCGAATGAAACGCTTGTTTTTTTTTTTCATCGCTACTGAAAGTAGACAAATTCAATTCCATTTCGTATTTCCAGAATTGAAGAAATCAAAGGAGACAATGACGAGGTTCCGGCAGACTTTGACAATGAAATTCACAAATGGGCTCTCGAGTGTAAGTCCTCGCAGCTTTGCAACGTGTAATTCATGGATTTTTAAGGAATTACATTCCCCCATTTCATCAGCTTTAATAGAATTGATGATAATGGTGCTGTTTTGCCGTTTGGAAATTATATTTAACAACAGGCATAGGATGCGTCGCGTTGGATGTAAGGCTCGGATGTCTCGACGGGAATCTGGCGCCGGAATCCGTGCCCCAAAAGATCATTGACGCCGCCAAATTCGCGCTGAGAAATATTGCGGAGCTGGAATTGAAGGCGCCTTACTGGCGTTATATTCCGACGCCTCTTTGGTCACGTTACATTCGAAATATGGACTATTTCGTTGAGTGAGAGCAATTCTCATTTTACTTTCTATACTTAGATATTTTAGATATACAAAGTGAAGTTGGTAAAAAAAAATTCGCGATGAGTAGTTGAGGATGATTTTTGAATTTATTTTTTGTCCATATCTTGTTTTTTTATCATTTTAAATATTTCGAGCAATACTTTAAAAGCCATTTCGTAAATTTTAAAGCAATTAAAAAGTATACAACCAAATTTGCATCCAAAGTACTTACTTAAAAAAAAAATCTTTTTTTTTCGTAGTCCAAAAACGAGGCCTGTACAAATATTGCTAGAATTATTGGAACCTCAATTATTTTGAAAAAATCAATATATAGAATACTTTATAATAACAATATATAATTTTTTTTTTAAATTCTTGTGCGCTAGAGACAAAGCAACGAAAACTTTTACCGCGGACACTTACTGAAAAATCCATTTTCTATGCTATTTTTTACCTTGTCGATAAAAATCGTTTTTAGCATCATGTTTTAGTTAGCATTCGGATATTATATTGGCAAATGGAATACGATTTCTAAAGATTAACTCGTTCTCAAACATTACAGAAAAACAATATACTTTCAAAAATTCATGCTAGTATAATTTCACGCTGCATCTTGACAGTTAATTAAGTGTTATAATGATAAAAATCGAAATTTCGGTGTTGCAGAATATGCATGAAGCACATCGATGCGGCAATAGTGAGATTAAAAAATAAAAAAGACGCTGACGAGAAAGATTTGTCCTTGATGGAGCGAATTTTAGCCAAGGAAACCGACCCAAAGATAGCTTATATCCTCGCCCTCGACCTCATTTTGGTCGGCATCGATACCGTACGTTTTTTCTACCGTCCAAAAATTCGATCTATCAATTTTTCAATGATCGAACTCTCGAAAAAATTGATATACCATTTCAGATTTCAATGGCCATGTGTTCAATCTTGTATCAATTGGCAACGCGTCCTGAGGAACAGGAAAAAATTTATCGAGAGCTAGAGAGCATTTTACCAAATCCAACGACTCCACTCACGGCGAAGCATCTCGACGAAGCGGTTTACATGAAAGCATTCGTTCGAGAAGTTTTCAGGTGGGTGCACTACGTGCGCACATACCGTCTGTTTGGTAAAAGCGTGTACGACTAGATGTTTCCCAGGAAAACGTTATTCCGAAAGATTCGACTCACATATGGAGGTCTTCGTCACCAGATTATGCCATGAAATTAGAGGAACGTATGACTCGGAGATAACAGGCGATTATTGAGAGTGGAGACGACTGGACCACCTTATTAAGGAGTTTTGGACAAGTTTCCCTAAGGAAACTAGAACTACTCTAAAATCTTTTAAAATCTTCTGAATCTAAAATGTTTTGAGTCTAAATCTTCCGATTCTGAAATCGTTCGGTTGTAAAATCGTCCGGTTCTAAAATCTTCTGGTTCTACGATCTTTCGATTCTAAAATCGTCTATTTCTAAAGTCTTCTGATTATAAAATCGTCTCTTTCTAAAATTTTCCGATTCTAAAATCTTCGGATCCTAAAATCTTCCAATTCGAAAATCTTCCGATTCTAAAATCTTCCGATTCTAAAATCGTCTTTTTCTAAAACCGTCTGTTTCTAAAATTTTCCGATTCGAAAATCGCCCGATTCTAAAATCTTCCGATTCTGAAAACCTCCGATTCTAAGATCTTCCGAGTCTAAAATCTTCCGATTCTAAAATCTCCGGATCCTAAAATCTTCCAATTCTAAAATCTTCCAATTCTAAAATCTTCTAATTCTAAAATCTTCCTATTCTAAAATCTTCCAATTCTAAAATCTTCCAATCCTAAAATCTTCCAATTCTAAAATCTTCCAATCCTAAAATCTTCCGATTCTACAATCTTCTGATTCTGAAATCTTTTGATTCTAAAATCTCTCTGATTGTCCGATTCGCGCCGGTGCGGCCTCTCAAGCCGGCTGTATTCAAATCGCTATAACTTTGTAAATATTGATATTTTCGAAATTTCCTTTTGAAAACATATCCCTAAAAGTCTATACTTTAAGAAAATGCCAAAAAAAATGTTTTTTTCTTTTTAATTTCTAGACTAAAATAATGCCTCAATAGTGGAGGCCACCGGACCACTTAATTAAGCATCACGGTTTATATCATGTAGTGTGTGTGTGTGTGTTTCAGTGCCTTCTCCCAAACAGTTTTTGAGTTTCGCCGTACACGTTGTGGTAAAACAGACTGTATCTGATGTATAAACAAATCAATCAAAAGAAAATCTCTCTCTCTCTCTCTCTCTCTCTCTCTCTCTCTCTCTCTCTCCCGGTTTCCCTTGTCTATTTTTCTCACTTCCTTTCCCGCTTTCACTCGACTTGCCAACACTTCACAATCTTGTATTGCCATTTTTGTCGCCACAGAGTGTATTCAACTGTGATCGGTAATGGAAGAACGTTGCAGCACGACACTGTAATCTGCGGTTACAATATACCCAAAGGTGTAAGTACTATGCTGAGACAAAGATTCCGCCAATCCATTGCAATGAGCGTCATAATTTGGATCAGATGTTCATTGCTTGTTACTTGTATTTTCTGCAATCGTTGATTAGGTCCAAGTCGTGTTTCCCACCCTCGTAACTGGTAACATGGAAAAATGGGTGACAGACGCGAAAAGTTTCAAGCCTTCGAGATGGCTCAAAGACTCGGCGAACGACAAGCTTCATCCGTTTGCGTCGCTTCCTTACGGCTATGGGGCTCGGATGTGTCTTGGACGAAGATTCGCCGATCTTGAGATCCAAGTCCTTTTGGCTAAGGTGCGTCGCACTTTTTTTTTTTTTTTTTAGAACGAAATCTGATTACTTCGCGGAGAATTCTGGCCCATACGTACTGTTTTTTTTTTTTTCAGCTTTTACTTTCGTACAAAGTGGAGTACGAACACGAACCGCTGAACTACAAAGTTACATTCATGTACGCACCGGATGGCGACCTCAAATTTAAGCTGACGAAAAGATGATTCACGATCCAGGAACCATTGGCTCAGCCAGCATTTTTTTTGGGCGGGGGCGGGGGGGGGGGGCAGGAGGTGCTGGCCTGACACGAAATGGTTTTGTTCATAATCATTTTTGTTTTAAATAAAGTTTACGTAATAGTCGATAATCATGTAATTCATGTGAAATATGAAACTTCCTTTAATCACACGTTCATGTTAAGGCCATGCAGCGCACCGCTTCCACCGCTTCGAAATTTTAAACCCTGGTTTCTACCAAACCATACAATCAAAGGTAATGAAATTTGTTGTGTACATGCAATAATGTTGCACCAAGAGCCTGACGGTCGGCATTTTTCCAAATATTGAACAAAAAAATTTACCGATCGTAGTTACCATAGGATAAATTGTGAATTACTAACCGATGCGCCAACTTTATGCAAATTTCAAGATCATCAGGCTCTCGATACTGAAAAAAAACACACATTTTGAGCTTTTTTTTAACTCATTTTATGGAAAAATGACGGAGAAATGGGCTTTTGAAATTTGTTTACATACACGGAGAGAATTAAAAAGTAATTTTTGTCGTGAATTTCACGGTAAAAATTACCGTGATATATTTCAATATGGTGACAAGTGAGAAAAGCATAATAATTCGTATGCGACAAGTTTTTTTTAACTCACGTTACAGAAAATTTCAAATACGTAGCTAAAATTTTACTATACAATAAGGGTAGCGCGCACGATAATTTATTACCAAGAGCACAATACATTTTCCTATAACACTCATTAAATTTTATAATAAATCTTAAAATAACTGTTATAAAGACGATGCTTTTTTATAGACATTTTTGAAAGGCATAAAATAATAAAATGCACAGTAAAATTTCGCTGATATTATATATTTTTTAAATTTAAGTTTTGCGTATTTTGTTACACATAAAAATTTACTAGAAAGTCTGGTAAAATGTTCTATCTGAAGAAGAAATTTTATTTTATTTTCGTGAAAATTTGTCTTTTACTCAGTAATAATAAGCGAAGTTTCAGGGTTGTCATCTGGTTACCGTTACTGCACGGTAATGCTTTAACATTTAATTCTCTCCGTGTAAAAGTAGCAAAATTGTATCAACAAAGCTCAAAATATTATCGACGATCGCGAAAATCTAGTTCATCTATTTTCTCACTGGCGGCGCTCAGCTCGCATTCTTCGTGTTTACCGACGGTGCTCGTATCCTTCCGAAATCACAAATTGTTTTTTCGACAGATCGTAAGCGGCAGCAATAACCTTGTATATTCGTTCGATTCACATGCATTGATTTTTTTCGTCATAAGTTGCTGCGTGCGCCATACATTCACAAGAATTATTCCGAATTGGCGGGATTGGCCTTATAGAAAGTGAGCGCTGCGCCATCCGGCGGTAGGGAGCGGTGGCTCGTAGCTAAAGACTACGAGCTCTGCATTACCGCCGTGACGGGACCCCGCGTCGAAATTTTTCTAGCGTGTGATACATGGCCTTAATTACAAAATTTGGAATGTCTATTTAATTTACATAATAAAATAGCTACTATTCATACAAATGACAAAATTACGACGGAGAAAATAAGTCATATTTATTTAACTTCTTTCTTTGAGCTTACTTGGGTAAAACAAATAAAATTTCATCGATTTTTATTCAATTATTTAATTATTTTAAATCAATTGTTTTCTGCCAGCCCTCCTGGCTACGCGAAAGCGAGGAACACGCGATAATTTCTGGCACATAACTTATGTTTATTGGTACTCGTTACAATAAGTGTGCAAGGTACAATGTATCAACAAAAAAAGAAATAGTGAAGAAAAAACGAGAAATCTTGAACTATCTCTCGATGATTTTCAACTTGAGCGGGCCATTTGGCGTGTAGAGAGGATTAATATGGTAGTCCAGTTTCTCGTATCGATACTCCAGCCTGAAGGCCTGGACGATCTGAAAGAAAGCCATTAGCACTTTAATTGCGCTATGATGAATAATTAGTAGACCAAGGCTCCAAAGTGCCCAGCCATATTCCACTGTGCGATTCGTTAATCGTAAATGTGCCGGATAGACTTCGGCGCGATAATTACATTCACAATCAGTACCTGAAAGGCGAACCTGCGTTTAGCAGCAATTGGGGTCAAGCGAAAAATCTTACATTTTGAGCTACGTTGTTTCGTAAGACGGAGCCGGACCATCGAAATATATCGAGTTGGACGGATCGGATGAATTGATTCTATCGTAAGGGTATTGATAGGTATTGGAAGTAAATCTGGGTTTTTTTTTTCATTAATTAACGGGTAAGGCCAATCGAGGATTTTCAAACTTTCGTCATACAATGGACTCTAGGCTATTTTCAATGGAAAAATTACATAAAAAAATATTTTCGTACACTTAAAACACTGTATAATAAATTTTACCGATTCAATTTTTTTCTACTTTCATTGTACTCGTTAAAAAAAAAAAGTTAGCCTTTTTTCAAAGAATTGGAGTGGCTCTGGTCTTTAAAATTGCTTGTCAAATGGTAATTGTACAAGTGTCTTAATCACACTCCCTCTCACACGCTCCGTGGCTTGCTAAATAATAATAAAACTGTCTTACATTACGAACGACCATTGTGTGACGATTAATTTACCGTGACGAACGCCGGCTGGCCGCACGCCTACGATGTAGCATCGTGAGCATAAAGTAACGCAGATATAATATTTCTACACGAAATCTCTCTCCACATTTTTCACCATTTGTTGCGACATTCGATACTTCAAACTTCGACGAAACTTCACCGGCCACGAAAAAATATTTCGTTAAATTCCTTCTTGTTTTTACCTTGCTAATTACGATCAACGTCTTGTATCAATATCTAAAACTGACGTGCGTCAAAACGCAAACAAACCCAAACTTGGTCGGCTAAATTCACTCTCGTTCTTACGTTTCTAATTATGATAAATATCTCATATCAACATCCAAAATGAAAAACGCCAAAACCCAAACCTAAAACCCAAACAAATTCAAAAACTTGGCCGGCTAGGAAAAACCTTTCGCTAAATTCCCTTTGGTTCTTACCTTGCTAATGACGACGATCATTTTGGACCAATATCCAAAACTGATGCACGTCAAAACCCAAAGTTAAACCCAAACAAACCGAAACCCAGATAAACCCAAACGAATCGAAACTTGGCCGGCTGCAAAAAAAAACCTTTCGCTAAATTCCCTCTCGTCCTTACACTGCCAAAAAAGAATATGTAATTTAAATAGGATCTATATAAATCAAATAGATTTTTTTTCCTTGTCTCACTACTACGACCCTATTTAAAATAAAAATATTTCTTTATTTGTTCAAGCTATTATTTTCAAAAATTAAATATACTCAAATTAAATAAATTAAGATGAAACACGATATATTGCATGAATACGAGAAAGGAATATAGGTTCATGACATAAAAGTGCGGTGAAAAGAACGTTAAATTATTTTCCTTTCTTTTCACCAACAAGGCTGTTATTTAAAGAAAAAAAGGGTATGGTCGTGCCTTTTATTAACAGGCCCTACTATTTATGTATAGAAAGACTAACCTTTTTAACTCAACTGCAGAATGTTACAACAGTCTTCTAATGAAAACAAAGCCATGCGATTTTTGAGAGACTGAATCGTGTACCATTTTTCCGTCTGTCTCTTTTGCTTTATACTACCAGATGAAACCAAATCACAGATTTATTAGGAATAAATAAAATATTTAGTTATTAGACGATATTAAATATATCTTGATTTGAATAAACAAATATAATTATAATAAATCGTTTTAATAATGGAATGCAATAGGAAAAATTTGATTTCACGACAAATCTAGTTAATTCAAATAAAATGAATAGATGCATCTAGTTAATATCAAAAGAATTTTTCTGTCAGTATACGTTGGTAATTATGATGATAATCTTGTATAAATATCTAAAAGTGAATACGTCAAAACCCATACCTAAACCCAAATCCAAACTCAGGCAAACCCAATCTTGGCCGGCTAGGAAAGACCTTTCGCTAAATTCCCTCTCGTTCTTACCTCGCTAGTTACAATGATCATCCCCTATCAATATCCAAAACTGTTGTGTGTCAAAACCCAAATCTAAACCCAAACAAATCCAAACTTGGCTGGCTAAATTCCCTTGATCGCTAAATACCCTTGCGTTCTTGCCCTCCTAATTACGATTATCATATCGTAATTAGAAGGATCGAAAAATCAATATCGAAAAGTGAATACGTCAAAATCCAAAACGAGCCCAGAATTGCCCGGCTAGGCTAAAACCTTTGGCTAAATTCGCTCTCGTTTCTTACCTTGCTAATTACGATGATCATTTCGAGATCAGCGAATCGTCGACCAAGGCACATGCGTCTACCGTAACCGAAAGGCAAGGATGCGAATGGGTGTCGCGACTCGCCTTCCTCCAGCCATCGTTCCGGCAAAAAATCGTCACAAAAGGGAAAATACTTTTCCTGATTGCTGATCACGTAGTGTTGAAAGATCACGTGTACCTTGGGACGTTATAAACATTACACCCAAGAGAGTGTCATTATTGATTAGTTTCTTCAACCTCCGATTCAGTAATAAACTTTAGAATATATCATGAGAAATATAATATGATTTATATACTCCTTTGGGTACTTGGAAACCGCCTATGACAGTGTCCTTGGTCGTACATCGTCCATTTCCAATAACCACGGGTCTCATTCTAAGCAAAAATACTCATGATTTGCCATTACGTCAGATGTCAAATATTTGTTCGGGGTCTTGTTTGAGTTATACCGCACGTTTGGGTCTCGGCGTACGACAAAACGTATATGTGGATTTGGCGAACCTGAGAGTTTCCTTGATGCACGCTTTTAAATATCGCAATTTGTTCAAATGCCCGCGTTCTAGACGCACTTCTCGGGCAGGTAACTCACGCTCTATCTCCTCGTGGAGAATCGCTTGTTTGGTTGGATTGCAAGCGAGATGATAAAGCACCGATGCCACCGCATTCGCGGTCTGCGAAACAGGTCAATGACTTTGTAGAACAAATTACAGTTGAAGGAGTCATCAGAATACTTCCGCATCCACCCGTAACCAAATTAAGATTTATGCAAATACAGGATGTTTGACGCATTGGCGGACAACATTTTTTTGGGGGATTGGGGGCTCTGTTAGTTTTTTCACCCTTAGACCCGTCCTGAGTGTCACGGTCATTGAGATATGATTTTTTTTTTTTCGTTTTTTTTTATTACCCGAAATTTCGCATTCAAATCGTCATATCTTTTTCTATTTGTCGCGAATATTCGGGCAATAGCGAACTTTCGGTTCGCTATTGCCCGAACCGAAAGTAGAAAAACCGCATTCCATAGTTCTCCAAAGGTAGAAATCTTTGAAAAAAGACCGCGTTTATACACACTTACCGTATCTATTCCGACTAGGAATAAGTCAAGCGCCAAAATCGTCGCCGTCTTCTCATTTTCATTACCGTCTAATTGCAATACACGCTGGAGAAGCGAATATTCTTTGGGTTCCAGCGTGGTTTGGTTTTTGATCATCCTGAGAGCGATTTTCGTGTACTTTGCGGTGAACCTGAATACGACAGTACGAATGGAATTTACGAAATGCAAAGTAGAAGCTTTTTGTGAGAAACGAAGAAGAAGAAAAAAATTGAATACTTGAGTATTGTGTCGAGCGCGTCGACGTATTGTCGCCACGTTGGGGTTGAAAATAATTTCCAAAATGGAATTTTCAATTCTAGAATACCGACGTTCGAGAAAAATGTGTGAACCGCGTCGATCAATTCTTGAGTCTCGATGTTCGCATCATCGTCCATACAACCGAGCCTGATGTCAAGCGCAACGTGAGCGATGGCTGAATACCCGTAGAAAAACAAATGTTTTGACGAAAAAATAAATACATTTAACTCTTCGTGGTCACACTTCCAAATTCAATCGCGATGGTCACACTCGGCTCGATTCTACCCAGTCAATTTTCAAAAAAGTATTGTGACCAAACTATCCGTTCGAAATGGTTCAAAAAATTACGGAACATGCTTTGAACTTTCTAGATTATGTACGAAAAATTTGTTTATAAGAAATAAAATGGGGACATGTTAAAAAAAATTCATAAAGAGGTGAAAACGCCAAAAAGACACTTTTTCACTCAAAAAATCATACACGGAGAGAATTAAAAAGTAATTTTTGTCGTGAATTTCACGGTAAAAATTACCGTGATATATTTCAATGTGGTGACAAGTGAGAAAAGCATAATAATTCGTATGCGACAAGTTTTGTTTTAACTCACGTTACAGAAAATTTCATATACGTAGCTAGAATTTTACTATACAAGAGGGGTAGCGCGCACGGTAATTTTTACCCAGAGCACAATACATTTTCCTATAACACTCATCAAATTTTATAATAAAATCTTAAAATAACTGTTATAAAGACGATACTTTTTTATAGATATTTTTGAAAGGCATAAAATAATAAAATGCGCAGTAAAATTTCGCTGATATTATATATTTTTTAAATTTAAGTTTTGCGTATTTTGTTACACATGAAAATTTACTAGAAAATCTGGTAAAATTTTCTATCTGAAGAAGAAATTTTATTTTATTTTCGTGAAAATCTGTGTTTTACTCAGTAATAATAAGCGAAGTTTCAGGCTTGTCATCTGGTTACCGTTACTGCACGGTCATTTTTAACATTTAATTCTCTCCGTGTAGTACCGAGAATTTTCAACATTTTTACCTAAAATTTGGACGTGATACTCCTTAGATAGGCTACTTTTGAGGAAAAAATAGTAGCATAGTGTGCGTTCCAAGAAAGGTATTTATTCCGACATGTGAAGAGGGTAAATTTTATGGTATGAGGATACTTCAAACTCCAGGTAAGATGGTGAATACAGTCCCATTCGAAACCGCGAACTATTATATATTTACGCCAAAAATTGATCGATCGATTCTACCCAGGGTGATCAGGAAGGGTTAATTAATTTTATTTATTTTTATTATAAATTTTGATTGTTAATTTTATTTATAGCAAAAATAAATAAAATGAATGATTTTTATATAGTAATTTTGTTAATTCATTTGATTTTTTATTTTATATTTAATTATTTCAATTATTTAATTTTATATTTATTTATATTTAAAATTTTCTTAATTTTATTTATTTTTTTTAGAACTAGGTATCGATCTATTGAAAATATATAAGGAAAAAGGAGAGTCAAAAAATTTGTATGCAGCAACTGACAGTAAGAGAAACCAAAATCCAATTTTTCTAAAAGTCATGAACTTTCGACGAAACGGCTAAGTATTTCGACCTCGGTCCTGTAAAACTTTTTCCCTTTGTAAAAGGTCGTTAAATAAGGATTGATAAAAACCAGTCCTTTGTATTTCAATGCAAACTTACACTCAAGAGACCACTTGTTGATTTCGTTCAAAAAATTTTCGGGCATTTCACCGTTTGCGTCTTTTATTCTGTTCATCCTGCAATTGAAAGATTTTAATGAAAAATAAAAATAAAGATAAGGTAAGGAGATCGTGGCGAATTAGAAACGTGACAATTGAGCGTTTAATTTCGACGCAATCAACATTTTAATTGCGCACCTTCTGACGAAAGCCAAGCTGGCCTCTTCGATTGCGCCAATGTACATGTTCGCCGTTCTTGGCTGAAGCATCACCTGTTGGACTTTGCTACGGAAATTGTACCAGCTTTCACCGTGACTGTCACAGAGAAAATGATAAAAGCATTTTACTTCGAACTTGCCACATTTCAAAACAACGAAATCACCATCGATGTAGAAACGTGGCGTACGAATCATCGTAACCAGTATGTGTGTCCAATCATAAATGGCAATTATCCAGTTTTTCATGTTGTAAACACGAGTCATACATATACTTACACGGCAATTACACCCGCATTATTTTCATTTCCGAAAAAATCTTTTCTCAAAACGTGCTTGTAATAATCGAGGGACGGCATTGACGGGCGAAGCGGCATTTTTTCCTCTTGACGAAAGATTTTCTCGATCTCGATGGCGTCATAAACGAAGACCATATCCGGTCTACCGAGCAGTCCTTCGACCTTAACGACGTCGCCGTATTCTTTGTGCAGCCGTTTAGAAATTTTGTCGACCTCTTGAATGTTGAAATCACCTGTCGCAACGTTTTCATTTATGACGGGGGTCTTGCAATGAAACAAAACGTAACTTACAACAAACGTAATCAATCTAATTAAAAGAATGACTAAAATGAAAGAAAATAGTGGAGAAACTGTGCGAGGTGGTCAGGGATTTCTACAAGATCGGGAAAAAGAGGGAGGAGGAGACAGGGAGGGAAGTCTAGAAGGAAAAGTGGAGGAGAAATATAAATAACAGACAACAATGTAAAAAAAAGAACTTATTGTAAAAAAAGGAACAGATGGGACATTGTAAAAGCCCGCAAGGGTGTATAAGTGGAAATAAATACTACTACTATATTTAAATCACAATAATATATTTAATTTAGGTTTAATTAAAATAATATATTTTAGTAACCCTTCGTGGTCACACTTTCAAATTCAATCGCGGTGGTTGCACTTGGGTCGATTCGACCCAGTCAGATTTCAAAAAAGTATTGTGAACAAACAATCCGTCCGAAGTGGTTCAAAAAATTACGGAACATGCTTTGAACTTTCTATATGATGTACGAAAAATTTATGTCGAAGAAATAAAATGGCGACATGTTAAAAAAAATTCATAAAGAGGTGAAAACGTAAAAAAGACACTATTTCGCTCAGAAAATCATAGTTCCGTGAATTTTCAACATTTTTACCTAAAATTTGGACGTGATATTCCTTAGATATGCTACATTTGGGAAAAAAAATAGTAGCCTAGTGGGCGTTCCAAAAAAGCTATTTGTTCCGAGATGTGAAGAGGGTAAATTGTATGGTATGAGGATACTTCAAACTCCAGGTAAGATATGGTGAATACAGTCCCATTTAAAGCCCGGAAGTATTATATATTTACGTCAAAAATTGATCGACGGGTCGATTCTACCCAGGGTGACCACGAAGGGTTAAACTAATGAGAAATCCGATGTAAACACGTATGTAAAAGTGAAGGGAAGGGCTCTAATGTCAACACCCTTAAAAGGGTATACAAGGAATAGATACTACTATTGCTATATTTTATTAAATTTTAATTAAAATAACATATTTTATTAAATTTTAATTTAGATAACATATTTTATTAAATTTTAATTTAGATAATATATTTTATTAAATTTTAATTTAAATAACATATTTTATTAAATTTTAATTCCAAAGAATACTTAATTAAACACTATTGAATGTACGCGTATCGACCTAAGACGGATTCTGTAGAAAAGACATGAATGCTGTACATTATATTGAAAAAAAAAGATTAAATTTTAATTTAAATAACATATTTTATTAAATTTTAATTTAAATAACATATTTTCTTAAATTTTAATTAAAATAATATATTTTAATATATTTTAATTAAAATGTATATTTTAATTGAAGTATTGCTGGGCGAACGCGTCAAGCAAATATTTTGGCAATAAGAACATTGGAGACACCTGTGATGTCTCGTAAAACGTGATAACGATATTTATCAGGATGTTTGATGAGTGCATCTGCTCTTTGATTAATTTTTCAAAAACAGATTCGATTTTCTCTCTCGTGTCCATTCGATCCAGCTTGAATAACTGATAACATATTTCTTAAACATATTATTTCATCGTGTATGGTAATAGTCAGCGCGAGTAATCCCTAAAGACACATGACATCGAAGTTTGCATTATTGGAACGCAATGAAAAGAATTTTTTTTACCAATAGCCAATTTTTCTTTGGCAGATCGCAGCTACGGCAAACTTTCCAAGATCCACCTTAGAGACCTCCAGCCTAGTTTTTATTATTATTGTCCATGATTATTTTGGACAATAATAAAAATAGAGAAAAAAAAGAAGGCAAAAAAGTAATTTTAATTGCGTTCAAACGATACATTCAAGCAACGTAAAGACAGGCTGAAGATCTGTCATTTTTAAGTAAACAATCAAAAAATTAAGAGCGTTTAACGATCGAATTCAGAATATTGCTATCTATATAGAGGCTAACGGTAAGAGAATTTATTAAGTAAAATAAATGGTAGCATTAATTCATTAGCTTCATCATTGTAGAAACATGCAAAATGGAAGTGTAAAAAATAATTATTCGATAGCTCGTTTTTGGCATTGCTTTTGGCACTGAAGGTACCTTCGATTGGAAGAACGATAACGGCGGGCGGTCCAGCTCACTGTACACAACAAGAGCCCGAGTAGATGAATTAACACACGGCGATTTTTTTGACTCGAGATATCTTTTGAAATAATTCGGTGAAAGGGACTTCTCTTTTATGCTCAGTCTTGAGATGGGAGGGTTCTACGTTGTTGGGCCAAAAAAAAAGTTTGATTTTGCTATATCGGAAAGAGCCAATGCTTAAGGAAGGTGTACTCTATGGTCGTGGCTTAGCAGATTAGCTGCAAGTATGAAACTTTGCATTTTATTCGCACATAAACTGTAGTTTAACTTTAAACGCGTTTTCCTCGAAGCCACGTTTTCCAAATTTGCGGAAGTACTTCCACACGTCCTGGATGAGCAATCGCTATGAAATTTGTCAGGCACGTGTACAACAAACTTCTTCATTAGTTGAACCAGAATTATCCAAAAAATATACAAACTTTTTTATTTTATAAACAAAAAACTGCAAAAAATGTTGGTAAAAAACTAAACTTCTCTTCGATCGCTCACAATTTTCGTTTATTTTTCACTTCTTCTTCTTGATTCTAGTTCGACTAATACACAACATTGTACAAAGTAAAAATATGTTTGTTTTTATTTTTTTGCTTTGGGTCACCTGTCCAGGACTTAGGACTTCCGCAAGCGAAGAATATCATCGCCGGCAATACCGTCATACGTGGCTCCTCCCACACCCAATACCATGCCTTGTCAAATAAAAAAAAAAATTATCATGTTCAATAAAGACCGCTTAGTAAACATACCAAATTTCAACATTCTATATTTAATATTTTTCGCATAAAAAATTGATGAAAAATCGAACATTTTTTGGCCCAACAAAGTAGAAGCCTCCCTGAAAACAGTTCAGATTGCTATATTAAATTAATTTGCGGAAAAGACATTGAATATCCATGATCCATGTCTTAATTGTCGATGCGCAATGAGTGAAAAAATGTAATCTTTGACATTAATGAAGGGACTTGCAGAAGTTCCTTCTTGACAAGCGAAAATCTTAGTGGGCGTTTGTTGGTCACTCGATCAAAATTTGCCACAAGAGAAATAACTAAAATAAAACAATAAAAAATCCGGGGATCTTGGACAATGGAAAGTGTCAAAATGACATCGTTGAAATCCAATTCAATAAAAAATTAAACAACATTAATTATATCATAATGCAGACACTGTGATAACGCGTAAACATCGTTCCATTAATGGCAATCACGATGATGATTGCCGATTCGATGCATTGCCTTTGATTCCGTTCGACTCGATAACTTCACCCACTCGCAATTACTAATTCTCACAATCACGGCTTTTCGACTTGACAACTCTTTCTAACAAGTGGAAAAATGTATTACCAACAAGAGGCAAAAATCGCCAGGTATTTCCGAGGAAAGGTATCGCCTTGGGTCCCGGCATTTTCGAATAAGCTTTAACATCCGATCGTTCTTGTACACCCGATAACACCGTTGAACAACTTCGATCGATCGATCGAATACTTTTGCAAAATTTGTACGATCTAGAATGTCTCGTGACGTTGCTAGTGAAAATTTTCATTGTATTTCGCGACATTGTTGTTCACTCATAATCCACTTGATATTACAATGCGTTGATTGCTAAAACTATTTTTTTTAAATGTACACTCTCTAATCGACGGCATTTGTGTGAGTCATACGCGACGACGTCTCAACACGACTGACGAGAAACTAAGCGATGCTCCCCAATATAACGGAGCCAAGATACGTTTTTTTTCCTCTGCCAACCGATCGTAAAATTAACAATTGTGACGTTTCGGCTTTACTTTTTACCCGGTGTAACATTTCCTAATTGCCAATTGTGGAATTTCCATCCACGGAAATGAGATATCGAGGATCGAGGCAGTCAGTCTTATCGAGGACTTCCATGATGTTGAAGTTTGCATCGTTGAAGTGCAACGATAAATAATTCTAATTGCTCAATTCTTTTTGGCCGATTTAGGCTGTAAAAATCACTCAAACATTTCCACGTGTTGAAACGGTCGATACAGCGGTTATGAAGTGTCGGATGTTGGCGTGAGACTGGGTTTGGGAATAAGAGTGGTGTGGGAGCGTGACAATATTATGATATAAAATATTATTAACAATATTACAATAATATTAAAATATTACTGTGGGAGCGTGGGGAAGGAGAAAGACAAAGGATTCAAGAATACGAGATGCAGAGTGTGCAACAGGGAAGAAGAAACACTGACGCACATAGAGGAATGCATGGAGGTAATGACACAATTGGACCAAGAGGTGAAAAGGAATTATCAGTGATGGGTGGAACAACAGGAAGGAGAAATAGCAGCGGGATGGAGCGCGGAGCTCTAAAAGGAAACAAAATAGTGGAGGAACTGTGTGAGGTGGTCAGGGAATTCTACAAGATCGGGAAAAAGAGGGAGGAGGAGACAGGGAGGGAAGTCTAGAAGGAAAAGTGGAGGAGAAATATAAATAACAGACAACATTGTAAAAAGAGAACTTATTGTAAAAAGAGGAACAGATGGGAGATTGTAAAAGCCCGCAAGGATGTACAAGTGGAAATAAATACTACTACTATTAAAATATTATTAATAATATTATAATAATATTAAAATATTATTATTATATTATTGTATTTTATTAAAATATATTATACTGTATATATATTTTTTAATTTTTCCTGTGTTCCAACGTATACCCTTGCGGGGGTATATATTACCCTTCCCAATTGAACCCTTTCCTATCACTCCCTATTCGCACTTCGCTAATCTAACCTAACTTCCGTTGCGTCCACAGCCGTCTTAAGGTCATGTAGCACACCGCTGTCACCGCTTCGAAATTTTAAACCCTGATTTCTATCAAACCAAACAATCAATTGTGATGAAATTTCTTGTGTACATGCAATATTGTTGCACCAAGAGCCTGACAGTCGGCATTTTTCCAAATTTTGAAGAAAAAAAAAAGTGCAGATCGTAGTTATCATAGGATAAATTGTGAATTACTAACTGATGCGCGAACTTTGTGCAAATTTCAAAACCATCGGTCTCTCGATAATGAAAAAACACACATTTTGAGCTTTGTTTTAACTCATTTAATGGAAAAATGACGGAGCAATAGAGTTTTGAAATTTGTTTACATAAAAGTAGCAAAATTGTACAAAGTTCAAAATATTATCGACGATCGCGAAAATCTAGTTCATCTGTTTTCTCACTGGCGGCGCTCAGCTCGCATTCTTCGTGTAACCGACGGTGCTCGTATCCTTCCGGAACTACAAATTGTTTTTTAACAGATCGGATACGGCAGCAATAACGTTGTATATTTGTTCGGTTCACATGCAGTTATTGTTTTCGTGATAAGTTGCTGCGTACGCTATACATTCACAAGAATTATTCTAAATTGGTGGGTTTGGCCTTATAGAAAATGAGCGCTGCGCCATCCGGCGTTAATAAGCGGCGGCTCATAGCTAAAGACTACGAGCTCTGCACTACCGCCGTGACGGGAATCCGCGTCGAAATTTTCTGGCCTATGATATGGCCATGGCCTTAACTCGAAGTACCGCCGGAGCCGAACCCCGATCCTATATCCACCAGTATCGCTTGAATATATTATAATATATTTTAATGTAAAACAATAAATTGTATTATTCAACACCGCCAAAGAATACGTAACGGCAAAAGGAGACGTTCATTTTATAATTTCATTCAAAACCAATAAAAATCAACTAGAAACAACTCTTCACTTTTCTCTAGTGACGGAGTATTCGGAATTGGAAAGTGAGATAAAAATATTCTTGCCATGTCGAACGAATTTTGATGCTTATACGACAACGTAGGCGTAATATATTATTCTGTACAGTTATACCTTCGGATTTTTGCATACAAATTGTAGATCCGGCATACGATGGTTCTTCATTCGCTATTTTAATTGCCAATAAAGTTTCTTTTTTTTCTTCACTTTTATGAATATACCACAAGTACGATGAGTAGCAAATAATGCATATCGCACACTGTTAAAAAAAATGTTTATCCGATTAAACTAGGATCTATTAAAGGCTAATTATTTTTTCGTACAATGCTAAAAAAAAATATTTAATTTAAATAGGATCTAGTTAAATCAAATAGGTTATTTCCTTGTCTCGCGGCCTACTACGACCCTATTTGTTTCAAATATATTGTTTTATTTGTTCAAGCTATTCTTTTTAAATATTATATATATATTCAAATTAAATAAATAAAGATTAGATTCAAATTAAATAAATGAAGATGAAACACGATATATTGCACGAATACGAGAAAGGAATATAGGTTCATGGCATAAAAGTTAAATTATTTTTCTTTTGTTTTCACTACACGGAGAGAATTAAAAAGTAATTTTTGTCGTGAATTTCACGGTAAAAATTACCGTGATATATTTCAATGTGGTGACAAGTGAGAAAAGCATAATAATTCGTATGCGACAAGTTTTTTTTAACTCACGTTACAGAAAATTTCAAATACGTAGCTAAAATTTTACTATACAAGAAGGGTAGCGCGCACGATAATTTTTACCGAGAGCACAATATATTTTCCTATAACACTCATTAAATTTTATAATAAATCTTAAAATAACTGTTATAAAGACGATACTTTTTTATAGACATTTTTGAAAGACATAAAATAATAAAATGCACAGTAAAATTTCGCTGATATTATATATTTTTTAAATTTAAGTTTTGCGTATTTTGTTACACATGAAAATTTACTAGAAAATCTGGTAAAATGTTCTATCTGAAGAAGAAATTTTATTTTATTTTCGTGAAAATCTGTGTTTTACTCAGTAATAATAAGCGAAGTTTCAGGGTTGTCATCTGGTTACCGTTACTGCACGGTAATTTTTAACATTTAATTCTCTTCGTGTAATAAGGATGTTATTTGGAAAAGAAAAAGGTATCGTCGTGCCTTTTATTAAGGGATTACGTGGGTTTGAAAATTTCAAAAAATCCAATTTTTAAATTTTATTATCTAATAGTACAATATGTCTAGAATATTCTCCCAATGTTTTAAGTCAATCGGAGTAAAAGTCTAAGAGAGAGAGCCTTTGGGAATTCCCCCCGTTGGGAAATTCTCAAATTCTCTCAACGCATTTTTCTCAAAATACTATTTTTGAAGTCAGTGGACACGATTTCTCAAAAACTAATGCACCGATCTTATTGAAATGTTGCACACTTCTTCAAAATAGCATTGACTAGTGATTGAACGAAGGTTTTTTTTTTTCGATTACAACTAATTTTACAAGGCTATACGTAGTGTTAATTGTACCAAAAATTGAACTATTTTGCATACAGCTCTGCCAAAAATTCAAATTTCAGTGTTTTTAAAAATCCTTCGTTCGATCGCGAGCTATACTTATCTATTAACAGAAAAAATTTGGTTTTTTAATTTCAGATAAAGCTATCATGAGTTATCCTGACCATCACGAGGACACTTTTTTTTAGCGGTCTCCGGAAACCAGGTGCCACCAGCTGAATTTCCCAAATTATTGGATGAAATTTTTTTTAAATAACGGAAATATGCTTTTAAATATCGGAAATATGCTCGGACGACGAGGGTCATCGATAAGTTTCATGGACTCTGTTATACACTCGCTCAGATGACAAATAATTTAGAACAATGTCAGATTCATTAACGACGCAAGATTACAAATAGTTTTCGATAAAGCGTTTTTCTCGAAACAACGTTTTCAAAATCTAGCTCCATCGTATCTCTAAAACTAATAAACCGATTCTCTTGAAATTTGAACCACATATTGTAAACATGATTCGCAACAAGATGACCCTCGATGGTTTTAAATTTTTGATTTTTACTCTTTTTTTTGTTGCGAAAAACTGCGAAAAAAACGCGTTTTTTTTTACTTTTTTCGTTTTTCATCTGTCATTTTTTTATTTTTTGATAA
The DNA here is from genome assembly GCA_963932345.1 of Ophion ventricosus. Classification (NCBI taxonomy): domain Eukaryota; kingdom Metazoa; phylum Arthropoda; class Insecta; order Hymenoptera; family Ichneumonidae; genus Ophion; species Ophion ventricosus. Next base: position 3,291,166 of record OZ010720.1, read on the forward strand.
AACTTTATATCCGAGGGTCATTTTGTAGCTGGTGTCATACGGAAACTAATGGACTTTGATTTTTTTGTTTCAGACAAGCCGTTGCCGAGTTGTGATGGAGCTACCTAGCCAACTTTTATATTCATATCTTTTATAAAATCCTCAAAAAAAAATCGCGAAAATAGCCTTTTTTTCGTGGCTCCAAAGTGGACTGGCCCCTTAAGGCAATATGGCACACCAATCCCACCGCTTAGAAATTTTAAACCCTGGTTTCTACCAAACCATACAATCAATTGAAAAGAAATTTGTTCTGTACATGGAATATTGTTGCACCAAGAGCCTGACTGTCGGAATTTTTCCAAAAAACAAAAAACAAAATTACAGATCTTAGTTACCGTAGGATAAATTGTGAATTACTAACTGATGCGTCAATTTCATGCAAATTTCAAGAGGATCAGCCTCTCGCTACTGGAAAACACACATTTTGAGCTTTGTTTGAACTCATCTTGTGGAAGAATGACGGAGAAATAGGGTTTTTTTTTTCAATTTTTTTGCATAAAAGTGGCAAAATCGTACCAACAAAGCTTGAAATATTATCGACGATCGCGAAATTCTAGTTACTCTATTTTCTCACTGGTGGCGCTCAGCTCGCATTCTTCGTGTTACCGACGGTGCTCGTATCCTTCTGCGGAAGCGGCAGCAATAACCTCGTATATTCGTTCGGTTCTGATGAGAATGAATGACATTTCGTAATCGCTGTCACAAAGTTGATTTGGTCAAGTGGATTCGTTTCGCGCTTACACTCATAGTATTTTGAGTTCAATTCCATAATCGGCGTTTGTATTGTTCAATGTTTTTTGACACTGTGAAAAGCGAGCGCTTTTCTTTCATCGATTTATATCCTGTTTTGCATTTCGGTACCGCACATACTTCACCCATGTTGACGATAATCCATGATTAAAATGGGACATAAATAATATTTAACACCTTTTCTTCGCATAATAAACAAAATGCATAAAAAAATATTATTAAAAGTGTAGGAGAAAACTACGAGCAAACATGTATATATTTTTTCGATGTAGTACTGAGGTTATGTCACGCACCGGGCCTCATCGTACCGATGAGCAGCGACGCGCAGTGGCGTTGATACGAATGAAAAACTTGTTCAATAAGGGTACAATTCCTCACCACTGAAATTCGCATTCTTTTCTAGACCTGTTATAAGACCGTGATTATGTCACAATATTACTACCACGCGACATAGCCTCACTTTTCGTGCAACGATAATAACATCGAAGAATTGAAAATAGAAACAAACTGTAAATCATGTTGGCTCGAAAATAGTATATGTCATGAAAACGTGCTAAAGCTCTAATCCAATGAACTGCATTCTCTCAGAACATGTACGAATGAAAATCTCTTGCTACGTTTTCATTTCTTTACCAGCGGTTTCCCATAAAATCGTGCAATTCAATAAATTCTCTTTAACTCACACAATGAGACTGCAAATGCCGGAGAATTGTTCAAAATCTTTATCGTCTCAACATTGATTACATTTCGCGAAACTTTGGTCGCCTTGCAGGTTAAAGATGTTCTTCGCAAGCCGCCACTTGCCCAGACTTTGGACGACGACGAGACATTTTTCGACAGTCCCCGAAGTCAAGAAATTCCCACCGTCGATAGAGCTCCTCGGTCAAAAGTATCCGACCGACAATTGGACGAACGTTACGCCAAAGATTGCTTCAAAATTGGGCAAAAATTTACACACAACCCAGTATCATCCTCTGTGTCACGTGCGGCAGATAATCGTCAACTATTTTTATGCCTCCTATCGCAATAGTTGCGGCAATCCGATGTTCAGCGTGCACGACAATTTAAATCCGATCGTCAGTGTGAATCAAAACTTCGATTCCCTTCTGGTGTCCGGGGATCATCCGAGTCGTGGTAAAAGCGACTGTTATTACGTCAACGAGGGTACATTGTTGAGAGCTCATACCACGGCTCATCAGTCCGAACTAGTGTCCATGGGATTGAACAATTTTCTCGTCATTGGCGATGTCTATAGACGCGACGAAATCAATGCCACGCACTATCCGATATTTCATCAAGTAGACGCCGTCAGAATATGCACGCGCGACGAAGTTTTCGCACAAGTCGAAAACGCAAGCGAGCTGGAATTATTCCAACGCGGCGGCAAAGAAAGCTCCGACAAACAGAACTGCCATACCTTGGAAGCCGTCAAGATCATGGAACACGAATTGAAGAACGCGTTGATCGGCTTGGCTCAGGAAATATTTGGAACTGGTAAAATCGATCAGGCCTACTTTATATGGTACTAGCTTTCAGTTGTATGAAATTTGGCCCGTTGTTACTTTATTACCAGCTGCACTCCTTATTAGGGGTTGTCTAAAAAAATCGTGCGTATTTTTTTTTTCGTATTCTCGTATTTTTTTTAGCACGTTCAGGCTACGAAAGTCACCGAAACATATTTGAGAACTCTTATTATAAAATTCTAGCAACAAGCTGGGAAAAAGCTTTTAGATTATAATATAAATGAAGAAATGAAACAACCAAAAGAAACTTTCGTTGCATTCTAAAGATGCAAACTATAATACCATTTCTTTATGTGGAAACATCCCATTGCGTAGAGATGGGTGTGATCATTGTTCAATTCCTGTTTTGAATTTGCTTTAGATATCAAAACGCGTTGGGTCGAACAATATTTTCCCTTCACACATCCCTCGTGGGAATTGGAAGTATACTTCAACGACGACTGGCTCGAAGTATTAGGATGTGGAATAATGAGACAGGAGATCTTGCAAAAGTCTGGTGCGAACAACCAAATTGGATGGGCGTTCGGTCTGGGTCTTGAAAGGCTGGCAATGTGTTTGTACAACATTCCCGACATCAGGCTGTTTTGGAGCAAGGACTCGGCGTTTTTGAACCAATTCAAAGTAGACGATCCGAAAACTCCGATCAAATACAAGGTAGCGTATTTCGTTGTAAGAAATAAACATAGATACAGTCTGTTAGACAAGAGCGTGTACGGTGAAACTTTAAAACTATTTGGGAGAAGCCATTGAAAAAAATAATACACACACACTACGTGATATGAAGCGTGTGGCTCTATTATTAAGTAGTTGTCGTACCTGACCCCGCTCGGGTGTAAGTCGATTTTTCGTGGACTTGTCACTGACAGAATGTAGGTTTATAGTGAGCGGACTCGCTTGCGCATGTATACGTGGCCAATTTTCTTACTGCGCGTCTTACATTTTTGTCTACTGCCCCCCCCCCCCCCCCCCCCCCCCGATGATACGTAGCTTAAAGCCTGCACCGGGAAATACACTATACACTGATGAAAACCGCATCCAATTCGGACCATTGGTTCCGAAGTTTATCGGGTACAGACAAATCGACAGACACTTCCGTTTTAAGGTATTGGATGGATGGATATTAAAAAATCGCCAAAATTCTGGAAAATTTGAGGATTTAGAGTTCTTGATAGAATAATAATACAAGAATTATTTTAGAATGTTTCACTAAATAATTTAGTAGTTACAAACACATGAATTTAACACGGTCGCGTATGGGAAAACAGCTTCTGCAGACGTTAATGATTGCAAAACGAATGGAACTAAATCGCCGTAAATTCGGAAAAATTATATCAAGGTTTAGGATCAAGCGATTGATTATGCTAAGTTTCAAATAAATCGACTGAGTAATTGTCGAGGAATTAATTGAAGTAATGAGGAGTATCGCCTTTTTTTAACGATGAATTAATAGCAATCATTGGAAAACTCAATATATATTGAGTTTTTGGGTAATTATTGATAATAATATAATCCGAATGTATTAATTAAATTTAAAAATTGAGATTTTTTTTGTTGGACAGTTGAAATAAAGTACAATCACTGACAAAAGCTCAGTCAAGCACACGCCATTATCGTCGAATTTGACTTCAATTATTATTAAAAGTGGAAAATGAACATTTCTAAGTGTTAATTTATTATTAAATTAGCTATTTGTGAGGCTAAACATGTACAACATGATCTAGACTTTATTCCACGATTCGCCCATTTTAGTGTAGAGATAAGTGGCCCAGTGGCCTCCACTATTAATAATTGTCTGGCATCATCGAGGCATACTTTCTACTAATTTCATGGCACAATTCAATGACAAAGACCTCCATATGAGTCGAATCTGTCGGAATAATTACTCGACGTTCCAGGTCTTTGTTGTCTAATGGTGTGGATAAACAAAAGAAAAGCTTCCCAAAAAGAAGCTTCGTCCGAAAAAAATTACCTTGCAATCGCCGTCCAAACATTCTTTCGCCCAAGTGAGTCTTTTTTCGACGTGCTTTTCGAACAATAGCGGTTCGTCTGTAACTGCTTTGCAAAGCATTTTCGTGGAAGGGTCCCCGCTACCTGCTCGCGTTCGAATCTACCCTTTAATCATTTTTAGGAAACAATATAGCCGTACACGCTTCTTTCAATCAGACTGTATATGTGGAAAAAACCATCAGAGTGAAATAACCGATGTCAAGAAACACAAAATATTTCTATAGCCCATCAGCGTGTATCCGCCGTGTTCCAACGACTTGAGCTTTTGGTTGCCGGATGATGGTTCTTACTCGTCGAACGATTTTTACGACATAGTTCGTGAAATGGCTGGCGATTACATCGAGCAAATAGAGCGAATTGATCAATTCACTCATCCGAAAACTCAGAGAATTTCTCACTGCTATCGTATCACTTATCGCCATATGGAGAAAACTTTGAGGCAGACGGAAGTGAATATTTTACACAAAAGAATTTCGGATGCAGCTGTCAGGCAACTCAACGTTGTCATAAGATAAGTTATTTAAAAAATTGTGTACATAAACGTTGATTGCGACTATTCTGTAGAAATTTTAGTCTCTCTTATTTCTGAAACTTTCCTGTCACTTGATTACTCGAAATGTCCAATTTCCCGGCGACGTTTTCCCCGTCGATGGACTCTATTCTTACGAAACTTTTGACGAATAATCGAAGTCGTCAAATTTCGATGGTCCGAATTGACGAAGTTTCGAATTATTTGTTCGTTGCGGATTTTTTAATGCTCCATCGCGTTAATTATTCGTCATGGAAAATAAAAATATAGAGTGAGAATCGTATTAAAAAATAATAACGAGCAAAACGAATATATTATTTTATTTTCGCACAATGTAGATAGAAATATATTATAAAGCAAACAGTTTACTATTGATAACTACTTAATTTATAGACTGACTCGATGTAATGCTTAACAGTCATTATGTTTCTACGAATGTAAAACATATGCAGGTTACAGGATATAATTCGTACGATTTGTCCCAATCGCAACATTTATTTGAAATTGAGTAACGTTACGAATTTGAAAAAAAAGAACTTTTTCTTCGTATTTATTAATATATATATATATATATATATATATATATATATATATATATATATATATATATATATATATATTAGGGTGTAGTATGCTATCAAATTCGAGAAGCATTTGAAGAAGCAATATGTAGAGTCTTTTTTTGTTTCTTTAACGTGTCTATTAAAATCACAATTATATGTCACACAATATCATTGCATCGAAATTATGACATTTGTATCGTACGTTTGTGTTACACGCCTTTGGATGAACGATTTTTCGGCAACTCGGCAAAATTTCGCACAACCCCCGGAAGTTTTTCTTTTCCAATCATACGAATTGAAAACTTTGCAGACAAACTTTAACTCGATTCGTCTCATCGACCATCGCGCAACCATAAAAATACTTTAATTCTTAGTTTTCTCAATTACTGCGCCGTTTTCTTTTTATTACTCGTTTACGATAGTTTCGAATAGCTCGGAGGTGAAAACTTCTTTCGCAAGAATTTCAGGATGTAAAGGGGCATACAGGAGACCAACGTAATGACAAGGACCTTCCAGAGAAATCCCGTTGTCTGTATGAATTCCGCATCTGTGAGCAAATTAAAGAAAATATGAAATGTAAGTCGATGTCATGGTCAAGAAGAAAGTGAAGAGAAAAAGTCGAAAAATCATAGTGAAGAGACACGGTTTTCTTACCGAAGTAATCCTTCAGAACAACGAGGGACAGCAGATAGAGAGCGAGGGATAGAACTTCAGCGATTATCATAATGTGATGCCATGTGCGAATTGTCAATGCTACCATTATTAATTCCGTGAGAACCAGAGCCGAAAAACTTATGGCCACTATGTGGATGAATTCGTCCTCGAACATTATCAGAGCACCGTACATTATAACGCCACCTAGGAACGAGAGTGATAATCGTCATAAAGAAATACAGTGAAACATCGTTTATACGTTTTGCACATATACATTTTTATCATTTATACGTAAAATTTATCTGACCCCGGCCGATTCTGCCTATAAAGAATGTAATAACGTTTCATTTCTACACTTTTCGAGCTTTACGTTATTCATTTCGTCCCCTAGCGTACGTTTCGAGGTCAGTTTGTTCTCAGTTCTAAAAAAAACAGACAAGTATAAAACAATTTTTAAAAATCGTATCTTGATTTATTCCACTGTAGAACTCGGACTAGTTAAGGAGATACGACTACTCCGTCAGGGTCAACAAAGAGACTAAATTTATGTTACCCCACGGGTGTTCTGATTTGTGTTAACCTCCGTTGAATATTCGCATTGTCGATTCCAACGTGCCAAATTTGTGGTAAATATTTTATTTATTGCATATTTATGAATAAAAAACTGAAAAATTATATCCTCAACGACTCTGGAGTCTTCACGACGATTTCCAAGCAGTAGCGAGATTCTGTAACTCGGTAGCGACCGTTTTCGTTATCGTTAGCTAGCGACAGCCAATAAGTGGCTCCCTTTCGTCTGATCCTGCATGCAATTGGCTGTCGCCTAGCCAGCGACAACGAAAACTGTCGCTACCGAGTTACAGAATCTCGCTACAGAGCTAAGTTATGCTCGCCAAACGAATCAGCTGTTACGCCCGACGTTGGCAAGTCTATGGGTACTATTTCGTCATTATGATAATATTCAACCGGAAGTTGAAACCGTTTTATAATGTAGTGCTTGAACAACACGGTGAAGTTCGAATTTTCGATTTTTTACAATATCTATTATGTCTAATTTATCAAATTTCAGTTTTTTTCAACGACCTGAGTTGGATACGTGAGCAGCAAAACCGTGATCACCGCACTTCCGGTCGATCGTCTCGATAAGACGACGTAATTCACTAGCTCAAAGTGCTCGACTTTGCAATTTTATTACGAAAGAACTGAACGGTCAATATAGCTCAAATCTTTCCAATGGGTGCATAACGTATTTGTCAACATCATATAAAAATTTCAGGGCGGAAAGTTCGGTTCGTCCCCGTGATCGTACCTCCTTAAATTAGCTATTTGTAAGGCTAAACATGTACGGCTTGATCTAGACTTGTAAATCCACGATGCGCCAATTTTGAACTAACTTTTTGCCCGACAATCCATCCAGCAATACATTAATACGACCATGTTTGTTATTGACTAGTCTAAACGTCAAAACTTTAACAAATTTTCGATTAGAAAAACCAAATATTAGCATAATAGAGGTAACGCTATGAAAAAATATTGCCATTTCCAAATGCTAAAGAATTTCCGCCACTGCATCGCACTTCTACGTTATTCTCATTTATACGTCATACTCGGAGTACACCTTGAACAGCGTATAACTGAAGTGTCACTGTAGCTGCAAATTTTAATCGACTTATCAATTACATTCGTATTGATACTTTCGAATTGTTTACCTTGATAAATACTGATTAGTATCCACATGAAGAAGGTTTTGTACGACAGCGAGCGTCCTTTGCTGAGTTCTTTATAAAGTTCCGGATATCGTATCGCAATCTCACCAGATACGTCTTTATCCAGCACGAGGGAGAAAACCGGAAACATGGTGTATATTGTAGCGTACCTAGGCGAAAAGAACCAAAAAAAAATATATATACATACATGAAAGACTTTCACAGTAGCCACCTCTGAGCAAATGTTTGCCACGAACGTTCAACCGTTTCGCCAATAATCTATAGCGCATTGAAAACTCACCCGACCATGAGGAAACCTTGGTACAAAGCAACAGACGAGAGATAAAAAACCGCTGAGAATACAGCCTGCATAGTGGAGATTATAAGACCACGATGAATAACGAATTGACTGAGAGAGGCTGATCGCTTGTAACTTCGTCGTCCGTGCACCAGTAGAAGATTCGCCAAATGACTGAACTGAGGGATCGAGAAATCTGCGGCGAGGGAGGCCTGCCTTCCCTCCAATCCTTCGAGGCCTATGCCTATTAGGAATTCGTAAGCTCATTGGTAAAATCGACGTGGACGAATTAAGGGAGGGAAATCCTTTACAATATTCGAAAAAATCGATTTTTTTTTACTTTAAATATTTCGAAAGTATAATATATTCAGAGTATACTGGAAAATCGAAAAATCGAAATATGAAATATTTACGAAGTTATAGCACGTAGTCGAGAGCGCACCGGGGCCGCATGCTGTGAACTAGGAAAACCTTGAACGCGATTATCTCGAAATAGCATTTTCAAAAACTGCTCATGTCATAGCTCAAAAAGTTATTGATCGATCTGGCTGAAATTTTGGGAGGTTTCTCGCTATAACATTATCGGAATGAATATACCTAAAGTTTTAAGATTATCGCGTAAACAAATTACTTTTGTGGGGTAAACATTGTTGAGAAAATGGTCAAAAATATGAAAATTTGATTTAAAAGCCTACTCAATTTTTAATTTTATACGTTTTTATTTGTTTATAGGTATATCCTTCCCCTACACGTGTCAATAATCGAAAAATATTTACGATTTTTTTTTCGGATCAATAGAAAAAATCCGACAGAGCACTTTTCGATATCACGCGAAAGACGCCTAAAGGACACCTTATAACGACGCCATTTTGTTTTGTTTAAAATTTTTTTTAAATGGAACTCTTGAAAATTGTAATAAGATAATGTCAAATTTAAAAAAGGATGCGATTATTTTATCACCTTTAAAAAAAATCTTGAAAAATAACTCATTTTCGGGTGTCAAAGGGGTTTTCCCCCCTTAAGGTAGCATTCTAGTCTAGAAATTCGCCTCAACCCCTTTTTTTCACGTTCATATTGACAGGTCCATCAATTATTCAATATTTTTTGTTTGTTCTTGGAACAACAATAAAAAGACTAAGAAAATGGATACTAAAAATATATTTTTTAAAATCAAGCCCAAAGAAACGCCCGAAATTTAGACTTCTATAACTAGAATACTGCCTTAAGATTTTTTCTATCATAGTGTCAAAGTCGGCAAGACGAGAAGAAAAAAAAACATTACCAGCATCCGCAGCCTGAATCATAGACACGTCGTTACCACCATCGCCAACAGCCGCTGTTCTTTTTCCCGTATGTCGCTGAATGAGCGTAACGACCTCGGCTTTCTGCGTGGGCGAGCAACGACAACAGACGACCGCCGGTGAGCCACACGCGAGTTCCATAAATTCCGGCTGGTAATATTGCAAACAAACTTCCAACGAATCTCCGCTGATTACCAAGGCACAGTCTTGCTTCTTGCGGAATGTGTTCAATTCCAAATGTGCGTCCGTTCTCGTAACGACAGATTTGAAAACGTGTAGACCCTGCGTCCGGGATACGAGTCGCGAAGATTTCGCGATGCAGGTAGCGGTTTCCAATTTGTCGCCGGTCAACATCCATATCTGAAAGTTTTCGAAACGAACGTGATTATTGTATTATTGTCCGTTTTTACTCAACTGGATGGCAGTAGTTAGAAGTAGTAGTAAGAAGTTTTATTTGCATCGCCTTTAGGGCTTTTTACAAAACTGTTACACTGTTATAGATCTCTCTCTCTCTTATAATCAATCATGACTTTCCTTTTTTTGTTACAATCTTTAATTATCTCTAATTTTCGTCACATTATGACTTATCGCTCTGCTTTACCATCACTCCTCTTTTCTTATATTCTCTTACTATTTCACGAAAGAATTTACGCATATTTACATCTATCTCCCCTCTCAGCATCCCTATTCATTTATCTTCTATTCCCTTTCTTGTCCCTTTCCCCCTCTACCCACATCTCTAAATTTATGTTGTCGCTTCCTTAGATATTACTCCTCTTCCTTTTTCACACGTGATCAGGTGCTCCATTGTTTTCTAAGAAGTCTGTCTTAGAGTCTACTACCTTAAAGAATTAAAAAAAAAAATAGTTTACCTTGATTCCCGCGTTCCTCAGTAATTCTAGAGTCGGTCTCACTCTATCCTGTAACCGATCCTCGACACCGGTTACGCACAATAGCTCCATTTCTCGCTCGAGACTCTCGACCACCGCAGCAACTCTTGAGGGCCTGTCACTGACGCACATGCGTGCCGCATTGTATCTGAAAATAACGCAGAAGATTATTGCCGTCAAATCTTTTCGACCACGACCCGGACAAAATGAGGGCAAAACCGAAAAACAAATGTTGTATAGACATCACGAGGTCGGTAAAACACGAGGCCTGATAAAAATGGTGCTGGTTACGCCAGTGTCTAAGTTTCATCCTGTTAAGCAGGTACGATCATAGGGACGAATCCAACTTTCGGGCTTGAAATTTTTATATGATGTTGACGAATACGTTATGTACCCTTTGGAAACATTTGAGCTATATTGACCGTTCAGTTTTTTTCGTAATAAAATTGCAAAGTCGAGCACTTTGAGCTAGTCAAGCACGTCGTCTTATGGAGACGTTCGACCGGAAGTGCGGTGATCACGGTTTTGCTGCTCACGTATCCAACTAAGGTCGTTGAAAAAACTGAAATTTGATAAATTAGACATAATAGATATTGTAAAAAATCGAAAATTCGAACTTCACCGTATAGTTCAAGCACTGCATTATAAAACGGTTTTAACTTCCGGTTGAATATTATCATAATGATGAAACAGTACCCATAGACTTGCTAACGTTGGGCGTAACAGCTGATTCGTTTGGCGAGCATAACCTAGCTCTGTAGCGAGATTCTGAAACTCGGTAGCGACAGTTTTCGTTGTCGCTGGCTAGCGACAGCCAATCACATGCACGATCAGAAGAAAGGGAGCCTCTTATTGGCTGTCGCTACCTAACGATAATGAAAACGGTCGCAACCGAGTTTCAGAATCTCGCTACCGCTTGGAAATCGTCGTGAAGACTCCGGAGTCGTTAAGGATCTAATTTTTCCGTTTTTATTAGTAAATATGCAATAAATAAAATATTGCCACAAATTTGGCACTCGGGGATCGACAATACGAATATTCAACAGAAGTTAACATAACTCAGAACACCCGTGGGATAACATAAACTCAGTCTCTTTGTTGACCCTGAGGGAGTAGTCGTACCTCCTTAACGGAAAATCGCGTTCCAAAAGGAGCGTTTCGTAGATGGGCGATAGCGTTACCTTGTCTCGAAATCAAAATACTGCTCCTCGGTAAGACTCTTCTTCGCTACCACCAAAGTTCTAAGGCCCTCTCTCGCCATATTGCCACACTCCTCGTCCAGCCAATCGTTGTATTGTACGATCCCCGACATGACAACGTCGGCGCCTTTAAGATAAAATACAATTTCCGAGCTCGACTCTTCCTTGACGATAATTCCCATTCTCTTAGTTTCCGAAGTGAACGGGAATATTTGCAGTATCGTGTAATTCAATATTTGTCCATTGACCGCCTTCAACTGGATAGAATTGAGATTGCGTTTGAAAAGTGCAAGGCCCATTTCCTCGGTCCATTTGACCAGGGCCACTTCGTCGGGACTAGATGCTTGATAATTTCGCGTCTGTTCAGGATAGTAATGCTGATCCGACTCTGTTTGACTGTAAACGAAGTTAGAAGAAATACTAACAAAAAAAGAAAACAAAACCGAAAGTCAGTGACAAAAAATTCCTAAAACAAATCGTGTACCTCTGTATCGATCCGGTTTCGCCGGTTTCCACGCTCACCGTATCGAGAATATTCGTCTTGGCCATATCATCGTAAACCGGCGTTACATTGTGGCATAGTGCCAACGCGTGGACCGCGTCGTAAATCCTCGTACTTTCGGAACGTCTGACTTTACCGCCGGTTTGAACGATCACGTTGACTTTGCCAGGTGAATTTTCCGATTTAACGCTCGAGTAATAATTCTTCAATACGGCCATTATATCGTCGAATGTTTCTTGCACGTATGACGCAGTGCCGAGATGTAATTTTTTAAAGACCATTTTGTTTTGTGTCAGCGTGCCTGTTTTGTCGCTCAACAGATACGATATGCGTCCAAGCTCTTCGGGTATAGTTGTCGTACGCACTACCGTGCCGCTTATCTCTTTGTCCCGTTGTATGCACCAAGCGTAAAAAGTTTTGCCCATGTCGAGATTTATTCGCAAACTTATCGGTATTATGTACGAGAAGAGAAGCACGAATCGGAACATATAGCACCACCAAGGTCCCCCGAAACCCTTGAGGCACATCATCACGAGAGCGAGACCGATAACGGCGCAAAACAGTACCTGGATGTGAAGAGCAAAAAATAAAAACAAAGCATTATTTTCGAGCTTTTACTTTGTCGCCAAAGCTCGATCGTTACGGAATATTATTGTTAATTGTTATATTTTAAGGTTCGCTATAACGGCTTTAGTGTTATTTAGTTAAGAAAAAATAGGGTAGGTTTGGGTAGTGCTCCGACACCACCTACCCTACTCGATCCATGGACAACTTGACTTCAAAGATTATATCAAGATGAACAGAAAAAGATTTGATTAACATTAATAAAGAAGATAATGAAGCAATAACTTAATTAATGGTTAATAATAAAATAAGTAGATTAATAAAAACATTTGATTTTTATTTCATACTGTTAATATGGACAGGTGCCTGTCCATATTTTCAGACCAGTCTGGAAAGACATTTCGCGAGTTAAAAAAAAATGTATTACAAAGGATATACTTAATAAGTCTGATTGTTACCAAATATAAGAAAACAAATGCAATGGTGTTATTATTCTTGTTTTCTTACAATAATTTCTCTTATAGAATGACTTAAGGTGTCCATATATGCATTTTCATTCACCCCCCTTCCCCTAAATGAGATTTGGTAAGATTCTGCCAGATCCCTCCCCCCCCCCCCCCCCCCCCCCATTTGGAACTTACGTAATTAATGGACGTCCCCTAACAAATACTCATATGTATAAGTGAAAGTATTAAGAGAAATAGAAGACAGAATAGCAATGATAAGGGAACGGATAGAATTGAAAACAATAGACGAAAAATTGTTTTTTGAAAGTGAAAGTATTGAGAAATAGAAGACACAATAACAATGATAAGGGAACGGATAGCATTGAAAACAATAGACGATTTATTGTTTTTTTTTTTAATAGAGTTACGCCACTTTTAACGGGAGTCGGTAAAATTCCGAGTTTTGCACATTATGTTTAATCACGTTTCGCGATAACAAAAACGGGAAAATAAAATAAAGATTTGTAATCGTTATGTAGCCGAAAACACCACCTCTACAATGCTCCCCTCATGAACTTTGCGCGACTTTTTTTTACCGGAGTTATGACTTTTCAAAGTGGAAACACGCAATTTTTGCTTGATTGTCAATAACTCAATAAAAAAAAATCGTAGAGAGCTTGCGAAAAAAAATATTTTAAAGCGGAAAGATTGTTCTTCAAAACCACGTAAACAATTTTTCAAAAAAACAAAATTCCCTTCCCCGTAAATATCCTCAAAGTTTTGCAATTCTTTTTCAATTTCTGCTTTTTGTAGTTCAACGGGTGAAAAAAAAAATTGAATCGACATTTCTGAAAAGCAGAATTCACGCTTCAAAATGTTTTTTTTTTCTACCGGTATTTTCTACTGAGATATAGCTGTTGAGATATGATGAAAATTTTGGCGAAAAATTAGCGGTGCTTTAATTGTTGCGCTCAGTGTATATATGGATTTATTTATGAAATTCGCTCTATTTTCGCACCTTTGTCAATTGATTGATTTCTTGATCGAGTAAACCAATTTTTGATCTCGGTGCCGAATGATTCATGAGTGAACGAGTTTCCTGTCCGGTGTAGACAACGACACCAAGCGCGGAGCCGGAAGCCACAGCTGTATTTGCCCAGAGCGTATTATCCACGCCGAGACTCTCCTCGCTACTAAAGCCGTCATCCTGGAATGAAGAAACCGTGAGAATAACTCCCCTGAATTGATAAGCCGCTTTTTCTCTCACGGAAGATTGTTTTTTTTTTTCCCCCAAGATTGTTACCCTCGTAAAGGTGCCGATGAAACCATGAATGTCCTTCTGAGGCTTCTCAACGTACAGACTCGCTTTTATCTCGAACAGTTGGGCGTCGTTATCGAGTTTTTGCGTTGCCGGCACTGCGAGACGTAACTTCCAATCCGTTTCTCCATCCAATTGATCCGTTCTTACGAAACAGGCTCCGGATTTTTCAGTTGTACGAAGTAAAACCAAATCCGCCGGGACACGCTGACCTTTCTCGACGATCACCTAATTATCGCGTACAACGATTTGTATTGTTATCAGTAGTTTCCAGGTATCGGCTATAACTTTTTCGACTATTTTGGCATTTTTTTTTTTTTTGCGAATTCGTAATATTGATGGAGTATTCTGGTCTAGAAATGAGAAAAAATCGATTCTTTTTGGCATTTTCTTAAGGAGTTTCGGGACAGCTTGTGTTTAGGGAGAATCACGGCCATATTTAGGGGCCTATAACTTTTTCAGTTTTAATTTTCTTTGTTGTGATTTCTTGAAACATAAACAGACTAAAAAATGCATACCAAAAATATATTTTCCTTTATCAAACCCGAAAAAATGCCCGAAATTTAGGCCTCTAGACTAAGAACACTGCCTTGGCATGAAAAAAAAAAAAGAACCGCTATAACGCTCACCATATCGCCGACGCGGAGTTTTGAACTCGGTACAGATTCAGGAGTATCGGAGCCTTTCACGAGCCTGTAATACTTCTGACCATTGACTTCTTTGTCCCTCTTGTATCGTCGAAAATCGTCGACGGCTTCGCGGCAAATCGTCACAGTCAGCACGAAGCACAATGGTCCCCAATAAGTGTACAAATATCCGATTCTGATGTCCGGTATGAACTGAGAACTTGCCATTATCAGAAAATAGAGATTCAAGAAGAATTTGAATTGTTGAAAGAGGACCTGCAATAATCAAGATGTTTACACGAGTACGGAAAAATATACATCGAACGATCGGCAGCGAGTCACGAAAAACGCACCAGCGGTAAAAACGTAATGATATTGTATTTCTGGTTTCTTATGACATTGGTGGGAAATTTTTCGTGCATCGGTTGTCCTATGTGAATTGTCCTTGCGCGCAATTCTCGCTTTCTGCAGCATCTTCGCCACATCCACGTGCAACATCTGCAAATCATTCGGATTATCAGTAGAGTTCCCACGTTGTGTCGTATCAATTATTTATTTGCAAATAACTAAATGAACAATTGAAGATACAGGACCAAAAAAAGAGGTATAAAAAGCTGCCAAAGGGTTCGAACGAAAAATGTGTTAAGATATTCCTTTCACGAATTCGAATATTTAACAATTAACTGATTTTCGTCTACAATTATTTCGAGCCAAGTTACCGTATATAAAAAAAAATGACGACATTAAAAATCGTTCATTTTATGCAGCACCTTATGAAGATGACATGGTGGCTACATTTCTATCTAATAATTTATACAGGGCTACTGATTATTGGTCATATTCCCATGTAAGTGATGCTTTGTGCAAAAGTGAACCATTTTCGAAATATTATTTTTATAATCTCTTTGTAAAGTGAAAGGTAGGCAACTTTAAAAATTAATTTTGAAAACTGTTGTATGGAATCGAACTTTTTTATTATTTGTAGTTTGAGGGCTCAGTAACAAAGAATTATGAACAATAAAATAACAATAATTTGCAAACATTTGTTAATTAGGGGTCCAATACTCTGCAAATCTAATAATTCTCGTAATTTTCTTTGATAACAGTGTAGGCTTTATTTTTTTTAAATCATTAAGTTACTTAGTACAATTTTTCTGTCCTTGGCAAAGTCACAAAATATTAGACATTAAAAAGATCAATAGGAGAGTTCAAAAAATGGAACATTGCAGTTTTGTTGATAGCTTTGACAAAAGTGTGTAATAAAACAATAAATACATAATTAAAAAAAAAATTTGGTCAGAAGGTTTAAGAGAAGTATTTTTTGGACCATCTTTGTTATCCGGTTTTCGATGTTATAATTATGAATTAAGACAACGGTGAACACCAGGTCTATCGTATTTGTTGTTTTACTACACCGTTTTTCTTAAAACCATACACAAAACTGCAATGTTCCATTCATGAAACTCTCCTGTTCATTTTTTTAATGTTGTATATTTTGTGACTTTGTCGACAACTACAGAAAAATTATGCTTTGTTTTTCTTAATGATCCACAGGCTAAGTAACTTATTGATTTTTGAAAATTACAAAAATTATAAAACTTGCAGAGTTTTGGATTCCTAATTCAAAAATGTTTGCAGATTATTCTTCTTGTTTTATTATTGATCAAGCTCAAGCTACAAACAATAAAACAAAGTTTAATCCCATACAACAGTTTTTTGTAATTAATTTTTTAAGTTGCGTACACTTCACTTGAAAAAAATAATATAAACAATATCGCGAAAATGGTTCAAGTATTCAAAAAATTCTGAAAATCCCGTAACGACAAGGAGGTCAATGAATGTTTAAAGAAAATATTAATGATAAAACTTAGAAAAATGTGACTAGCAGATTTTTCGTGACCGCGACTATTCAGAGAAAATGTAAAAATCTCTGAATCTACAAAATGAATGCAAATTTTTCATTTCAGTATATCGTTGGGTATAATGATTGATTGTAATTTATTTTTATTAGGCACCACTGTAATCTACTAATGATTCAAAAGGGGCCCTGGCTTATCCGTCCACAAAATATGGCTCTCCGCGAAAGGAATACCTTAAAGTATAACAGGCAATAGTACGAAGAGATTGTAGAACATGCCTCTTGATATCGTCTTTCCACCACGATTCACCCGTATTTCTCATATTTTCCATCGATTTAGTTATCAATTCAATTTATAACTCGAAGACGGGTATCTGCCGGTTGAAATGCAAGCTTCTCGTCAAATATCTTACGCGCAACTAACATCTGTGCACGGACACCTAGATAAGAGGTGTATTACAGTATATCACGACGTTGAAGTTTCCATCGTTGGAGTGCAACGATGTTTTTTTTTTTCTTAATTTTTCATTCATTTATTTTTGTACATTCTGCCTTGAAAAGTTAGTTTTGATATTTTCATTTTACAGGCCATGTGGATCCTATAGTGGCCTAAATGTTACGTTTTGCTCGATACAAATGTATCGAGTATCGAAAAACTTTTCGTTACTCGATACAAAAGTATCAAGCTATGGTTGGAGATCGCGACTTTTGTATCGAGAAGCAAACATTTATTCGATACTCGATATTTGAGTATCGAGTAACGAAAAGTTCTTTGATACGCGATAAAAAAGTATCGAGTATCGTAAAACTTTTCGTTTTACTCGATACAAAAGTATCGAGTATCAAAGGATTTTTCGTTACTCGAAACAAAAGTATCGAGCGATTGTTGGAGATTGCTACTTTTGTAGCGAAGTATCGATTGAATTCTTGTTGCTCGATATATTTGTATCGAGTATCTTTAATCGAGTTTGATACTGAAGTAGCTAGTTACTGCCAATTCTGCTCTAGAGGCCAAAAAAAGGGCGTATTTTGTGATTTTTTTTCAGAGAAACCATAAAATAAATCGTACTTACAATTCAGGGTTTTATTATATACGAAATTGACTATACAAATGCCGCCTTTATTTCTGAAAGGTCAACGGCCGGACCAACAACTCCTATAATTTTTCAGTTATGATGAGCCACTAAAATTTTTTCGATTACATATAAGAATAGCTATAGAAGTACATAGGATTTTTTTGATATATTGTTTTTTGTCAAAATGGCGCATTTTTAAAACAAAAAGTATAAAATGCCATGAGAAAATCGTCAGAAAATTATTTATAAAAAAGGAACTATGCAATATAATGAAAAAAAATCCTACGTAGTGCCTCAGAAAATGTAATTCTAAATATACAGTTAAAATTTCAAGCGAATCGGTTGAAACTTGTTTGAGTTATGATTCCGGCTGACTTGAAAAATGCAGTTTTGAGATAAACGCGTTTAAAGGTAGTAGAAAGTCACGACATGAATCAAGAGGGCTTGCGCTAGAATTCGAAAATCGAGTACTTAGAGATTTTTCACACCTATAATCTTTTGGAATATAATTTTATAGGTACTAAGGTATATTTTTAACAAAAAAAAAAGGCGATTTTTGAAAAATCCTAGAGTAGCTTAAGGACTTAATAGTCCATTCGCTGATCGCTTTATCCTACTTGAGGCCATGTGTCACACGTTCAGTCGGTAAAAATCCTACTGCCAAGTTTTCTCCTAGACGGATCATATTTCGGACAAAAGAAGAGAAAGCTGTTGTTCCTCGTTCAACAGAGCGCAATGTGTTTCTTTTCTTTTTTTCCAAAAATTCAGCGTTTCAGAAATCATTGGGAATCTGCAAATCATCTATCTCCTCTCGCACTCATGGCCGCTCGGTCGGTGTGACGGCCTTAACATCAGACTGTTTCGTTACATCCGAAGCATCTTGCTCGGTCTCACGTTATTGCGGTGCAAGTGTCTATTCCGACAGTTCTTCGCACAATGCGTATTAACATTAGACAAGTAACAAATTTTATACCAATGATTGAGAAAGATTGGAATATTTGTTTGAATATTGACATTTCGACAAAGGATCATTTGACCATTGACGAAGAAAACAGACGATCGATCGGATTGAATTGGCAAGCTACGTCACCTTGTCCAGGCGCTGTCATATCGCGGTTTCGATATCAAAGGAATGTCCTCCTTTGACATCCTAATAACATTGCTCGTTGTCTCCATTTATAACCTCATTGCGTACAGTTCAATCTTATCGTTTCACTTATCCTCTTATCGTTTTGCCGCCGTTTAATAACAAATGTCGAATTCTCAGCGAAACTTTTGGTTGTCACCTGTTTTTATTTTTATTTTTTTATCGATATACAAATAACGCGTATACTTTTCTCTGCGGAGCCCAAACTAGTCGGTTGTTCGAGACGTCACCCTACCTACGATCACTTTTGATATAGAAAATCACTGCGATATGGCAATGGCTTTGTTTACGCATGGTAATGTTCCCGAATTTTTTCTCGCGTTTCTGCGCGTGCGCAGTAAACTACGGATATAATTACGGTAGTCGCGTTGAATATCGACGAGTCGCTATTTCGGTATTGCAAGCCGAGTACTTGTTTTTTTTTTTTTTTTTTGCTTACGAACGCTTCTCGTGTCCGAGAGATCATCGGAATGAGATTGAGTTATTTTGTTCGTTGTAATCTTGCGTTATCAAAAGGTTGTCACGTTGATGACGCATCCGTGAGGTTTCGACCAATCGTGTTGCTCGGCTTTCGTTCTTCGAGCGACGGGATTGGTCGAAACAGTTACAATAAGTTACTAGAAAGAGGAAGGATCATTGGAACAGAATCTTGGGGAAAAGAGGCATACAAGGGACAATTCTAAACAAATAAGGAAGTGAAAAATAGACGCAACATTGACAATAAACTGAAATTACTTTGTTGTATATTAACCCGTAGTGTGCACACCTTCACAGCGAATCATTTCTTGCACATGGGGTCAATTTGACCCCAGGCCATTCTTGACCTCGAATATCTCGGTAACGATGCGCTTTTCGAAAAAAAAAAGGTTGAGTCACTTTTTGCAGTGAATCGATCAAACTTTAAGGCCGCTAAGTTAGATTTCCAAAAAAAAACCTTTTATAATTGTTCAAAAACGTGCTTAAAGTTGATGGTACGCGAAAAAAGCACTGTTTCGGTAAAAATTCTCGTAAAAACTACAATTTTGAGTTTTTAAAGAAAACCTTTTAGGGTTTTATAGAGAAGGGTCCACGTTTTAAGGAAAAAATAGTCCGCTTTGCAGCCCTTCCAAAAAGTATATTTATTTTGGAGTATGAAGTTGGCCGTTTTTCAGGGTTCGTGAAAGAGGGAAAATGAGAGATTGCAACAACTATTTTAAGGGGACGCTTACCTGTAAACGCTATTCAGGTAAGAAAAAAATGTTGGGGTCAGGCTGACCCCGGATGCACACTAAGGATTAATATCTTTATTAACTTCACAAGATAATACTTCTAGCGCTCATTTATGTAATTTATGCTTCAAGTGCTGCCAACTGTTTCCAAAGGCGCGTAAACATAACCTCACAAATTTTCGAGCAGCGTTTTCTGACCTATTGGGATCTGTCAGATGGGCGGAGCCTAAGACCAAGTGGCACGACGCTCCAACCGCTTCGAAATTTTGAACCCTGGTTTCTACCAAACTATACAATCAATTGTGATGAAATTTCTTGTGTACATGCACTATTGTTGCACCAACAGCCTGACGGTCGGCGTTTTTTTTATTTTGAAAAAAAAAAAAAAAAAAAAAAAAATTACAGATCGTAGTTGCCATAGGATAAATTGTGAATTACCAACTGATACGCCAACTTTATGCAAATTTCAAGACCATCAGGCTCTCGATACTGAAAAAACCACACATTTTGAGCTTGGTTCGAACTCATTTTATGGAAAAATGACGAAGAAATGGGGTTTTGAAAATGTTTTACACAAAAGTAGCAAAATTGTACCAACAAAACTCCAAATATTATCGACGATCGCGATATTCTTCGCGTTCTTCGCATTACCGACGCTGCTCGTATTCTTCCGGAACCACAAATTGTTTTTTAACAATTGTCAAAAAACAATTTGTGATAAATAACATTTTTTTTAGAAAAAACTAAATTTAGAAAAAACAATTTGTGATAAAAATAAGTTATTATGGGCGGATTTTTTTCAGAGATTTTTTTTCTTATATCTTCATATTTGGTCCTCAGTGTCTTTTAGAGCGAGAAGTTACGGAACATGAATTGAACGATTCCGTCACAATATCCCACGCTTTATCTTTCATTCGCCACGTAATAGCGTTTGTTTTCTTGCATTCAATAATTTTCTTGTTTTCGAAAATTATTGAGACGAGAGTGTTTGTTTCATCCACCGAAAAATTTGCGCTTCTTACCCTTTTTGTTTTTAACTTATCAGCCATCTATTTACAATAAAATAAAGAAATAATGACACATTCTACGTATGTCTACAAATAAATAAAAAAAACAATACTTACCGTTATTTAAAGAAAAAAAAACACTTTTGATCTTTATTAACAAAGCGAAATAAAACAAAATATTCTTTTCTTTTGGTGTTCACTTGTATACCGACGACCAGAAGTTGGGTTATGTTTTTGACATACCGATTACACGTGAACATAGTCATCAAATACTTCCGGAAGTAAGAATCGATACATATAGCTGGCTAACTGACAGTGGATTAAATAACGGTAGAACCACGGTCTTACATACAGGTCTGGAAACTCCAGTGTAAGGGGTAGGTAGCTTATTGAAGAGAGTTGGTAGTTCACTAGTCGCCACTAGGTTCGTTACGATCAGAATACCCGCTGTGGTGCGGCCGGGGCGGGGGTCAGACAGAGACAGCACTAGTCGGCCATGCTTCTATTTCTCTATCTCTGTTCCACCTTCATATTCGTCACGCGCATATTTATTATGAGTTCGAAACACTTTTAAAACAGCCAGGAAAAGGCATTAGTCCTGTCAGTTTCGATTAATACAATAAAAAAAAATATGATCCTAATCGTAATCAAACCATAAACTTTCTAAATCCAAGCGAACGTAATAAGCATATACATACGATTCTGAAGCTGTCACATTGCATATGAGCTTTGACGGAGTGGTTCCGTACTCCCCTCATACTCGCCTTGTAGGCTCAAAGCCACTAGGCTCAATTTTTTTTTCTTCCATCCCTCGTTCCCGTATTTTTTATGCAATTTAATAAAAATACAAATGCAAACAATTCTCTGATATTTTTTATTCATGTACGTGCATTTTTTTTCATATCGAGGTAAGCAGAATGAATCCTTTCAAACTTTTTTACGTTGCCCCTACATATTTTTTTTTTATTGTTGCAAGTGTTTCGGTTGTCAACGGTACTGTGTCCAAAACGCAGAAAAAACAACAGTTATCAGCGACTCAGCGACACACGTTTTCAACCGCTCACTCCGTTGCTCGCCGTATTGAGGTTATGTATGTCCGGGTTGCGGAACCGCAGCGACAACTAGTGGCGGCGCTAGGACCGAAATTTGCCACGTTAAACGACGCACCTGCTAGCGGCTGCCAGCATTAGAGTTTCCAGACCTTGTATGTAAGACCGTGGGTGGAACAACGCTCACACACTTAACTGACGGTGAACTTTACTCGACCGTTAGTTAAAGGATACTTAATCTGAAGGCTGGAACCAGGGAGACTATAGGGAAGGAGTGCAAGCTTGGCCTCCCGCCGTGTCCGTAAAAATGTCGCCGCCCGTTAGTTTCTCTCAAGCGGCGCTGCTGCAAATAGGGACTCGGACATGCGTATGACGTATACAACTGATCATGCGGAAAAAGCACAAAGAACTAACAGCTGATACTTGTTGTTTTCGTAACCTCCTAAAACAAATGCGTAAAATTTAACAAACTTCCAAAGTGAAGCCTGTTTGTCCGTTTAAATAATCTCAGATATGATTCAACACGAGATCAGCAGAAAGCTATCTCCGTAAATTAAAAGATGAAAAATAAACAAAATCAGTGAAACGATTTATATATTATTTGACTACCACATTATTAGAAATAGTGAATAGTCCAAGTGATAGAGTAATAGTCGTGAGACCGCATGGTTCGTGGTTCGATTCTCGGAAGAATTTTTTTTTCCTCAGAAGCTGTATTTTATTTATTATTCTATCTCTCATTAAGTTCATCAACGATATTTGTTATTAAGATCCGATTAGAAGAATATATGTCTGAGACTCCTTCATAAATCTGTGAAATATTCGAGAATGTTGTAATAAAAAATATTGAATATATATTTATACTTATATTCATATTGACATTTATGTTAACAATAGTGTTATTATATTTTATCTCCATTGTAAGGCATTATTCTTGCAGGTTGCCATTTTTTTTATTAACATTGCAGTCATATTTTTCCTATCAATATTATCCATTAGAGAATTGCAAGAATGGCGAACTAATCAACTGTTAGCAGGTGGAGTCTTTTTTTTTCAGAGAATTCTAATTTGAGCCACATTCAATCTTTATTTAATTTTCGCTATACTCTTTACAGCTATTATCAGAAAAAAAAGGTCAACACGATTTGTCAACACGATGAGAGTTTGTCAACACGATGAGGGTTTGTCAACACGATGAGGGTTTTAATTTTTTGACAGACCTAAATGGCGCGAAAACCCTTTAACAGCCGCCATGACGGTCAGCTTCATGTGAGGCATCGATAGTATTACTATATACTACGGTTCATATTCTCAATGCGACGCCTATCGGCCGTACTCAACACTAACGCCCGGCGACAGATTTACGGACGTTTTGAATACTAGCGCAATATACGAAGCTTGCACTTCTTCCCTATAGTCTCCCTGGCTGGAACAACCCACCCAATGCGCAACTACGAAAGGGCCCGGTATCGAGCTACTGTCGTCATCACCGTGCCCGCGAAAATTTAAATCCCATATTACGAACTTCTTCATTATGCGCGTATTTCGAAGAAATCCGTCAAATTATTCAATTGGATGGATCTCGTTGCATCGCGTAAACGAAAGCTCACAAGTGGCAAAATAACGATACACACATTTTTCGTTCCCTCGGCGATAGCCGTTTATCAATAAGCTATTGTATGGAGAATACGACGCAATTGGAAGTTTACATACCCGCAGAGAATCTGCTTGAAGAATTTCGAACATTTGTTCATACGGCGTGTTCTCGCGATAAGCGGCCTCATACTATTTTCACTCGGTTGAAGAAGATAATCGGTCTCCTCGTCCATTTCGAAGTCTCGTTCTTCCGAACTCATACGCAGAGGCATTTCCTCTAACCTCATAATTTTTGTCAATTTTATCCTCTCCTCGTTTGCTCATCAATGCGGCGTTTTTTTTTTTTTTTTTTTTCTTTATCTTCAGCATCAATAATCGCTCACCTTATGGGGCAAATTCATTGCAAACGTAATTCCTTCCACACTTTTGTTCGAGTGTCTTTTATTTATTACGCGAGAACCGACGTATACGGTACACTGACACCTCGCGTTCGGTCCAGCGACACATTCGTTGATCAACGATTGTTGTTTAATGAAATTAATCGAAAAACTGCTTCTAACGAAGAAAACTCATTCATTTTGGTCAAATGAAAGGCCGCTCGATTTCGTACACCCATCGAAAAACATCTTCGCGCTATTTCATGACGTGTTGCAAAGATTTTTATCGCCCTACGCAAGATCAAAACAGATTATTGTTCCGTTCGCTGCCATCTTGAGCTGCCATTGAGCCCGCTGGGGCGCGCATGCGTCAACACGTTTTTTTTTTTGTTGTCGGTTTCTTCTCATTGGTACTTGGCAGCTTTCAACCCTCAATTTCGAACTGCAATTTCTACGTTTGATCATTTCGAACGAATGAAATTCCGTTTGAAACGGAATAAAGTTGTGCGGGAACGTTTAGTAATGTGAAAATTTATATTGAAGCTTCGTAATGGATAATTTTTATAGAAATGAGTCCTTTACACCTAAAAATAAATTAAGGGCCCAGTCCACTTTGGAGCCACGAAAAAAAGGCTATTTTCGCGATTTTTTTTTTAAAGATTTTATCAAAGATATGAATATAAAAGTTGTTGGGCTTGGTAAATAGTCTTGAAATACATTAAAAAAAAAATTTAATTCATTTTTATTCATTTTTAAGTACAAAAACTATAGTTTAACGTAACGCCTGAAAAATAGGTGGGCTAGGTAGCTCCATCACAACTCGGCAACGGCTTGTCTGAAACAAAAAAATCAAAGTCCATTAGATTCGGTATGACACCAGCTACAAAATGACCCTCGGATATAAAGTTTTATCAAAAAATAAAAAAATGGCAGATGAAAAACGAAAAAAGTACAAACAAAAAAAACGCGTTTTTTTCGCAGTTTTTCGCAACAAAAAAAAAGAGTAAAAATCAAAAATTTTTTAAACCATCGAGGGTCATCCTGTTGCGAATCATGTTTGCAATATGTGGTTCAAATTTCAAGTGAATCGGTTTATTAGTTTTAGAGACACGATGGAGCTAGATTTTGAAAACGTTGTTTCGAGAAAAACGCGTTTGAAGTTTATACTATGAAAAAACTCTTACCTAAACTCAATCGGCAATTCCTGCACCGTGCAAAATCCCTTCTGATTGCTCATAATCGTCGATTTCTTCAAGTCTTGCTTGCACTCGTTTGGTTCTGGTCTCTTTTGAGCACTCAGAACTGCGGCGCTTTGCAGAGCGAACACGCTCGTCATCGCGATTGTCGGCGAATCCGATGGCGATCGGGCCGAGTTTGACTTAGAGAGAGCTCGGATTTTCATAAAATTTTGACACAATATTTCTGAATGTGTGTACTTTCGAAAACGATAATAAAAAAAAACTATTTTTTGAAATTTTCAAAGTGTACTGGCCCCTTAAGAAAAAAGTGTATGGGAGAAAATCGATTCTATTTTTTTTTTTCGTCGTCCAGTATCAAATTGTAGCAGTCAAACTTTATATACTGTTAAGTATTTATCGTCTTTAGCATGACGAGGTAAAAACTTCTTGCGTATCCCTGCGGCCTTGGTGCCTACGATGCTCGAAAATTTTTAATTTCTGTATTGGATTTTTTTTCATTTTTTACGAGTTTTTTAATTGAAATTAATTTAGAATATAACATTCTAGTATAACAAACATAAAAAAACACACATTTTGGGCGTATATCGTTTTTTTTCTTCATTAAACAAATGTTCATATTTGGGTAACTAGAGACGCGTTCTGTTTTTTTAGGACTTATTGCAGAGAGAGAGAGAGAGACAGCTGAGCTCTTTGTCCATCTCTATCCGTGCTTTTATATGCCAGCTAGTGTGTACAAGCTTCTCGCACATGATGCAGATATTTGTCATCACTTTGGCTTCCTGCCAATAGGCATTCTTTCGGAAGAAGCCGGTGAAGCAAGAAACAAAGATTTCAAGGCCTTATATACGCGATTTCGCCGATTTTCGAAGGTACTTTTCTAGACGCGGTTAAAAAAAAATGACGCATGTATTGACAACATTTTTTTTACAGATCATTTATGCACATGGTTAAGTATATGTAAAAAAAAAAAAAAACAGAAATATTAACAAATGACGGAGATATAACATAATAAAGCAATGTATTTTTTTTTGCGCGCGCGTTGATGGTGAAAGTTCTCGGCATCGATGTGGGTGTCTGAAAAAAAAAATGAACATATTTATAATTGCATAATGAATGTATCTTCAGTGTGAACCAACAATATTATATTTAAAAAATTATTATAATAAAAATTCGAAACATTTTTTTACTCAATTTTCTGTCGGTATTTTATTTTTTATATTTTTTTTTATCATTGAAATGTTTGTTTCTGTGGTTCACACGATAGGTGATGATACTAAGAATATGTTGTAAAAATTTCAAAGCGATCTGAACCTTCGTTCAAGAGTTAGAACTTTCACAAGGTTCAAAAAAGTGAATCGTGGAAAAACGGCTTTGAAGTTGGCGGTCGGGCGCGCCGCGCGGTATCTATTATAAATGCAATCTTATCTTATTTAATAGCATCCTGGAATTGTTCAATTCTGTAAAAGCTTAAAATATTCCTAACCGTTCAGGCTAATGGAATCAAAAATTTAAAAAAAATGATAAATTTTGAAATTTTTCGCGTATATAAGGCCTTAAAAGAGTCCTTGAATGTCATACAAGAATATTCAACAGGATGAAGACCAATGAAGACTTGCTCCATAGTTTTTTTTTTTAATAAGCTCTGACTCATCGCACATTCAACCAAAGTACAAAAATTCGAAGCAATTAGAACTTTTTCTTTTTGATGCCTGAGGCATCAAAAAGAAGCTTTTGTTGATGCCTGAGGAAGCCATAGAAGAAACAGAAAATATGGATTTGCAAGAATTGCAGTCCGAAATCGATCCACTGATGTGACCAAACAGTCGTACTTCAGAACTACTTAATAGTCCTTTTCAGGGCTATATCCATTTCTAAATGTGTCTATTTCGAAATAAATAATGCTTACAGTAAAGCCGGTGAGTTTTTTTTTATGTTTATTATACTAAAATATTATATTTCAAATTCATTTCAATTTAAAAAACTCGTGAAAAATTAAGAAAAATCCAATACTGAAATTCAACATTTGCGAGCATCGTAGACACCAAGGCCGCAAGTATACGCAAGAAGTTTTTACGTCGTCATGCTAAGGACGATAAATACTTACCAGTATATCAAGTTTGACTGCTACACTTTGATACTGGACGGAGAAAAAAAAATATCGATTTTCTGCCATACACTTGTTACTTAAATTTTTTTTAGGTGTGAAGGACTCATTTCTATAAAAATTGTACATTACAAATGTTCAGCGTTCAATTTTCTATCGAAAACAATTTTTTGCCGCGCAAAATTGGCACTTTTGATCCTAAGTCCATCTTTTTAGAAAACCGAACCACTGTACGGCGAGAATAAGGGGGCACAGGAATAGAAGCATGGAAAAGAGCAGCAAGCTACCTATGTGAGATTATGAAAATATCGGATGATAGGTGGCCGAAGAAGTGTTTGAAAGAAGAAGCCAGAGGGATACTAAATGCAAATCCATCCAAATGGGGACTTGAAATGAAGAGAGCCATGGATGAGGTAGAGTAGGAGCAATATGGCAAAGAATAAGAGACGGTGATATGGAGTAGGAAAGATAATCAAAAGAGCTATACAAATAAAAGCGGACCAAGAAAAACAGCAAGACTGGAACAAAATTGAGAAGTCGACATATTGCAGGAGCTACAAAAATTGAAAATAAAACATGGGAATGGAAGATTACTGGAAAGCGAAGGGCATAGAGGGAAGGACTAAACATGGGCAAAGTTACGACGCGGTAATATAGGAAAAGGAGGTGGAAAGGGATTCGCAGATATGTCGATATTTGTAGAAAGGAGGAAGAAAGTTTGGAACACATCCTTGAATGCGAGAAAATAAAAGAAAAAAAATGAATAAGGAAGCGATGGAGCGTTTGGAAGAGTGTGGCGACGAGGCTACAAGGGAGAGACACTGAAAGGAAAACTTAATAGAGGAATAAAAGGGAAACCGATAAAAGAATTGTGCGAGTGTGTGCGCGTCTTCGAATGTACGGTGAGGAAGGAAACATAAAGGAAAAAATGACGAATGATAAATGTAAAAAAAAAGGAGTAAGAAACGTGTAAGAGGGTAACAATGTGCAGAGGGGGGGGGGGGGGGGGGGGGGGCTGTGTAAAAACTCGCAAGGGTATACTTTGAAATAAAGAACTGCTGAACTATATAATTTGCATTCTTAAACTGTTAGAACACGTGGGTAAAAGGATATTTTCATATCTAAAGTATTTTAGAATTTACAGGACGCAGCTAATAAAGAAAGCACCTGTCACATTTGAGAATGCAAAATAATGTACAATTATTGCGTATCTCAGTAATCAGCAAACACTAAGTACAAAGAAAAATGTAAGCGAATGCTATTTTTTCACACAAAACATTTTTAATTTAATAATATAACAGGTAAATCGTGTGAAATTCACGATTGTATCGTTGACCAGCTGACGATTAGTCGACAACTTCGAACTAAATAAAGCCCGATACGAAGTTCCTGAAAGAACACGTGGCAAAGTTTGAATGAAGAGACGGCGAAGTTTCCGACAATTCGCCATGTAGCGAGTTTCGTTTTTCTCTCATTGAACTCTAATTGCTCGCAATGTCACAAAATGCCCACACACGCTGTCGTTTATATAATTAATAAAGATTCCCTAAAGTTCTGGTTGAACATTGCGAGCGTACGAATCGAAAGGTTTCACCAGTATTCTCGTTGTCGCGATCACACTCGTAACTCGCGTTGCTCCGCTCGGTCCGGGCCAAAGGGAATGAGAAGAAAAAAAAGAAGAAGAAGAACAAAAGAAATTCGGAGATTCCTGTGGACGTCGACGATACCGCGATAGCCTTTTGTTATTCGTTACGAATGCGAAAGAAATTGCAGAACTCGCTGCGGAGAGCACGATGGTTAACGGCACGGGGTTACCGTAACGTCTAATATTGCGACGAAGAGTTAGTACGCTCGTTGAAAACTTTTCTTCTCGGTGAAAAAGTTTTTGAGGACGAACGCTTGGCCCACGGTTATAATGAGAATCGCGGCAGTTTCCATTACCGACCACCACAACACACGCTCGTTGAGATCTTCGGCGCGTTTTCTACCCTGCGCCTCTCGCAGCCTGTGATACGTTTGATACTCGACCATTCGTAGCATGTTCTTGTGTACCTCGTGGGCTGCTGCCTCCATCTGCAAGGATAATGCACATTTTTTGAGCCAATGATGTCGATGTTGAGATTACATTCGAGATTGAAACTTCAATTTGTAAACGACGCGTATGCCTAATTTTTTACCTCATTGAGATATCAATTTGTTTTTTCCCGTAGTTCCAAAGTTTCCTTGTGGGTTTTTGACGTATTATCAGGGTTCGTCAAAATCCGATATTTATTATAAATATCGAAAATATCCGATATTTTGATATGTCGGATTTTTTTATATTTTCGATGTTTGTAAAAATAAGCCGTATTTTTTTGCTGTTTTTTTTTAGAGTGTGTTGCGAATTTTTCAAAAATATGGATGTGAAATTAAACCCCAATTTTGATTATTTAAATATTTATTTATTTACTAATTTTTTGGGATAATTAGTCTTACACATTTAAAAAAACAAGTCTTTCCAATTGAACGATAATTAGGTACGTTTCTCTTTTTACCTAATAAATCAACAGTTGAAATAAACGTTCCTATTAAACTTCTCACATTTATAAGCTCTAATATCTTTAATATTGATAATTAGATATCTCTTTTTAAAAAATTAACAGAAACAACAACGAATCATAAATATCGAACTACGAATCTGATACTGATTGTGTAGTCAGATGAGTTGTTGTATACAATGTAACGACTTTATAATCGTTACGCGCAAGCACGCATCAAAGCCTAGCCAACCAAGTCTCAATTAAACATCCTATTATTATGATAATTCATAGCGCAACCAATATCTTTACTTGTCTAAAATCGTCGTTATTTCACAAATAAGAACATTGGGAACAATGGAAGAAACGCAGTTGGTCGAAAGACAATAGTATTCTTTGAAATTTTGGCACATACAAAAAAAATTGGGAGTCTTTTTAAGCCTGCCGATAACAAATACCAAGGACAAATACATAGATAAGTCGTCATAGTTTGGTATTTAAAAGTCGAGTCAGCGCAGCGCCATGTATAGTTTCATGAAGATAAAGTTATTTCGATTAAAAAATGCGCATTTTTCTTATATTTTAGGATAGATATCAATGATATATATCCAACATAAATATTAATGGATATATATCGTGATATATATCATGCGAACCCTGCGTATTACCCTTATCAATTGAACCGTTTCCTATCACTACCTGCCGCACTTCGCTGATCTGACGTAACGTTTTGGTTCGGTCTATCCTAACGTTTCTTAAACCAATGACCTAATTGTATTCATTCGACACATACGGTAATTGGAAGCTTAAATATCTTTCTATTTCTAATAATGTTGCAGAATAAAGAGGAAAAAATGTCAGAGCGGCATCAAGTTAAATTTAAGCCAAGCTAAAGTTGAAAAAACAACAGTTCGGAATTAATCGACTTGCAAGAAGTTGTTTACTTGCGAGTGTACAAAACGGCACCGACCGAAGAATTTCGGGGTAAACATGTTTCAGAAAAGTATGCAAATTGCAAAAAACTGGCTCTTAACCTGGCAACTATGTTTGACTCGACGTATACATGTTAAGCATCTTTCTCAAAGATGAATTTTTGGACAAAATAAATATCATTCAAGATTACTGGATGTCCATCTTGAAGAAGCTCTTCGCGTATAGTTGTTCCTCGCGAGAACCAAACTATAAAAAACTGGCTCAAGATCGGAGTTGTAATTTCTCAAATTAAGCGGTTACGTGGGTTTGAAAATTTAATAAAGTTGATTTTTCTTTAAAGTTTATTTTGTAATCGTACAATATGTCTAGAATATTCTCCCAAAGTTTTAAGTCAATCGGAGTGAAAGTCTAGGAGAGCCTTTGGGAATTCCCTCCGTTGGGAAAGACCGGCCAGGAGCGTCGCAGGTATACGTATTTTTCTCAAAACACTATTTTTGAAGTCGGTGGACACGATTTCTCAAAAACTAATGCACCGATCTTATTGAAATTTTGCACACTTCTTCAAAATAGCATTGACTAGTGATTGAACAAAGGTTTTTTTTAAATTACAACTAATTTTACAAGGCTATACATAGTGTGAATTGTACCAAAAATTAACCCTTAGTGTGCATCCGGGGTCAGCCTGACCCCAAAATTTTTTTCTTACCTGCAGCGCGTTTTTTGCGTACCATCAACTTTAGGCACGTTTTTGAACAATTATAAAAGCTTTTTTTGGAAATCTAACTTCGCGGCATTAAAGTTTGATCGATTCACTGCAAAAAGTGACTCAACCTTTTTTTCCGAAAAGCGCATATTTACCGCGATATTCGAGGTCAAAAATGGCCTGGGGTCAAAATGACCCCATGTGCACGAAATGATTAGCCGTGAAGGTGTGCACACTAAGGGTTAAACTATTTCGCATACAACTCTGCCAAAAATTCAAATTTCAATTTTTAAAAAAATCTTTCGTTCAATCATGAGCTATACTTATCGACAGAAAAAATTTGCTTTTTTAATTTCAGATAAAGCTATCATGAGTTATCCTGAGCACCACAAGGACACTTTTTTTTTGAGGGGTCTCCAGAAACCAGGTCCCACCGGCTGAATTTCCCAATTTTTTGGATGAAATTAAAAAAAAATATTGAAATGTTGCTCTTTTACATGCTTAACATTTCGAATAAAGTAATATATATATTATATTTTTTTTAAATAGAGAAAATATGCTTTTTTTTCGGCTTCGAAACCCACGTAAACCCTCAAACGAATCTGAGCTAACACTCGCTAAGAGCTAAAGAGGTACGACTACTTCCTCGGGGTCAGCAAAGACTCTACATTTTTTTCATCCCACGGATGTTCCGATTTATGTTAACTTATGCTGAATACTCGTATTGTCGATCCCAAAGTGCCAAATTTCTGGTAAATATTTTATTTATTGCATATTCACTAATAAAAATTAAAAAATGAGATCCTCAACGAGTCTGGAGTCTTCGCGACGATTTCGTTTATCGTTAGCTAGCGACAGCCGATAAGAGGCTCCCTTTCTTCTGATCGTGCGTGCGATTGGCTGTCGCTAGCCAGCGACAACGAAAACTGTCGCTAGCGATTTACAGAATCTCTCTACAGAGCTAGGTTATGCTCGCCGAAGAATCAGCTGTTACGCCCGACGTTGGCAAGTCTATGGGTACTATTTCGTCATTATAATAACATTCAACCGTAAGTTGAAACCGTTTTATAATGTAGTGCTTGAACTACACGGTGAAGTTCGAATTTTCGATTTTTTCACAATAACTATTATGTCTAATTTATCAAATTTCAATTTTCCAACGACTTTAGTCGGATACGTGAGCAGCAAAACCGTGATTGCCGCACTTCCGGTCGACCGTCTCCATAAGACGACGTGCATCACTAGCTCAAAGTGCTCGACTTTGCAATTTCATTACAAAAAAAACTGAACTGAAAGGGCGCATAACGTATTCGTCAATGTCGTACAACAATTTCAGGCCCGAAAGTTGGATTCGTCGTAACGCTCCGACCTCCTCAACAAGAAAAGTCGGTTGGAAATTGCAACAATCCCTCAACAACTAAGAATCTTCCGTACCATATTCTTGCTCTCGACTCAATCGTTCGGACTCAAAAGTCTAGTTTAGAAATGCCCATCTTCCTGATCGGTTTTCATGGAGTACCAAACTTTCCTGAATCTCATAGAACATCGCTCTATTTAAAATACAAAGTAAAAGTTGAATTTTTTGTATCGGAATGAAAACGACAGTTACCTGCGTCATGACAGTGACGTGTTCCTCCAGACCGGGAAGCGTCTGTTCCTCGCCTACTTGAAATTCCATGTAGACTAGTTTGTGAGAGAAAGTGGAGAATTCGTTGCTGAAGCAAGCCTTGTATTCGCCGCTGTACGGCGCGGTGAAGACGTGCGCGTCGAATTGCATCTTCGTTTGACGATATATGATTTCTTTGTTGGGTGCTTCGAGCGTAACGTCGATGTCGTATTGACCGCCTGTCACCACCTTGTCGAAGACGAATTCATTGGATCAAAAGAGCGATTTAACAACAATATGCCATTGTTCAAATATCGCGAAATATTTCAAGCTGGCAAATTGTGATCGTTCATACCTGAAATTCGAGTGACGCAGTGACGTTTTTCTCGATCTCTTGGTAGAAGCATTCCTTGGCATTGTCGGGCAATTCGAAGGTTAACTCAACTCCGCCGGAGAGAAATACGAATGAGAGAAGTGAAGTAACGAAGAGCCAAGGCGTCCAGTAATCCATTTTTTTTTTTTTTTTAAAGATTGATAACAGGTGCACAGGAGATATTGAACGTTATTCAAGATTCATTTGAGCGACGTGGCGACAATGCTCTTGAATAAACTGCACACCTTGTCGTTATCGTTACTTCCGAAAATTCACGAGACCCAACTGAACAACGATGTTATACGGGCAAACAAACCGTTTTAACGTGGCCGGATATTATAAGCTGTAATTCACATCGGGAACGATCGTAGTGACATCTGTTACGTTGCTTCAATTGTAAACGTCTGCTGTCACGGCGAAAAAGGAATTTTCGGGCTTTTGCGTGGAATGGCTGCTGAATTAAGGTAGTAGTCTCGCCACAGTCACGTTGAAAAGTTTATTCTTCGCTCAATCGATGAAAGCTTCGAAATATTGCGAAATATCTTTATAACGTAGGTTGTACATCTTATCGGGATGTAAAAACTTGAAGTTTTTGTTAAAGTAATGATGAAAACGCCTAATACAATGTTTACCTAACCCTCACTTTTGTATCGGACTATCCATCAGCGTTGGCAACCTGAAGCGAGGCACCTATCGTATCAGGAGCGTAGAATTATCGCATTGGAAGTACAAATTAATTCGGCCCGTTTTCAAGAG
This sequence comes from Ophion ventricosus, assembly GCA_963932345.1. Lineage (NCBI taxonomy): Eukaryota > Metazoa > Arthropoda > Insecta > Hymenoptera > Ichneumonidae > Ophion > Ophion ventricosus. The sequence continues at coordinate 3,325,589 of OZ010720.1, forward strand.
ATGGCTCTGGCTGCTATGAATGTTTCATAGTGACAGCTGATTTCGGTGGTTTCAGAGAGATTAGACATCTGTCAATAACATTCACTTTATATCGCTTTGAGTTCCATTAAAAACCTTGTTTTTTACTGTGCTGAATATGTCAAATTTTGTGTTAACTAAGCAGCATTTGCGGGAAGTTTTACTTTTCTGCTTTAATTGGAAGAAAAGTTCAGCTGAAGCGCATCGAATGCTTGTTGAAGTTTACGGTGATGATGCTCCAACTGATAAATCATGTAGGGAATGATTTCGCGAATATCCATGGTTCGAAGGTCATGCTGTGTATCTGGTGGGACCAAAAGGGTGTTGTGTACTATGAGCTGCTACAACCTGGCGATTCCATTACGGGCGATCGGTATAGACTACAATTGATTCGTTTGAGCCGTGCATTACGAGAAAAACGGCCGGAATACGAGCAAAGACATGAAAAAATTATTCATCTGCATGTCAACGCTCGGCCTCATGTCGCAAAAGTCGTAAAAAAATATTTGGAAACGCTCAAATGGGATATTTTACACCGCACCCGCCGTATTCTCCGGACATTGCTCCTTCTGATTACTGGTTGTTCCGACGGATGCAGCAGGATTTAGCAGCTCACCGGTTCACTTCTTTCGCAGAAATCGAAAATTGGCTCAAAACTTGAATCGCCTCAAAAGACGAGACTTTTTGTTCGAGATGGAATTCGAAAATTGCCTGAGAGGTGGGAAAAAGTAGTAGCCAGCGATGGACAATACTTTGATTAATCTATTCATACCTTTTATTTTGAAATAAATGGATTTTTTACCACGAAAAAATGGACCGAATTAATTTGTACTCCCAATACATGGACCAAAATTATCGTACTTATCAGAATAATGTCTATAATAAATAAATAAATCATATTACACGTAATATTGATGTGTACGAAAATACTTTACAGTTTATCTCTTGGAAGCTACCGTTTTCAAATTTCAAAATCTATGATTAAAATGTGACAAAAATAATATTTAACACCTTTTCTTTGCATAATAAACAAAATGCATAAAAATATTATTACTATAAGTGCAGGAGAAAACTACGAGCAAACATAAATATTTTTTTTCGATGTTTGAGGTTATGTCACGCACCCGGGCCTCATCGTACCGATCTGTAGCAGCGACGCGCAGTGGCGTTGAAGCGAATGAAAAATTTGCTCAATAAGGGTACGAATTCTTCACCACTGAAATTCGCCTTCGTTTTCAGAACTGTATACAAGTCCGTATGCCGTACACGCATGCGCCTGTCAGACGGCGTCGCCTCACCGCGCGGCCCGACAGATGGCGCTGTCACGCGACTCGGGATTTCGAAGGGAACGCCGGAGGCGCGCGTCGCATCGTGCATTCTGCATTCGGTCTTCGTTGACGGTACGCACTTCACGGCCAACGATCAATTGCGCTTTCACGTAAGTGGTGAAAAAGCCGGCTTTCGTTACGCCGTATCGCGACACGCATATGTACTCGTAAAATTGATTGCAAAAACAAAAATTAAATACGATAAAAAAACATACGTATTTTTCGCAGTGCATTGCAAAGTAAAGTCGTGTGAGTTGTGATTTTTTTTGTGCCTCGTCCGAAGGACGAGAAAAACGCTTCGAGACAGACCGACAGGTAAGAAACGTTTTTTTCTTTTTCGTAACCATTGGAAGAGAAACGCCAAGGTCCACTTTACAATCTTGCACAAAACGTTCGTGAATTAATCTTGAGGCAATTATAAAATAAACACGAAGCAAAAGTGACCGTCGTTTGGGTGAAAAAAAAAATGTTAGAATTTTTTTTTTCGTCCGGCGACAGCGGCGTCTATCGCGTCGGCGTCTTCAAAGGCCTAAAGGCCTCTCGCAACAATGTATGACATTTTGTTTTCAATTTTTCCGTAAGCAAAAGCTACAATCATTTTTGCGCCCGATGGCAGACGCGCGCTCTCGTTTTTTTCGTTTCACTCGTAGAGGATTATTTTCGCGCATCTTTGCGGGGCGCGAGGACCGTGAGACGCAGAGGAGGGCCGTACGAGAAAAATACTGTCGGCGTCTCCTCCAAGCTCTTCGTTCTTTTATACGTCTTGAGTTTGTTTTTTTTTTTTTTTTACCTTCATCCATCGCAATCTTTACGCGCGTACACTTGTATGTCAAATGGCGATGTTTTCGCGGGTTTCGGCTTCGTAGCGTCAGTTATTTACTTGGGCCCGAACAAACGTTGAGCTCAGGACCCACGTGGATTCTTCTAGCGCTATAATTATCGCTATACAATGATTTTCGAAGATACAATTGTGCCAAATCGACGTGAAATTCGAATTAAAATACACGTACAGCGAGTAAAAAAAAAAAGTATTTGCACAACCTCGTGTCTTTCAGATTATCCTGGGGAAAAAAAAATTAGCATTTTTTTTTTTTTTTTTTTCGAAGAAAAAAGAATGTTTGAAAAAATTAAAAAGTAGGATAATTTTAACAAGACGCGGTGTGCAAATACTCTTTTTTTGCCCACTGTATATCTTCGATCTTGGTTTTTTTTTTTCTCCGGGCCAATCAAAAGGCGGCAAAAAGAAATTGGAACCGGACGATCGATGTTCCAAATCCAATTATATATAATTTTTCGCGAGAATTTTCGTTTACGTTTATTCACATTTTCGTATACATATTCACAATATTTTCATCGTTGGAATTGCAACGAGGATAAGTTTTTTTTTTTTATTCTAATTTCTCGAATATCCTTCTGGGAAATTGTCGAGCTTCGAAAATCACGCAAAACATTTTTAGGATTCTTATTTAACGATGTACGACATATTTGCAAAATATTGATTTTGTATAATAATGAAAATGAGAAGTTGAAAATAATTTTCGTTGGATTCCAACGATGCAAACTTCGTTTATGTCAATATTTTAGAATTTTGCTTTTAGAAAACAGCTCTAAAATTTTCGTATACGTCTTTTCGTCCCGCGGGCTTTTTTTTTTTATCCAACCCAAACAATCCCAAACATAATAAACGATTGTTGTCCGAAGCAAAATATAGAATTTTGCTGTAGAAAAAAGGCTCTAGAATCTTCGTATACGTCTTTTGTTTCCGCGGACGTGAATTTTACCTAACCCAAACAAACCAAATGTTTGTTCCAAATACAATATTCTAGAATTTTGGTCTAGTTTTTTTTCGTATACGTCTTTTCTTTTCGCGGGCTTTTTTGTATTCAACCCAAACAGACTCAAACAAACCAAACGATTGATATTCCAAACCCAATATTCTATAATTTCGCTACAGAAAAAAGCTCTACAATTTTCGTATACATATTCACAATATTAAAAAATGTTGCTTTAGAAAACAGCTCTGAAATTTTCGTATACGTCTTTTCGTCCCGCGGGCTTTTTGTTTCTATCCAAAAAAAAATATATTTTTCCAAGCTCAATATTCTAGAATTGCAATGCTGTTGAAGTTTGCATCGTTGGAACACAACGAAAGTTATTTTTTTTTTTTTACATTTTAATGTCCTTTTTTTTTATTATTATACAAGATCTTTTTTTCGTACATTAGTATAGTAGATAGCTGAATAAGTATCTTAAAAAAAGTTTACGGCATTTTTGTAGGCGAAGTAGCCAAAGTAAATTGAAGAAATGCCGAGGTATTAATTTCTGAAATGCCTGCCCCGAAAGTGCGATTTTCGATTGGTGTTTAGCGTGCGGAAAGTGGCTTATTTCTCAACGATGCTTACTTTCTCGCACTAGTGCGGAAAAAAAAAATCTGTTCATAGCTCACTTTACCGCATTGATTCACGAAAAAATGGTTTTTTTTTTCACGGTTGATAGTTTTTTGTTCTACGATTTTGGACCGATTGAACAAACTTGAATGTAGCGAAATTCATGTGATACGAAACGTCAACTTATCACCGTCGTATTTTCTGACAAGGAAATGATCTGAACTGATCTGATATATTTGAATATAATTGTTATTGGTTTTGTTGAATCTCAAATCCCACTTTCGAGACAGTCATTGCAAAAAATAATGTATGGGACATGTGCGAAAAAAAAAAAACGAATTACATCGCGCGTAAGTTGCCGAATTCGCCTCGACTTATGGTGCATTTCTCACTGGTACTCGTGTAAAATGCACCATAAGCCTTCGGCTCAAGCGGCAACTTCACGCGCGATGGAATTCGTTGTTTCCCGCGTTTGTAGCACAAATACGTTTTCGCGTATTACACGGTTGTAACGTAATTTCATTGCGTTACAATCATGCAAACTTCAGCCTCATGAATTTTAGTTACACGTCTTCTCTTCTCGTGGGCTTTATTTTTTACCCAAACCAAACGAATTTGTTGTTTCAATCACAATATTGTAGAAAATAGAAAAATAAAAGCTCTCCAATTTTTCAACCTTCTCTCCCGCGTGTTTTATCCCGAAAATTATCTGATTAGGAAAGGGCGCCTCTCGTTGCGTCATTCACTGCAATAATCGCGTCAAATTCATCGCGTGAATAAATAACATAAAGAGCGTATAGTTCGACGCACCCCGACGCGAAAGATTGGACGCACGAGGGGAGCACGTTCGCAAGATATAGCGAGAGCAACGGCAAAGGGGGTTGAACGCTCGAAGGCCTCAAAAGGTAGCGAGGAGAGAGAGAGAGAGAGAGAGAGAGAGAGAGAGAGAGAGAGAGAGAGAGAGAGAGAGAGAGAGAGAGAGAGAGAGAGCGAGCGAGAGCGAGAGCGAGAGCGAGAGCGAGAGCGAGAGCGAGAGCGAGAGCGAGAGCGAGAGCGAGAGCGAGAGCGAGAGCGAGAGAGAGAGAGAGAGAGAGAGAGAGGCGAGAGAGAGACAGGGCGAGAGAGAGACAGGGCGAGAGAGAGAGAGAGAGAGAGAGAGAGAGAGCACGTTCGGATCCGCATTGATCCATCCAGAGACTTGTGAGGTTCTCGCAACGTCGCCAAAAATAGTATACTCTCGGTCCCTCGTAACACGGCCTCCGTATATATACGTATATACAAGCGTACGTATAAATTTGTAGCGTTTCGTCCCGAAGGGGAGAACCCTGTGCTCAGTGATATTATATGGACCTGCCTTCATCCTTCGTCCTACGTATTACATACCAGTTCTTCCTCGTGTACAGACGCATACAAAGCCAGCAAAAGTACATACCTCTCGCTAACGGTCTCGTACCTGGAAGGATAATAAACCATCGTTCAATTTCGTAAGGGACCTCCCCAACGTTACGGAATTTAATTTTTTTTCTTTCCTTCCTCGAATCCGCAAGGTGAACTTTTCGTCGGTAAGAAGCGAATGGAGTTCAGGATCACGAAAAAGATACGGTCGTTGCGCTACACGAATACTTTTCGAAGAGCTTCAGAAAGGATTTTACCAATTACATTGGTAGGGGGGGGGCGGAGGGTAGAGAGGAGGTTCAAAATATGACGTCGAAGTTTGCATCGTTGTAACGCAACGATGCAAGTCTCGCCACAGTCACGTTGAAAAGTTTATTCTCCGCTCGATCGATGAAAGCTTCGAAATATTGCGGAATATACTTATAATGCAGGTTGTACATCTTATCGGGATGTAAAAACTTATGAAGTAATGATGAAAACTTCTAATATAATGTTTATCTAATCTTCACTTTTTTTATTATTAGACTATCCATTCCGACAACGAATACGTAGATACTCTGCGTATACGGATATGCACACACTACTGTAATTTACGTTCTAGTACTGCTCCAGTCGTTTCGTGGCGTTAGCGTCGCTAGACATTGCTTGAGGCTTTAGGCCACTCTAGGATTTTCCAAAAATCGCTTTTGTTTTTGTTGAAAATGTACCTTAGTACCTATAAAATTATATTGCAAAAGATTGTGGGTTTGAAAAATCTCTAAGTACTCGATTTTCGAATTCTAGCGCAAGCCATCTTGATTCGTGTCGTGACTTTCTACTAACTTTAAACGCGTTTATCTCAAAACTACATTTTTCAAGTCGGCCGGACTCATAACTCAAAGAAATTTCAACAGATTCACTTGAAGTTTTAACGGTATATTTAGAATTACATTATCTGAGGTACTACGTAGGATTTTTTAAAATTATATTGCATAGTTCCTTTTTTATAAACAATTTTCTGACGATTTTCTCATGGCATTTTATACTTTTTGTTTTAGAAATGCGCCATTTTGACATCGTATCGTTGTGAAAAAAATAATTTTGTATAGTTAATTACGTGTATAATAAAACCCCTATTTTGTAATTCCGATTTATTTTATGGTTTCGCTGAAAAAAAAATCACAAATATGCCCTTTCTTCTGGCCTCAAGAGTGGCCTAAGGCCTTCATTTGAATCGCTATATTTCTGAAACGTAGACGGTCAAAATTCATGATTTTTTTTTACTCCGTCATATGTTTCTCTGTAATTGAGAATTTTAAAAAAAAGTGAAATTTTTCACTGCTCCCCATAAGAACACGTGTAAAATCGTGAAATCTTTCATTGCCAATATCTCGAAAAAACGGAACGATGAATCGTTTTGAAATTTTGCAGATATAATCATTTAATAGTGTGCACACTAGTGCACAAAACTAGTGAATGGGTGCACAAAATTAAAAAAAAATCTATAGAAAATCGCTTTGGCGAGATTACTAGCCTAAGGAGACTTCACGAACCCGAATATTTGCCAATTAACTGATTTTCGTCTACAATTAAGTAAGAATACATCGTTCACAATTAAGGTAGTAGTCTCGCCAAGGCGTTCCTCTATAGATTTTTAAAATTTTATTTTGACGACTCATTCAGGACACTATTGAATGATTACCTGCAAAATTTCAAAAGGATTCACCGTTCCGTTTTTCGAGATATTGGCAATCAGAGATTTCACGGTTTTATACGTGTTCTTATGGGAAGCAGTGGAAAATTTCACATTTCACGCAATAACTTCGAATCTTTTCTACAGATTTTTTTTTAAATTCTCAATTACAGAGGAACATACGACGAAGTGGGTAAAAAAAAATCATGAATTTTTACCGTCTAGTTTCAGAGATATAGCGATTTAAATAAAGCAATGTCTAGCGACGCTAGCGCCACGAAGCGACTGGAGCAGAGACTAGAACTAGATTACCAGTAGCGTGTGCATATCCGTATACGCAGAGTATCTAACGTAATTAGTAGCCGGAATGGATAGTCTGATACAAAAGTGAGGGTTAGGGTAAACATTATATCAGGCGTTTTCATCATTACTTTACAAGTTTTCACATCTCGATAAGATGTACAACCTACATTATAAGGATATTTCGCAATATTTCGAAGCTTTCATCGATTAAGCGGAAAAATTTTAACGTGACTGTGGCAAGGCCTACTACACGGAGAGAAATAACAAGTAATTTTTGTCGTGAAATTCACGGTAAAAATTACCGTGATATATTTCAATGTGGTGACAAGTGAGAAAAGCATAATAATTCGTATGCGACAATTTTTTTTTAACTCACGTTACAGAAAATTTCAAATACGTATCTAAAATTTTACTATACAAGAAGGGTAGCGCGCACGATAATTTTTACCGAGAGCACAATACATTTTCCTATAACACTCATTAAATTTTATAATAAATCTTAAAATAACTGTTATAAAGACGATACGTTTTTTATAGACATTTTTGAAAGGCATAAAATAATAAAATGCACAGTAAAATTTCGCTGATATTATATATTTTTTAAATTTAAGTTTTGCGTATTTTGTTACACATGAAAATTGACTAGAAAATCTGGTAAAATTTTGCTATCTGAAGAAGAAATTTTATTTTATTTTCGTGAAAATCTGTGTGTTTTACTCAGTAATAATAAGCGAAGTTTCAGGCTTGTCATCTGGTTACCGTTACTGCACGGTAATTTTTAACATTTAATTCGCTCCGTGTAGCTTTAGTTGAAATTACGTGGCGTGGGTGTGTGATGGTGTTTTTGGTGGAAAGTATATCGTAAATCTTGTAGCTTCGTAAGAAAAGTAAAAGATACAGGTGGAAAGATAAGACGATGCGTTTTTTTTTTACTTTCATCGTCGGTTTTAATATGCGCTTATGGATATCGTATCGCTGCGGACATGAGAACGCTGCACGCATCACTTTATTGGTGAAGCTACGCCGATTGTATCTCAGTTTCGCGATTACCGCTTTCTTACGGTTTTCTCTTCAGGCAAAGTGAAAGATGTAACGGGGCACGATGAGTCGCAAATCCGAGAGAGAGAGAGAGAGAGAGAGAGAGATGGTTGAAAAATCGGTCACTTTTCTCCGAGAAGGTTGATATTTCGGAAAAAAAAAAGAAAAATTTTTGGCGCTCTGTTGAAAGGAGCAGAAAGGGAGCCTCTTCTTTTATTGTCGGATTGTATAATTCATTATTTTTTTTATATCATATTTTTCCTTTTTTTTCATATTCTAATTCATTATTATTACTATTAATATTATTGCTATTGATATAGCAGAAAAATCGAATTGCGTGCTAAGGAGTCTGCATTAAGGCCCGAAAAATAATTCGATTTTCAATTTGTTTTTTTCTGGCGAGAGTATTTGATGACGAAGTCGAGATTTTACAGATAATTAGTAAATAGTCTTGCCAAATATGAGTTTTTTTTCTTTATTGAAAAATACGGATAAACTGTGAATTTATTAACCCTTTGCTGGTCACCTCGGGCGGAGGGGTCGCAATGACCCCAGCCATGTTTAAACGATTGCCACGTTGACCGTATCGTTCCGAATGACTCGCAAAAATTCAGGATATTAGTTTGAACATTCTAGAATGTGGCATTATCGGTATTATATTTTTATCGAATTTTGAAATGGCGCAAAAAATTCAGCAAATGGTCAATGCGTCGAAAAAGGCCTTTTTACTAAAAAAAAATCATAACGATTGCAATTTTCAATTTTTTTTTCTTCATAAAATACTAGTTTGATACTCTTGAGATATGACAGTTCAAGGGAAAAAAATAGCCCCGTAGTAAGCGTTTCAAAAAAGGTATTTATTCTTATATCCGAAGAGCCATTTCGGAATGAAATAAAGAACGATAATAATGAAAAATGAGCCATTTATTATGAAACGGGGCCGCCAACAACTTATAGTGAATCAGATTTTTAATTTGATTTTTAGTGGGGAACAAAAAATAGAATATGGTGGGCAACGCGAAAGGAGAATTACCCTGTACGATGGAACAAATGATAATAGAATGAATAAAAATCGATTTTGAGATGACATTTGCACGGTTTTATAAAATATTTCCGAGAAAAAAAAAAAAACGTTTGCCGTAGCGCAGTGTGCGAGAATTCACAAAAATCGTCATGGCTCGATCGATTTTGCGAATTTTGACAAAATATTTGTTGCAAATCGAAATTTAAGATCCTAGGCTACAAAGCTATGCAATAAAATAATCGTTTTGTTGAAACTTTACCCTCATGGAGACACAGGTCAATGTGAATCCCAATATTATTTGTTAAACAATTTTTCAATTACCCCCAAAAAACATTAAATTCATTTTACAAATTCTCAAAAGTTGTAAAGCTTTGCTACGTGAAAAATGTCGCTCTTGCACTATTGATACATCCTTTTATCAGGCTCTCACGAATTACGTTCCGAAAAGCTTCAACCGAAGGAGTGAGAAATTAACGAACAACTTGAAGAGCTTTTTCCATCGCCTTCCGGATAAAATTCTCCTCTGAGCGGTGGACAATGCTCTCATTGGCTGAAAGGAGAGAGCGAAGTGTTCAACCTTTCGGTATATCACACTTCATACCTGTTAAATCATTGAATGAAGGATTTTTGGATGAATCGACTGAGTGAAGGACACTTGCGACAAGCTTGCAAGTTAATTTTTTTTTTTCTTCTTCGTTTGAGAACATTGCCCGGCATCGCGACGCCCAGACGTAAACGGATCGATCGCCATGGGCACCGACCCTCAAACCTTATATACATCACTGCACCATCTACAGTGATACGTATACACAGTATATCGTACAAATAGACATACCTGTGGGTGTGTTTTTACGTACAAGAGGGGGTATATGGGCAATTCCAAGCCTGTGAGCACGTACACGGAGAGAATTAAAAAGTAATTTTTGTCGTGAATTTCACGGTAAAAATTACCGTGATATATTTCAATGTTGTGACAAGTGAGAAAAGTATAATAATTCGTATGCGACAAGGTTTTTTTAACTCACGTTACAGAAAATGTCAAATACGTAGCTAAAATTTTACTATACAAGAAGGGTAGCGCGCACGATAATTTTTACCGAGAGCACAATACATTTTCCTATAACACTCATTAAATTTTATAATAAATCTTAAAATAACTGTTATAAAGACGATACTTTTTTTTATAGACATTTTTGAAAGGCATAAAATAATAAAATGCACAGTAAAATTTCGCTGATATTATATATTTTTTAAATTTCAGTTTTGCGTGTTTTGTTACACATCAAAATTTACTAGAAAATCTGGTAAAATGTTCTATCTGAAGAAGAAATTTTATTTTATTTTCGTGAAAATTTGTATTTTACTCAGTAATAATAAGCGAAGTTTCAGGGTTGTCATCTGGTTACCGTTACTGCACGGTAATTTTTAACATTTAATTCTCTCCGTGTAATTTCTTACGAAACAGGTGTCGAAAATACGTTCAATCATTTTTCCACATTTTATTATTTTATATTTATTAATTTTTTCCATCGTATTATCTTAAATTCGTTATTGAACTTATACCCAAGGAACATTAAGGGGTTACGTGGGTTTCGACGCCAAAAAAAGCATATTTTCTCTATTTTTTAAAATATATTGGGAGTACAAATTAATTCGGTCCGTTTTTTTGTGGTAAAAAATCCATTTACTTCAAAATAAAAGGTATGAATAGATTAATCAAAGTATTGTCCATCGCTGGCTACTACTTTTTCCCACCTCTCAGGCAATTTTCGAATTCCATCTCGAACAAAAAGTCTCGTCTTTTGAGGCGATCCAAGTTTTGAGCCAAATTTCGATTTCTGCGAAAGAAGTGAACCGGTAAGCTGCTAAATCCTGCTGCATCCGTCGGAACAACCAGTAATCAGAAGGAGCAATGTCCGGAGAATACGGCGGGTGCGGTGTAAAATATCCCATTTGAGCGTTTCCAAATATTTTTTTACGACTTTTGCGACATGAGGCCGAGCGTTGACATGCAGATGAATAATTTTTTCATGTCTTTGCTCGTATTCCGGCCGTTTTTCTCGTAATGCACGGCTCAAACGAATCAATTGTAGTCTATATCGATCGCCCGTAATGGAATCGCCAGGTTGTAGCAGCTCATAGTACACAACACCCTTTTGGTCCCACCAGATACACAGCATGACCTTCGAACCATGGATATTCGCGAAACCATTCCCTACATGATTTATCAGTTGGAGCATCATCACCATAAACTTCAACAAGCATTCGATGCGCTTCAGCTGCACTTTTCTTCCAATTAAAGCAGAAAAGTAAAACTTCCCGCAAATGCTGCTTAGTCAACACAAAATTTGATATATTCAACACAGTAAAAAACAAGGTTATTATTGGAACTCAAAGCGATATAAACTGAAGTTTATTGACAGATGTCTGACCTCTCTGAAACCACCGAAATCAGCTGTCACTATGAAACATTCATAACAGCCAGAGCCATCTCTTGAAAACGGACCGAATTAATTTGCACTCCCAATAATATATAAATCATTTTATTCAAAATGTTAAGCACATAAAAGAGCAACATTTCAATAATATTTTTTAAAAATTTCATCCAACAATTTGGGAAATTCAGCCGGTGGTACCTGGTTTCCGGAGACCCCTAAAAAAAAGTGTCCTCGTGGTGGTCAGGATAACTCATGATAGCTTTATCTGAAATTAAAAAACCAAATTTTTTCTGTTAGTAGATAAGTATAGCTCGTGATTGAACGAAGGATTTTAAAAAAAATTGACATTTAAATTTTTGGCAGAGTTCTATACAAAATAGTTCAATTTTTGAAACCGGTGCAATGTTCTAGTGGTTAGCGCGCTTGCCACTAAACCTGCGGACCTCCCGGTCCGCAGGTTCGAATCCCAGTCGCGTACATTTGGCCGTGAAATGTTTTTCTTCGGCATTTCGCGGCGAAATAAGACTAGTCCCACGACTGGTGGAGGGGGCGAACTTGATGACCGGCTGTATTGGTATAGGTTTTCCGCAGTTTCCCTATACCCATGACAGAAATGCCATGATGAATATGATACAGAGGGGGAAGTCGGCTGCGGCCGCAAGGAGGGGGGGAAAAGGTGAAGAAAAAGGAGTGCGGAAAAAGGAGGAAAGAAACAGTCACAGTGGAGGAAAAAATAGGTAACAAACGCGAACAGCGTGTACCTTAGGAAAAAAAAAACATTAAAATTAAAAAAAAATAGTTCAATTTTTGGTACAATTTTTTGGTATAGCCTTGTAAAATTAGTTGTAATCGAAAAAAAAAAACCTTCGTTCAATCACTAGTCAATGCTATTTTGAAGAAGTGTGCAAAATTTCAATTAGATCGGTGCATTAGTTTTTGAGAAATCGTGTACACCGACTTAAAAAAATAGTGTTTTGAGAAAAATGCCTATACCTGAGGGAGGGAATTCCCAAAGGCTCTCTCTCTCCTAGACTTTTACTATTAGATAATAAAAATAATTTTGTAAAATTTTGTATAGTCAATCGCGTGTATAATAAAACCTCTATTTTATAATTCCGATTTATTTTATGGTTTCGCTGAAGAAAAAAAATCATAAAATATGTCCTTTTTTTTGGCCTCTAGAATGGCCTAAGGCCTCAAGCTACACTCTATCGTATTTTTCTTTTTAAAAGGTTACCAATAGATGTACCTTTGTAATGAAAATACGTTTCATTTCCATCGTTTGTTGGTCAGAAAAAAAAAAACATTCGTATTTGGACACTTCTTTTTTCGTGCCCCCAGATAGATTACAGCCCCTTGATGATTTTATTCTTATCGTATATTTGCGACTTGTCGTTCCTCCAAACGCTCAGCACTTCAAATAAACGAACGAAGCGCGATGTGTTTTTACGATGAAGGACAAAAGGTTGGCGCGCCGATCGTACATATCGTATACGAATGAAATATCATAGGCCTGGCGATTAGATCGTATGAAATCCGATGACTTCCGGTTCGAATTCCTCTCTTATCGTCGTCACGCCGTAATAGCGTTCGTAAATAGCTTGGCGTACTCGGTGCGTATGTAAGAAATGACAATGACGAGTATACGAGTATGAGGGAGTAGTCTGAGGGATGAGGCAGTAAAGGGAGCTGACAGCGAATAAGGGAAATTGAAAGGGAAGAGAGAAGTTTGAAAAAAGCGCATCTTCCGTGCTTCTGGTATATCACAAAAATAAACGTGAAAAGCTCGAGCTCGTTGCTGTTTGGAAGTTTATTAAAATAAACGAGAAAAACTCGTTGCTCGGGATGTGTATGAGAAAAATATGTGGGGAGACTCGAGCCCCGAGAAGTTGGGAACACATCTCCGTGACGTATGTCAGGGCAAGTATGAAGGAATAATGTTTTTTTTAGAGTCCGAGATATGGCCAATTTCAAAGTTTCCTCAAGGGGAACGACCATTTATAAGGCCAAAAATTAGGTTCTTCATGATCTTGAAGTTTGCATCGTTTGGAATGCAACGAAAATTCGTGTTTTTTTATATCCTCCTTTTCATTACTTCAAAAAATCTTTTTTACAAATTTAGATTATACATCTCTAAACGAGCAAATTAAAAAATTATCGCGGGTTTTTTGTGGCTGAGATTTGCCAAAAGAAATTGGACCAAATGAAAAATCATCATTTTCGTTGCGTTACAACGATGCAAACTTCAACATTCTTTTTCTTTTTTCCTTTGTTTTCTCCTTTCTTCTTTTCTTTCTTCCCATAAAAAGGATTGTCTGATTTTATCACAACTTCGTACACTTTTTATTTCTTTTTTAATTGTTTTTCTTTATAATTCAAATTGGTGGTGGATCGCTCGGTTTTTTCGAAAGGTCACGTCCATTGTGAGTTGTAAAATCGATGGAATTCTATCATCGGCTGTAATTGTCTGAAAAATATGAAGCGAAGGTTTTTCAAAAGTTGACATTTTTATGGTGTCGGTGAACCAAAAGAATTAAAATATATTAAGAATTCGCATAATGACAATTTAAAACGTCAATGTTGTAATTTTTTATGACATTTCCACTACATTTTGCAAAAAAAACTGTATTTTTTTTTTTAATTCGAATTACCCCCGGCTTTTCGGTTCACCGATAAACTGACAGTACGAGGAAGATGTGTGCCAAACTTCATCGAAATCGGTTGAATAGTTTTTGAGAAATCGTATTAAGAGTTTGGAACAATGCGCTATTGAAAAAAACGCGTCTAAGGTATTACTGGGTGGATATTAAAAAATTCCCACCAAATTCTTGAAAATTTGAGGTATGATAGTTCTTGATAGAATTATAATGCCTTAAGGCCTTAGGCCACTCTAGAGGCAAAAAAAAGGGCATATTTTGTGATTTTTTTTTCAGCGAAACCATAAAATAAATCGGAATTACAAAATCGGGGTTTTATTATACACGTAATTGACTATAAAAAATTATTTTTTCACAGCGATACATGTTAAAATGGCGACTGTGCAGCATGTTTCCGATGACGCCTTTATTTCTGGAAGGTCAACGGCCGGACCAACAGCTCCTATCATTTTTCAGTTACGATGAGACACTAAATTTTTTTCGATTATATATAAGAATAGCTATAGAAGTACGTAGGATTTTTTTGATATATTGTTTTTTTGTCAAAATGGCGCATTTCTAAAACAAAAAGTATAAAATGCCATGAGAAAATCGTCAGAAAATTGTTTATAAAAAAGGAACTATGCAATATAATTTTTAAAAAATCCTACGTAGTGCCTCAGAAAATGTAATTCTAAATATACAGTTAAAATTTCAAGTGAATCGGTTGAAATTTGTTTGAGTTATGAGTCCGGCCGACTTGAAAAACGTAGTTTTGAGATAGACGCGTTTAAAGTTAGTACACGGAGAAAATTAAAAAGTAATTTTTGTCGTGAATTTCATGGTAAAAATGATGTATATATTTCAATCAATGTGGTGACAAGTGAGAAAAGCATAATAATTCGTATGCGACAAGTTTTTTTTAACTCGCGTTACAGAAAATTTCAAATACGTAGCTAAAATTTTACTATACAAGAAGGGTAGCGCGCACGATAATTTTTACCGAGAGCACAATACATTTTCCTATAACACTCAATTAAATTTTATAATAAATCTTAAAATAACTGTTATAAAGACGATACTTTTTTTTATAGACATTTTTGAAAGGCATAAAATAATAAAATGCACAGTAAAATTTCGCTGATATTATATATTTTTTAAATTTAAGTTTTGCGTATTTTGTTACACGTGAAAATTTACTAGAAAATCTGGTAAAATGTTCTATCTGAAGAAGAAATTTTATTTTATTTTCGTGAAAATCTGTGTTTAACTCAGTAATAATAAGCGAAGTTTCAGGATTGTCAGCTGGTTATCGTTACTGCACGGTAATTTTTAACATTTAATTCTCTCCGTGTAGAAAGTCACGACACGAATCAAGAGAGGTTGCGCTAGAATTCGAAAATCGAGTACTTAGAGCTTTTTCACACCCATAATCTTTTGGAATATAATTTTATAGGTACTAAGGTACATTTTTAACAAAAGAAAAAAAGTCGATTTTTGGAAAATCCTAGAGTGGCCTGAGGCCTTAATTATTTTAGAATGTTTCACTTAATAATTTGGTTGCAAAACGAATGGAACTAAATCGGCGTAAATTCGGAGAGTATTATATTATATCATCAAGATTTAGGATCAAGCGATTGATTATGCTAAGTTTTAAATAAATCGACTGAGTAATTGTCGAGAAATTAATTAAAGTAATGAGGAGTATCGCCTTCTTTAACGATGAATTACTAGCAATCATTGGACAACTCAATTCACAGTGGGTGAAAAAAAGTATTTGTACACCGCGTGTTTTTCAAATTATCCTGCGAAACAAAAAAAAAAAAACTTCAGCATTTTTTTTCCCGAAGAAAAATAAAATGTTCGACAAAAGAATAAAACGCTGAAGCTTTTTTTTTTTCGAAGGGCAATTTGAAAAACACGCTGTGTACAAATTTTTTTTTTTACCCTACTGTATATCGAGCATTCCAAATGCTTCTATCCGAATCGGCGCAATTTTCTATCGACCCCCCGAGCCACCACACCCCCGCCTCCTCTAAGCACATGACGAAAAATTTCGAAAAATCTCGAGCCTGTGCTTTATATTTACGAGATACCGGGTGGTACTGAGGACGAATATCTCGTGAGGGAAAAATGAGATGAAAAGAAACTTTGGCTCTCACGGATCATATTCTAAAACACTTTTTCAAGTGGTAACACGTGACTCACTCGATCCGCACGATGGTACATTCGACTGTCAGGATTACCAGACTCTACAGTTTATTCTTTCCTCTTTTTTTTTTCTTCTTTTTTCTTCTGGTATACTTGTGTGAGTAAATGTGTGTATGTCCATACGACAGCGTGTATAAACACTTTCCGCTGGATTTTCACGAAGGGACACACGCGAGTTCTCGGATCTCGAGAGACCCCCTTGGCGCCAGTACGACGCTCAAATTGCGCCGATAATCCACCTTCACCATCGCAAACTTCATTCTTACCGCTTATAGCTTCGAACAGCCTGTAATCATTATCCTCTCTTTCTTCATTCTCTTACGAATACACTCGACACACGTGTATACGTCAATTATTCAAGATGAGCCTTGTGAGAAGAATAAAAAAAAAAATCGATTAAACGTCATTTTTCCACGCATTTGCGTTGACTTGTTCGATAAATCGAATTACGATGGCATCGAGTATCGATCTATCTGGAAATCGACCATTGTTATCGTATCGAGCACATCAAGAATTTCAAAACATTCTTCACGATATATTTACAAATATATACAGGGTGCTATTTTTTTGAAGATGAGGGGGGGGGGGGTCATTTGCTAGTTTTTTCACCCTTCGACCCTATGTCCCAAGTGTCACGGTAGCAGAGATATTTTTTTTTCTGTTTTTGTTTTTAATTACCCGAAATTTTGCCGTTAAATCGTCATAACTTTTTTTCTGGTTGTTTGGGTTTGTACACGGGTCGGGTACGCGGAGAGAATTAAATGTTAAAAATTAGCGTGCAGTAACGGTAACCAGATGACAATCCTGAAACTTCGCTTATTATTACTGAGTAAAACACAGATTTTCACGAAAATAAAATAAAATTTCTTCTTCAGATAGAACATTTTACCAGATTTTCTAGTAAATTTTCACGTGTAACAAAATACGCAAAACTTAAATTTAAAAAATATATAATATCAGCGAAATTTTACTGTGCATTTTATTATTTTATGCCTTTCAAAGATGTCTATAAAAAAAAGTATCGTCTTTATAACACTTATTTTAAGATTTATTATAAAATTTAATGAGTGTTATAGGAAAATGTATTGTGCTCTCGGTAAAAATTATCGTGCGCGCTACCCTTCTTGTGTAGTTAAAATTGTAGCTACGTATTTGAAATTTTCCGTAACGTGAGTTAAAACAAAACTTGTCGCATACGAATTATTATGCTTCTCTCACTTGTCACCACATTGAAATATATCACGGTAATTTTTACCGTGAAATTCACGACAAATATTACTTTTTAATTCTCTCCGTGTAATAGCGCGAAATAATTTTTGTTGCATTCATACGGAGTAAAGGAGGTCAATTTGAGAAAAAAAATTCTATTTCAAGTTTAATAAAAACATCGAAAACATAAAAAGTATTTTCTTAACCCTGATCCTGGCTAGTATTTCTTGTTCTTATAAAAGTCAACGCGTTTACCATTTATTTTCACTCCTTAAACCAGACAACCCAACGCGGCCAATATCTCGGCAAAAATATCCCTCCGCAGTGCACGTACTCGATCGAAAGCCTCGACCCACGGTGTCCTGTGGGCGTCGTAATCACATATAAAAGCCACAACGAAGAGATGATGAATTTACGATCTTATCGGTAGGAGTATCTACCCCCTTCAGTATCCATATTTCGCGGTTTTTACCAACTTTCCAACACACGTTAACAATCAATTTTACAAACGTGCGATCCCCCCTCCCCCGTGTACAAACACACATGCAATTTATTTTATGCATGTATTTCACACGTACACATATCTATTGCGTTAAAAATCAGATACACGAATGGGGACGATAGGGTGATTGTAATCTATTGCCGGTCTTCCCAAGGGGACCAACGCACACACACACACACACACATAGTTGACAATGCCCATGAATTGTCCGGTACCAGTAGGGGGCGTAGGTTCAAGGGCGGCTCAACGAATAAAAAAAAAAAGAGGTGGTATATTGTATATTAGTGGACATCCATTGTCCGTCTCTGATCGGACAAAGCCATGGGTGTTGGGCCGTCTATACGAATTCGGTTCCCTTGTGCGCTCGTGTGTGTGTGTGTGTCGTTTACCACCCGTCGATGTTAAAGTTGGAGGGGTAGAGCATAGGTGTACAATATAATACCTTCGTAGTATACAATAAACGCGTACTCGGTAGTATTGCGAATACATCCTAGACATCCCTCATCGACGATTATAGCCACACTATAGTGCGCCGCACTACATAGCGAATACTCCTGTTCCGAGTAGGCGGGCTAAACACGTGCCAGGCATCTGCCACACGCTGTGAGAGAAGCGCGAGACCTTAAGCCCTTCGTGTTTCTATATTATCGAGTTTTCGTTTTGATTCGTTGTACGCTTACGTACGCGTTTGTTATGGGGATAGGGGATTTCGATAACTGTCCTCGTAATTGCTTATCGTCTCAGTACTCAACGTTGTATAAATCTTGATATCTTTTGCTAAACAGTTTTGGATTAATGTTAACTTGCTATGGTGTTAAAGTTTGCATCGTTGCAACACAACGGAAGGTTCTTTTTTGCATTTGAATTTTCTTATTTTTATTATTATCTTTGTATTTTCTTTATCTTCTTATTATCTTTATATTATCTTCATATTATCTTATTATTATCTTCATATTATCTCATTATCTTTATATTATCTTATTATTATCTCTATATTATCTTATTATTATCTTTATATTATCTTATTATCTTCTTATTATCTTATTTTTATCTTTATATCATATTACCTTAATATTGTTTTATTTTCTTGATACAGCGGAACTTCAGTTATACGTTTTTCAAGTGATACAGCAAATATAACGTATAAATGAGAAAGTAGAAGTGAAATACGGTATGTATCGAAAACTCTTAAGCGTTTGAAAATAACGATTGGTGCATAATTCGCGATGTTTTTTTTTTAATAGCAGTACCTCTGTTAGGCTAATATATGATTTTCCAATTGAAAATTTGATTGATAGTAACGAAGTAATGGGCCAACTCAATCTTCTTTTTTTTTAAATTTTCGTTCAGAATTTTTATTTGATGCGAGTTTGTAACATTAAAGCTTTGACGTTTTAGACTAGAAAATAACAGACATTTTATTATATATAAGAGATAGGTAATCACAGTTAAGTAAAGGATGTCTGAAAATAACCTGACATTTTTATTTATTAATAAAACGTATTATTCATTTGAAAAGTATGAATATTTTTATTTTAATGTAAGGTACAAACATGGAGGTTATGTGTGGAACACAATATCCGATAAATGACCGCCTCGTTCCTGTTTGCAAACGTTTACTCTTTTGACGAAATGTTTCAATAACATTTTGGCATAATTGCGGACTAATTTCATTAATGGTGCGTCCAATTGCTTTCTTGAGCTCCGGAATGGTCTGCGGATCATTGGCATACACTTTTCCTGTTGGAAAACCCCAAAGAAATGAGTCCAATTGCGTCAAATCGCACGATCTTAGTGACCAATTCACATCACCGCGGCGCGAGATAACACGGCCATGAAACTTCGTCTGCAATAACTGCATTGTTTCACATTTTCACAATTTCTATGCGTTGCTCGATCGTGTGATTCTCCATGACTAAACATCAATGACTTCCTGATGCCAGTTGTCAAAGATTCGTACACTCTGTGTTTGCCATAAAAAAATGGCGCGCAATTAAAAAATGTCAGGTCATTTTGAGACACTCTTTACATGCATACATAGTAAAATCCCAGAATTTTACACTGGAAAAAATTAAGCTACGGGTTGTGAATTTTTTAAAATGCTTGTCTGCTTTCTTTTTGTGTCACGGAACACACTGATTTACGTACAACTGAGACAAAACAGACTCCGAAACGGAGGCGGGGGAAGAAAATTAATAACGTATAAGCGCCAAAAAACGTATAAGTGGAAAACGTAGAAATGAAACTTCATTACATTCTTTATAGGCGGAATTTGCCGGGGACAGAGAAATTTGACGTATAAATGATAAAAACGTATAAGTGCAAAACGTATAGGCGTATCTTGATAATAGATAATAGACGTATCTTGATAATATCTTATTATTTATTATTTTTATTCATTTTCCTGTGTTTCATCGTATGCCCTTGCAGGTTTGCTTTAATTTATTGTGGCACATTTCGCCTACAAAAATCTCGCAATAATTTTTCAAGATTTTTAACGATCTTCTATATAAATCTACAAAAAAAATCTTATATTTTTTGAGATAGTATAAAGATAATAATAAGATAATATAAAAATAATAATAAAATAATATAAAGATAATAATAAGATAATATAAAGATAATAATAAGATGATATAAAGATAATAATAAGATGATATAAAGATAATAATAAACTATGCTGTATCCGAATTTGCAGCGAATCGTACAAATAAATTTCGAGATAAGACTTACACGGCCTAAAAACATTTCACGAAAAATGTTTGCGGTAACGCAATGAGCGATGTTCCCCTTCACAAAAATGTCCACAATTCGGTCAATTTTCAAAATTTTTTCGATATCTTCAATCTTAAAACTAATAAAGAGTTGTATTTTTTTAATTTCAAGCTTATGCGGACTCCTTGGCGTTTCGACGCTAAAAAAAACTACGGGTTATTTTTTTGTTTTTAATTATTATAGTACCTTTTTCCTGGCTTGTTTTTCATCCGTTGACGTTCTAATATTTTCAACTCGATGACTTCACATTCGTTCATCCGCTTCATTACTCTTGTTCATGCCTCTACATCTATACGAGCGTATAAAAAAAAAAAAAGAACTCCTCGTGAAACTGACCCGTTTCCTGCATTAAAAAGCACGCGAAGTCGGAGAAGCTGATCAGTTTCACGAGCTTGACGGGACTTGTTCGAGTTTGGAAGAGTCAGCCTAAGAAACTGGATCGCCGCGGTCGTTTTGGGTCCGGGTCCGGCGCAGATGTTCAACGAGATGAGAAGACACGAAGATTCAGAAAGATTATCGGGGATCGGAGAGAGAAAAAAAGAGAGAGAGAGGGGGGAGGGGGGGGGGGAGAGAGAGAGAGAGAGAGAGAGAGAGAGAGAGAGAGAGAGAGAGAGAGAGAGAGAGAGAAAGAAAGAAAGGAAGGAGCGAGAGGGAGCGAAAGAAAGAAGGCAAAGAGAGAGAGAGAGAGAGAGAGAGAGAGAGAGAGAGAGAGAGAGAGAGAGAGAGAGAGAGAAGGAAGGAGCGAGAGGGAGCGAAAGAAAGAAGGCAAAGAGAGATAGAATGGAAATGGACCAAAGAGAGAACGCCGATGAAAGAAGCGAAATATGTTTTTTTTTTTCTTTTATTCTTTCAACTGCGTGGCGAGAAGCCACACGCGAGACCCTTTGCGCGCACACTCTTTTATATCTTTCTCGTTCTCTCGGTGCCACGCGAGCTTTCTTGTACATTCGAGAATGACGCATTGCAACCCTCGAAATTAAATAAATGCATCCGTCACCTTTGAAAAACCCACGAGCGTGTGTGTGTGTTGTCATACTGACGACGATTCAATGCCACTCGAATTTAGTCAGATGTTATTGTTCGCCAATCAACGCCTCACGAATCTCAACGCTTCTTCCTATTGAACGTTGAAAAGAGAAAAAAAAAAAAATGCTCATCTTAATCGTATCAGAATGATGAATATTAAAAAATCAGATGAACTCTCGAAGCCATATCGATTTAATCGATGTTGAAAACGTCAATTCTTTATTTTCTTATACCTTTTTTTCCCCTCGGTATTATGCCAAATACTTTTTTGCCAATTAAGCTTGCGGGGCACTAACAAGGATCGTACAAAAAGAAAATCGAAAGATTTTACAGTCTACAATTTGGCAAAAAATGAACGTTTTTATTGCATTCCAAGGATGGAATGCTTAAACGTCATTCGCGTACGAAAATATTGCCACGAATAAACAAACGATTGCTATTCGGAAACTCCAGATGGGAAATTCTTTGGAATTTCTGACAATTCGAGAATGAATGAAATAAATGTACGAATGTATTGTGATGAAAATTGCGTTAAAGCGTTAAGTCACTCTAGGATTTTCCAAAAATCGATTTTTTTTTGGTAAAAATATACCTTAGTACCTATAAAATTATATACCAAAAGATTATGCGTGTGAAAAATCTCTAAGTATTCGATTTTCGAATTCTAGCGCAACCCCTTTTGATTCATGTCGTGACATTCTACTAACTTTAAACGCGTTTATCTCAAAACTACATTTTTCAAGTCGGTCGGACTCATAACTCAAAGAAATTTCAACCGATTCACTTGAAATTTTAACTGTATATTTAGAATTTCATTTTCTGAGGCACTAGGTAGGATTTTTTAAATTATATTGCATAGTTCCTTTTTTGTAAACAATTTTCTGACGATTTTCTCATGGCATTTTATACTTTTTGTTTTAGAAATGCGCCATTTTGACACAAAACAATATATCAAAAAAATCCTACGTGCTTCAATAGCTATTCTTATATATAATCGAAAAAACTTTAGTGTCTCATTATAACTGAAAAATTATAGGAGCTGTTGGTCCGGCCGTTGACCTTCCAGAAATAAAGACGTCATCGAAAAAATGCTGCACAGTCGCCATTTTGACGTGTATCGCTGTGAAAAAAATAATTTTGTATAGTCAATTACGTGTATAATAAAACCCCTATTTTGTAATTCCGATTTATTTCATGGTTTCGCTAAAAAAAAAAAATCGCAAATATGCCCTTTTTTCCTCCAGAGTAGCCTAAGGCCTTAACGAATGCAACAATATTTTTTTTATTTCGTCATTTCTATCATTATCCAAAGCCGTTTTTTTTTTGGCAAACTGAAATCGTGAGATTCTAATAATAGTACGTAAAAACGTTTGAGTGATTTTCATATACTAAGGCAAAAAAAAAATTTGAGTAATTAAAAAGAATTAATTTTTTACATTTAAATTTTCTACATTTTCATTTTTTATATTTAAATTTTCTAAATTTAATTTTTTACATTCTAATTTCCATATTTTTATTATTACAGATATTTGTTTCCACAAATCGATTCGATCTCGTCACGCATACGAGGGTCCTCTTATCTTTATTAATAATTCTGTTCGCTCGTTGATCGCAGTGATTTTCGTTATCGAGGGCACGACACAATGAGCCAAACCGAACAGGAACAGGATCAAAAGAGTATGGACAAAAAAGAGATCGCGGAGGAGGAGAGGGAGAAGATGCTTAACGCCGAGAACACGAAACACACCGGTGCAGCACCCGCACCGGATCTCGAGTCGGAGGAACAGAAGCCCAAAAAAAAGATACCGATAGGAGGCATCAAGATGCCGGGATTCTGTCGGACCAAGAGCAAGGAGCCGTGCAAGGTAAGATCTGCTTTCCGATATCTATGTCTCATCAATTTGGGAACTATTGAACGAGCACGATGTTTTTTTTTTTTTTTTTTTTACTTACAAGGAACATCACTTTGGTGTCCCCCGAGAGATTTCAATTTCTAATAAAAATCGTCGAAAGTCTGTGGAAATACGTTTTTTTTTTTTCTTTCGTGTTTAGCCGCCGTAATTTTGTGTTTCGTGGTGAGCCGCGATTTTTGCAACTAGCGGACAATTTTCCATCGGATAGACCTGTGATAAAATATTAAAAAGAAAAAATAAAAAAAAATCACGAACGGAGGTTTGAACACGAAACCTGCGAAGGTGGCCACCTTGGATGAAGTTCAATACTTTCTGGTATATAAATGGTGAAAGTGATTGTTTGGAGCTTTTGAACTCGTGAATGACTAGCTATCTGGTTCTATGGTGGCGAGCCGTAGCAACACCATGAGATAGTACTGCAACAACTCGTCGCCCCATCCCCAACTGCAATTTCCCAAATGTGGCACAGGCTTGTAAGAAAAGATTTTTCGATAGTCATGCGCGACACTGACAGAAAAATTCTTCTCATATTAACTAGATGCGTCGATTTGATTTTTTTTTAAATTTTTTATTTGCATTAACCAGATTTTTCGTTAAATCAAAATTTTCCCTATTGCATTCCATTATATGACGTTGAAGTTTGCATCGTTGGAGTGCAACGATTTTTGTATGCATTTTTTTTTGTTATTTCTTCATTTTGATGCCTATACAAAGACGGCATATTTTTGCAAATCGACGTCCCAAATTTGTTCACTCTTTTGACGAAATTATCAATAATATTTTGGCATAATTGCGGACTAATTTCATTAATGGTGCGTCCAATTGCTTCATTAAGCTCCGGAATGGTCTGTGAATCATTGGCATACACTTTTCCTTTTAGAAAACCCCAAAGAAATAAGTCCAATTGCGTCAGATCGCACGATCTTGGTGGCCAATTCACATCGCCGCGGCGCAAGATAACACGACCATGAAAATTCGTCCGCAATAACTGTATTGTTTCACATTGAATTTTCACAATTTCTATGCGTTGCTCGATCGTGTGATTCTCCATAACTAAACATCAATACTTCCTGATGCCAGTTGTCAAAGATTCGTACACTCTGTGTTTGCCATAAAAAAATGGCGCGCAATTTTAAAATGTCAGGTCATTTTGAGACACCCTTTACATGCATACATAGTTCAATCCTAGAATTTTACACTGGAAAAAATTAAGGTACGGGTTGTGAATTTTTTAGAATTCTTGTCTGTTTTCTTTTTGTGTCACGGAACACACTGATTTACGTACAACTGAGACAAAACAGACTCCGAAACGGAGGCGGAGGAAGAAAATTAATAACGTATGAGCGCAAAAAACGTATAAGTGGAAAACGTAGAAATGAAACTTCATTACATTCTTTATAGGCGGAATTTGCCGGGGCCAGAGAAATTTAACGTATAGAAGATAAAAACGTATAAATGCAAAACGTATAGGCTTTCACTCTACACGGAGAGAATTAAAAAGTAATTTTTGTCGTGAATTTCACGGTAAAAATTACCGTGATATATTTCAATGTGGTGACAAGTGAGAAAAGCATAATAATTCGTATGCGACAAGTTTTTTTTTTTAACTCACGTTACAGAAAATTTCAAATACGTAGCTAAAATTTTACTATACAAGAAGGGTAGCGCGCACGATAATTTTTACCGAGAGCACTATACATTTTCCTATAACACTCATTAAATTTTATAATAAATCTTAAAATAACTGTTATAAAGACGATACTTTTTTATAGACATTTTTGAAAGGCATAAAATAATAAATTACACAGTAAAATTTCGCTGATATTATATATTTTTTAAATTTAAGTTTTGCGTATTTTGTTACACATGAAAATTTACTAGAAAATCTGGTAAAATGTTCTGAAGAAGAAATTTTATTTTATTTTCGTGAAAATCTGTGTTTTACTCAGTAATAATAAGCGAAGTTTCAGGGTTGTCATCTGGTTACCGTTACTGCACGGTAATTTTTAACATTCAATTCTCTCCGTGTAGTTAATAATTGTTTTGGGAATAATTGATAGTCAAACACGCCATCCAAATGGCATGTTTATATACAGGGTGGATCAATAACTATTAGCACCTTGGATATCTTCAAAACTATAAGGCTCACAGAAATATTTGCTGAAATGAAATTGCACAGTACGAAAAAGGGGCCATCCGATAGCGATAATAGTTTTTTTGCAGGTGGAGGTACTTGGGACATTTGAATGTCAACTCCATTTGTTTTAATGGATCGGTATGTTTTTTTATTCTGTATCATGAAAGAGGAGCTTAAAACGAGTTCAACGACCTATAACATAAGGTCATTGAAGGTCATAGAAAGTACAGAAAGGCGATAATACTTACAGTTTCGGTAGTAAATAAACCGGTAGTAAATACATTGTACTCGATTGACCGATTTATCGATACTAATCTTATCATGTTTATCTAATCCTGCAAACTTATTAAAGTATCCTTGAAACAGTATTTATTTTCAGTGAAGTAAACCGTAAGTATTATCGTCTTTCTGTACTTTCTGTACCTGTCTAAGAAACGTGTAAACGTACATAATAACGTACGCATTGATATTGACGGTCGTCATTTCGAAACACTTACTATAAAACGTAGTAATTTTATTTACTACCGAAACTGTAAGTATTATCGCCTTTCTGTACTTTCTATGACCGTCAATGACCTTATGTTACAGGTCGTTGAACTCGCTTTAAGCTCCTCTTTCATGATACAGAAAAAAAAACATACCGATCCATTTAAAAAAATGGACTTGACCTTCAAATGTCCGAAGTACCTCCACCTGCAAAAAAAAAAACTATTATCGCTATCGGATGGCCCCTTTCGTACTGTGCAATTTCATTTCAGCAAATATTTCTGTGAACCTTATAGTTTCGAAGATAACCAAGGTGCTAATAGTTATTGATCCACCCTGTGTACATTTCGCTTATACTCGTGTGTAACCATATTATGATTGCAGTGTCACTAAGTTATAGGGAATTTTACTATTCCCCGTTTCACCATGGGTGCTTGCTGTAAATACCATGGATTTTTCTCTCTGTTGCGGAAGTCCAGGATGTCTTTGTGACGAAGAATAAAAATTCGGCCATCGTTCGTGAATTTCGAAGGATCGATAGAAGCCAGGTGTACACGCCCAAGGGCTTGATGGGATCGTGAGACCGTGTCCCATAAGGGTCGACCTGTACAGTTGTATCGAGGTTCTCCACATTCTATACGTGTACGCGTAAAAGTATACGAAAAAAATTGACCTTTTTTTTTTGCTCCCCCCTCGACTTTATGGAGGACCCATCGATCCTCGTGTCGGCAGACCGTGACCACTGTTCTGGGTCCTTTTTTTTTTTTTTTCGTTTGTTCCCCCCACAATGGCACAATTTCCTAGCGTTCGTGAGCATTACCTGGCACGAGTTTTCGTAGTCATGGCGACATCGCTATAGCAGGAAACACGTGGATTCAACTCGAGCTTGAGAGCTACTCAGCCAGTATTGGAAGTTTCGTTTGAAAGGATATAACAAGCGAGCTGTGCGCGGTTTCTTCCTATTTGCAAGCTGACAACACTCTTCTCAGCAGCTTGGTCCATTCTCTCGCGTTTCCGGTAATGGCAATTTCCATCGGATTTCTCGTCTAATAATTGCGCATTGATATTTGTCAACGACGCGAAATATACGTGAGTGACTTGGAGCCGATGAAACGTACTCGGAATCGTATTTTTATTCGCTCAAACGAGAATCGTATCGAAGTTTGCAGAGTTCGAATGCAACGAAAATTTATATTAAAAACGAAAAATGAATATTTTTATTAGGGGAGAGTGGGATAATTGCGGACATTCAAAGAAATCCTTCGATAAAAGTCCAAATATTGGTATGCGTCTTTTTTTTTTATTAATTATTAAATTTTTGTCGTTACCTTACGAGATCAACATTATTAATTATTTATAATTAATCAACGAACATTAATGTTTAAAAAAACTCATACTGTCCGTAATTACCCAACGCCATTCGGGTTAATACGGACACGTTTTGGGGTAACGTTTTGAGCTGAGCTACCAAATATCGAAGTGTTCGGAATTACCCAGCGTCCGTATTTGCCGCACTCTTCCCTACTATCGAAAATCGTTTTTTTCCCAAGTTTCGTTTATTGAATCCTTACGAGGAGCTTCAAAAACGTTTCAGTGATTTTTGTAAACTCAATGGGCCGAAAAAAATTGATCGATACGAGAAAGAAAAACATTTTCGTTGCATCCCAACGATGGAAACTTCGATACCATAGAAAAAAAATCTTGAAGTTTGCAAGTTTGGGTTTCAATTTCTTTGGGCAAATCGTAGCTACGAAAATCCTTCGAACATTCTTTAATTCACTTAGAGATCTATGATCTAAATTTGGAAAAAAAGATTTTTTTTCGAAATAATGAAAAGGAGGACATTGAGAAATAAAAAGAAATTTTCGTTGAATTCCAACGATGCAAACTTCAAGATCATAACATAAAAGACACGCCAATTGAGAGATCTGACGTTTGTGAAATGGAACATTTTCGAGATGGAGGGATTTCGAGCTTGGAATGCGACGGAGCGTCGTGAATTTTTTCGTAATCCGATACACACTCTTCTCACTTGTTCTCTCCCCTTTTCTCTCTCTCTCTCTCTCTCTCTCTCTCTCTCTCTCTCTCTCTCTCTCTCTCTCTCTCTCTCTCTCTCTCTCTCTCTCTCTCTCTCTTTACTCTTGACTCTGTTATTGTCGTTTTGTCATTGTTTTTTTTTTCACCGTGCACCAATCCAGTCGAGTCTCAAGAAAGAGGTGGCGAGTCGTTGCACCCGTCACGTTTAATTTCTTCTAATTGGCTTAATGCCTTCTTATTAGCGAGGCTAATTGGTAAAGAAAGTGATGACTACCAGCTTTTCTGTTGGTTCGCAAACGTTTCTGCTCGATGACGGTGTAACGTCAATCGAGAGATTCGAGTGACGCGAAGACACCCGGAGACTATAATGCTATCGAAGTTTCTACCGTTGGAATGCAAAGAAAATATTTTTTTCTTCGTATTACCATTTTTTTTGCTCATCAAGGTTACGAAAATCACTGAAACTGCAAAAAAAAGGGTTTGGGTGATGACGAAAAAAAAAAATAAAGGATTTTCGGTGCATTTTGACGATGCAAACTTCAACAGTTCGATACTTTTATCTTGCGCGAGATATTTTAATATTTTTAATAGATATTTTAATTAATTACGGGGTCACGTGGGTCTCGAAGCCAAAAAAGCATATTTTCTCTATTTTTTTCAAATATAATATATAAATAATTTTATTCAAAATGTTAAGCACATAAAAGAGCAGCATTTCAACAATATTTAAAAAAAATTTCATCCAAAATTTTGGGAAATTCAGCCGGTGGGACCTGGTTTCCGGAGACCCCTAAAAAAAAAAGTGTCCTCGTGGTGGGCAGGATAACTCATGATAGCTTTATCTGAAATTAAAAAACCTAATTTTTTCTGTTAGTAGATAAGTATAGCTGGTGATTGAACGAAGGATTTTTTTAAAAAATTGAAATTTGAATTTTTCGCAGAGTTGTATGCAAAATAGCTCAATTTTTGGTACAATTTACACTACGCCTTGTAAAATAGCCTTGTAAAATTAGTTGTAATCGAAAAAAAAAACCTTCGTTCAATCACTAGTCAATGCTATTTTGAAGAAGTGTGCAAAATTTCAATAAGATCGGTGCATTAGTTTTTGACAAATCGTGTCCACCGACTTCAAAAATAGTATTTTGAGAAAAATGCGTATACCTGCGTCGCTCCCGGTCGGTCTTTCCAAACGGGGGGAATTCCCAAAGGCTCTCTCTAGGAGAGAGACTTTTACTCCGATGGACTTAAAACTTTGGGAGAATATTCTAGACATGTACTATTAGATAATAAAATTAAAAAATGGATTTTTTGAAATTTTCAAACCCACGCAACCCCTTAATACATACTTTTATTTCAATTTTTAATCGATATTTTAATTAATACATATTTTTCTTTCAATTTTTAATAGATTTTTCTCTCAATTTTTAATAGACAAATTTTTAATATCTATTTTCATTAGATATTTTATTAGATAATAGATATTCTAATTTTTAATAGACAGTTTTTAAAATGAATATATAAGTAATTTTATTTTCAGAATTTTACGATTTATAGAAACCCAAAAAGTTTTATTTATTCGCATTGTACATATATCTCGTAAAATATATTTTCCACCAACAAATAATGTAATATTTAATTATTACAGATTCAATAATAATATATGAACAATGACCATACTTTAAAATGTTTATTTCCATTTTATATTGTATTCAAGTGAATACAGATAATGTGAATAGAATTTGAAATTCATAAGCCACCGTAGTGTCTTCGATTTGGAAAATCCGATTTCCCGCCGCAATAATCTTATGCCACGCCTCGTTCTTTCTCGTGTTCACGCTCGGACCTCTCGGGACTCGAAAATCAGATGAAATCTCGAAATGTTCGTGGGTCGTGTGCCGTTGTAGTCGGCTCAATCAATGCCACATCATTCTCTCCTAAACGACAGTTCACGTTGACGCTACATGATGCATCGATCTTAATGGACCTTTATGGTAACTTCCGAAATTCTTGTTACACCCAGAAGACCCGTTTTCCTTTTACAACGGCAAGAGTACGTGTGCGATATCCATCAAGAATGACTTTACGTCTCGTGTGCGCTCTACGAATAATTTTTTCATTGCCAAATGTCTCTGTTTTTTTTATTCGCTAATTAATGGAGAAATTTTTTTATTTTTTGTCACAAAGTGAAATATTTATTATTGATATAATATAAAAGATAAAATATATAAAAATTTCACGTATTCTTATTGAAGATTTATGACCTTAATTGGCAGAAGAAATGCTTTGTATAGTGACAAAAATAAAGAAACGAAAAATAAATGTCACAAAAATTAAATACTTTCATCGTATGGCTACGTATAATTTCTGTTGAAGACTTTGCTCCAATTGAAGAATGATGAAAAATTAGTTGATCAATTTTTAAGGTATTTCAAGAGTTTGATATTAATGTTAACACGAACGCGTGATTGAGGCAAGTTTAATATTTAATGCGTGTTACGTGATTACCGAATATCATGCAAGTTTGATTTGAAAAAAAAAAAAGATGACTGTGATCAAAACCAGTTTTTGTCAGGCCCCTCCGAGGTTCCGCCCAGAAAAAAAATACTGGCTACGCCAATGTGTGTAGGGGAAGGATATACCAAGAAAAATATTTTTAAAAAAAGTATAAAATTAAAAATTAGGTAGGCTTTTTAAATTTTCATATTTTTGACCATTTTCACGACAATTTTTACCCTAAAAAAGTGATTTATTTACGCGATAACCTCTAAACTAGAGGCTACAGTGTTACACGGAGAGAATTAAAAAGTAATTTTTGTCGTGAATTTCACGGTCAAAATTACCGTGATATATTTCAATGTGGTGACAAGTGAGAAAAGCATAATAATTCGTATGCGACAAGTTTTGTTTTAACTCACGTTACAGAAAAATTCAAATACGTAGCTAAAATTTTACTACACAAGAAGGGTAGCGCGCATGATAATTTTTACCGAGAGCACAATACATTTTCCTATAACACTCATTAAATTTTATAATAAATCTTAAAATAACTGTTATAAAGACGATACTTTTTTTAAAGACATTTTTGAAAGGCATAAAATAATAAAATGCACAGTAAAATTTTGCTGATATTATATATTTTTTAAATTTAAGTTTTGCGTATTTTGTTACACATGAAAATTTACTAGAAAATCTGGTAAAATGTTCTATCTGAAGAAGAAATTTTATTTTATTTTCGTGAAAATCTGTGTTTTACTCAGTAATAATAAGCGAAGTTTCACGATTGTCATCTGGTTACCGTTAATGCACGGTAATTTTTAACATTTAATTGTCTCCGTGTAATAATTTTATAGTGAGAAACCTCCCAATGTTATAGTGAGAATGTTATACTTCCGATAATGTTATAGTGAGAAACCTCCCAAAAATTTCAGCCAGATCGATCGACAACGTTTCGAGCTATGACACAAGTAGTTTTTGAAAATGTACTTTCGAGATAATCGCGTTCAAAGTTTCCCTAATTCACGGCATGCAGCCCCGGCGCGCTCTCGACTAAGAGCCATAACTTCCCAAATATTTCATATTTCGATTTTTCCGATTTTCCCGTATACTCTCAATATATTATACTTTCAAAATATGTGAAAAAAAAAATAGATTTTTTTTTTAACATTCTAAAGGATTTTTCCCCCTTGAGCGGGAAAGTGCTCAAAGTGAGAAAACCATTCTCGTTTTGCGCGGAAATGACGTTTGGACTCGACCGCTATCGTCTTATCGCGCGACGTTACCGCAAGGCGCGCGCCTGCAAGGCCAGCAGTCCAAAACGCTTTATTTTTTCGTTCACCTTTCGCATCGACGTTTCTTTCACTCTGAATCGAGAAGCCTCGAAAGGAAAGCTGGCGAAGCAGGAAAAAAAAACATCTGTCGCTTACAAAAAAAAAAGGTAGGAGCTAGAGAATTGTGCAGGGGAAAACGAGACCGAGAGAAGGAAAAGCATGGAAAAAGGTGGCGAACGCGTACGCGAGGCAATGACGCCAGCGATGACTGCGGAGTGGAGAAGTCGGGTGCAGCCGTCTGGCGTGTCGGGCGCGCGACCCCGTCTGCGGAAGATATTTAGAGGAAAAAGATGGAATAGAGAGGAAAGAAAAGCATGGGGTGATTACGAAAATAAATTTATCCGGAGAGAAAAACTGGGCGGGAGGTCCCCGAGAATTCCAATTATTTTAATTATCCTGATTATTATTATTTTGAGTCAGTATTATCATTGCTCGTACTGTTCGTCAGTATTTTCGAGCATCGCTGTTGTTCCTCAACGTTTTATTCAAATGAAGGCCTTCGTCTTCGATCCTCTAAAGATATAGAGGGTTGAAAGTATATAGAATATATACAGGGTGGACCACGCAACGTGTGCACCTCTTTTACGACCAAAATATGCGTTGCACAAAAAAATGTTTTATACAAAAGTTACATGGTTTACAAGGCTACACTATGTGGTGCATTTTTTTTTTTATAGTTGGAGGCGCTTCGAAGATTTGAAGGTCAACTTTATTTTTTCAAATGGAATGCTATATTTTTTATAGCGTAATATGATAGAGTATCGAATTCTGAGTAAAAAAGTATAGACCTTTATTAGCCCTAGAGTTAATAGCTAACGAGTAATTTCACTTTATTACTTCAAAATTTTCTTCGCGTAATATCAAGTTGGAGATTCATTCATTCATTTTTCACTTTTATCTTTCTGATAATAATCACGCACAATCACCGAAGGATACTTTAATACTGGATTACAATCATTGAGAAGATTGTGAATCATGATAAGTGTGTGTGATGTGGCAAATGTGTTCATATTGATAAACACTGTGATGTAAACACTGCCATTCAGAAATTTGTAGTAGATTTGAATCTCCAACTTGATATTACGTGAAGAAAATTTTAAAGTAATAAAGTGAAATTACTCGTTAGCTATTAACTCTAGGGCTAATAAAGGTCTATACTTTTTTTACTCAGAATTCGATACTCTATCATATTACGCTATAAAAAATATAGCATTCCATTTGAAAAAATAAAGTTGACCTTCAAATCTTCGAAGCGCCTCCACCTATAAAAAAAAAATAAATGTCTCTTACAATCTCTTACAATCTAACTTATAACTTTCCTCTTTTACTGTCTTTAATTTTCGTCACATTCTGAATTCTCGCCCTCCATTACCACTGTTTGTCTTTTATTATTCAATTATGTAATAAATTGTATCTAAAGTTTCATAAATGAAGGTTTTGTTCCTTAAAAAAAATGTTCAGTATTTGCTCTTTTTTCGTCGTTCCAATGTACTTTTCCCCTTAACCCTTCGTGATCACCCTGGGTAGAATCGACCTGCCGATCAATTTTTGGCGTAAATATATAATCGTTCTCGGAATGGAACTCTATTTACCATCTTATCTGGAGTTTGAAGTATCCTCATACCATAAAATGTACCCTCTTCACATGTCGGAATGAATACCTTTTTTGGAACGCGCACTATGCTACTATTTTTTTCTCAAAAGTAGCATATCTAAGGAGTATCACGTCCAAATTTTAGGTAAAAATGTTGAAAATTCACGGAACGAGGATTTTTTTTTAGCGAAAAAGTGTCTTTTGCGTTTTCACCTCTTTATGAATTTTTTTTTACCATGCTATTTTATTTCTTACATATAAATTTTTCGTACATCATCTAGAAAGTTCAAAGCATGTGCCGTAATTTTTTGAACCACTCCGGACGGATAGTTTGGTCACGATACTTTTTTGAAAACTGACTGGGTAGAATCGAAACAAGTGTGACCACCGCGATTGAATTTGGATGTGTGTGACCACGAAGGGTTAATTGAAGTACCGCCGGAGCCGAATCCCGACCGCCCATCCACCAGTGTCGGTTACGTATAGAATATACGTAGGTATAGCAAAAAGGGATCATCAAGTTAGTCAAATGATTACAAGAGTTTCTTTTGCGGGAACAGGAAACTAATTGGACTATTGTTGCAGAAATAAACTGCATCCTCCTCACTAAATATGTTTATTTTTAGTGAAATCCCTACAAAGCAGAATATTGCAAGAAAAAAAAGCACGAAAGAAATCCCTCAAACCCTTAGAAACGATGAGTGTACGAGATAAATGATTCCTCATGCAACGGTAGCCTGTCCAATTTACGTCGCGCGGGAGTGTAAGGAGGAGAATGCATCTTGTATAAATATATGTTATGCGTAGTGTGTAAATCGTACCGCTCCCGTGATCGCAGCTGAATGTTTGCCGGTTGGTGTAAACGTTTTCTCCTCGTGGCCCTGCTGTCTCGATCATCTCATCTTGCCGGAAATAAAAATACTGGGTCTAGCATCATCATACATACATCAAACTAACGCGTAAACCTTCCCCCATGGCCCCAGTTTGTGGACACAGCTTTCAGTCGTTCTCCAGCTAAGGAAACGATAATTACAAACGTCAAACATTCGTGGATGACGACGCTCTGTTGATACACTCAGAAGCGAAAAGCAGAGGCGAAGAAGAAGCGCCTCTCATCCGCGTATCCTTCGGATCATTGCTCGTATAAATACCAACCGTTCCATTTCATCTCGTCTTTCTAACAGTCACTCCACAATACGATCATCCTCGTCATCCAACGAAAAATTGACCGTAACATTTGCTTCTCGGAGATTCGAACAACGGCAAAAAAAAAGAGGATATTGGGGAAAAAAAACTTGCTCGAGGTTTATTAACGAGCGTTTAAATAAGTGGGCTGTTTGATCTAGAGCCCAAAGTCCGCTTCAAAGATCCCGAAAGATCTAGAGCCTTTTCCCACGAATCGAACGAACAAGCCGACAGGATTATTTTCCATTTTTCTCAACTACGAAAGAAAATTAGTTTCTTTTTTTTTTTATTATCTTCGTTTTCTTTCTATTCCTGCTTGTGTGTGAGGACACAGGTATATGTCGAACTAGCTTTTGAGTGACTTCGCCCGCGTGGACTTTAGGATTTGATCCAGAGAGGAGATAAACAAAGAGAGAAAAAGAAGTGAGGAGTAAAGAAAGAAGGTAGAGTGCCATATTTCTCAGGCACTGTGGTAGAACTGACTGACTGGGATCAGGGTTGGTAATTAATGAAATAGTAGTATAAAAGTGCCAAGCTTCAACTCCAAGATCATACAATGTCATTGTTGGCTACAGAACTATATGGCTGTGCAATCGGCTGTAGGCAACATTGTATGATTTATGGTCTTCGGCAAGCACAAGTTTTGGGCACTTGATACTCTCGAACAGCCCTCATATAGTTGACCATCCGAGAAGCTAATCCTTTCTCAGTGCACCTCTACGCTCTTTGAGGGACATATCTTCCGAACTTCATTGAGATACAAGCAGGGCATTCGATTTTTTCATACAAACTTCAATACCTAGCTGCACCCCTTATTAGGGGTTGTTTAAAAAAAAACCTAAAATATGCGTTTTTATTATTCCTTTTGAAGAATAATTCTACCAAGTTTCAAGTTCATACACGCAAGGAATACAATTTACCATACAAACGTTTACATCCCATTTCATCTTAGGGACTGATTCGCGAAAAATCCTTTCTCAGTGCACCTCCACACACCGTGCAGAAGTTTCTTAGGGATACGTGAGTTCTGATCGGTTCCCGATCGGGATATGATACGGATTTCCTAGAAAAGGCGTTCCAATCGAAATCCAGATGGCGCCCCCCACTACGTAGCACAAGGCGGAGATGTGGTGGCAAGAATTTGAAATATGTATTTCAAATATGTATTAAATACATTTTTCTTAGCAAATTAAATACATATTTTCTTAGTTCGAACGATTTTCATTTAATTCAAATATAATTACTTAGAATAAATAACCTGTATCACTTTTCTCCAGGAAAAAAAGTCTTTCAAGGTCTATATATTGTTTTTTTTCGAAATTTTTAATTAAATTTAAAGAATTTTGTTCGAAATTTTGTTATTATTATAAAATATATAAGTTTTGACATTTATACTGTAGCACGAATTTTTACCTAATCGTTTTTCAGATCCTTGAATAAATGATTTCAGAAAACGTCCAGCGTCTCCAGTCGATACGGTTCGGTATCTCCTGGTGATTTTTACATTCATCCTTGGGATCCGATTCGATATGGAAGTAGATCTTGTTCTAGAAGTTCGGGATTCTAGCCTAGATAGCAGAGTTTCTATTTGGATTCTGACTAGAGTCCTTAAGGCCTTAGGCCTCTGTAGGATTTTCTAAAAATCGATTTTTTTTGTTAAGAATGTACCTCAGTACCTATAAAATTATATTCCAAAAGATGATGGATGTGAAAAATCTCTGAGTACTCGATTTTTGAATTCTAGCGCAACCCCTCTTGATTGATGTCGTGACCTTCTACTAACTTTAAACGCGTTTATCTCAAAACTACATTTTCCAAGTCGGCCGGACTCATAACTCAAATTTCAACCGATTCACTTGAAATTTTACCTCTATATTTAGAATTACATTTTCTGAGGCACTACGTAGGATTTTTTAAATTATATATCATAGTTCCTTTTTTATAAACAATTTTCTGACGATTTTCTCATGGCATTTTATACTTTTTGTTTTAGAAATGCGCCATTCTGACAAAAAAAAACAAAATATCAAAAAAATCCTACGTACTTCTATAGTTATTCTTATATATAATCGAAAAAACTTTAGTGTCTCATAAATCAAACATTATAGAAGCTGTTGATCCGGCCGCGTTGACCTTCCAGAAATAAAGACGTCATCGGACAAATGCTGCACCGTCGCCATTTTGACATCGCTGTGAAAAAATAATTTTGTATAGTCAATTACGTGTATAATAAAACCCTTATTTTGTAATTCCGATTTATTTTATGGTTTCGCTGAAGAAAAAAAAATCACAAAATATGCCCTTTTTTGGCCTCTCGAGCGGCCTAAGGCCTTGATAGTTCCGGATTAGCATCCCGACTGGAATCCGATTTGCGAGCGTTACATTTTGCTCCCGGATCCGATCCGATATCCGACTGAATCCCGATTGAGAAACACTTTTGACAATATTTCTGCACGGGATTAACCATTTTTAGAACATTCAACACCCTGTATTTCCAACCCTTCAAAAAGATGACATTGAAATTTGCATCGTTGGAATGCAAAGAATTTTTTTTTTCTTCAATTTTCTATTTCTTTTTTTTTTCATCGTTATGTGAAAGTCTTCTTTTTAAAAATTGAGATCGGAAATCTCCAATAAGACTGTGTGAAAACGTTTGAATGATTTTCGCAGCCTAAATCAAGCGAAAAAAAATTGACCATTCCCGTTGCGTTCCGAGGATGCAAACTTCGTCATTCAAAAAGTCAACATCTAAATTTCGTCTTACACGCGTTCGATGGATTCACATCAAAGTATTTTTGCCAAATTTCACATGTATTCATTTTCAGAAAGGGCGCAATGTTTCCAACCCCGTGGCGTAGAAGAGCGAGTTTTTCCAAAATGTTAACTTTCCAGGTCCATGGATCTTGCATCAGGCTTTAATTATCTTCAAGTCAGCTTATTGGAATTTTATACATAGGAATCAAAATGAGAACTTGTCCATAAGCGGGTTGTAATGGCCCTTCATCGGTCCAAGGGCTACCTTGAACGATGACTATTTTTCGTAGACGGTAATCCCCCCCAAATACGAAGAAAGAAAATCATTATAGATGAGGTCTCCTTCCCCGCTAGACGTTGCAAGAAAGGGCCGTTTTTTTTTTTTTTTTCTTGAAATGCCCCAATAAAAAAAAGATATATACGCGTGTGATCGTCATTATCTCGTTATAACTTCTCCTTATTCCACGTAGCCTGTGGTTACCACCAAGCGAATGTGGGCAAGGGGCGGAGGCAGAATAGCGGAGATGAATTTAAGGAAAGAAACCTTCCGATAATGAGATCTTGAGCGCCATCCTCGTCGACGACGATGGCTCAAGACACAAGACGAAGATTTATCACTTCGAGGAAAAAATACATCGATTTAATAAGGAAAAAAGGAAATAAGCGGGAGGGAACGGCTGGAACATATTTTTGAAGCATTAAAAAATCCTAATATTTTTTTAAGTGTAAAAAATACGTTTAAAAAATGCACGATAGCTTACTAAATAAAATAACACAAATAAAATATAAAAAAATTATTCTTTAAGGGGGAAAATACACGTAGATGTGCGGTCATAAATTGGAAGGTTTTCAGGAACGTTTGTCGTCAACGGTGAGGTGACGGCCCGCCTGACACACATGCCCGAATAGTGTTTCTCCATTATTCCATGCGGCTATTATTATAATATTGTGACTAAAAATAGGCAAAAAGATGGCAGATAAAAAAATTCGACACCTGCTACCGTAACGACCTGGGGGCGCGGCAAACCGAAAGTTCTACGATCCACCCCTCATCGGGGTAACCACGTGACATCCGGTGTGACGTGGCGAGCGGGAAATCGTTTGGTATTTCAACGTCGTCAAGGGTCGTTGAACTTAGGGATGTCGATTTTTCGTTGATTGAAGCTCGACACGCATTAACGAGCTGAGGACTTATGAAGCCGATTTTCGAGGGTTACATTTCACTCCCGGTACCCCGATCCGATGTCTGACTGGATCTCGATTTAGAAATCAAGATCCTAGTCCGAATCGGACTTTATGACAATATTTCTGCACTGGTAGCTTTTGAGATGGTGTTGAAGTTTGCTTCTTTGGGATGCAACGAAAATTTGCCTTTTTTTTAAATTTCTGTATTCTTATGATCGAAAATATTTTTTTTTTATTTCGTAGATTCAGGTTACGCATTGGGCATTGCGAAAAGAAAATACTTTCGTTGCATTCCAACGATGCAAACTTCAACCACCATCCATTGGGGCTTCTATGAGACGATGTTGAAGTTTGCATCGTTATAACGCAACGAAAATGACAATTTTTCGTTTGATCCAATTTCTTTTGGGAAGTCTTAGCCACGAAAATCTCTCAATAATTTTTTATTTTGCTTATTTAAAGACCTATAATCTAAAGTTGTGAAAATGATTTTTTTTTAAATAATTAGAAGGAGGAAACAAAAATATTGAAAAGGATTTTCGTTGCATTCCAACGATGCAAACTTGAAGATCATTCTATGAGACCTTTTTTCGTCCTTATCTACTTGTTCAATCGATCTTTCTAAATGAATGTTGAAATCTAAAATGAAGCAACTTTCGTTGCTTCGCAAATTGGCTGGTCATTTCTTAGGGGGAAGTCGTGCACGATTGTTGCAGCTTTCCAAGCTCGTTGGACTGCGATGGAAGGATTTTTTTTTTCTCGATTGAACATTCTTCGTTATTTTAAAAAGCCAATAATCCTCAGGTTCTTCCCTAAGCACGAAAAAGCTCTCGAGTTATTTAAACTTTTAACGATTTCCTTCAATTCGTCTTCCTCTCTCTCCCCGTTTCCGTCACTTCCTGCTTCCAAGACATACCGGCACACTCCCCGCTCAGGACGTTTTTTTTTTAATACTCCCCAAGTGGAAAAAAAAAAGAAATTAAGGAAGATGGCCCCGTTCTTTTTTTTTTTTGGCAGTCCCGCGAGAGTCCGTTCTTTTACTTTGGTCGCGATCTTTTTTATTTTAATTTTTTTATTTTCACGAAGGGGCGGGAGAGGGTCGAAAACACGAAACCCACGGGCAAGGCCAGAACCAGAATAACCGGAACCCTTGGCCGTATAGAACTTTCTCGCCACATGGCTGCTCTTAATGCTTGCTCATGCCTTTCAGTTGCTTCCCACTTTTGCTCATAAAATTCACGTCACATCGTCTCCCAGCTTCGTTCATCTCGGAATCCCAGGGACGTTTTTTTTTGTTTTGTTTTTTATCGCTCTACATATAGGAGAAAATAGCTAATGAAATACGCATAAGAAATAAGAACGGAAATAATTAACAGGTATAACGTACGGAGTGATTTTTGCCACTTGTTCGTTGGCGATTCTACGTTTTTTTTTTAGTAGTGTAAGAAAAATTGCCACATATAAATGACGAGAAATACACAATACATAATTATAATACTTTAGCGTATCGATTGGTTTTGACGAATATTGGAAATCACAATTTATACGATATTTTTATTACCTTGCGTTCGATTGGAGAATTTGATTTTTTTTTCTTCTGATTTGCTCATACCTCAAGCTTTTTTAAAGGGCTACTTTTTGGTACTTTACCAGCTAAAAGTTTGATTAAAGTATTCGTAGAAAAAAATTCTTCGTATGCAATGAATTTTGATTTTTTTTTTTCAATACCCACACGGAGAGAATTAAATGTTAAAAATTAGCGTGCAGTAACGGTAACCAGATGACAACCCTGAAACTTCGCTTATTATTACTGAGTAAAACACAGATTTTCACGAAAATAAAATAAAATTTCTTCTTCAGATAGAAAATTTTACCAGATTTTCTAGTAAATTTTGATGTGTAACAAAATACGCAAAACTTAAATTAAAAAAATATATAATATCAGCG
Organism: Ophion ventricosus; assembly: GCA_963932345.1. Taxonomy (NCBI): domain Eukaryota; kingdom Metazoa; phylum Arthropoda; class Insecta; order Hymenoptera; family Ichneumonidae; genus Ophion; species Ophion ventricosus. The sequence continues at coordinate 3,366,616 of OZ010720.1, forward strand.
AAATTTTACTGTGCATTTTATTATTTTATGCCTTTCAAAAATGTCTATAAAAAAGTATCGTCTTTATAACAGTTATTTTAAGATTTATTATAAAATTTAATGAGTGTTATAGGAAAATGTATTGTGCTCTCGGTAAAAATTATCGTGCGCGCTACCCTTCTTGTATAGTAAAATTTTAGCTACGTATTTGAAATTTTCTGTAACGTGAGTTAAAAAAAACTTGTCGCATACGAATTATTATGCTTTTCTCACTTGTCAGCAAATTGAAATATATCACGGTAATTTTTACCGTGAAATTCACGACAAAAATTACTTTTTAATTCTCTCCGTGCAAGATTTTTTCTCAGAATTTTCTTTTTGGTCCTTAAAAATCTTTTTTTTTCAGGACTCTCTTTTTTAATCCTCAAAACTTTTTTTTTCAGAACTTTCCTCTTTAATCTTCATAACTTTTTTTTTCAGAATTTTATTTTTTTTAATGCTCAAAAATCTCTTTTTATTTAGAACTTTCTTATTTTAATCCTCAAAAAATCGACAAACAATTGCGATTTTTATATATATTTCTGTAGAACGATTTACGTTGCCATTAAAAGGCTTTCGCATAATTGAACAAACAAAGTTTCTTAAATACAAAATGAGAGATATACAAAAAGATACATTTTCAAAAAGAGGAGAAAAAAATTGCAAAAATTCACATGTATTTTAAAAAAATTGACTAGTTCATTTTGTACGAAGACGAATTTTATCGATTATTTATTGAACTAACGTTCGTTTCAACCATTCGTTAATTACCCTTTGGAAATCTCATACGAAATGTTCCTAGAATCTTGAATATGTACGATGTTTTTTTTCCGACGTTTGCCAAATCGCAAAATATTGGAATACCGATCAAATCCAATGGTTGATTCGTTTTCGTTTTTTTTTTTTTTTTCACAAAGTTCATTGGGCGATTGGATGAATATAACGAGAGGATGATTCTCCGAGAAACTACGGGAGTATTAAGGCGCAGGCTCTGGTCCAAAAATGGATTTCATTACGTGTGTGTACAAACTCCCTTGACGTTTTCGAGTGCGGGCGGATTGAAATAAAGACGAGAGGTTGCACGCGAGGATATATATTCTCGCGAAGCTTCGAGAGGCGCCGCACTTGTTCTCGTATCATTCGAGTCTGTTACGATCTGGCCGGTTCGGTCCTTTCAGACTTCGATCGAATGAAACGAAAAAAGAGAAGAGAACGGAAAGGGAAGTGTGAAGGAGCAAACGAAAGAGTAATAATGATTGTCGAGGCCGATGGCTTGTCGGGAATGTAAATTCGATCAATCGATTTTATTGTGTTTCCAAAATCGTACATTGCAACCAAACTTCCCGACAGGTTGCAACTGTGTTGAACGATAATTTTGGCTTGTACAGCTAACTCTCATTTTTTTTTTAAATCAATTGAAGATCTATTATCTATTTTATCTTTGATTGGTTAATTTTTTTTCTTTTTCTCTATTTTAATTTATTATTATTTATGTCACTATGAATTTTATATTTGTATAAAATTATTTTATTCCTATCTATAAGAGGCAAATTATAAATATGTTGGATGGGAAAATACAAAAAGGGATGTGTGAATATTTTAGGGATGTAAGCTGGAAAGTTACGGTTTTGTAAAAAAAAGAAAAACTTTTGTAAAAAGTTGTGCAAATAAAACTCGTTTCATTGATTGATAGTTTGCAATTTTCTTGAGTATTTTATAAAGATCGATATCAATTGGGTAATGAGATTTCTACAATTTCATAAGTTTGATCAAGTATTTGATAATTAACGAAATTACTACTTGTTTGCTATTGATGAAAATAAATTGGGGAAAAATGTTTTTATAAAGCAAAAAAAGGAAAACTACATTTATAATCAAATTTTGGAGTGATTTTTTCAAACCTTTTTTTATAACTTGTAGTTATTTTAAAAAATGACCATATTAATTTACGTTTTTTTTAAATCATAATAAAGAAACCGTATATTTTCGAACCTGTAGGAATAATCTTTCGCTAATACAACGAAATTTTCTCTATGAATAACGCAAAGTTAAAAGTAACCAATTTGCATATAAATTGATATGTTCTAATGGAATATTTTAATTCTCAGTTTGTATTTTTTTTTTCGTACTTTGCATCATGACAAACAAAAACAAAACCCCCAACGAACTCAATTCGTAAAAAGCAAACTCCGTTAATTTTCACCACTGAAAATTGGTCTTGCGCGAAAGGGTTCGTGAATTATTCTCTGAGAACCGTATCGAAGTGGAATAATCGGGAGTGTTTTGTTGACGCGAGGCAAAGGTTGCGAAGCTCGGATCTTCTGGGATCTTTCGTTTAATTAACCGACGAGACGAAATTTCTTGGTTAGTGAGGCGATTAATTCTCATTAAAATCTTGTGTATTCAGGCTATGAGCGTATAGCACGAGGACCAACGGAGTAGATCGTTAGTGATCTTAAAAAACTTGAAACTCATTAGGGCTCAACTTTTTCAAATTTGCGCCAATGTAATTAGATCGATTGGGTGTAAGTGCTATAAATTCATCGTATTTTCTTTACATATCCAATAATATTGATGGTATGAAAGTTTGCATCGTTGGTATGCAAAAATAGTACAGTATGTTACGAGGACGAAAAAACGTTTTATAACGAGTGTGAGTATCAGAATCACACGAAAACGTTTTTTCGTCGAGTATTATACGAAATTTTATTGTACGCGGTGTTAAAATGGAGGTTTTACGTACGCGAAGCGTGCGTAAAACGTCCATTACGTTAGCGCGTTAGCCGCGATCTTCAAAGACACGTTTTTGCAAACATCTTATAAACGGTGCGTCGTACGATAAAAATAATAAGGACCTTTTTTGTAGGAAATTACATATCCCATAACTTTTATCTGAAACTTTTTTCTCTATAGTTAATATTTTTCGAGATATAGTCAGTTGAACAATTCCAATTGTTGTTTTTCTCAAATATCTTGATAATAGTTGGAGATGCAAAAAAACAGTCTGAATCAAACTTGTAGAGCATGAAATTCTCTACAAATTTTATCAAAAACATTTTTCCGTAGAATGAATAGTTAATGAGATGCAGCGCGCTGCACATGATAGATCATTTTGAACAAAAAAAAAGTCGAAAATTCGCAGTTTTTTTTATGCAATAATAATAATAATAATAATAATAATAATAATAATGGAACGAACGAACTGCAGAAAAATGAAAAGATATGAATAATGGTGCGTATAAATAAAAGTATTATACCCCGAAGGCTGGTACTGCGTAGTACTGCGTAGCAGCGAAACGCGAAGATACGTAGTCACCGACAGAGGGTCGAAGATATATGTATCCTGGGACTCAATAAACGCAAGGAAAAGAGAATGAGCGAGAGAGCGAGCTTACGTCAATATGTGTACGAGAAGGGCTGAACGTGCGTGATATCGATTACTGACTGCGAGAAGCGGAGGGTGAAACCGCACAAAGAGCGGAAACTTTGGCCAACACCACAGATCCTTGTGAGGCAGCACCGTCCATTGTCGACTCCTTTACACCCTTGGCCCACGGAGCAAAAAATATAATATAAATACACTGCCAAAAAAAAAAAAAAAATACTTCATTCAAATAGGATCTATTGAAAGCAAATAGGTTTTTTCCTTGTCTCGCGGCCTACTACGACCCTATTTGTTTCAAATATATATTTTTTATTTGTTCAAGCCTTCGTGGTCACACATCAAAATTCGATCGCGGTGGCTACACTTGGGTCGATTCTACCCCTCAGTTTTCAAAAAAGTATTGTGACCAAACTATCCGTTCGAAGTGGCTCAAAAAATTACGGAACATGCTTTGAACTTTCTAGATGATGTACGAAAAATGCATTTATAAGAAATAAAATGGCGACATGTTAAAAAAAAATCATAAAGAGGTGAAAACGCAAAAAATACACTTTTTCGCTCGAAAAATCATAGTTCCATGAATTTTCAACATTTTTACCTAAAATTTGGACGCGATACTTCTTAGATATGCTACTTTTGGGGAAAAAAATAGTAGCATAGTGCGCGTTTCAAAAAAGCTATTTATTCCGACATGTGAATAGTGTAATTTTATGGTATGACGATACACGGAGAGAATTAAAAAGTAATTTTTGTCGTGAATTTCACGGTAAAAATTACCGTGATATATTTCAATGTGGTGGCAAGTGAGAAAAGCATAATAATTCGTATGCGACAAGTTTTTTTTTTAACTCACGTTACAGAAAATTTCAAATACGTAGCTAAAATTGTACTATACAAGAAAGGTAGCGCGCACGATAATTTTTACCGAGGGCACAATACATTTTCCTATAACACTCATTAAATTTTATAATAAATCTTAAAATAACTGTTATAAAGACGATACTTTTTTATAGACATTTTTCAAAGGCATAAAATAATAAAATACACAGTAAAATTTCGCTGATATTATATATTTTTTAAATTTACGTTTTGCGTATTTTGTTACACATGAAAATTTACTAGAAAATCTGGTAAAATTTTCTATCTGAAGATGAAATTTTATTTTATTTTCGTGAAAATCTGTGTTTTACTCAGTAATAATAAGCGAAGTTTCAGGGTTGTCAACTGGTTACCGTCACTGCACGGTAATTTTTAACATTTAATTCTCTCCGTGTACTTTACGATATGAGGATACAGGGTGACCACGAACGGTTAAATGTTAAATATATTCAAATTAAAATAAAGATAAAACACGATATATCGCACGAATACGAGAAAGAAATATAGAATCTTGACATAAAAGTGCGATGAAAAAAAAAGTTAAATTATTATTATTTTTTTTTTTACTAAAGCTGTTATTTGGTAAAAAAGGTATCGTCGTGCCTTCTATTAAAAGGCGCGCCTATTTATGTATAGAAAGACTAACCATTCCCCTCAACTGCAGAATGTTACAACAGTCTTCTAATAAAAACAAAGCCATGAGATTTTTGAGAGACTGAATCGTGTACCATTTTTTCGTCTGTCTCTTTTGTCTTATACTACCAGATGAAACCAAATCACAGATTTATTAGGAATAACTAAAATATTTGGTTATTAGACGACATTAAATAGATCTTGATTTGAATAAATAAATATAAAATAAATAATTTTAATAATGGAATGCAATAGGAAAAATTTGATTTCGCAAAAAATCTAGTTAATTAAAAAACAAATCAAACAGACGCATCTAGTTAATATCAAAAGAATTTTTCTGCCAGTGTATAAAGAAGTACTTTTTAAAAATAATTTTTATAAACAATAAGTCCAAGGTATCATTGTTATTAAGTTGTGTGTAGAATTTTAGCACAATTGATCAACTCGTTTAAAAATTGATATTTCTCACAAACTCAAAAAATGTGGTCTTGAGAAAAACGTGATAAAAATGTTGAACTACGAAAACTCAATGATCCCAGTGACTCATCGGCTCATGAGAAATTTTACCCCCGTATTCTTGAGATGTTAAACTAACATTTTACGTTAAAAAAAAACCATTTTTCCATACCGCTACATGAATTTTCCTCCTTAACGCGATGTATAAAGAAATATTTTAGCAACGTTCAATATTTGGTCCTGGGCTTTATCGACGGTCACAGCAAAACAAAGTTTTACGTGGTCCGAATGGCTGGGCGACCAACACCTGGTGCATCAATTCGAGTGAATCGAGTTGGAATAAATTGATCGATAATCCAGTGTGGATTGGTCATTCGAGCGCATGAAGTCCAGCGATATGTCTCCCAGCGGGATAATATTTCATGCGTACACACGACAAAGATCGAGGATCGCAGAATTTCGGAAAGTTTCCAAAGGGTTATCCGTACTCTTTGCCGGTATATAGAGTAGACGAGTAAATAGACTGCCAATAAATCGATGATTTCTCAATCATTTTCGGGAGGCTTTAATCCATGAAGGCGATATTTAGGGATTTGCAGTGGCGAAGGGTAGCGAGGATTGGAAGAACCGAAAGGAGAAATCCGAAGCAAATATCGTTCGGATCAAATGCATTGTTTGTGTTTCCGGGCAGCCCTTCTGGGCGAGTAGCCCAGACACAGAGATTATGGCGGATATGGGTCCTCTGTTGGTCACCCATTCACACACAGACGCGTCACGAAAAATATGCATACATATGGACTTCGATATACGAAGATCCATGTCCGATAGTTGGTACAGTGAAACCTCGTTTATACGATTTGCACTTATACGTGCAGAAATATCGCCATGGATACAGTCCGATTCGGACTAGGATTCTGGTTTTTCAATCGGGATCCAGTCGGACATCGGATCGGATCCGGGAGCGAAACGTTTTTTGAAATCATTTATTCAAGGATTTGAAAAACGATTAGGTAAAAATTCGTGTTACAGTATAACTGTCAAAACTTATATATTTTAATAAAAAAATTTCGAACAAAATTCTTTACATTTAACAAAACATTTCGAAAAAAGAATATATAGACCTTGAAGGACTTATAGTTCTTGGAGAAAAGTGATATGGGTCATTTATTCTAAGTAATTATATTTAAATTAAATGGAGTTCGTTCGAACTAAGAAAATATGTATTTAATTTACTAAGGAAAATGTATTTAAGAGGCCAGTCCACTTTGGAGCCACGAAAAAAAGGCTATTTTCGCGATTTTTTTTTGTTGAGGATTTTATAAAAGATATGAATATAAAAGTTGTTGGGCTTGATAAATAAAGTCTTGAAATACATTAAAAAAAAATTTATTCATTTTTAAGTACAAAAACTATAGTTTAACGTAACGCCTCGAAAATAGGTGGGCTAGGTAGCTCCATCACAACTCGGCAACGGCTTGTCTGAAACAAATAAATCAAAGTCCATTAGATTCAGTATGACACCAGCTACAAAATGACCCTCGGATTTAAAGTTTTATCAAAAAATAAAAAAATGGCAGATGAAAAACGAAAAAAGTAAAAAATAACGCGTTTTTATCGCAGTTTTTCGCAAAAAAAAGCGTAAAAATCAAAATTTTAAAACCATCGAGGGTCATCTTGTTGCGAATCATGTTTAAAATATGTGGTTGAAATTTCAAGAGAATCGGTTTATTAGTTTTAGAGATACGATGGAGCTAGATTTTGAAAACGTTGTTTCGAGAAAAACGCGTTTGAAGTTTATACTATGAAAAACTCTTACCTAAACTCAATCGGCAATTCCTGCACCGTACAAAATCCCTTCTGATTGCTCATCATCGTCGATTTCTTCGAGTATTGCTTGCTTTCGATTTTTTGAAATTTTCAAAGTGGACCGGCCCCTTAATACGTATTTCAAATTCTTGTCACCACGTCTCCGCCTTGTGCTACGTAGTGGGGCGCCATCTGGATTCCGATGAGGCTACCCCTTCTAGGTAATCCGTATCATATACCGATTGGAATCCGATCGGGACTTAGGTATCCCTAAGAAATTTCTGCACGGGCATACGTTTTTATCAATTATACGTTAAACTTCTCTTTATAGGCGGAAAGGATCCGGGTCGATTCCGCCTATAAAGAGAATTAAACAATGAAGTTTCATTTTTACGTTTCTCGCGCTTATACGTTACTAGCTTTCGACCGCGACTTCACCCGCGTGGAATTTCACCCGTGGAATCTTCCTTGCCAGTTGCACCCTTTATTAGGGATTGTTTTGAAAGATCCTAAAATATGCATTGTATTCAACGAATTCAAAATAATATTTGTTTTTAAGAATATTTATACCGAGTTTCAAGTTGATACACGCAAGCAATACAATTTTCCATACAAACTTTTACATCCCATTTCATCCTTTTGGGGGTTGATTTTTCGAAAAATCCTTCCTTCGTGCACTTCTACGCCCTTTAAGGAACATATCTTCCGAATTTCATTAAGACAAAAGCAGTTAATTCGATTTTTCCATACAAACTTCAACACTCTGTTGCACCCCTAATTAAGGGTTGTTTTTTTAAAGATTCTAAAATATACGTTTTATCATTTGTTTCGAAGAATATTAATACCAAGTTTCAATTTGGTACACGCAAAGAATACAATTTTCCGTACAAACTTTTACACCCCCGTTGATTTTCGAAAAATTCTTCCTTCATGCTCCTCTGTACCTTTACTATTTATTTTATTTACTAGTCTAAAACGTCAAAGCCGCATATTGCAAACTTGCATAAAATAAGTCTAAACGAAAATTAAAAAAAAATTAATTTCGCTTATTACTTCATTACTACCAATCAAATTTTCAATTGGAAAACCAACCGTTAGCATAATAGTATTAAACTGGTATTAAAAAAAAAAAAAAAAAAAACATCGCGAATTATGCACTAAACGTCATTTTCAAATGCTAAAGAGTTTCCGATACACACTTTATTTTACTTCTACGTTATTCTCATTTATACGTCATGCCTTGCTGTACCCCTTGAAAAACGTATAACTGAAGTTTCACTGTATTCCAATGTTTGGCCTTACCCGTTTCCCCATGACCGTCGCACGGGCTTTTTACGTTGATCTCACCACAATGAAATAAAGAGCCATATGCTGTCACGTGTGTATAGAGCGTAAATCATTGTCCCCGTACTGATGCGATATTACTATTTCTAGGGAGAAGGACGAATAGACGGATGGGGGGGGGGGGGCTTAAAGTGGATAAAAAAATATTACACTGCATATGGTATTTAAATAGCCGATGGTTTGACACGAGAATGGCCACATTGTCTCCAAATGATGTTTGCACTTTGCGGTACAATACGATTGGAAATGATTTATAGGCAGTTCGAACCAGGATCACACGTTTAACAATGTAGGCATCAAAAAATAAGTTACTCCATAAAATGCTATTGTCAGAAATACTAAAAACAGATAAAGCAAAAGACGTGCTAAAAATTGAGTGCTTTGGCGTTAGCTCGCGTGAAGTAACGTTGGCCTGAGCCAATACTCGGATGGGTGACCGTTTAACGGTATGATCTTTTTATTTTTCGTAATGTAACAAAGTAATGAGCATCGTGAAGTGATGTCAAAGATGAAGTTTGCATCGTTGACAATGAAAATTCATATTTCTTAATTCCTTTATTTTCGCATATTTCGCCGACAAAAACCTCGCAATAATTTTGTAAGGAGCTCATTCAGCAATTTATTATTTTAAAAAACTAGAAGAAAAAAAAGATCTCGTGTAAACATGAAAATAAGAAAATTAATTGTAAAAAAAAAAGGACTTTCGTTTCGTTCCAACGATCCAAACTTCAACAACATTATGAAAGGCAGCCTGATCTAGCGATTTTATTAAGAACAATAAATTTAAATAAAAAAAAAAACGACGACACACAGCAGCAACTAGAAATTGACGAAATGCCGGAAAAAAAAATTAAAAATGACTAAAAACGACGGTGAAGTGAAGGTGCGCGAATCGTCGCAAATCGTAAAACATGATTTCCTCTTTTCTACATTTCCATCGCAATTAACTATTTATGATTATCAGAGCGGAAAAATAGTAAATTAACGGTACGAATTGTGTTTTACGATTGCGGGTTCTGTCAATTTTCAACGCTTCGTTTTTTTTCTACTTTTATTCCATTAGCTCCGATTCGGATAATTGAATTCATCCGAGGATGGAACGAGCGTGTACGTATAATACGTATGCCGACATATCATATCACTTATATATGAATACAGTTTGAAGGGCTTACTATTCTGAGCTCATCATGATGATCGTCGGGAAAATGACTCGACCTTTTTTCACATGCATCAGACAGCCACTTGCATCTGCCACCGTCAAAGGAAAATTAAAAAGAGAAACACCCTCCCACTCGAGGGCAAACCTTGAGCACTTGATGAGAGGAAAGTGCTAGAATGAAACGGACATTTGGTAAATCGACTTCTTGAATGGTCATCTGCCCGCTTCATAATATATATACGAATAGATAATAATAGCCAGGTATAAATATAATAGTCATGTATAGATATATAAAATAGCCAAGTATAGATAATAGTATCTAAGTATAAATAATAATATCGAAGTATAGATAATAATATCTAAGTATAAATAATAATATCCAATTAAGGCGGGATCCTGAATTAGCCGGTTCGAAAAATCGATATTTTGAGGAATTTTTTTCGGGTAAAAAAAAAGCAAGTTTAGCGAAATTTTCAGATTATTTTATTACATGTCTGAACATAAGAAAACAATTTTTTTTAAAGAAAAATATCAACAGGCAACCGATTTTTATGCACATTCGTGCCACTGCTGTTTCCATGCGGCGTGACAAATGGAGCTCGTAATTTTCATCTGAAACAAAAAAACCAAAAACCATTTTAATTGTGACATATTTTTCTTCTATATGAACTAAAAAAAACGAAAAAAAATTTGAAATTTGAATGTTTTTTCGGGTTTGAAGTAGAAAATGTGCTTTTTGTGAAAAAAAAAATTATTTCAACTTGCTAAAAAAATGGTTAAGAATTTTTTTTTCGACAATGTTTTTAGTTCAAATAGAAAAGAAAACGATACTGAAGCGAACAAGCTTTGGTTTGTTTCGATTGGACTTCTAGTTTTTTTGTAATCAGGTACGCCAAATTAGAAAAATCGTAAAAACGAAAACTCGAGAAAACGGGCGCCCTAACTGCCCGAGCGCCCGTATACCTGCTCGACACTACACAACGTTCAGTGCTGTATCTTTGGAAATATTTCGAATTGGGCTATAAAACTTTGTCTAGACATTCTTAGATACATCAGGAATAGATTTAAACAATAAAAAAAAAATCGATTTTTTGGACCTTCTAATTCAGGATCCGGCCTTAACCCGGTGCGTTGGTCTAGTAGTTAGCGTACTGGCCAGCGGATCGGGCCAGTATAAGACAAAATCTGGCCAGTATAAGACAAAACGAGAGACAGACGAAAAAAAATGGTACACGATTCAATCTCTCAAAAATTTCATGGCTTTGTTTTCATTAGAAGATTGTTATAACATTCTGCAGTTGAGGAAAAGGGTTAGTCTTTCGATACATAAATAGTCGCGCCTGATAATAAAAGGCGCGACGATACCTTTTTTCTCCAAATAACAGCCTTATTAGTGGGAAAAAATAAAAGAAAAATAATTTTACTTCTTTTCACTGCAATTTTATGTCATGCATAATTCTTTCTCGTATTAATGCGATATATCGAGTTTTATCTTTATTTAACTTGAATCTAATCTTTATTTGATTTAATTTGAATATATTTAATATTTAAAAAAAATAGCTTGAACAAATAAAAAAATATATTTGCAACAAATAGGGTCGTAGTAGGCCGTGAGACAAGAAAAAAACCTATTCGATTTAATCTTTCTTTTTTTTTTTTTGGCTGTCCAATTATGCAAACTTCAACCTCATATTTATCCACGGTTTTTGAAGACATCGGGGTTTACCTAGCGTTGAATTTGGGGACAGTGGGCCACTGTGCGGATGGTGCTCAAAGTCGAATGCCTTCAAATATCTTCGTGCCAAGGACACGTGATCCTTAGGCTCGGATTCTAATTCCCATTTTTCTCTTTTTGCACTCAGCTGCTTCGCTATGTACGAGGGGACACTCTGCTGTCCCTTTTCGGCACAATGGGGCAAGGGGGGCAGAGGGAATCGCGGAGAGAGGGCTTTCGCTCAATGCTTTTCTTTTTACCCTCGAGTGTCCTGTAAAACGTATATTACAACATTGTAGAGCCGACGTGTGACACCCTCTCTACTTTCCATCCACGTTCAACGTATGCTCACTGGAGTTCCACAACGCCCACTGACATGTTCTATACAATACAAACGCATACATTCGTTAGCCAAGTTCACACGATTTTACTCTTCGTTGGATTATTTTAATGACTGTCGAATCGCACCAGCGACGAAATTTTCTCGTTATAAGAAAATTTGCTCGTTTTAATGGACCGTGGTTTTTTTTTTCTTCGATGTGTCGATTTCCTCGTTCGGGGAATGAACATTTTACCATTTGGCAACGATTGCGAGTGAGTTTTTTTTTTTCACGGTGAATACGAAATGAGAATTAAGGGTGGAAAAGTGCATGTGGACGACGAAAAAATTGTCAATTTTGATCGGTTTTTTTTTTGGAAAGGTACGCAACGTTTTACACTTGTGAAACTTTAGGTACAATTTATTACATAATTAAATTTTTTGAATGGATTTTTTCATTAAAAAATATTGCACAATGGCGATGGTTACGACGTGGTCTTCTGGGATGGTTTTGGCGGCAATTGTCCGTTTGTGAGAAATCGAACGACTTTAATGTTGATCGGAAAAATATGAGCCAAGAATTTTTAGTACTTTGAGGGAAGCTTCTACATTGTTGGGCCAAAAAATCTTCAATTTTTCCCTAATTTTTAATGCGAAAAATGTTAAGGGCAAATGTTAAAAAATAAGCTATTGTTAAAGATTTTTTTTTTTAACTTTTGCATGTATCGGTACAAACTTTTTTTTCGCTTGAAGCTACACTCTTACAGAATGGAAAACAATTTTTTCGTTGCATATAAATGTATGTTAACCAACCCAACAAAACCCAAAGAAAAAAATCAAACATATTTTTACTTTGAACAATATTGTGTATAAATCGAACTAGAATCAAGAAGAAAAATTGAAAAATAAAAAAAAATATAGTGAGCTATCGAAGGGGAAGTTTAGTTTTGTACCAAACATTTTTGCAGTTTTTTGTTTATAAAATGATAAGGTTTGAATATTTTTGGATAATTCTAGTTCAACTAATGAAGACGTTTGTTGTACACGTGCCTGCCAAATTTCATAACAATTGCTCATCTTGGACGTGTAGGAGCACTTTCGGAAACTTGGAAAATGTCCTTTTGAGAAAAACGCGTTTAATCCTTCGTGCTCATACATCCAAATTCAGTCGCGGTGGTCACACTTGGGTCGATTCTAACCAGTCAGTTTTCAAAAAAGTATTGTGACTAAACTAACCGTCCGAAGTGGTTGAAAAAATTACAGAACATGCTTTGAACTTTCTAGATGATGTACAAAAAATTTATATATAAGAAATAAAATGTCGACATGTTAGAAAAAAATTCATAAAGAGGTGAAAATGCAAAAAGACACTTTTTTGCTCAAAAAATCATAGTTCCGTGAATTTTCAACATTTTTACCTAAAATTTGGACGTTATACCCCATAGATGTGCTTTTTTTGGGAAAAAAATAGTAGCATAGTGTACGATCGAAAAAAGGTATTTATGCCGACATGTGAAGAGGGTAAATTTTATGGTATGAGGACACTTCAAACTCCAGGTAAGATGGTGAATACAGTCCCATCCGAAGCCAAGAACTATTATATATTTACGTCAAAAATTGATCGACGGGTCGATTCTACCCACGTTCGTGCACGGAGAGAATTAAATGTTAAAAATTAGCGTGCAGTAACGGTAAACAGATGACAACCCTGAAACTTCGCTTATTATTACTGAGTAAAACACAGATTTTCACGAAAATAAAATAAAATTTCTTCTCCAGATAGAATTTTTTACCAGATTTTCTAGTAAATTTTGATGTGTAACAAAATACGCAAAACTTAAATTAAAAAAATATATAATATCAGCGAAATTTTACTGTGCATTTTATTATTTTATGCCTTTCAAAAATGTCTATAAAAAACGTATCGTCTCTATAACAGTTATTTTAAGATTTATTATAAAATTTAATGAGTGTCATAGGAAAATGTATTGTGCTCTCGGTAAAAATTGTCGTGCGCGCTACCCTTCTTGTACAGTAAAATTTTAGCTACGTATTTGAAATTTTCTGTAACGTGAGTTAAAAAAAAACTTGTCGCATACGAATTATTATGCTTTTCTAACTTGTCACCACATTGAAATATATCACGGTAATTTTTACCGTGAAATTTACGACAAAAATTACTTTTTAATTCTCTCCGTGTGGTCACCCACTTCTTGGGTGACCACGACGGGTTAAACTTACACCTAATCTGCTATGGCAGGACCATGGAGTACATCTTCCTTAAGCATTAGCTCTTTCCGATACAGCAAAATTTAAAAAAAAATTCACCCAAAAAAGTAGGCCCTTAACATCTAAACATCTTAACACTTAAAAAAAAAAAATTGATACTTTACACAAAAGTTTCGGTTTTTGTTTTAAAATAAAAAATCACTTTTTCAAAGAAACTTTCATAAACACGTACGTATAAGTTCAAGGTAATATTTTTATTATGTTGTTCGCACAATTTTAGCACAATTGGTAAACTCGATTTAAAGTTATGTTTACCACTAACTTAAAAAAATGTAGTTTTGAAACAAAACGTGTTTAGAATTTCGAACTATAAAAACTCAATTATTCCAGTGACTTGCCTGCTAATTAGCCACTCCCGGGCTGCTTCTTGAGATGTTCAATTTTTTACGTAAAAAATGGTTTTTTTTGTTCTGCTCCTACATGAACTTTCCCTCTTTAGACGAGCTCGATTTCGAGTGAGGCAGTTTCGAGTGATCATTGGAAAATGATTGTTATATTTTCGATTAAGGGAATTGGAATAAAACGCAATGGAAGGTGGTCAGTGAAAGAAAAAAATGACGGTAGACAAAGTCTGCAGACACTTTGGCTCTCTTCCTTCTCGCGCTGTCTCAAGGAGTTGAGCAAATATTTGACGAACGATTATCCCGTCCTTAACCTCACAAGAGAGGTCGTGGTTTCACTTACAGCTAGATCTATATATCTATCTATGTACGGATATAAGACAAAGTGGCGTGTATAGACGTGTAGAAACGAACATCCGACGCCATTTTAGCCTCTATCCCTCGATAAATACAGATATGTAAGATGTGCTCCGTCAATCGATTTCGATTGGGCTATCAGATTAAGCGCGTCCCTGCAGACCACACGAATCATCGAGACTTCCGTCAATATTGGCCGGAGAGTGGTTCACGCGTAACTTGCATAATTGACGTGGCTGTCATAACGAATCTTCAGATGATGGAAAGAGACCGACAAAAAGAGTGAAGGAGGAAGGGGGAGCCAAAGAGAGATAGAGAAGAAGGAAGAGACTAGGTAATCCATATTAATTCATCGAGAAATGTTTTTGTCGTAATTCAAAAACATTTAACTGGGCACTCTAGTCTAGAGGTCTAAATTTTGAGCGTTTTTTCCAGCTTGTGAAAATTTCCTTCTGAGGACATATTCTTAAGGCCTTAGGCCATTCTATGATTTTCCAAAAATCGATTTTTTTTGTTGTTAAAAATGTACCTTAGTACCTATAAAATTGGATTCCAAAAGATTATGGGCTTGAAAAATCTTTAAGTACTCGATTTTCCAATTCTAGCGCAACTCCTCTTGATTCATGTCGTGACTTTCCACTAACTTTAAACGCGTTTATCTCAAAACTATATTTTTCAAGTCGGCCGGACTCATAACTCGAACAAATTTCAACCGATTCACTTGAAATTTTAACTGTATATTTAGAATTACATTTTCTGCGGCACTACGTAGGATTTTTTAAATTATATTGCATAGTTCCTTTTTTATAAACAATTTTCTGACGATTTTCTCATGGCATTTTATACTTTTTGTTTTAGAAATGCGCCATTTTGGCAAAAAACAATATACCAAGAAAATCCTACGTACTTCTATAGCTATTCTTCTATATAATCGAAAAAACTTTAGTGTCTCAACATAACTAAAAAATTATAGGTTCTGTAGGTCCAGCCGTTGACCTTCCAGAAATAAAGGCGTCATCGGAAAAATGTTGCACAGTCGCCATTTTGACATGTATCGCTGTGAAAAAATAATTTTGTATAGTCCATTACGTGTATAATAAGACCCCTATTTTGTAATTCCGATTTATTTTATGGTTTCGCTGAAAAAAAAATCATAAAATATGCGCTTTTTTTTTGGCTTCTAGAGTGGCCTAAGGCCTTAAAGTATTATTGAATGGACACAGTCGGGCAGAAAATTAGTCCAAAGTTGGGGAATGTTACACGGAGAGAATTAAATGTTAAAAATTACCGTGCAGTAACGGTAACCAGATGACAACCCTGAAACTTCGCTTATTATTACTGAGTAAACCACAGATTTTCACGAAAATAAAATAAAATTTCTTCTTCGGATAGAAAATCTTACCACATTTTCTAGTCAATTTTGATGTGTAACAAAATACGCAAAACTTAAATTTTAAAAATATATAATATCAGCGAAATTTTACTGTGCATTTTATTATTTTATGCCTTTCAAAAATGTCTATAAAAAAGTATCGTCTTTATAACAGTTATTTTAAGATTTATTATAAAATTTAATGAGTGTTATAGGAAAATGTATTGTGTTCTCGGTAAAAATTATCGTGCGCCCTACCCTTCTTGTATAGTAAAATTTTAGCTACGTATTTGAAATTTTCTGTCACGTGAGGTAAAAAAACTTGTCGCATACGAATTATTATGCTTTTCTCAGTTGTCACCACATTGAAATATATCACGGTAATTTTTACCGTGAAATTCACGACAAAAATTACTTTTTAATTCTCTCCGTGTAGAAGTCTAGATCATGTCGTGCATGTTAAGCCTTACAAATAGCTAATTTCATAATAGATTAACACTTAGAAGTGTTAATTTTCCACTTTTAATTGCTATTAATTCATCGTTAAAAAAAGGCGATACTCCTCATTACTTTAATTCATTTCTCGACAATTACTCAGTCGATTTATTTGAAACTTAGTATAATCAATCTCTTGATCTTAAATCTTGATGATATATATTTTTAGAGTTTACGACGATTTAGTTCCGTTCGCTTTGTAACCATTAAGGCCATGTAGAACACCGCTCTCACCGCTTCGAAATTTAAAATCCTTGTTTTTCTACCAAACCATACAATCAATTGTGATGAAATTTGTTGTGTACCTGCAATATTGTTGCACCAAGAGTCTGACGGTCGACATTTTTCGAAATTTTGATGAAAAAATGTACAGATTTCAAGACCATCAGGCTCCCGATACTGAAAAAAAAAGCATATATTTTGAGTTTCTTTTGAATTCATTTTATTGAAAAATGACGGAAAAATGTGGTTTAGAATTTTTTTTTACATAAAAATAGCAAAATTATCCCATCAAAGCTCAAAATATTATCAACGATCGCAAAAATCCAGTTCATCTGTTTTCTCACTGGCGGCGCTCAGCTCGCATTCTTCGTGTTACCGACGGTGATCGTATCCTTCCGGAACCACAAATTGTTTTTTTGACAGATCGGAAACGGCAGCAATAACCTTGTATAATATATTCGTTCGGTTCACATGCAGTTATTATTGTTCGTGATAAGCTGCTGCGTGCGCCATAAATTCACAAGAATTATTCCGAATTGGCGGGATTGGCCTTATAGAAAACGAGCGCTGCGCCGTCCGGCGGTAGTAAGCGGCGGCTCGTAGCTAAAAGACTACGAGCTCTGCACTACCGCCGTGACGGGACCCCGCGTAGAAATTTTCTGTCGTGTGATACGTGGTCTTAACGTCTGCAGAAATTGTTTTCCCACAAGCAACCGTGTTAAATTTATCTATAACTACTAAATTATTTAGTGAAGAATTCTAAAATAATGCATATATTATTATTCCATCAAGAGCTGTAATTCCTCAAATTTGCAAGAATTTTGACCATTTTTAAAAAATATCTATCCAGTAATACCTCGAGAGTCCGTACTTTTTGAGAAAATGCAAAAATAAATCGATTTTTTTTCTTCTTCAAATTTCTAAACTAGAATAACTGCGTTAACACGATCAATTGTACGAATAAAAATGTACTGAGTTCAAAGATTTTCGAGACCGTTCATTATTGTAATGAAATCAGCTGGAATGATAAAAAGTCGAGAGAAAAAAAGGTCCATGTTTCCGAGTTGGAAAAAAAGTTGGCCCGGATGTCCCGAGAGTTGCATCTGGAATACACGGCGGATAGGATTTCGTTACACGGCGTGACGTTACACTTTCTTAACCCGTTACGCTCTGACGATTTTCCAGCGTAGGACACCCCGACGGATAGGCTAGTCTCGTAATTTAAAATGCCGCGTGTCTGTAAAGAACTCGAAAGGAGTAACGGGGAAGAAAGTCAACGAGCCTGATCGGCAAAGAATTCAGTTGGGTCATTATTAGATCGAAGAAAGGGCGAAAAAAAGAGATTGAAAGAGAGAGAGAGAGAGAGAGAGAGAGAGAGAGAGAGAGGGCTTGTCCTCCAAGGTTCTAGTACGGCTGTCATGGTCGTCCCTGATGGCGAGTGCATCTTTTGTACTCTCGTTATCCGATCGTTTGCCA
This sequence comes from Ophion ventricosus, assembly GCA_963932345.1. Taxonomy (NCBI): domain Eukaryota; kingdom Metazoa; phylum Arthropoda; class Insecta; order Hymenoptera; family Ichneumonidae; genus Ophion; species Ophion ventricosus. Next base: position 3,384,881 of record OZ010720.1, read on the forward strand.
ATCATGAACTATCTCTCTTCCTCGCGCTTTTCCACCTCCCTCGCATCTCTCTCTCTCTCTCTCTCTCTCTCTCTCTCTCTCTCTGTCTGTCTCTCTCTCGACCGGTATATAGTACTCGGCAGACCAGAAAATTGTGTTTTTCCTACCCGGCCACCCTCATTTCCGGTCGGCCACCTGCACGACACTTTCTGTGTGCTTAAGCATTGCTTCGATTATTTTAATAAAATTCCAAGCCCATCCGAGTCGATCGGGAGGAGACGGGCTTTTCTTTACTTGCGGAAAAATAAAAGTTCATTGGATCTCCTTGAATTTCATACATTGGATGGAAACATTCCTTCATCCATACATTGGTTGAAGTTTTTTCTACAGAGTTTGTAGGGAAGATAGGTAAGGCTAGACAGTCAGGATGTTATGACAAAAAAAGTGTATTAGAAAGAAAGGGATACAGAATCGCGTAGCAGATGAAGGAACATCTTCAGAAAAAAAAGGTGGCTCGATAGAGCCACCTTTTTTGTGGTGACGTTGACGTTTTGTATGGTTTGAATGCAACGAATTTTTCGTTCATTTTTTCATTCCTCTATTGTTATTATTATCCAAATCCTTTTTGAGCAAATTAAAATCGGAAATCTCTAATGAGAATTCGTAAAAAAATGTTTGAGTGACATTCACAGTCTAAGTAGGTCAAAATAAAAATTAAACGATTAAAAAGAATTAATTTTCGTAGCACTCGAACGATGTACGATGTACTTCAACATCATGAGAATATGTCTTTTTTTTTTTCTTTATTTGTGACAATAATTATCCAAAATCATATTTGGCAGATTTCGATTATAGATAAGGATTGGAAAGTTTAAGGTATTACTGGATGGATCGTCGGGCAAAAAGTTAGTCGGAATTGGGCGAATCGTGGATTTACGAATCTAGATCATGTCTTACTTGTTTAGCCTTGCAAATAGCTAATTTGATAATAAATTAACACTTAGAAATGTTAATTTTCCAGTTTTAATAATAATTGAAGTCAAATTCGACGATATTGACGTGTGCTTGATTGAGGTTTTGTCAGAGACTGTACATCCGTTTCAACTGTCCAACAGAAGAATTTCGCAATTTTTAAATTTAATTAATACATTCGGATCATCTTATTATTATTAATAATTACCCAAAAACTCAATATATATTGATTTTCCCAATGATTGTTATTAATTCATCGTTAAAAAAAAGCGATACTCCTCATTACTTTAATTAATTTCTCGACAATTACTCATTCGATTTATTTGAAACTTAGCATAATCAATCGCTTGATTCTAAATCTTGATATAATATTTTCCGAATTTACGGCGATTTAGTTCCATTCCGTGTTAAAGTCATATGTTTATAACTAAATTATTTATTGAACAATTCCAAAATAATTCGTGTATTATTATTCTATCGAGAACTATTATTCCTCAAATTTTCATAAATTTTGGCGATTTTTTTTTTATATCTATCCAGTAATACCTTAAATAAGGATTGAAAAAAAAGTTTGCCTGATTTTCTGAGCTTTAATCCGTCAAAGAGAATTTGAAAAATGTATAAAAAGGATAATTTTCATTGTTCTCCAACTGTGGAATTTTTGGCCGACAGTCGAGATGAGCTAATCTTTCACCGTATGTAAAAATGTTCGACAAAAAAACGAAAGAATTATTACGAGACCGTGACGTTGCGTTTCTCGTCCCATTTCCGTGTAAACGAGAGACCACCCTTAAAACTGTACACGCGATTTTGCTCCCCGATAATCGCTAGTGAAGGCCCATTGGTCAGGATAATATCGTGTCTCGTCATCGCTGCAGAAATAATACACATTTTTTCTAATGCATTCGTTATCACGTGTCATATCCCAGGATCGATGTTGTATAATGAACAATGGGCACAGGAAACCGATCCCTGTGAAATTTCAAACCAACGTTTTTTTTTTTTCCATACTATCGTTATGCTCCTCGGATCGATGATTCGACATTATTAGTACAAATTAATCGTAACGTTGTCATTTTATGCTTATTTTTAATTAACGAATCAAATCGTTGAGACGACTTGCGTCGTTGGGACGCAACGAAAATGAATTTATTTCAAATCGCTCAATTTTTTTTTCTCTAACTTTGGCTGGGAAAATCACTCGAACGATTTCACGTATTCTCATTGGAGATTTATTACCTCGATTCGCAAAAAAACGCGCTTTGGATAATGTTAAAAATAAAGAAATGAAAAATGGAGAGAAAAAAAATCGTTGCATTCCAACGATGCGAGCTTCAACGTCATGAGACGAATCACAAACTTTCTTTTTTCGCCCAGAAAAATGCTCTTGAAAGAAAAAAAAACATACAGAGATAAATGCAATAACGAAGAACAATAAAAAATTGTTTCATTAACAATTTAAAAAATGACGGTCAACTTTGCATCGTTGGAATGCTTTGTTTTTGCTATTCATTTTTATTATTATTCGAATCCTTTTTATTGTAACTTGAGGCCGTAAATTTGTGATAAAAATACGTAAAAACGTTCGAATAATTTTCGTAGCCTAAATCGGCCAAAAAGTAATGTTATCAATGAAAAAGAATTCATTTTCGTTGCGTTCCAACGTTGAAAACTTCAGCATCGTTTAATTTTTTAAACGGTGCTGAAGTTTCAATTCGGGAATTAAAAAATTGATCAATCGAACTACGCGCACCAATCTCGTTTTGTTTTTTTTTCGAGAACGTTGACAATTGAGAAAAAAAAAAGTTACTGAAGAATGCAAAACAAAATTGTTGATAATGTTTTGCTATCGCTCTACTCATATCCAAGATTTTTTCATCTTTCTAAATTATTTCTAAAAAGTAGATAAAAAAAAGAGCAGAAACTAAATTCGAAAAAAAAAATATAAGCACCACATAAGAAATTCCAAAAAAGAAATTGAAAACCTAAAAGGGATGATTGCTTCCCGAGGGTGTTGAGGACGCGCGCATCGAGACTGGCGTGCACATTTAAAGAAAGAAAGAAGAAAAAAAAAACCCCCCATTATCCCACGCCGTGGATCGATCGACGTTTCCGTGCCGAGGGAACCGATATCCCGTGTGAAATTGATCGGAATTACGAATGGCGAACGACGAGAGTGTTTGCGGCAAAGGGATAATGGCCCGTGGTGACTCGTCGTGGAGAGACGAAATTCCCAACCGGAAGTGACGTGTTCAAGTTTAATTCGGCGTCACCTGCGATTATCAGGAGACCTCCCCCCCCCCCCCCCCCCCCCACCCAAACGTGAAGGGTACCAAACGTATCATCGTATTAGGGACGAAATAATGGAGAGCAAGAGAGAGAGAAGAGGACACGTCCAGCTTTCCATTTTGGCTACTAAAATTACAGAACTGTGACGCAACACAATTATTTCTTGGGCTTCCTCAATATCATGTTATTTATGGTTAATCGGCTGTTGACTGATGAAAAACTCCACCCGGCTTGATTCACGCGCACAATCGACAGACTTACGTCCTTTTTCCTGGTAGAAAAGTCTGTCACACTGACACACGCGGCTGTGGGACGTACCGAGTATCCGGTCGTTTCGTTTTTTTTTTTAAATTCTGGAACGTGTGCGTTTCCGGTCGACGACACGCGGGGGGGCTTCAGGAGTACACCCCAACGATTCGCTTCGGTAAACTTTGACATGTATGAAGGGCTTGTCGTACGAACATTCTTCAAAGGTAATAATTGCAATTTATCTTTTGGAATTTTTCGTATTTTTCTGTTTTCCTTTTTTTTAATTAAAACAATTTGCTCATTGTCCGAGGTTTTGCGTCTTGCGGTAAAAGGCATTTCGAAAAATGTATCGATAGCGAGTAAAATAGTCGTTCAACGTGCCATTGTTTGAGGAGAAAAATACTTGTAAACGACAAAAAAAAATAGCAACAATTGTTATAATTTTTTTTTTTTGAACGGAACAAAGCGTTTTACATTTATGAAACTTTAGGGAGAATTTATTATAAAGTTAAAAGTATAAGCAGGAGCAATGTATGAAGTAGAGATATGGAGATTGGGAGAAAAAAGTGGCTTTGAAAGAATAATTAGGAGTGGATAAAACAACACCAAATTATATAATATATGGAATTGGAGAACTGGGAGTGCCTACTATGGAATATTTGACAAGAGAAAGAGCGTTAAGGTTTATTAGAGAGGTGATAAGAATGGAGGAGACATGATGACCAAAAAATTGTTTAATGGAAGAAATAAGAGCAACAAATAAACGGAGACTCGACAAAAGGGGGGAGGGGAGGGGACTTAGTTAAATGATTAAGAGATATGGAAATAGAAGACATAATAAGAATGATGAGGGAATGGATAGAAGTGAAAACAATAGACGAAAGGATAAAAGAGGGCCTAGAAATCTTAAAAGAGAACATTTTAAGGTATTACTGGATCGATGTTAAAAAATCGTCAATATTCTTGAAAATTTGAAGAATTATAGTTCTCGATCGAATAATAATACTTTCATTATTTTAGAATTTTTCATTAAACAATTTAGTAGTCATAAAAGGAGATATTGTACGGGGAAACATGATGTAGGGGGGAGGATCTCTCGTGTAAACACCCTAAAGAGGTATACCTGGAAATAATAAGAAAACAGCTTCTGCAGACGTTAAAGGTTGCAAAACGGATGAAACTAAATCGCCGTAAATTTGGAAAATATTATGTCATCAAGATTTAGAATGAAACAATTGATTATGCTAAGTTTCAAATAAATCGACTGACTAATTGTCGAGAAATTAATCAAAGCAATGAAGAGTATCGCCTTTTTCAACGATGAATTAATAGCCGTCATTGGAAAACTCAATATATATTGAGTTTTTGGGTAATTATTGATAGTAATAAGACGATCTGTACGTATTAATGAATTTTAAAAATTGAGAAATTTTTTTGTTGGACAGTTGAAACAGATCTACAGTCACTGACAAAATCTCAGTCAAGCACACGCCAATATCGTCGAATTTCACTTCAATTATTATTAAAAGTGGAAAAAGTAACATTTCTAAGTGTTAATTTATTATTAAATTAGCTATTTGTAAAGCTAAATATATACGACATGATCTAGACTTGTAAATCCACGATTCGCTCATTTGCGGCTAACTTTTTGGCCGACGGTCCATTCAGTAATACCTTAACGTAAGGAGATATTTTACGGTTAACATTTTTAATTCACGCACGAAATAGTGTGAAAAAAATGTTAAAAATGTTATAAAAAAACTGTCAAATCACTCAATACATTATGACAAATTCGTCAACAGTCATAATGTTAAATGCTCTATGTTAAAAAGTGTTTCTTCAATTGTAAATTTTATAGAAACGGTATAGACGATCGATTTAAGGGGTTACGTGGGTTTCGAAGCCAAAAAAAGCATATTTTCTCTATTTTAAAAAAATAATATATCAATCATTTTATTCAAAATGTTAAGCACATAAAAGAGCAACATTTCAACGATGTTTAAAAAAATTATCTTCCAAAAATTTGGGAAATTCAGCCGGTGGGACCTGGTTTCCGGAGACCCCTAAAAAAAAAGTGTCCTCGTGGTGGGTCAGGTTAACTCATGATAGCTTTATCTGAAATTAAAAAACCAAATTTTTTCTGTTAGTAGATAAGTATAGCTCGTGATTGAACGAAGGATTTTAAAAAAATTGAAATTTGAATTTTTGGCAGAGTTGTATGCAAAATAATTCAATTTTTGGTACAATTTACACTACGTATAGTGTAAATTGTACCAAAATTACAATTAGTTATAATCGAAAGAAAAACCCTTCGTTCAATCACTAGTCAATGCTATTTTGAAGAAGTGTGCATTAGTTTTTGAGAAATCGTGTCCACCGACTTCAAAAATAGTGTTTTGATAAAAATGCGTATACTTGCGACGCTCCCGGCCGGTCTTTCCCAACGGGTGAATTCCCAAAGGCTCTCTCTGCTAGACTTTAACCCAAACAAACTCCGATTGACGTAAAACTTTGGGAGGATATTCTAGACATATTGTACTATTAGATCATAAAATAAAAAAATGGATTTAAAAAAAATTTCAAACCCACGTAACGCCTTAAAATTTGGAGGGTACATTCAGTAGGATGACAAATTTACTACATAAATTTGAATCAAATGGTAACATGTCGTTAAGTGTCCCGAAACTCCTTAATCGTTGATGCAACTAGAATTCCTGATAGAAATTGTGCTCGATAGGTTTTGTTCTTACCGTTAAACCGTAAATACGTGATTAATCGACCGTCAACATTGTCGAGACGGAATATTTAGCGTCTACGAACGTTACTGCCTTCCGGCATATCGCTTTGGTCATGATAAATCGTGACTGCATGACTCGGATTATTTTTCCTTCGACTGGTGTATTTGAAGTACGAATCAGGTATATATATATATATTCGTGTATGAATAATTTATGTTCGAGAAGAGCGCGTGGGGTCCGGGAAGATTTGAGGAAAAACATTTGTCGAGTGCATCGCTCTCGTAGATATTAATTTGATTATTCCCGAAGATTTTTATTTGCCGATTGGCATTGAACGATTTTTCTGTAAGGAAAACAATTATAATTGTTTTCCTTACAGAAAAATCGTAAGGAGAGGAGAGAGGTGGAGGGAAGATAGTGACGAGAGGACAGAGAGGTGAAGGGAAAGGGTGAAAAGGATATGTAACGTAGAGCGAATAAAAAGAATCCAATCTAAATATAGAATCAGACACAGGCCATGGACTCGACCCTCTTGAGACAAGATGCATGACGAGGGCACGACCCGAGTACGCACATGTACATTATTATTCACGTGTGTGTGTGTGTGTTGTGTGTGTGCATTACGATCTGCATTGTGGGATGAAGGTCCGTGCATTTGCATCTCGATATAAACGCTCTTGCAACTTTGTAAGTACTGTTGGGAGAGCCAGGAGGGAGGGCTAAGGGGTTTAAAAGGAATTATTTATTAAACGTCATTGCGCAGCTTGACGGAAGTGCTGCATACGTGGCTTTATCGAAAATTAATTAACTTCCCGTGCAGAAATGGCCATAGCAGGGTGTCTACCGACCCGAAAAGTCATAAAAAGTCTTAATCCTTCGTGGTCACCCTGGATAGAATCGACCGGTCGATCAATTTTTGGCATAAATATATAATAGTTCCCGTCTTCGAATGGAACTGTATTACCATCTTACCTGGAGTTTGAAGTATCCTCATACTATAAAATTTACCCTCCACATGTCGGAATAAATACCTTTTCTGGAACGCGCACTATGCTACTATTTTTTCCCGAAAGTAGCATATCTAGGGAGTATTCCGTCCAAATTTTAGGTAAAAATGTTGAAAATTCACGGAACTGTGATTTTTTTGAGCTAAAAAGTGTCTTTTGCGTTTTCACCTCTTTATAATTTTTTTTGTAACACGTCGCCATTTTATTTCTTATAAATAAATTTTTCGTGCATCATCTAGAAAGTTCAAAGCATGTTCCGTAATTTTTTGAACCACTTCGGACGGATAGTTTGGTCACAATAGTTTTTTTGAAAAGCGACTGGGTAGAATCGACCCAACTGTGACCACCGCGATTGAATTTGGAAGTGTGACCACGAAGGGTTGAATGTCATGAAATTACACTCGGCCCTGAAAAAGTCATGGAATGCCAAGAAAAATAACCACACGGAGAGAATTAAAAAGTAATTTTTGTCGTGAATTTCACGGTAAAAATTACCGTGATATATTTCAATGTGGTGACAAGCGAGAAAAGCATAATAATTCGTATGCGACAAGTTTTTTTTAACTCACGTTACAGAAAATTTCAAATACGTAGCTAAAATTTTACTATACAAGAAGGTTAGCGCGCACGATAATTTTTACCGAGAGCACAATACATTTTCCTATAACACTCATTAAATTTTATAATAAATCTTAACATAACTGTTATAAAGACGATACTTTTTTATAGACATTTTTGAAAGGCATAAAATAATAAAATGCACAGTAAAATTTCGCCGATATTATATATTTTTTAAATTTAAGTTTTGCGTATTTTGTTACACATGAAAATTTACTAGAAAATCTGGTAAAATTTTCTATCTGAAGAAGAAATTTTATTTTATTTTCGTGAAAATCTGTGTTTTACTCAGTAATAATAAGCGAAGTTTCAGGGTTGTCGTCTGGTTACCGTTACTGCACAGTAATTTTTAACATTTCATTCTCTCCGTGCAGTCTACCTGAATTTTTTAAGATCTCTGCAATGCTCATTATCATGACCGGTTTTTGTAATAATTTATTCAAAATAATTTCAAATTTTCGCGGGTTTGCGACAATCTACGATATTAGAAGAAGAAAAAAAATGATTCGTTATCTCAACATATTCCTTTTTTTTTGTCATTCGTGTAAAGCGACTAGATGATATTACTCCAAGTTCTTAAATGTATGTAATATTTTTCTAAATCTTCTCAAAATATATTTCTTTACAGCAAACTTGAAATGATGTTTGTCTCACATTTTTTTTACTACACATGGAATCGTACAGTTTGGTGACTTTTCGATTATTTTGTATACTTTTTATTGGAATACAACACACGTCTGTTTCAAATAGCAGAATATAAATATAAAAATTCAGAAAATTAGTCGCACTAAAGAATTATAAAGTATACTTTTATACCAGAAAGTCATACTAAAATTCATGAAAAAAAAACCCTATTCATTGTCTTAAAAATCCTTAAATGTCACGAGATGTCAGTTCTGGCAAAAATTAGACACCCTGGTATTTTTTCTTCGGAAGTCGCGTATTTTTCTTAAAGACAAATCGTTTTTAAAATTAATTTCTCGTTTTTTTTTGCGAGCGCGGCACTTGCTATTCGGTAGTCATGATGACCCAGGGTTTTTCGGAAGGAACAAAGAAACCAACACTTGAAGAACTCACGGTACTTCGGATACGAAGAATGAGCACGTCGATACTCGAGCCGCAGGCAAACTTTCTTCATATTCCTTTTTTCCCCCTCATCTCGCTCTTATTTATCGGTCCTTCTTCTGTTTCTCAAGACATCCGCTTGTACGGAGAAAGAATGGGGAAGAAAAAAAAGCACAAGTGTCCAAGGCTTTTCTGCCATTGCATTTGTGCTCAGGCCAAATAATGTTTCTTTGTAAAAAAAAAAATTCTTTCGCTCGTCTTTTCTCTTACGAACAAAATGTTAGCTGGATGGAAAAAAATAAACATCGGTAAAAAAGAGGAAGTAATAAATATGAGTGTGACGAACAGTTTTTGGAATGCCGAGAAAGAAAGTGCAAAATAAAATTCAAATAGCCAGACGACAATTCACTGGGTCGAGATACACATATTTCTAAAAATAATTAAGGGAACGCGCAGTCTCGGCTCTCCCGTCAAAAACATCTCGACTTGATGACGTGTTTTTCTTTCATCTCTTTTTTACATTCCATCTTTATATCCTCCATTGCATTTTTTCCGGACAAACCGACAGAAGAATGACATTCGAATCGGCCCTTGCATTCGTAAATTGTCGGAAATCTATAAGACGCATTACGATAGAATTATCTGCGTAAGAGTGCAACATTTTTTTACAATGTTTCATTTACCGCGAAAAAGACGGAAGAATAATCCTTGGAAATCGAAAGGCCGAAAATTTGGAAATTTTGACATTTTATCTATTTTTAATGAGCTTTGTGTCGCTAGAATACACCGAAAATTCCTTCTAATTGCTCAATTAATTTTTACCGATTTAGTCTGTGAAAATCACTCAAACATTTTCGCGTATTCTTATTAGAGAATTTATTACCTCAATTGACAAAAAAAAAAGCTTTGGATAATCAGAACAATGAAAAAAAAATCGTTACATTCCGACAATGCAAACTTTATCATTTTTAATAAATATGTTCAATATCGCAAAGGCCACTTAACCGCTCATTTAGCTGAGATAATTCGATCTCGAAATTAATATTTCGTAGGAAAGATAAAAACAAGAATTAAGAATTTACGCGACCCAGGCTCAACGGAAAAATTAATCTCTCTACGTGACATTTGACTCGTTCGGATAGAAATTTATGTACGAAATTGTGAAGAACACCAAGAAATCTGAAATTTAAAAAAAATCTCAACGTACATTCACCGTAGAATCCTAATTCGATTGCTCCACGTTTCGTTTTAGGACGAGGACACTAAAGCCGCAGAAGCCGGTGCACCGGAGACTGGAGCTGTCGGCAAGGAAGCCGAGCAGAACAACGCTGGTGCCGAGAAGCCAACGACTCCGTCCAAGGAGACCAAAGAGAAGGAGGGTCGAAAGGGTATCTTGAACGCTATCAGGCTACCACTCGTGTCCGTTTTTCCAAGGAAGAAAAAGGTGAGTGATATCGCAGAAAAGAATCTCAAAAAAAAAAAGAATACCAGCTGTGAGGTTTTGCGCATAAGTTTTTTTTTTTCGTAACAAAAGCCAGCAATCTGCAAAACCGAGTTTTCCACTACGCAGCGTATAAAAGAAGAAGCAAATGGACGCAGTCCATCCATCTTTGAATTCTTCCGTCGCGTGAAAATATTCAAAAAAAAAAAAAAAAGAAACCTACTTCGTTTGGCCGCTATTGCAGGTTCGTCGAAATGGTGAAAAATGGCCGTCATAAGTACAGGCCGTTTAGTTGAAATTGGAATCTGGACCAAGCGAGGGCTTGAACGAGCCATGAATCTTCTGCTCCCCCTTGGTCCGAGGACCTCTGGGTTATGTAACAGAATCCCCATTTTTCCTCGAGACTCTTCGGGTCCAAGTGCCCTCGATTTTCGAGGAAAAATCCGTAACTCGTTATTTATTTCGTTTTTTTTTTCCATACTCCCGAAACGAGAAGTCGAGTTGGAACATGGAAAGGTATTCCTTTCGCAAAGGGCCTTATTGTGTGGGCGCAAAAGGAGGGCCCTTTTGAATCATTAGTAGATTACAGTGAAGCTTAATAAAAAATAAGCTACAATTAATTATTTTATCCAACGATGAACTAGAATTTAAAAAATCCCTTAAGTTTTGTAGATTTAGGCATTTTTACATAAAAGTCACGTTTACGAAAATTCTTCCGCTAGTCACATTTTTCCAAGTTTTGCCACTAAAATATTCTTGAAACATTCGGTAACCCCGGGTTTTTATTGTCGTTACGCAAGCTTCAGAATTTTTTACACGCTTTTAGAGCAGTTTACATCAGACATCTAGAGTTATTTAGTATATTATAGATAGAATTATGGCCGGCATGTCATCTTCATAAAGCGTTGCATAAATCAAACGATTTTTAAAGAAGTAATTTTTTGTTAAATTTTTGTAACTTGGCTTGCAATTTTACCAGAATACTGGAATGTATTGGGTCTATGCATAATTCCGTAGCGAAGATCGAGTAAATTTCAAACGCAAAATATTTACCAAAGAAAAAGCGATTTCAATCAACTTAAATATGTTGCATTTTGTTCAACGACTTTCTGCCATCTCTCCACGAGCTTCATTATTCTACTTTCATAGAAGTTCTGAGATCTTCGGGCAAAGAAGTCATCCAAGTAGTCTTTGAGAACGTCCCGCGAACCGGAGGCTGTATTATTCAAACTGTTCTGTATTGAGGTCCAGAGAAAAAAAATAGCTGCAAATATCAATTACAGGAATTAGGTTATTATTGTTTCTCGAAAAGAATGTGGCTTATGATTTTTATTGTTATTTTTCTCTTAAAAATAATATACTTTACATAGGTTCTTAATGTGAGAAATTACACCACCGATCTTGAGCGAGTTTTTTATGATTTGGTTCTCGCGTCCAAGATGGGCGTGCGTTAATTCTTTGATACTTTCATAAAGTTTTTTCCCCATTTCGAAGGCTCCCTGTTCGATATTCCTCTTATTTCCTCTCTCTCAAACAAATATTCGGCCATCTGTTACTTTCCATTCTCATCACAACTTTTATATAATTTAGCGCTCTTTCCCTGATTTTGTATTCGAATGTTGGTATTCCTAACTCCGTTCTCCACACATATCTGGGCGTTCTTGCACATATTTAATATTTTTTTTTACTTAATCGTAGACGAAAATCAGTTATTTGTTAAATATTCGGGTTCGTGAAAGGAATACCTCGTCTATGGCTCTCTTTCGCGCCTTGCAGTTTCCTCGTGGAAGCTCGTAATTATCAGCATACCGTTTCCTAAAACACGACGGCAAGAGTGTAATCGAGTCAGAGCCAATCACAATGAAAATCTTTTTATTCTATCTTTCATACATTCTTTTTTCTCCTTGGTACAAAAACAACTCTTTTTTTATTCCAGATCTCGTTGGATTGCGAAAAATATTTCTATCTTGTTTCGTTGCGGAAGAAGCTACGGTCTTTTTTTCAATGGTTCCTTTTTCCTTCATATTCCCCTCGTGGGAGAGTTCCGTTCCTCTCACGTTCAACGACATCGTACAAGCGTCCCTCGTTGGCTCGGTCTAGCTGCTCAAGAGCTATCGATCGGATTTTGGAGCATTCGATAATCGAGAAGGAAAGACAGAGTGGAGGGGGGGGAAGGGAAGATCACGTAACCGCCGAGCCCTTTACCCTACGGCGAAAAGTCTCCCTCCAGGTGTAAGAGCATCACCGCATCACGAAGCCCTACGCACGTGAGCGACAGTAGCCGTCCTCTGTACTTCGTCACGTAACGGTGTCTGCTACTTCCGCCTCCCACCCTATCCATCTCTCATTTTCGATCGGAAACTCTTTCTCGTTTTTTCTTGTTTTTTTTTTCCCAAGTCAACCACTTCAACGTTCGTTCTTTCGACTCTTGTGTATTTTTCGGTCGTGCTCAAGCCTCGTCTCGTCTTCTGAGTTATTTCTCTCTCTCTGTCCTCTCGCGTTTTCTTCTGCTTCCTCTTTTCGCGGGTGTGGAACTCTCCTACTTCCGGCTAGTGTCGCACGAAGAACTTCGTGGCATCGCCGTTTTGGTCACGGGGGGCACGCTACGCTTCGGAGCGTGAGATACAGAGTTGGTGAGGAGTCTCGGTATGAGAAAAGTCCATCGTCTTTTCCGAGTGTCACTTGGGCGCCATCAGCATACGCTGCCATTTTTTTTAACGCCCTTTATTGCATACGAGGCCAGAAAAGTACAGAGTACATTGAGACGGTAGGAGAGGGGGGGGGGGGTATCTACAAGAGGTGTGTAACTTACACCCCGACTGGCAACCTCACTCGAGATCGTCTCAGGCGAGATCCATCAGTCCTCTTTCGTGTCTCGAATCAGCAACTTCGCTCATCGAGCTTACCATTTACTCTTCTCGGATCAATCGGATATTCTCTGTCAATATTCGTTTCCCATTAAGTCTCTCATTTTTTATTCTCTTCGGTCATTCGCACTTGGAAAATGAGTCTGGAAATGTTGTTTAGACGAGTTTTCGCAAGGATTAGTGATGCGGGGTGACTGTGACGAAATTTCCGCTCCGTGAATAAATCATTTGAATAAATTTAATAGTTTGCTACCTTTTTTGCGTGATATGAGAAATATATAGAAAGTTTTTTTTTCTGACTTTAATCGGTGATAATTTGTGAATTCCAGTTTTTTTTTTTCGTGTTTAGTGAATTTCGTGTATTTCGAAGTACTTTGGGAATTGTTCGTTTTTTTTTTAAATGATTGTGATCCCTAAGTTTTTATTTCTTTGGTCCAAACTTCGAGAGTTTGTATATTCGTCAATTAAGGTCGAAGCTCTATTTATGACGCAATTATTGATCTTTTTTTTTATGACATTCCTGTAAAAGTTGGAATAACAGTTTCCAATTGTCATTTTTTTTCGGACAATTTTTCGCAAGTCATTTGTGTACAACGATTTCTTATTCGATTTATCTGATTGCACTCTGAAAATTATTCGATTGAAGTTTGCATCGTTGGAATGCAATGAAAATTAATTCCTTCGAAAACCTCGTACTTCTCTTGGCCGATTTTGCAAATGATTACTATTTTTATTGCCTTATTTTTAATAAAGAAATATTAAATTATAACAAAATGATGATAAATTTCTTAAATTATAACAAAATCAAGGAAATACAAATACGAAGAACTTTCGTTGCGTTCCAACGATGAAGACTTCATCATTGAAAATTCGTCGGACTTGCCGCATTCGATTTCCAAAATTACTCTTGTACGTAGAACCGACGACAGACGAGTGCGCAGCATTTTTTAAAAGTATTCCTGCAAACGGAGCAATTATTTTTCAACGTTAAAAAAAACGAATCGATTTCAAGGACGGAAAAAATTTGTACAGTCCGAAAAAAAAGTCGATGTATTCTTGCACTGAAACATTAAAAAAAAAAAGCAATTATTAGATATCTGACCGATGACGGAGTACTTATGAGTTCGTAACCCGTAATTTCAACTTTAAATCTTTAAATACTTGAGTGAATATCGCAAGAGATGGGAAAGAAAAGGATTTACATCAGCAGCTTCGTCGGCCGAGGTTTGTTCGCCGAGGTCAGGTCTTCCCCTTACCCTCTCACTTGTGCGCCAAGACGTAACCGAGTGAAATGCCGTTACGCTGAAATCTCGCGAAAAGAAAACAACTTCTTTTTTTCTCGGTCATGTAGACGATTGAGATTTGTTTTTTTTTTTGAATTTCAGGAGGGTGACGCTGAGCTCGGTAGTACCGCTGCAGCGGGTCTCGCGAGTTCCGAGACTCTCGACGACGGAGCCGGTGAAAAGGCCGCGGCAGCCGGTGAGGACGGTATGGAGACGGTCCGTCTCGATGGTGACGCGAATGACGGTGCGGTCCCGCCTAAACCGCATCCGGTGGTCACTTTTATTTCTGCAGCTCGAAGAAATCTTTTTGTCACTGGTAAGTTCATTTCCCCGCAAACGTACGAATCTTAGAATTCCAATTTTCCTTACTGGCGTAAATTGAACTAGAGCTAGTTTTCCAAACTCTTTCGAAAAAAAATGTCCGTGGACATTTTTCTTTCTTCAAAATATCGGGGACTGCAAGCTCATTGGCGTAGCCCGGTGACTTTCGCTCCCCAGAAAAAATCGTTTCACGATAGTTGAAGTCAAATCGAATACTTTTATCTACGCTTCCCCGAAGCAAGCATAAAGAAATAATTTAATAAAACTTGAACTATTACCTTCGTCGTAATTTCGTAATTATTATCGACTATTATGTAAATTTTATTTAAGAAAAAGATGCTTGTAAACAACACTACACTGTCAGGATGGCCCCTCATGCCCCCAGAAAAAAATGCTGGCTACGCCAATGTGTAAGCTTCCTCTTGCAACGAGACTTGAACTGTAAAAGTGTCAGATCATTCGGTGCATCAATGTTTGTAGAAGAGTAGCAGAAACTTCGGAATTTTTTGAGAAAAGTAGCAGAAACTTCGGAATTTTTTGAGACAAGTAGCAGAAACTTCGGAATTTTTTTGAGAAAAGTACCAAAAACTTCGGATTTTTTTTAGAAAAGTACCAGAAACTTCGGAATTTTTTTACAACAGTACCAAAAACTTCGGTATTTCTTTAGAAAAATATGCGAAACTTGGGAATTTTTTGGGAAAAGTACCAAAAACTTCGGAATTTTTTGAGAAAAGTACCAGAAACTTCGGAATTTTTTAAGAAAAGTACCAGAAACTTCGGTATTTTTTGAGAAAAGTACGAGAAACTTCGGAATTTTTTGAGAAAAGTACCAGAAACTTCGGTATTTTTTGAGAAAAGTACGAGAAACTTCGGAATTTTTTGAGAAAAGTACCAGAAACATCGGAATTTTCTTGAGAAAAGTACCAAAAACGCTGCAAGTCTAACGTCCAATTTTTGTCCGCAGTCGCAACGATATGTATCCTCCTTGCGATGATAATAATAATATGCGTGGCTTGCGCGGGCCCGCGTGCACTGACAACGCAGCCGCTAAAGGATGGAAAATACGTGGAGGCAGCGACGTCCTGTGGTCCGGTGCAGGGTGTACTCGAGGACGGTGGTTTTGCATTCCGTGGTATACCGTATGCCGTGCCACCGATAAACAATTTCCGTTGGAGCGTTGCCCAGCCGATTCATCGTATCGAGCATTGCTGGAACGGTACTTACCTGGCGCACAATTCTTCCTCGACGTGTTGGCAACGCGATTCGTCCGGTCGTGTCGAGGGTGACGAGAATTGTTTGTATCTCGACGTGTTCACGCCCGAGGTGAGATACGACACTCCGTTGCCGGTGGTGGTGATGATTGGCGCCGAAACGTTGAGCGGTGGTTCACCAGGCCCGATGCAACCGTCGGCAAAGCTCGCACACGTTCGCGACATGGTATTCGTCAGGCCGAACTTTCGTCTCGGTATATTTGGCTTTCTCGCCGCTGAGCCCCTCTCGCGTGCCGCTCACTTGCCGACTTCCGGTAATTACGGAATATCCGATATAATTGCCGCCCTCAAGTGGGTACAACTCAACGTGCAGCATTTCGGCGGCGACAAGACTTCCGTTACCGTGTGGGGCCATCGTGCCGGTGGTACACTCGTCACTACGCTTCTTGGTGCTCGACAGGCCAAAGGCCTATTCAAGAGAGCTTGGATATCGAGCAGCAGCGCTGTTCTTCCAACCACCGAATTGCATCACGCCGAACAACGCGCCGAGCCCTTCCTCGCTGCTATACAATGCCGCGACGTGTCATGTCTACGAAGCAAAAGCGCCGAGGAAGTTATGGACGCTGTACCACCGAATTGGTACGCCGGTGACTTCAATTTGCCGACACCGCGCGAAGCCACTCCCGCCGATCGCAGCAGACACGAGTGGCTCGTCATCGATGGCGCTATCATTCAAGAGGACATACGTCACAGTTGGATCAGAAATCGAACAGCTACCGTTATCATGGGTACTACCGCTCAGGTCGGCACACCCGCCAGATTCAAGGCACCCAATGTTACCGTCGAGAGCCCGCAAATCGAAAAAATCGTTAAGGAATCGCTCCTCGGCACTATCGGCATCACTGACGAAGCTCTCAGGTACGTCCCGTTTTTTTTTTTTAACTAAGAATTACGTCGAACTGAGAATGCGGTGGGAAGAAAAAATGATTTTTTAAATCAAAATTGTGTGCCTTTTTCAACGTTGATGCGCAGTTACGACACTTTGCAAAGGTTCAAGGGCCGTATTTTTTTGGCCCTTACGGGGTTACGTACATTTCGAAGCCAAAAAAAAAGCATATTTCCTCTATTTTTAGACTCGATTAATAAAATGTATTTATTCGTTCGCTCGACATTTTTACCGATTTCTCGACTTTGCCAAATCAAAAACTTTTTTGAAGGGATCGTCACAGTGCAACGGGTCGAAAAATAGCTGGTTTTCGCAGTTTTGTTTTTCGATTGTTAACATACGCTAATCAGTCTGATTTTTTAATGTCAAATCAAAGCACTCGTGAAGAACAGAAAATAATTTTTTTAAACGTTTATTTTTATTTTTTTACATTTTTTTTAACGGTTGAAAATGTCTTCGAAAAAAAAGGAGTCGTCACAGTGTACACGGTTGTGGTCGTAAATATTATCTAAAACAAAATTGGTAAAACGATTATTGATCATTATGAAAGCCGGTATCTCGCTATGGAGGTTTTTTAAAATTAAAATTGACAGAATGGCGGGGGTTTGAAAAAAATAGTATCGAATTTAGCCTATTTTTTCGACAGTTTCGTTAAAAAAAAGATGAAGATTTCAAAAAAAAGCTTCCATAGCAAGATAAAGAACGGCGTGAAGAATGTTGTGTCAAAATTTGAGACGGATAGCTTGAAAATTCTTCCTTCGAGAGTGTACACCGTTCTGAAAAACGACATTTCCAGAAAAATGGGCTTAAAATTTCGACTGCGGAATTTTCATATAAATTGTCTACTTACGATCAATCAGCATGTTTATAATCGTCTATACTATCGGATAATGCATAGAAAAATCGATTTTTTGAAAATTTTACCCTGTGATGATCCCTTAAAACGTTGTACGTTGAACATCCATCATTTCCCGGCTTGGAAATATTTTTCAACAATGAGTTGGCAAGAAGTAAGGCAGCCAGCCTAAAACTCGTATTTTCATCTCCACTCTTGCACAGCTGCAAGAACGGTATCGAAACTTCTTAAGAAGAACGCACAGATGAAACGAAGCGACGCCACATTTGCTTGTTACTTTCTCGAATAAAAAAAATTAAACAATGAATTAACAATTCTACTGCACGCAGGCTCATACTGGCAGCAACATGAAAAAAAATTAAATTCGACAAAACTTTTGTCCGACAGACGTTACAACGCAACGCTTAAGGGTCTCGCCTCGATGATTTCGGACATTCGCGTGATATGCCCGCTCCTGAACTTCACGGAGACAACACCGTTTTACATAACGGAATCGAGGGGCGAATTGGCGGACGCGGACAGTGACGTTGCGGCAATACTCAGCTCTTACATGGCGAAAACACCGGAAGAGAAGAGGCACGTGTCGGCGATACAGCAGCTCTTTTATCACTTCGTATGGCACGGTAAAATAGTCGAGGCAGCGATCAAGCCTGGTCACAGGGTAATATCCATTGGACAGGACATAATTCCCATGCCGGAACATCCGAATTGCGATTTTTGGATGAAGAAGAACATCGTGCCAAAATACGCGAGAGTCGATTAAAGCCTCGACGAAACTTCACTTTCTCGACGCTCGTACGTTGAACGGGCAAAACAAAAAAACAAAGAACAAGAAGAAGAAGTTGACATTCGACTTCATCTGGCATGATTTGCACACGCCACCATGTTTTTCATTTAGCACCCACACGGAGGCTCACTTAAGTATCGGAAGATCGTCCAATTGGCTTGAGAAACTCATCGCGAGTGTCTCTACGCGCCATTTGTTTCTTTTTTTTGTTTACCATTTTTTTTTTTTTTCCACCCAAACGCGAAGTACCAGATTTTCATATCCCGTGGGACACGCGGGAGAGCTCTATTGTGTATGTGTATAAATGTGGATTAAAATGTAATATATTGCGAATGTGAGAAAGAAGAGATAGAAAAGCGGGGAAGGGAAGGCGAAAGAGGCGAAGGTGTAAGGCACGGGGGAGAAGAAAAAGCGGTAGAAAATGAGCGACGAACGCTATTGAGAATGGCAGGAACGGAAACATAAAGAAAACATAGTTTAAGAGAGAAAGAGAGAGGGAGAGAGAGAGAGAGAAAGAGTCGATTATCGAGATAGTGCATATTATATATCACCGTATAGGTATACTTGAATATATATATATATATATATATACAAACATGTATATATATATATATTCTTATAATACGCGAGTAAAAAGTCGCGCTCCCCCCAGAGAATTAACTTTCGATACTCGAAAATTTCTGTTTCTTTTTTTTTTCGTGCAAAATGTGTTCTCACGTTCAAGCTCGTTGATACTCGGGGAAAGAACGGGTTGAAAACACTACGTGGACGTGAACCGCGCGAGCGACAGATCGCGACGAACCGCTCGTTGGTAGGGGGAGGGCAGTATTGAATGGGAAACGCCCAGAGTGATGAGCTAAAAAGTGGTGTGGGACTTTGAAGTTGATTTTTCAAAATTTAAACAACTTTATTGAAAATTCACAACTGGTTCCTCGGAAATGTACACAAAAAAAAAGCAGAACGTTTCTTTGGAATGCAATACAAAATGGCGGCGTACTAGCAGTCTGTCCGATTTTATCTTTTTCGCTCGAAGCCTCCGCGCCAGAGTTTTCCAATTTTTAAGATTGAACCTGGAAAACAACTAAGGCGTTTTACGATGTAGAAAATACCAGAAAAGTACCGAAAATATTGGTAAAAATATCAACTTTCTAGGGTATAGTGCACTATTGAATTGGATTGAAAAAAAAGTACTTTGAAAAATATTTGAAATTGCCCACGTTTTTTTTGTCAATGTTTTGAAGAATCAATTGTGAATTTTCAACAAAGCACATTTATATCTTTAAGTCAAATAAACTTCAAATTTCGCCTCGGGCCTCGAGCCGAAGAATGTTGCGGTGAGAAAGAGAGATGGGGAAAATGTTACAATGTGTATTGTAGAAAACACCGGATGCACTTCCGGCCTGGGAAAACTTTGTAATATTCTTTTCGAGCCTAGCTTTTGTACGACGCCATTTTTCCACTCACGTAAGCGCCCGATAACTCTGTGTTTTTTTTTTTTTTTTTATACCGCAGAATTGTTTCTCGTCCTTTTTTCTTTACTATTATTTCTAATTCATTGATATTACGATTTAGATCGGTATTTTGTAAGGGTGATACTCGATTGAAACGACGCGTTTCTCCGTTGAGAGAAGGGACTTTGCGAGACTGACCATGAGACGCTCTACTGCTCACAGTATTGTTCCATCTCCGCCGAGTCGGAGAGTAGACACTCAAAAAAAAAAAAAAAACGTTTTTCCTCAAACAGACTGATACTGCCAAATTAAGTATTTCATAGGATACCATTTTTATTTCTCTTCGGTCGCACGACAATGTCTCCTTTTTCTTCCGATTAATATTTTCCCTACGTATTTTCCTTTTCTTTTTTTTATCGCTCACTACGACAATTGTCTTTTCGCAACGAACAATTAGTTTCTCAAAGCGCTAAAGTGCGCGAGATGAGTTTTTTTGAACGTCCCTTTTACACACATAGCGTCATTTTTCGACGCTCTAATTGCGAACAAGGCTGCAAACTCGAGTTAGCCTCGGCAGCAAACAAAAAAAACACACACACACACACATTCAGGTTAATCGACGTTAACGTCTGGTCCAATAGCGTGCCGAATTTTTCACCTTATTAAATAATAAACGAGAGAACGATTAACTTTTCTAAACTCGAAAAGAAACCAAAAAAGAAGAGAAAAAAACAAACACAACAAAAAAAAAGCGTGAAGTAACGAGCCTATTAACAACGCGGCCACAAGAAGCGGTCTCTACTATCGTACAAAAACGTCATTCATGTGATATAAGCGTGCGGGTGCGTGTGCATAAATACACACACACACGTATAATTCTCGAGCTAGCACGATGTCTTTTCTTAATTTCATTTTTTAAGCTACGCGATTTTCGCAAATCGATCGCATCATTCAATCCCAAAACATACTCCTGTAAATCGTTACGATTCGTTACGATTTGTCCATTTTTCTATTACTCGTTTCATTTCTCTCTTTTTTATTATTATTTTTTATTTTTTTATTTATTGTTCACGCGAAAAGTGATAAATTAGGTTTTAACGATGCTAACTTTAATGAGGCGCGAAATAGTTTTAATTCGTATAATTATTAGAATTTAGCATATCATATATATATATATATATATATATATATATATATATATATATATATATATCACCGTACAATGTTTGAACGAGTGACGAAAAAAAAGGATAGAGAATCGAGTACTGCAAGCACCGTGACCCCATGATCAATCGAAATATTCAAAATTCAATCTAACAATTGACATTTTGTCGGCGCTTTACGTTTCTACTTTGGGCAATTTTTTCAATTTTCTAATTGCAGCTGCGTGTCGCCTAATTTTGTTTCTTTTGTTAGAAACGAAGGATTCGTCAAAGAAAATTGCGCCGTACGTTTGGTTTCTTCAGATGTTGAGATTGTAAAAAAATGACTGGCCAATTTTGTACGCGACACAACTCATATTACACAATATCGATAGTTTATAAATTAGCTCTCGTTGCTCCGAATTGAATGTTTCGTTGCGATTGTACTATTTATTCTATCGGCCATCGCACGCATCTTGGCGTCCTTGGATTCGACGCTCCAGGAAGAAAAAAAAAAGCACCCACACATAGACACTCGTCCAAAACGTCCGGAATCTATATTGGACAAATTTGGCTTTGCCACGCGCGCGCATTTTTAACGATACGAGCGTAACGCTATAGTTGCGTCATGGCGATTGTCGCGTAAAATCGAAGTACCCGTATCTCTTTAGTCACACCGAATTTCTGTGCTGTGCTAATCCATCTTTACTGTAACAACTGTACCGTCAATAAAGCCGTGTAATCTAATAACATTCGTTCGTTTTAACTTCATCCGGCGCCCATAATATTGACGTGATTGTATTGAACGTCCTGCGTAAGCTTAAGGTATTTCTTTCAAGAATCCGAATATTTAACAACTGATTTTCGTCTGCAATTGAGTAAAAATACTTTACAGATATAAATTTTAGTCGTCTAAGAACATTTTCATCGTACCGTTCTATAGCAGCAGCGACGCGCAGTGGCGTGGAGGCGAACGAAAAACTTGCTCAATAAGAGTACGAATTCCTCACCACTGAAATTCGCTTTTGTTTCCAGAGCGTGATTTGAATAATTCTTTAGCCGCGTCGTTCGTGCATTTCGCCAACATTCGGCCCAAGGAGGTTAGAGTAGAAGGAGTCCGAACTCTTATGGAGAGACTTGAAAAAAGTGGCTTGAAAAACATGCACAAACAGGGATGGCGCCAATATCGCTAAGACCTCGAGAAGTGAGCTGCGTGTGACACAGGCGAACAAATGAATTATGAGAAGAAGCTGTATGTGAGGCTGAAGCTCAGGTTACTTCTCGAGGTCTTAGAGATAGTGGCGCCATCCCTGTTTGTGCATATTTTTGTAGCCACTTTGAAATGCACAGATCGGACTCCTTCTATTCTAACCTCCTTGATTCGGCCCATGGAGCCCTCTAGGCTCCTTGATTTGGCCAACTTCCCGAGGCTTTTGAAAAACAACATAACCTTAAATAACCGAAATCGAGTATACACACAGCCGGTGCGCAATGATGACTAAAAAGTAACAATATGCCGGGGAAATTGACGAAATGTGTATTGAAAAAAAATGGAACGGAAAGAACGGAAGAAAGCCCGCCTGATGGAAAATGTTCCGAGACGGCGGTAGTTCTGAAGACGTTCGTACTTATCACTTGCGTCAAGTGTCTTCTAATTCCAACGTAGTGAGTTTACTTGGCTCTCAGAGATTAATAATATTCATGGCAAAAGAAAATCATTAAGTTCTACGTCAGTGAATTCTCCAGGTCCTGACGCTTCGTTTTTCCTAAACAACTTAACCATTCACGAGAGCACTCCTTTCGAAAATTTGTGAGGTTATGTTTATTTGCCTGTCTCTCCCGCGTAGTATTCAGCGCGATCTTAATTTTCATTAAACATCAATATCATATTCAATATAATAATAACAATACTCAATATAATAACAATAATATTCGTTATCGTACAAACGTTTCATAGTCACTCGACCGATTTCGAGGTACACCGAAATTGGCTAGCGATAACTCACAGTTTACCCGTCAAAGAATGGTACACCAACAACAAGTCGCAATGGACCCTCGACTATCCACCTCTGTTCGCCTGGTTCGAATACTTCCTTGGACGTTTCGCCGTCCTTGCCGATCCAAAAATGTTGCGCATCGATAATTTGAATTACGCCTCCGACAGTACGGTATTCTTCCAAAGAGCCACCGTTATGATTTCCGATATCGTACTGGCGTACGGCGTCAAAGAGTAAGCATCAAGCTGTTTTACGAAAGACCGAAATTCAGCAAAAATAAAAGAGTCAATGATCTTTCGACGTTCAGGTTGGGTAAGGGCTACTGTAAATCCAGCGACAGCTTCATCGTTTTTACCTTCCTGACGCTGTGCAATGTTGGATTACTCGTAGTCGATCACATCCACTTTCAGTACAACGGTATTTTGCTGGGTCTGTTGTTACTATCGATGGCGCGAGTCTCCGAGAGCTTGCCGAGAGTGAGTAGACGAAAAATGTGACCTTTGCTTCATTGATGACGGTTGGATCGATTGAACGACAAAAAGGCCACAAGTTCATTGACCGTCCAGAAAACGTTTTAATTTCATTGCAACAGCTGTGTCGCTCAACACTGTACTGAATTTGAACATCTTCAGGGTCGTATATTGGCGGGTGCGGTCTATTTCGCAGCGCTACTCAATCTCAAACATCTTTATCTGTACGTTGCACCGGCTTATGTCGTCTGGTTGTTGAAGTGGTATTGCCTGAGGGACGATCACTTTTTCAGACGTTTTTTCGCGCTTGGTAGCGCAGTTTTGTTCGTAATGGTGATATCCTTTGGCCCGTTCGTGTCGCAAATACCTCAGGTAAGGGCGATCATTAATCTTGCAGTAATATGTAAGTAGCATGCAATTTATCGTGGCAATTTGTGTAACTGGGAATTTTGATTCGAATCGATGCAAGTTCGAAAAGGAAGACGTTATGGTGAGACTAGTTCGGATTCGAGCACAGTGAAACTTTCGATGTATAATAATTGTGAATACGCTTTGGTACAGGTCATTTCTCGGCTCTTTCCATTCAAAAGAGGCTTAGTGCACGCGTACTGGGCCGCAAACGCATGGGCATTGTACACAGGTGCCGACAAAGTATTATCGATGATATGGAAGCGCCTCGGTTGGTTGTCGAACCATAAAATCGGTTCAATGACCAGTGGTCTCGTTCAGGAAGAATCATTCGCAATTTTACCCACGCCAACTCCGCTCGTCACTTTCTTGTTGACCTTCTTATCGATGCTGGTGAGATTGTCAATTTTCCACGCTTTACGCAATTTTCTTATTGGCTTCCAGAATTTGAAAAGTAGAAAAAAAATTATTCAATTTCCTGGATAACTTTAAATGTTTTTTAAATGTCTTTAGCCAGTACTGTGGAGCTTATTCAGAAAGGATTCATCCATGCTGAGAGCTCGGGACTTCATTCGATGCGTTGTGATCTGTGCTCTAAGTTCTTTCATGTTTGGCTGGCATGTTCATGAAAAAGCTATACTCACAGCGATCATTCCATTGTGGTGAGTTACGCGATAAAAAAATGTTGTTTTCCGGACGGGGGGGGGGGGGCAATCGGTCACCGTATGAAACTCCCCGTATGTATGGAAAAAATTGCGATAATCTATGATCCGACTTTTGAATTATGCCCAAAAATCGGATAATAGTTGGAGCTCGATGAATCAGGCTGCAGGGTTTTTAGCAAACGATTGCGAAGAGAATGCGCGTAGAGCGGGGTTTCAAATTGAAACGAATAATAAATGAGCGGCGATTGAGTGAAGAAACTTTTTTTGCGCAAGGTGCAACAAAATTTGGATTTTTTTTGCGAACCCGATGTACTTTCACCCCCAGAATATGAATTTATCATTAGATTTTCTCCGAAACCCTTCGATTTTATTTTTAAAATCGTAAAACAGACGTTTTTCGCATTCAGCCAGCATAATTTTGATCTTTCAACAAAAACTCGGTAACATTCGTAATCGTTGAAACATTTCCCGTTAGATAGACTCTTAAAATGGTTTAAAAGTGGAACAAAAATTGGACTCTTTTGGCCTCACTTTTCCAGAATTGCCAAAATCACTAAATTTCAAATAGCCGCAGTGTCGGTTCTGGAGGTTTTGAAAAGGATTTTGATAGACTTAGAGAATGCCGCCAGATTCATCCCGATGTCGCAAGTAGTTTTCTTGGAAAATGTGCTTAAAAAGTCTATGAAAAACAGGCAAAAAGGGATGTATGGAAAAATTGGTAATAATCAATTATCGGTTTTCGAAATTCTGCCAAAAATGGAAAAATCATCAGAACTCCATGAATGAAACGGCATGTCAAAGAGAAAACGATTACGAAGAGAAAGCGCACAAAGCAAATATAAACCGAAAATAAATTATCAACGATTCAGTGATGCTGAATTTATTTTATTTATTATTTATTTTTGGCCGCAATTGCATTTTTTTTTATATTTAATATTTTTTTCTAAATCTAAATCGATGTATTTTTTAAACCCGATAAACACGAATTCACAATGGTGAATTTTCCGCCGATTATGAATATCACCGAGTTTTTGTCGAAAGCTGAAAAGTATGCTGGCTGAACGCGAAAAACGTCTTTTTACACACTCTTGACGATTTTTCATTAAATGTATTTAAAAAATTGTGTTTTTCATCAAAAACCCAAATTTTGTACGAAAAATCGTCAAAAAGTGTGTAAAAAGACATTTTTCGCGTTCAGTCGGCATACTTTTCTGCTTTCGACAAAAACTCAGTGATATTCATAATTGGCGGAAAATTTGCCATTCGATAGACCTTTAAAATGGTGCTAAAGTAGCAAAAAAAATGTTCAATCCTTTTCGTCTAGAAAACTTAGCTATGGGATCTTTACCGACCGGAAGTGTCTGACATGTCCTTGATGGATTTTCTCAATTTATCATTTCAGCATCCTCGCGGCGACGGACGCGAACGACGCGAGGATTTTTCTGATTTTGAGTACAGCTGGTCATACAGCGTTATCGCCGCTGTTGCACCCGAGCAACATGACACCACTGAGAGTGTTGCTTAATCTGACTCACGTATCATCCGCCGGCCTGATTCTCACTCACCACCACAAGAAATCACTATTGTCCATCGTCGAATGGATCTACGTCGGAAGTTTGCCTCTCGTCACTGTCTACGAGGCCGTCATCCACAAATTTGTTTTTCACGAAAAAATGCCATTTTTGCCGCTCGCATTTACATCCATATACTGCGCCCTGGGGGTCACTTACTCGTGGCTCACTTACTACCGAATGTTTCTTAATACGAATAATAGACGAGCGCACGAACTCGACGAGGCTCCGAAGTAATCGGAGTTTTAAATAAAAAATTGTACATAATTATCGATCTTCATTAGCAAATGAATGGTCGGGGGTAAGGGGAAATATGCTTCGGCAAAAAATCGAAAACATTTTTCCTCGAGCTGAATTATTGCGCAAGGTCTCGAAAGTTACAATCTCAGGTCTATGTTGCTAATGACGTCACGATCGAGCTCAAAAAAAATGCCCGAATCACAAGAGTTCGCGGATTCGTTCGAGTCGTCGAGACTTCCGGTTATCGATTTAATATTGCACAGGCACTCGGCAATTATCCCCGAGGGTATGACGACTCTAGCGAGGCTCTCATCGCGTCTCGTCCAGCAATCGCATCTCTTTAGGCTACAACGAGACTGTGAGTAGAGCGCAGCCTCGTTGTCATTCCCATTGTTCTCGTCGGCAATTTGCTCGAACGTCCTCGTTGCTCCGAAACAGGGATTCTTCGAGACACGAACATTCCGAATTTTTTCCGCGCTGCTAAAAGTATTCCAAAAGCTTGACAAACGAGACATCGACGGCACATTCAAAATTACGATGATCGCAAGTTTGAAAGTGTGGAGGCGCTTCGTCCGCTTCGATATTGTACGGTCCTCTACGATTTTTTTTTTAAAGAAAGCAAACAATGAAAATCGACAAAAATTCCCTTTTGGAGTTACGTGTCACGTATCTGCGGATTGAAGGGATCTAAGGATCCTGTGATTGGACGGAATTTTCACACCCTCGATTTCACTGATATGTATTTTGCGAGCCATCGCGACTACTCACCCACCTTAACGAGTTATTACCTAAATCCTTGATGCGAAATTGGACGGCACTGATGATGTATTTCGTGGTCGTAAACGTTGCAACGAGCTGCAACGAATACAAGACACACGATGAGGGGGATAAGATAAAATTTCTCTGTTTGACAAGTCCTCTGTTCTTTTTGAACTACAGTCTGTTTGGCAAGAGCGTGTACGGCGAAACTCAAAAACTAGTTGGAAGAGGGCATTGACGAGGAAAAAAAAACACACTACATGATACAAACCGTTGTGATGCTTTATTATTAACTAGCTTCCGATCGCTCAAAATCCTAAAATACGTTTTTCATTATTTGTTTTGAAAAGTATTTATACTTTTCAGAACAAATCAGATTTTCCCATGGAAACTTTATTACCAGTTGCACCCCTTATTAAGATTTGTTTTAAAAAATCCTAAAATGTGCGTTTTTTAAATTTAGTTTTGAAGAATATTTATACCGAGTTTCAAGTTGATACATGCAAGGAATACAATTTTCCATACAAACTTCTACATCCCATTTCATCCTTTTAGGGGCTGATTTTTGGAAAATCTCTTCTTAGTACACCTCTACCCTCTTTGAAAAACATTTCTTTCGAATTTCATTGAGATAAAAGCAGGAAATTCGTTTTCCCATGCAAACTTCCAACCCGTTGCACCCCTGATTAGGAGTTATTTTGAAAAATCTCAAAATATGCGTTTTATTATTGGTTTTGAAGAATATTTATGCCAATTTTCAAGTTGATACACGCAAGGAGTACAATTTTCCATACAAACTTTGCACCCCATTTCACTCCTTTGAGAGTTGATTTTCGAAAAAAACATTCTTAGTGCACCTCTACACCTTCTAAGGAACATATCTTCCAACTTTCAAGTTGATACACGCAAGGAAAATAATTCATATAATTTGTATAATTTTCCATATAAACTTTTGCACCCAATTTTACTCCCTGAAGACAATTTTTCGAAAAATTCTTTCTCAGCGCACTTCTACATCTTCTAAGGACAATATCGACCAAATTTCATGTTTCTATCTTCTGCGGTTTACGCTGTACGCCGTCTATATGTCAGTCAGTCATTCGCGGAACTCTTTTTTTATATGCATAGATAAGTGGTCCAGTCGCCTCCACTATTACTAATCGCCTGTCAGCCCCGAGGCTTTCCACTATCAATCAATTAAAACGAGTTTTATTTGCACAACTTTTTACAAAAGTTTTTCTTTTACAAAATCGTAACTTTCCGCTTTAACATTTATTCACTTAATTGCTACAGTGGATAGCAATTCCACGCAGAATGGAATCATTCGTGGGTGGAGCAGGAATGATTGATTGAAGAACGTGCCCAAAACAAGCTTCGTTCGAAAAAATGACGTCCTACTCGCTGTCTAAACTTTTTTTTCGTCCAAGTGAGCCTTTTTTCAACGTGTTTTTCCGACAATAGCGATTCGTTTGTGACCCCGGTTGAACAACAACTAACGCTTTTCTAAAGCACTTTGGTGGAAGGTTCCCTCTATCTGCTCGCGTTCGAATCTATCCTGTAACGGTTTCTAGAAAACAAGTAGCCCGTGCACGCTTTTGTCAAACAGATTGTGACAATGATATAACTTCTGAACGAAACGTGACTACATGTTTCAAGGTCACGATTAATCAAGATGACGTATTATTCCAAATATATGACAATGTCATTGGCGAGGTTGGCCATTTTGTAATTAACGATCGGGGAATGAAATAACAAATCGTGACGAATAATAAACAAAATTATAGCGTTTTAATTATAAACGTTTGCACAATTTTTTCGTATACTTGTATCGGCGATAAAGGGCTAGACCAAAGGCCCCGGTGATGCCAACAAGAATCAGCAGAACGAAAGATACGAGGGTGAGATGATCGGGCACGAGAATCATTCGTGCAATCTTGCCAAGGCAAGTGTAGATACGACAGGAGTTTTTGCATCTCTCGTCGCAATCTTTATAAATCGTGCACTCTGATGAGCACGGTGACCGCCGTGACGACGCCGAGGTGATGACGTTCGAGTGAGAGGGATGTGACGAGGTTGACAGCCAGCCACGACCTACTGTAGGCAGCACACACCGTCACAAACCTTCGATACAACAACAAGCAAGCAATCAAGTGCGATCCAGCCCAAAAGTAATCGCGTTCATTTTTCCCCCTTGTTCTTTCGCGCGTCATTTGTAATATTTGACGGGAGATTTGGTGCGGATCAAAGAACGGAGGAGCTTGCAGGTGGACCTTGAGCTTTTGTTGGCCACTGCGGGTAAAACCGGACCGTCCGGGATCCGAGAGTTACGAATCCAAGCTGTTTCGTTCACTTCGGCATTCACGCAACTCGAATTTCGTTTCAACGACAACGTTGAGTCCTCTTTCTCCAGGCTCGTCGGCAAGATTTTCAAAAAAGATCCTGCGATGCTCCCATTGCAGGATTCCACGTATCGTTGATTTTTCTGACTCGTTTCTTCATTCGATATCATCGTGGATCTCGGCAAAAGTGAAAGATTCGATTTCTCCCGATAGGATTTTTCGCTTAGAGCTTTGGCCTCGTCCGTTTCTGCTCCGCTCATCATTCGAACGTGAGTCTTCCTTCCATTCGATGGCTTCGTATCTTCAGCACGGTTTTGGCAATCGCAATTGTGCGAACGACAAAAGTCGCTATCTTGGTTGAAACTTGAATCCTTAACGCTGTTATTCCTACCTCCATCGCAGCTGTATCGATCCTGTCCGGCTATCGCGTCGTTCTCGGTCGCGTTGTTGTTGCATTCGAGGGAAAAACAATAATCGCACATCTCGTCGCATCCCCGAGAGTCCGGTGATCCGCAGTGGCACTGTGTCGCTTGCAATTCCGTCGCTGCGTCTCCGTTTTTGTCACCGTGGCCTTTGTCTGCTCGCGAAAAAAAAAATTCATCATCGTCGCCTTTGCCTTTGACGGGTCGTTTGAACGCTTTTTTTTTCGTTCGCACATATAAGATGCCAATTACAGTACACACGCATCAACGCGGTAGTCTTTTGAGTACGAGCATAATTGTGATATTGAATTGAATATTGGCGTAGCGTGGGGCGGGGGGGGGGGGGGGGGGGGGGTGCACGCCATCAGAAAAAAAACGATCCAAAATAATTGAAATTAAACAATTGATTAATTTTTATTCTAGTTTCACTCAACAAACATATAGTTTTCTAAAAAAGGAAAATGTTTTTCTTTCATGAGTTATAATTTTCCAAAAAATAATTTTCCAAAAAATCTATATATATTAAAGGAAAAAATTTCACTCTTTTTTTAATTCACGTATTCGCATATAATTCTTAATTTAGTTCATTTTATTTACGAAAAGGATAGAAGCTAGAATAATTATGACTATTAGATCCGAATGAAAATTGTACTTGTATTGATCAATATTATTAGTGGAAAAAAAGAATAATTGTGCAGAAAAAATCTTCTTTTTCGTTAATTTCAGCACAAACAAAAAATAAACCGTTTCATTATTAGCATTATTGGAGATAATTTTATCTCCATTATTATTCCAACATTATCTCCAACATTATTGAGGATAATTTTATTATCTAATAGTACAATATGTCTAGAATGTTCTCCCAAAGTTTTAAGTCAATCGGAGTAAAAGTCTAGGAGAGAGGGCCTTTGGGAATTCCCCCTGTTGGGAAAGACCGGCCGGGAGCGACGCAGGTATACGCATCTTTCTCAAAACACTATTTTTGAAGTCGATGGACACGATTTCTCAAAAACTAATGCACCGATCTTATTGAAATTTTGCACACTTCTTCAAAATAGCATTGACTAGTGATTGAACGAACGTTTTTCTTAAATTACAACTAATTTTACAAGGCTATACGTAGCGTAAATTGTACCAAAAATTGAACTATTTTGCATACAACTCTGCTAAAAATTCAAATTTCAATATTTTTAAAAATCCTTCGTTCAATCACGAGCCATACTTATCCACTAACAGAAAAAATTTGGTTTTTCAATTTCGGATAAAGCTATCATGAGTTATCCTGACGACCACGAGGACACTTTTTTTGAGGGGTCTCCGGAAACCAGGTCCCACCGGCTGAATTTCCCAAATTTTTGGATGAAATTTTTTTTAAATATTGTTGAAATGTTGCTCTTTTATGTGCTTAACATTTGGAATAAAATAATTTATATATTATATTATATTTAAAAAAATAGAGAAAATATGCTTTTTTTGGCTTCGAAACCCACGTAACCCCTTAATGGAGATTAAAATGATTAAAATCTTCGGAAAAAATATGATTAATTCGAAAAATAATACAAGGAAAAATGGGCCCACGACGAGACTAGTCTTAAAAATCATGGAATGGGTCACTCTATTTCAGAGAATTAAAAAAAAGGGCAATCATCTTAAAATAAAATAGTTTCCACTCTCGAAGCAAAAAATACGTGGTCTAGTATAATTAATAATTTTGTTCATATTTTTTCATGAAACTATGCTTCAAAATGAAAAAAATGTATATATTGACATTTGTCTATATCTTAATTAGTTCAGGAATTATCAGCGTTTAAACGTTTCCAAAAATACCGATATCGACATTTTTTTGGAAAATTATAACTCCGAAAAGCGAAGAGATAAGAATCTAAAAATTGGTGTGGATATTCTTTTCATGGGATACAATTTTACAACAAAAAAAAAAAATCAGGAAAATAAAAATGGTCGGGGTCACGGGCTAGGTAAAATGACGTGGAATGCCTCATATACATTTTATTTTAGAAAAAAGATGATTGTGAACAAAACTAGTTCTATCAAGACGGCCCCTCGTACCTCCCCACCAGAAAAAGTTCCGGCCACGCCAATGAAATTGAACCGTCATCATTTTAAAGAGTTTAATCCCGTAAGGAAACGGCTCGATGACGACATACCTACCACGCGGACGACTGACCTGATCTGTTGTGAGCGAATGTCGAGGTCGCTGGGCATTGAGAGTCCGGCACGTGTGATTTACCGTTCGGGCGTATCTGCTTCAATCCTTGTTTGAAGCTGTTGAACATCGACGATGGTGAGCGGCACGGTGATGGCATTTTTTGGCACTCTTTGCGCGGCGTTGTCGAACGACATTTGTCCATTTTGTCCGTGTCCAGTCGACAGGGTGAATTATCCTCGCATTGTGACTCACCGCCGCATGGTTTGAACTTCGGTGTAACGGTACGACACTTGTTCGAGGTGCAAGGATCGCATGGTGGCGGAAGACAAGGTTGGCACTTGGTGCAATTGCACTTTGGTCCCGGTTGGGGCCTCGGGGTTGAGCAACAGAGACGAGCGTTCGGACACTTGACTTTGAATTGAGCAAATTTACGCTCGCTCGGTGGACAAGCGCACTCCGGTGACGAGGGACACTCGCAATCGCATTCCCTCGCGGCACGCGCGTCAATCTGAATCGGCGGTGGACAGTTGCAGGTGCGCGGCATTGGCTGGCACATGCAATAATCCGGTATACATTGACAACAGCTACGTTTGTTCAGTGTTGGCTGCTGCGATGGTGAGCATGGCTGACAGCTGCTCGGTGGTTCGCCCGTAGGCGAAAAATTGGACAATTCCGTCTCGCATGGCGATGATGAGTAAGAATTCCCGTTGCTCGGTGAACAGCATCGCGAGGTTGCCGTGTTACCGTAGCCGCTCGATGAATGCATCGCCGATGGGAAACTTACGTCTCGTTGACAACAGGACGATTTGTTACCATTTGCACCGCCGGATAAACGATCGCTGCAACTCCCCTGATGAACGTCAGTATAATCATCGTCAGTATAATTGTGTTATTACTGTTCTTCTTTAGATTATTGTGATTGTTTGGTACTGTTGAGGCATGTTTTTTTCGTCATAATTCGAGCGAAAGTATAAGTAAAAATTAATATTTTTCAAATAATTCTAGTTCGAGCGATAGCGACACTCATATAGATTGAGTATCTTTTTAAATTTTTTGTTTTAGATTACCTGGTGAGCGCAAATCCAATAATACAATAATGGTATTATTGGCTGGACCATCAATTTACATTTACAAGTCTAGGTCATGTCGGATTTCAATGTCTAAATCATGTCATACATGTTTAGCATTACAAATAGCTAATTTAATAATAAATCAACACTTAGAAATATTCATTTTCGACTTGTAATAATAATTGAATTCAAATTCGACGATATTGGCGTGTGCTTGACGGAGGTTTTGTCAGTGGCTGTACATCTGTTTCAACTGTCCAACAAAAAAATTTCTCAATTTTTAAATTTAATTAATACGTTCAGATCATCTTATTATTATCAATAATTACCCAAAAACTTAATATATATTGAGTTTTCCTACGATTGCTATTAATTCATCGTTGAAAAACGCGATACTCCTCATTACTTTCATGAATTTCTCGACAATTACTCAGTCGATTAATTTGAAACTTAGTATAATCAATCGCTTGATCCTAAATCTTCATGATATAATATTTTCAGAATTTACAGCGATTTAGTTCCAATAGTTTTGCAACCATTAACGTCTGCAGAAGCTGTTTTCCCATAAGCGACCGTGTTAAATCCATATATTCATAACTACTAAATTATTTAGTGAAAAATCCTAAAATAATTGATGTATTATTATTCTATCGAGAACTATAATTCCTCAAATATTCAAGAATTTCGACGTTTTTTTAACATTCATCCAGTAATACCTTAAAGTCGTAATTTTTTGTTCAAAGTTCGGTAGCCTGGCTAGAAATTTTACCAGTATACCGGGATCTATTCTTAATTGTAGACGAAAATAAGTTAATTGTTAAATATTCGGATTCGTAAAAGGTCTATAAAAAAATGTCGAAGAAAAATCTTTTTTTTCATATTTCTAGATCCAAATACTGCATCAACAATCGTACTATGATTATGATTGCGATGTTGATGCTGACGATAAACCTGAAGGCTCTGAAGCATCCGCGTCTGTAAAAAACTAATCTCTCTCTACGATATGGCGAATAAAGTTACTTGGCAATTGTCCTGTGACGGCTCAATCTTCGAGCATTCGTTCGCAAGCGGAAGACACGGCTTGCACGGCGCCGCTTTTCTACTACGAACATTTTGAAGATTAACGGAGGGCGAAAGTCAGAAGTGTGAACGACCCAAAGAAGATACGCAAGAGGGACATTCACCATGGCTTGCAATTACAACATTTACAGTTGTTCTGACGGCCGTGGTCGCTCCATTGTCTTCTCAACTCGCTGAAATTTGCCAGCCATTCGCAATTGGGCGTAGGCGGAGCATTGACATTCCAGGCTTCCTCTTCGGCGCACTGACACGGCCCGGGACAAGCTCCGGTCGCGGCTGTACCCCTAGGTTGGAAGCCGCCGCAGTCCGCTCGATCCAGACATCCGACGTTCTCTCGACAGGAACACGAACGAATTCGTGGCTCCGATGCTAGACATCCGGACTGTTCGGCGGTGCAACTCGTTCCTAACGGGAGCTTCGTATTATTGAAGGTTATGTTCATTCTGCATAAATTTTCTTAACTGTGATCTTGAAGGCATGTACCAGGTCAACATAACCTCACAAATTATCCAACCCAGTTTTCTCATAGTCAAGTTTTTTTTTTAAAAGAAAAACATAGCATCAGGCTCTTAAAAATTCTCTGACGCAGAGCTTGACTATTGTCTTTTGCCCGAAATTATTCGTTTTTGCGAAATCTCTGTTCGAAAATTTTTGTCATCTCTCTTGCACTCATATGTCACGTGGTGCACGTTCTACTTTGTCTTAAGGCGAAGTAGGTGTACCACGTGACATATGAGTGCGAGAGAGATAGCTAAAACTTTCGAACCGAGATTTCTCAAAGATGAATAATTTTTAGGGCAAAAGAAATCCTCTGTGTCAGGATATTCTCCAGAGCTTGATGCTTTGTTTTTCCTCAAAAACCTTAACCATTTATGAGAAAACTGGATTGGAAAATTTGTGAGGTTATGTTGACCTTGTACAGGCCTTTAAGGACATGTACAAGGTCAACATAACCTCACAAATTTTCCAACCTAGTTTTCTCATAAATAAATTTTTTTTTTAGAAAAAAAACAAAGCATCAGGCTCTTGAAAATTCTCTGAAGCGGGCTTGGATATTATCTTTTGCCCGAAATATACGTTTTTGAGAAATCTCTGTTTGAAAATTTTAGTCATCTCTTTCGCACTCATATGTCACGTGGTACGCACCTTGTACCGGACATGGCTCACGCGTCCGGTTGGTAAAAATTCTACGGCCAAGCGTTCTAGACGGATCACATTTCGGGCGAAAGAAGTGAAAGACGTTCGTCGTTCAACAGAACGGAAGGTGTTTATTTTCTTTTTTCCGAAATATTTTACTACATGCGTCTGTACGGACTTTTAAATTTAAGATACTTCCGGATGGAGTCTTTGTAATTGCGTTAGCAAGAAACAAATTCATGCGAAAGCTCGTTTCCCTTATAACTTGTACAAAATGACTTACCACAACAGCCCGTGCCAGGATATCTTTCCAAATCACGTGAGCCCCTGTCGGAGCAGGACATAACGGTTATGTTGATCACTACTCGCAGATTTTCTTTCAAGTTACGGTGGATGCATCGAGACCGTGTGGTCCGATCAGCATAATCAACATTTTATCAAACAATCATGTTTTTTTAATTTTTATTTTCGACGGAACCGCGTGCGCGGCTCGAAACGTTACGGGAATTTTGACGACGTTGTTTTTGCTGGCCGGATTTCAGACTGGTAGGAAGAAAAACATACGATCGCCGATTTTTGTCATTGCCGATGGAATTAACGCAGACGGGATATTTTAAAGATGTAGAATAATCGATTGGTTTGCCCGAAATTCATATTTTTTTTATTTCGATGCCTTCGAGCGAGAAATGACGATGATAAATTGTGTAAAAATACGAATAGTGCGAAGCGATTATAACTCGTATGAAAATAATTTTGCGTTTTCAAAAATAAAAGATTATTAATTGAGTCGTAGACATTTTTAAAAATAAAAGATTATTAATTGAGTCATAGTCGTATTAATTTAAAAATAAAAGATTATTAATTGAGTTGTCGTATTAATTTAAAAATAAAAGATTATTAATTGAGCCGTAGCAGTTTTCAAAAATAAAAGATTATTAATTGAGTCGTAGCCGATCGACAAAACTCCAGCGCAATTCGTGATTTTTTAAGGGGGGACGCATGACCTTAAGGCCATGTGTCACACGTCCAGTCGGTAAAAATCCTACTGCCAAGTTTTCTCCTAGACGGAACATATTTCGTGCAAAAGAAGAGAAAGCGGTTGTTCGTCGTTCAACAGAGCTGAACGTGTTTCTTTTCTTTTTTCCCAAAAAATCAACCGTTTCAGAAATTATTGGGAATCCGCACGAAAACGCCCACCACTGGCGTTTTCAGACCTGTATGTAAGACCGTGGTTTACAGACAAAATCTCACCACGCTAATTGCATATTTAGACGCGAGAGAGCGCGCTCATCAGCGGTAGTGCTGCCCTCTACAGCTCACGCAGGTCCCTATAAGAATGTACCTTCGGTCGATAAGTTAGGTATTTAGAGGATAATACACAGCAGAGCACCACAGAGCTCTCGTATTAAGAAACTGCTCTCTAGCGCCATCTCCACTCTTCCGTCTGTATCGGCAAGCGAGCGAGAAGGAGAAAGAAGCATACGTCAAAATAAATTCTCGCGCACATTCGTAATCAAGTGATTCCCAAGAGGGACAGTACGGGCGATATCACAAACAGAGGTTACGCGTCACTCGTAACCGTGTTCTCGTTTCTTCCAGTTGTGATATCGAAATTATAATTGGAAAAGTATAAAATTTAAAGGGAGTTGAGTTTTTTTTTCTTCGGACTATTAAATGGCGAGTCATAATTACATCAGCGACCCAAAGAATCCATTCTTCTCGTTGGAAGACGATGTTGATGACGAGACGTTTCTCGGTAGTGCACCACCGAGGACATCCGCCCCCTCGTCTTACTACTCCGACAATCATTACAACAATTACGACGACGAAATCGAACGTCATCATCAGCAAATAATCGAACGTAAAAAAGCTATCGAGGAAAGAACTATTCAGTCATCCGAGAGATCCATATCGTTGTTGAGAGACTCGGAACAAATTGGAGCAGCGACAGCTGAGGTATTCATTCAAAATAAAGTTCTTTCTGCATCTGGGCAGAATATTATAATTTGCAGTTTTCCTCGGTTGAATTTTATACGAGAGACTTGTACATATTTTGATCAAATTTCACTGAAGACATTTGTCGTTTTGTTTCATTCGCTTATCATATTATTGTTACGTTAACTGGAACATTAGAGAACTGCAGGACACTTTCAGTGTGGCAACGATTAACGTGGTTTCGTAAATGAACACTTAAGGGCTTGCGTATACCTGAGATGGCTAAAAGTAAG
Organism: Ophion ventricosus; assembly: GCA_963932345.1. Taxonomy (NCBI): domain Eukaryota; kingdom Metazoa; phylum Arthropoda; class Insecta; order Hymenoptera; family Ichneumonidae; genus Ophion; species Ophion ventricosus. Next base: position 3,422,656 of record OZ010720.1, read on the forward strand.
GTTATGTTTAAGAATTTTTTTGTATATTAAACTGAATTTTATTGAAAAACCATGATATACATTTTGAAGTATGACGTTTTATCTACATTGTGTGAAAATTTGGTTAAAAAATTTCAAACGGTAAAAATGTTACAGTCGTTTTTCTGGGATGTATTTTCGTTGACAGCGTTTGCGGTTCCAGACTCGCCTCTGCCATTTTTTATCCAAAATAAAAATATATTTGTTTATTAAGGCCTTATATACGCGATTTCGCTGATTTTCGAAGGTACTTTTCTAGACGCGGTTAACAAAAAATGACGCATATATTGACAACATTTTTTTTACAGATCATTTATGCACATGGTTAAGTATATGTAAAAAAAAAAAAATCAGAAATATTAACAAATGGCGGAGATATAACATAATAAAGCAATGTATTTTTTTTGCGCATGCGTTGATGGTGCAAGTTCTCGGCATCGATGTGGGTGTCTGAAAAAAAAATGAACATATTTATAATTGCATAATGAATGTATCTTCAGTGTGAACCAACAATATTATTTAAAAAAAATTATTATAATAAAAATTCGAAACTTAAAATTTTTTTACTCAATTTTCTGTCGGTATTTCATTTTTTATATTTTTTTGTTTCATTGAAATTTTCGTTTCTGTGGTTCACACGATAGGTGATAATACTAAAAATATGTTGTAAAAATTTCAAGGCGATCGGAACCTTCGTTCAACAGTTAGAACTTTCACAAGGTTCAAAAAAGTTAATCGTAGAAAAACGGCTTTGAAGTTGGCGGTCGGGCGCGCAGCGCGGTATCTATTATTACGCTCTAAATGCTGTAACTTTAACAATATTTGGAATTTTTCAATTCTGTAAAGCTTAAAATATTCCTAACGGTTCAGGCTAATGGAATCGAAAATAAATAAAAAAAATAAAAATTTTGAAATTTTTCGCGTATATAAGGCCTTAAAGTAGATAGATACAACTAGTACTTATCGAGCCGGAATTTAAAAATTTAATTTTTTCGGGTCATGTCAGTCACTGGAATAAAACTGGCGATTTTTTGCCTCAAAAGTGTTCAGTACTTATGGTGAAAAAAATAAACTATGCCAGGTATCGAAAAAACGGCTCGATAAGTACTAGATTATTGTGTGAAGCATAACTGTGCAAAACTTGATCCCGATTGGTCCAGTAGTTGCGGAGATATTTCTGGTACCGATTTTGAAAATACTGTTTCGAGTACAAAGCGCTTAAAGCTTTGAGTACACTTTACACTGAAATGACTGGTTTATTTTAAACTTACATGAAATCGTCGATTCCTGGGCCTTATGAGGATCTTTAGATGTTGATGCTTCCATTAGATCTTTTTTTTGCTATATCAACCTCATTCATAGTCAAACTCATAGTCAAACAGATGACAAAGGTCGTTGTCGTCTTTCGTAGCATAGTGCGCGTTCCAAAAAAGGTATTTATTCCGACATGTGAAGAGGGTAAATTTTATGGTATGAGGATATTTTAAACTCCGGGTAAGATGGTGAATACGGTCCCATACGAAGCCGAGAACTATTATATATTTACGCCAAAAATTGATCGATGGGTCGATTCTACCCAGGGTGACCACGAAGGCTTAACGAACTTACAGTATAAAATGCCTCCAAAGCATAAATCGCACTGGGGCGAGTATCTCGCTCGTAACAATTGCTCGTTACTGGTGAATAAAAAAATGACAACTAAAGAAATTAAGAATTCCAGGAAGAATTACACTTCACAACCTGTCCACCTTAAAATTGTAAATTGTCCATTGGATCGTGCGGCCGCGTCGCGCATCAACGACAAGCTTGCTACAACATTTCGTCCACTTTTGCAGGAGCTCATCAGGCAGCGCGAGCAACTGGAGAGAACGGAGAAGCGCCTCGACGACATAAACAGTACGTTGCGTTTCAGCCAGAAGCACATACAAGGAATAAAAAGTGTGTTCGGTAGTCTGAGAAATTATCTGAGCGGCAAATCCATCGACGTGCCGAGTTCGTCGTCGAGTACCATCAATAAATTATCACAATCCGAGAGCGCCGAATCGATCGGTGCACTTTCGACCACGATAGAACAAACGAGAAACAATTTGGCGCAGAATCATCCGGCTCTCAAGCGCAGAGGTCTTTTGGGCGATGAGGAAGATGAGAAACCCGCGAAAAACGACGTTAGCGCAGCTCTGGAACGTAACTTGGACGAGATGAGCGGTTCTCTGGCGCGTCTCAAAGGCCTCGCCATTGGCTTGTCCGAGGAAATTGATTCTCAGCACGATCTTATTGAAAGTGTGACCGACAAGACCGAGAAAGCTGATATTATGTTGCAGAGACAAAACAAAGACATGAATCATCTTCTTAAGAAGTAAACACCGCGTGAATTGTGTCGTCGTACATATCGTGTATAGTAAAAATTATCATGTGGCGTTCGTCGCGTACGCGTGAGTTCGCAAACGACGAACAAAGGTTGGAAATTGAATTCGTTTCGTTGTTCAAGCTCCAAACGAGCCAATACGATGCAACGTAAGGAAACCACGAAACTCAATCATGATAATTAGACGTACAATGATATCACGGGAGAACTGGACTGAAATCTTACGAAATGCAATATATACGATGTTTCCTAAAATGGTCGTGTACTTTGGCAATTGGCATATATCGATACATGGTCGTGTACTTTTGAATGACGATCGACGTGTATAGACGCAACGTCATGCTGTTGAAGTTTGCAACGTTGAAACGCAACGAAAGCGCTTATTGAAACTTTTATTTTCCTTATCTTTATTATTATAGAAAATCTCTTTTTATAAATTTATATCGTAGATCGCTAAATAAATATCGTCATAAATGGTTGAGGGTTTTTTTTTTCTTTGGGAAAATCTACCAAGAGAAATTAATGAGTTTCGGGACAAATGACGAAACGTTACCATTCGATTCAAATTCGTACAGGAGATTTTTCGTCGCACACCGAATGAACCCTCCAACTTTTAAATCGATCGTCTACACCGTTTCTATGGAATTTACAATTGAAAAAAAAAACACCTTTTAACATAGGAAGATGCCTACACTCATCGCCGATTGGCCGTTCAACGCACGAAATAGTGAGAAGATATGTTGAGAATGTTGTGAAAATCTGTCAAACCACTCAGTACATTATGACAATTGTGTCACCCAAAGATTAAGGGGCTATTCTACTGTGATGGCTGAAAAAAAGAAGCTATTTTTAATAATTTTTTTTAAACTGTTGCCTGAATCGGTGAAAACTTTTTTTTTCGTCTAAAGGTACACTCTTACAGAATAGAAAACAATTTTTTTTGTTACATATAAATATATAGTTATTTAACAATTGATAATCGTGTAAAGGCATGAAAAAAAGTATGTCACTGGCGTTGATGATTTGCGCTCTCCAGGTAATCTGAAACAAAACAATTCAAAAAGATATTTGGTCTGTATGAGTGTCGCCATCGCCCGAACTAGAATTATTATTTTATATTGCAAAATAACAAAATGGCGCCGTTTTTTGCAGACGTGTTCGAAAAACACGTTTTTTTTCGTTATAATTCGGGCGAAAGTATAAGTAAAAATCAATATTTATAATTCTAGTTTGGGCGATAGCGACACTCATACAGCTTAAGAATATTTTTGAATTTTTAGTTTCGGATTACCTGGAGAGAGCAAATCATCGACGCCAGCGACATATTTTTTTTTTCATGCCTTTACACGATTATAAATTGTTAAATAAGTATACATTTATATGCAACAATAAAAAAATTGTTTTCTCTTCTATAAGAGTGTACCTTTGACCGAAAAAAAAGTTTGTACCGATACATGCAATAATTTTGAAAAATCATTAAAAAATAGTTTATTTTTTTAACCCTCACAGTAGAATAGTCCCTCAAGTGATCCGTCAACACCGTTTATTAATTATTGACATTTTTGTAAATGAAATCCGTTTTTTTTTCCCACCGCCGAAGCGTAGAGGCGAAGTCTGGCAGCGTCGCATCAGTGCTAAATGGCGCACGTGTTTGAATACCACTAATTGCCGTGGTGCGGCAATACGTCCAATAAAACGCATTATTAACTTTTCGACTGGACACTTGGTCGTTTTGACTCCAATGTTTTTCGTGCAAGTACGATTTTTTTTTCACTACGCATCTCCCACTAAGAACTAGGCACGTAATTTTTGTTTTTCTTAATAAATAAATTTCGGGCCATAAAATAAGGATAATTGACTACAAAAAACGTCTCTACAACAAAAAAATCATATTTACCGAAAAAGAACGATCTGAAAACCGTCTGGGATTCGACTCCACACGCAGTCAGAGATTCGTGGCGGAAGTGTGCAGTCGTAGGGTTAAAGATAAGTCAGATATTTGACTTATCTGACTTATCTTGACTTATCGATGACCCTTGACATCGTTCAAAATTGTGGATGCTCGTGATAACAGACTAAGTGTAGCCAACGGTGAAAAAACCAAACTTGCAATACAAACGGTGCGTTATCGTCAAATGTGTCAAATTTTTTTAAATATAAAATAAGCGAAAAATACACATTGATGTACCATGAAAAACACGTTAATAATACGCTGGTGTAAAAATAATAATCGTAAATGCACGATTCGAAATTTATGAGAGTAATCGTGTCGTTTTCGATCGAAATATTGGTGTGTAGAAGTTAGCTTCCTGCTCGAGAACAATAGAATTCCCCGCACTGATTTCCCCTAAAGATAAAATGTCTCGAAACTCCTTAAAGAAATTCATAAATATCTCTATTGCATTCCAACGATTGCAAACTTCAATCTCATCGCAACGTCGTACAATCGCATTATAACGAAGTTAAAGAAATAAACGTAGGCTTTCAATTTACACGGGAAGCGTTCACTCTGTAGTTCCTTACTTATGTACAGGCTGTAGAAAAGTCGCACAATTTTTTTCACCTTTTTGTTTCTTTTTGTTACTGCAGCTTTTTCTTTTTGTGGAAGTTTATTTTTATGAGAAAAGAGCGACTTTTGCGGCAGTGTTACGTTTCGATCAGCCAGGAAGTTGCAGTCGAAGCAAGTGTTTGTGTGAATGGATGTGTATGCGAGTATGTGTCCGAGCGAGAGACAGAAACAACACCCATTAAAAATTCTTTGTATATCAAATAACTGGAGCTATCGAACTGAAACCTTTTATCCAACTCGCGGAGTCTTGCCTCATTGTTGTAAATTATGTCTGGGATAAACATTGTGCAGTGCTTTGATTTTAGACATATAAATGTTTTAGTTTTTGAAAATAGATGTTTTTTTTTCATGGGAAACTTTGTGAATGTTTTCTGATCATTTTTGTAAATGTTCTTCCATCTAGTCCGCAAACGGATTAAGACCATTTAGATAATGGGTCTGAAGTTCGCAACGTTGCGACGCAACGAAAATTGAAAAAAATAAAAAAAAATAAATTCGCGTGATTGACTGCACAGACTGCTTCTATTTGGCTATAAAAGGTCATAAAAACGATTTTGAGGGGGTTCGAAAAAAAACCGACCCTTAATAGGGGGTGAAAAGTTAAAAAAAATCGTATCTCCCAAACCATTGAGATAACCATTTTTTTTATTTTTCGTATCGGTAGTGTGACCATACACGAGCCTAGGAAAAAAAAATGGACGATTTTCATCACCCGGAACTCACCCTTAAGAAGGGGTGAAAAGTTGAAAAAATCGTATCTCCCATGCTTTTGAGATAACCATTTTTTTTATTTTTCTTATAGGTAGTGTGACCATACACGAGCCTAGGGAAAAAAAATGGACGATTTTCATCACCCGGAACTCACCCTTAAGAAGGGGTGAAAAGTTGAAATAATCGTATCTCCCATGCTTTTGAGATAACCATTTTTTTTATTTTTCATATCGGTAGTGTGACTGATCACGAGCCTAGGAAAAAAAAATGAACGATTTTCATCACCCGGAACTCACCCTTAAGAAGGGGTGAAAAGTTGAAAAAATCGTATCTCCCATGCTTTTGAGATAACCATTTTTTTAATTTTTTATATAGGTAGTGTGACTAATCACGAGCCTAGGAAAAAAAAATGAACGATTTTCATCACCCGGAACTCACCGTTAAGGGGACGTAAAAAATGAAAAAAATTGTATCTCCCATACTTTTGAGATAACCATTTTTTTTATTTTTCGTATCGGTAATGTGACTGATCACGAGCCTAGGAAAAAAAAATGAACGATTTTCATCACCCGGAACTCACCGTTAAGGGGACGTAAAAAATGAAAAAAATTATATCTCCCATGCTTTTGTGATAACCATTTTTTTTATTTTTCGTATCGGTAGTGTAACTGATCATGAGCCTAGGAACAAGAAATGGAAGATTTTCATCACCCGGAACTCACCGTTAAGGGGACGTAAAAAATGAAAAAAATTGTATCTCCCATGCTTTTGAGATAACCATTTTTTTTATTTTTCGTATCGGTAGTGTGACTGATCACGAGCCTAGGAAAAAAAAATGAACGATTTTCATCACCCGGAACTCACCGTTAAGGGGACGTAAAAAATGAAAAAAAATTGTATTTCCCATGCTTTTGAGATAACCATTTTTTTTATTTTTCGTATCAGTAGTGTGACTGATCACGAGCCTAGGGAAAAAAAATGAACGATTTTCATCACCCGGAACTCACCCTTAAGAAGGGGTGAAAAGTTGAAAAAATCGTATCTCCCATGCTTTTGAGATAACCATTTTTTTTATTTTTCGTATCGGTAATGTGACTGATCACGAGCCTAGGAAAAAAAAATGAACGATTTTCATCACCCGGAACTCACCCTTAAGAAGGGGTGAAAAGTTTAAAAAATCGTATCTCCCATGCTTTTGAGATAACCATTTTTTTTATTTTTCGTATCGGTAGTGTGACTGATCACGAGCCTAGGAAAAAAAAATGAACGATTTTCATCACCCGGAACTCACCCTTAAGAAGGGATGAAAAGTTGAAAAAATCGTATCTCCCATGCTTTTGAGATAACCATTTTTTTTATTTTTCGTATCGGTAATGTGACTGATCACGAGCCTAGGAAAAAAAAATGAACGATATTCATCACCCGGAACTCACCCTTAAGAAGGGATGAAAAGTTGAAAAAATCGTATCTCCCATGCTTTTGAGATAACTATTTTTTTTATTTTTCGTATCGGTAGTGTGACTGATCACGAGCCTAGGAAAAAAAAATGAACGATTTTCATCACCCGGAACTCACCGTTAAGGGGACGTAAAAAATGAAAATAATTGTATCTCCCATGCTTTTGAGATAACCATTTTTTTTATTTTTCGTATCGGTAGTGTGACTGATCACGAGCTTAGGAAAAAAAAATGAACGATTTTCATCACCCGGAACTCACCGTTAAGGGGACGTAAAAAATGAAAAAAAATTGTATTTCCCATGCTTTTGAGATAACCATTTTTTTTATTTTTCGTATCGGTAGTGTGACTGATCACGAGCCTAGGAAAAAAAATGAACGATTTTCATCACCCGGAACTCACCCTTAAGAAGGGGTGAAAAGTTGAAAAAATCGTATCTCCCATGCTTTTGAGATAACCATTTTTTTTATTTTTCGTATCGGTAATGTGACTGATCACGAGCCTAGGAAAAAAAAATGAACGATTTTCATCACCCGGAACTCACCCTTAAGAAGGGGTGAAAAGTTGAAAAAATCGTATCTCCCATGGTTTTGAGATAACCATTTTTTTTATTTTTCTTATAGGTAGTGTGACTGATCACGAGCCTAGGAAAAAAAAATGAACGATTTTCATCACCCGGAACTCACCCTTAAGAAGGGGTGAAAAGTTGAAAAAATCGTATCTCCCATGCTTTTGAGATAACCATTTTTTTTATTTTTCGTATCGGTAGTGTGACTGATCACGAGCCTAGGAAAAAAAAATGAACGATTTTCATCACCCGGAACTCACCCTTAAGAAGGGATGAAAAGTTGAAAAAATCGTATCGCCCATGCTATTGAGATAACCATTTTTTTTATTTTTCGTATCGGTAATGTGACTGATCACGAGCCTAGGAAAAAAAAATGAACGATTTTCATCACCCGGAACTCACCCTTAAGAAGGGATGAAAAGTTGAAAAAATCGTATCTCCCATGCTTTTGAGATAACCATTTTTTTTATTTTTCGTATCGGTAGTCTGACTGATCACGAGCCTAGGAAAAAAAAATGAACGATTTTCATCACCCGGAACTCACCGTTAAGGGGACGTAAAAAATGAAAAAAAATTGTATTTCCCATGCTTTTGAGATAACCATTTTTTTTATTTTTCGTATCGGTAGTGTGACTGATCACGAGCCTAGGAAAAAAAAATGAACGATTTTCATCACCCGGAACTAACCCTTAAGAAGGGGTGAAAAGTTGAAAAAATCGTATCTCCCATGCTTTTGAGATAACCATTTTTTTTATTTTTCGTATCGGTAGTGTGACTGATCACGAGCCTAGGAAAAAAAAATGAACGATTTTCATCACCCGGAACTCACCGTTAAGGGGACGTAAAAAATGAAAATAATTGTATCTCCCATGCTTTTGAGATAACCATTTTTTTTTATTTTTCGTATCGGTAGTGTGACTGATCACGAGCCTAGGAAAAAAAAATGAACGATTTTCATCACCCGGAACTCACCCTTAAGAAGGGATGAAAAGTTGAAAAAATCGTATCTCCCATGCTATTGAGATAACCATTTTTTTTATTTTTCGTATCGGTAGTGTGACTGATCACGAGCCTAGGAAAAAAAAATGAACGATTTTCATCACCCGGAACTCACCGTTAAGGGGACGTAAAAAATGAAAAAAAATTGTATTTCCCATGCTTTTGAGATAACCATTTTTTTTATTTTTCGTATCGGTAGTGTGACTGATCACGAGCCTAGGAAAAAAAAATGAACGATTTTCATCACCTGGAACTCACCCTTAAGAAGGGGTGAAAAGTTGAAAAAATCGTATCTCCCATGCTTTTGAGATAACCATTTTTTTTATTTTTCGTATCGGTAATGTGACTGATCACGAGCCTAGGAAAAAAAAATGAACGATTTTCATCACCCGGAACTCACCCTTAAGAAGGGGTGAAAAGTTGAAAAAATCGTATCTCCCATGCTTTTGAGATAACCATTTTTTTTATTTTTCGTATCGGTAGTGTGACTGATCACGAGCCTAGGAAAAAAAAATGAACGATTTTAATCACCCGGAACTCACCGTTAAGGGGACGTAAAAAATGAAAAAAATTGTATTTCCCATGCTTTTGAGATAACCATTTTTTTTATTTTTCGTATCGGTAGTGTGACTGATCACGAGCCTAGGAAAAAAAAATGAACGATTTTCATCACCCGGAACTCACCGTTAAGGGGACGTAAAAAATGAAAAAAATTGTATCTCCCATGCTTTTGAGATAACCATTTTTTTTATTTTTCGTTTCGGTAATGTAACTGATCACGAGCCTAGGAAAAAAAAATGAACGATTTTCATCACCCGGAACTCACCGTTAAGGAGGAGTGAATAATGAAAAAAATTGTATCTCCTATACTTTTGAGATAGCCATTTTTTTATTTTTCGTGTCGGTAGTGTGACCCTAAACGAGCATAGGGAAAAAATGAACGATTTTCATCATCCGGAACTCACCGTAAAGGGGGAGTGAATAATGAATTAGAAATTTATTATACAAATTTCACTACAAATATTAACAAAATATGGTAAGGCATTTTTGTACTAAAATTCTGCGAGAAGCTATTTAAGCAAGGATAAAGTTCCGAAACAGTCCTACCTCTGATCGGGCTGAAATTTTGCACAGGCCTTCCTTTTGATATCTTAAGAGATTCCTTAAGGTATTACTGCTTGGACCGTTGGGCAAAAAGTTAGTCGAAAATGGGCGAATCTCGGATTTACAAGTCTAGATCATGCCGTACAAGTTTAGCCTTACAAATAGCTAACTTAATAATTAATTAACACTAAGAATGTTCATTCCCCACTTTAAATAATAATTGAAGTCAAATTTGACAATATTGACGTGTGTTTGACTGAGGTGACTGTACTTATCAGTGACTGTACATCTGTTTCAACTGGCCAACAAAAAAATTTCTTAATTTTTAAATTTAATTAATACGTTCAAATCATCTTCTTATTATCAATAATTACCCAAAAACTCAATATATATTGAGTTTTCCTATGATGCTATTAATTCATTGTTCAGAAAGGCGATACTCGTCATTACTTTAATTAATTTCTCGACGATTACTCAGTCGATTTATTTGAAACTTAGCACAATGCATCGCTTGATCCTAAATCTTGATGATCTAATATTTTCAGAATTTACGGCAATTTAATTTCATTCGTTTTGCAATCTTTAACGTTTGCAGAAGCTGTTTTCTCATAAGCGACCGTATTAAATTCATTTGTTTATAACTACTAAATTACTTAGTGAAAAATTCTAAAATTATTCATGTATTGTTATTCCATCGAGAACTATCATGCCTCAAATTTACAAAAAATTGAGGTAATACCTTTGAAGGATTTCTCTATACCCCCTCCTTATAATTCTTGGTAACCGACCGGGGCAGCGGTTTCTATCGCCTAAGCTTGACGAAGATCCGCACAAAGCGGACAGCACGATAACATATATTGGTATAGCCAGAGCCGAGCTCGTCAGGCATAGATACAGTATAAGCGCGGTAAAAAAAATAACTTTCAAAAATCGATATCTCGACAACTATGGCGTGTCGCCGAAAGCCCTTTGAGGATATCTCTTAAGATATTAGAAGGCAGGTCTGTGCAAAATTTCAGCCCGATCGGTGGGAGGGACTTTTCGGAACTCGACCCCAATTTTTTTTCCTGATATTGAAAATTTTGAGTTTTTTAGGAAATGATAAGGAATTTTTTACTGGCCGCCTTAAGGGGGAATATACTTTTGTGAGGGCAAAATCAAGAGTCATTTTTGACAATTTATTTAAGAAAAACAAAACAATATTTTTAAATTCGGTTTTTTATACATGTTAGTACAAGTCTTGAAGTAAAAGAAATTTTTTCTTTATTATTTTGAAACAAAATGGCGGCGCAGTAGTCAATGAAAGAACACTCCTTTTTTTCATAGTCCTCTACGGGCGTATTCGCACAGGTCATAATTTTCAAGCTAGAACAAAAAAACGAAAAATATTTTGAAAGTAGATATAAAAAACTAGTCCAGTACGTAGGAGTTTTTAAAAATATTGATTTAAAAAAAATGGCGGTAAAATGAAAAAAAAAAAAAAAAAAAAAAATCGTAAAAAAATCGGTCGAATATCGATCATAAAATTGTTAAATTTCAACTTATCGAAAAAATCCTACGTACTGGACTAGAAAATGTTGTCAAGAAGCTACAGTTAAAATTTCAAGTCAATCGATTGAAAACTCGAGGCGCTACGCATACGCCCGTGTCTAAAAACATAGTTTTCTTTCATCGACTACTGCGCCGCCATTTTATTTCAAAATAATATTTAAAAAAAACAAATTTTCTTTTACTTTAAGACTTGTAATAACATGTATAAAAATCGAATTTAAAGATATTGTTTTGTTTTTCTTAAATAAATTGTCAAAAATGACCCTTGATTTTGCCCTCACAAAGGTATATTCCCCCTTAATTAGGGAAACTTTTTTTTATTAAGCTATGCTAACACATTTTCCGAAAATCGACGAACAGCTGCATCACGTTATTACTCCTGTAAACCGTACGTAATTCCAATTCCGCAGAAATCGGTTATATGTCGTGATTGTGTTGTGTTCTTCTCGCTCACGTCGCCTGCGATGATGATGCGCTCTCACTCACGCACGCACGCTCTGCTACGCGCTCGACGGAGTTGTTGTCGAAACGCAACCGGTGGAAAGTCCTTGCGGGAGTGGGTATACTGCATTCTCACTCTCGCTCAAGCGTCTTTCGCGATCCATTGAATCGCTTCTCGCTCGCGAGCCGTCAGCAATATTTGGCTACTTCGGTCTGCACGCGTGTGAGCGAGGAACGACAGGGCCTTTCGTCTAGCGAGCCGTCTCCGATAGACGACTGGTCGTAGGAGATGCTCATTTGCTCCTCTTCGTGAACGAACGCACGTTCGTTCGGTGCGGGCTTTCGGTGCATGAGGCCTTCCGAAAGGCTCACACCGCTCTGAATTTGATGGAAGATGAGTGAGTGAGGATCTCCGAAGATATCTTCTCTCTGAGACGGCTCGCTAAAGGAAATGCTCTATCGTTCATCGCTCGGGCGACAGCAGTCGGAAATAGCCGAAGATTTCGGACAGCGCTCGAGCGAGAAGCACTTCAATGGAATCGTGGAGAATGCTCGAGCGAGAGCATACCTAACCAACACCCGCAAGGACAGTACGGGTACGTGTCTACACACCGTCGAGCGCTTCATCAACCCATCGTAGACGCCTCGAACGAGAAGAAGAAAGCAACATAATCACTACAATGTAACCCAGTTTAAGTGATCAGCTGAGCACGCGCTGTATGATAGTGTGGGCTCATATATATTTCTAGCTTTGTATTTTGAAGACGGGCCTAAGGCTTCAATGAACTTTGAATTACGTGCGGTTTACGAGCGCGATTACGTGAAGTAGCTGGACGTGCATTTTTGAAAAATCTGTCAACGGAGTTTAATGACCAAACTGACCTGCACTTATTAAGGCCAAAGTTTTCATCGTTCGAATGCAATGAAAATGAATATTATCAATTTCTTCTGGCATATTTTAACTGAATGAATCCTCACCGTTTTTAAAATAATTCCGAAATTTACAATATAAACCTGCAAAAAAAATAGGGGTAGGCGTGAAATTGCTTATAATGTTCAGTGCAGAGAAAAAAATGGTATTAGGTGCGCACGTAAAAGGGGAAACTCCGCGTACAATGGAACAAGTATGAAAAAATTAATCGCTTAATTTAAAATAAAAAAAAAAAATCGGTGTAATATAAATATTTCTGAATTGCTTTAATAGCTTCGGGCAGATTTTGAGTACAAAGATGACGTACCATTTTTTCTAAATATTTATGCCGAAATGTAAGGATAAATATCTAAACAAAATTTAATTTCAGGTTTTTTGGGTTACATTTAATATTTTTGAAGTGAAACTTCTTGGGGCGTCTTGAGAGTAAAGATTAAATCCGTGACGCGAGAAAACCGTACGCCGTGTGACGCGAAAGAGAGGAAAGATATTACTTTGGGAAAGAGAGAATGAGAAAGAGTTATAAGCCGTATAGCCCGTACGTAGCGTTCGTTTTCTTCGTCTCCGCTTTGTGCGGTTCTTCGCTTTCCCCCTCTTAGCGCGGCCGGACGAACGCGTATATTTTATGCGTGCCCGCTCAGAAAGGCGCAAAGGGCAAGACACATCGAGTCCACGAAATGAGAGAGATAGGGCTACAAGCATAGCATGCGTGTTCTGTTAAAAAGTGTGATAATCAGATTTAAGCGTCCTTTGCCTCGCATCGAGATTCATAACATTAATTTAAATACTTTCAAAATGTAAAATATAATGTTAATTCAAGAAGGGGACCCTACAATCTGGGATATAATGTGGTGAATTCCCACTACAAAGATTCCTTGCCTTTTTTTTATTTATTCAAAATTGTATAATTTAAATAAAAAATAATAAATGAACCCACTTTTAAGGGTGAGTTCCGGGTAATGAAAATCGTCCATATCTTTCCTTGGCTCGTGTACTGTCACACTACCGACACGAAAAATAAAAAAAATGGTTATCTCAATAGCATGGGAAATAGAATTTTTTCATTTTTCACCCCCTCTTAAGGGTGAGTTCCGGCTAATGAAAATGTCCGTTGTTTTCCTAGATTACACTACCGACACGAAAAAAAATGGTTATCTCAATAACATGGGAAATACAATTTTTTTCATTTTTTACGTCCCCTTAACGGTAAGTTCCGGGTGATGAAAATCGTTCATATTTTTTTTCCTAGTCTCGTGATCAGTCCCACTACCGATACGAAAAATAAAAAAAATGGTTATCTCAAAAGCATGGGAGATACGATTTTTTCAACTTTTCATCCCTTCTTAAGGGTGAGTTCCGGGTGATGAAAATCGTTCATTTTTTTTTTCCTAGTCTCGTGATCAGTCCCACTACCGATACGAAAAATAAAAAAAATGGTTATCTCAAAAGCATGGGAGATACGATTTTTTCAACTTTTCATCCCTTCTTGAGGGTGAGTTCCGGGTGATGAAAATCGTTCATTTTTTTTTCCTAGGCTCGTGATCAGTCACACTACCGATACGAAAAATAAAAAAAATGGTTATCTCAAAAGCATGGGAGATACAATTTTTTTCATTTTTTACGTCCCCTTAACGGTGAGTTCCGGGTGATGAAAATCATTCATTTTTTTTTCCTAGGCTCGTGATCAGTCACACTACCGATACGAAAAATAAAAAAAATGGTTATCTCAATAGCATGGGAGATACAATTTTTTTCATTTTTTACGTCCCCTTAACGGTGAGTTCCGGGTGATGAAAATCGTTCATTTTTTTTTCCTAGGCTCGTGATCAGTCACACTACCGATACGAAAAATAAAAAAAATGGTTATCTCAAAAGTATGGGAGATATAATTTTTTTCATTCTTTACGTCCCCTTAACGGTGAGTTCCGGGTGATGAAAATCGTTCATTTTTTTTTCCAAGTCTCGTGATCAGTCACACTACCGATACGAAAAATAAAAAAAATGGTTATCTCAAAAGTATGGGAGATATAATTTTTTTCATTTTTTACGTCCCCTTAACGGTGAGTTCCGGGTGATGAAAATCGTCCATTTTTTTTTCCTAGGCTCGTGATCAGTCACACTACCGATACGAAAAATAAAAAAAATGGTTATCTCAAAAGCATGGGAGATACGATTTTTTCAACTTTTCATCCCTTCTTAAGGGTGAGTTCCGGGTGATGAATATCGTTCATTTTTTTTTCCTAGGCTCGTGATCAGTCACATTACCGATACGAAAAATAAAAAAAATGGTTATCTCAAAAGCATGGGAGATACGATTTTTTCAACTTTTCATCCCTTCTTAAGGGTGAGTTCCGGGTGATGAAAATCGTTCATTTTTTTTTCCTAGGCTCGTGATCAGTCACATTACCGATACGAAAAATAAAAAAAATGGTTATCTCAAAAGCATGGGAGATACAATTTTTTTCATTTTTCACGTCCCCTTAACGATGAGTTCCGGGTGATGAAAATCGTTCATTTTTTTTTCCTAGGCTCGTGATCAGTCACACTACCGATACGAAAAATAAAAAAAATGGTTATCTCAAAAGTATGGGAGATATAATTTTTTTCATTTTTTACGTCCCCTTAACGGTGAGTTCCGGGTGATGAAAATCGTCCATTTTTTTTTCCTAGGCTCGTGATCAGTCACACTACCGATACAAAAAATAAAAAAAATGGTTATCTCAAAAGTATGGGAGATATAATTTTTTTCATTTTTTACGTCCCCTTAACGGTGAGTTCCGGGTGATGAAAATCGTTCATTTTTTTTTCCTAGGCTCGTGATCAGTCACACTACCGATACGAAAAATAAAAAAAATGGTTATCTCAAAAGCATGGGAGATACGATTTTTTCAAATTTTCATCCCTTCTTAAGGGTGAGTTCCGGGTGATGAATATCGTTCATTTTTTTTCCTAGGCTCGTGATCAGTCACATTACCGATACGAAAAATAAAAAAATCGGTTCTCTCAAAAGCATGGGAGATATAATTTTTTTCATTTTTTACGTCCCCTCAACGGTGAGTTCCGGGTGATGAAAATCGTTCATTTTTTTTTCCTAGGCTCGTGATCAGTCACACTACCGATACGAAAAATAAAAAAAATGGTTATCTCAAAAGCATGGGAGATACAATTTTTTTCATTTTTTACGTCCCCTTAACGGTGAGTTCCGGGTGATGAAAATCGTTCATTTTTTTTTCCTAGGCTCGTGATCAGTCACACTACCGATACGAAAAATAAAAAAAATGGTTATCTCAAAAGCATGGGAGATACGATTTTTTCAACTTTTCACCCCTTCTTAAGGGTGAGTTCCGGGTGATGAAAATCGTTCATTTTTTTTTCCTAGGCTCGTGATCAGTCACATTACCGATACGAAAAATAAAAAAAATGGTTATCTCAAAAGCATGGGAGATACGATTTTTTCAACTTTTCACGCCTTCTTAAGGGTGAGTTCCGGGTGATGAAAATCGTTCATTTTTTTTCCTAGGCTCATGATCAGTTACACTACCGATACGAAAAATAAAAAAAATGGTTATCACAAAAGCATGGGAGATATAATTTTTTTCATTTTTTACGTCCCCTTAACGGTGAGTTCCGGGTGATGAAAATCGTTCATTTTTTTTTCCTAGGCTCGTGATCAGTCATATTACCGATACGAAAAATAAAAAAAATGGTTATCTCAAAAGTATGGGAGATACAATTTTTTTCATTTTTTACGTCCCCTTAACGGTGAGTTCCGGGTGATGAAAATCGTTCATTTTTTTTTCCTAGGCTCGTGATTAGTCACACTACCTATATAAAAAATAAAAAAAATGGTTATCTCAAAAGCATGCGAGATACGATTTTTTCAACTTTTCACCCCTTCTTAAGGGTGAGTTCCGGGTGATGAAAATCGTTCATTTTTTTTTCCTAGGCTCGTGATCAGTCACACTACCGATATGAAAAATAAAAAAATGGTTATCTCAAAAGCATGGGAGATACGATTATTTCAACTTTTCACCCCTTCTTAAGGGTGAGTTCCGGGTGATGAAAATCGTCCATTTTTTTTTCCTAGGCTCGTGTATGGTCACACTACCTATAAGAAAAATAAAAAAAATGGTTATCTCAAAAGCATGGGAGATACGATTTTTTCAACTTTTCACCCCTTCTTAAGGGTGAGTTCCGGGTGATGAAAATCGTCCATTTTTTTTTCCTAGGCTCGTGTATGGTCACACTACCGATACGAAAAATAAAAAAAATGGTTATCTCAATGGTTTGGGAGATACGATTTTTTTTAACTTTTCACCCCCTATTAAGGGTCGGTTTTTTTTCGAACCCCCTCAAAATCGTTTTTATGACCTTTTATAGCCAAATAGAAGCAGTCTGTGCAGTCAATCACGCGAATTTATTTTTTTTTATTTTTTTCAATTTTCGTTGCGTCGCAACGTTGCGAACTTCAGACCCATAAGAGTTCTGGGTCCTAGCTGTTGTCAAATAATTGTAAAAAAAATTTATCGGCATCTTAACTATGCAAGTGTGATCTGCTGATGGATAGGCGTTAGTTCTAGGTACTTTTTGGGTAGAATGCTATGGTATTTGTATTATTTGATGTGTTCGAAAAGAGTTCTGGCTCCTAGCTGTTGTCAAATAATTGTAGAAAAATTTTATCGGCATCTTAACTATACAAGTGTGATCTGCTGATGGATAGGCGTTAGTTCTAGATACTTTCTGGGTAGAATGCTATGGTATTTGTATTGTTTGATGTTCACGAAAAGAGTTCTGGCTCCTAGCTATTGTCAAATATGTCAGGAGACTGAATGTTAAAGAACTAACTTCGATGGAAACTGTCGTGGGAGAACTTGAGTCGTTGAAGGATGATGGGCGACTGACTTGAAGATTTTTCTTCTATGATGTGGGAGTTTTTGGAGAAGCTGAATTTGTGGGAGAAGGAGCATTTGGGAGAGTGAGCTTTTTGGTGATGCGTTTTCTAAGGATTGGTGGAGAGAACATAAAGATATAGATTGACTCGCATGATTGGTCGAGGCAGCGTACAAGAAGGACTTCTAGCTCGTTATTGAGTCGCGGTTATGATAAACGCAGTTGCTGATCTATTTCTGAGAATTGAGTTAAATGCACATGTTTTCCGTGGGCAAAGCGCATGGGGCCGTGTTTGCTTATCTAAAGTATAGGGCCCGGCGCCGAGTCGCCCCGCGATAGTGCAGCTGCTATGCGCCTCGAAGCCCTTCCATGTGCATTTTGTTTTCGTCGCGGCCCGGTTTTATGACCGAGTCGAGTGGATTTTTCCGGCGGTCTTGGTCTATCCTCGGTTCCCACACGGATTAAAAATCGGAAGTACACTATCCCTTCGCTGGCGGGTGAACTCCGGGTCATCTGGCTTGCAGTATGATTTTTTTGTTTTACGACTTTTCCGAGAAACCGTGCCTAAACTATGTTCTCGTTGAATTCAAGTGGGTAAGGAGGGTCATTAGCACGCCATTGCATGCCATTGCACGCCATTGCATGTTCTTGCATGCCATTGCATGTTCTTGCATGCCATTGCATGCCGTTGCAAGCCATTGCATGCCATTGCACGCCATTGCAGGCCATTGCATGCCATTGCACGTCATTGCATGTCATTGCATGCCATTGCATGCCAATGGCGTGCAATGGCATGCCAATGGCGTGCAATGGCATGCAATGCCTTGCAATGCCATGCAATGCCATGCAATGGCGTGCAATAGCATGCAAAGGCATGCAATGGCATGCAATAATAAGCAATGGCGTGCAATGGCATGCAATGGCGTGCTAATGTCGTGCCAGCCAGCCAATGACATGCAATGGCATGCAATGGCATGCAATGGCATGCAATGACATGCAATAGCATGCAATGGCATGCAATGACATGCAATGGCGTGCAATGGCGTGCCATGGCGTGCAATGGCATGCAATGGCGTGCAATGGCATGCAATGGCATGCAATGGCGTGCAATGGCATGCAATGGCGTGCAATGGCATGCAATGGCGTGCAATGGAGTGCAATGGCGTGCAATGGCATGCCAGCCAGCCAGCCAGCCAGCCAGCCAATCAGCCAGAGAATCAGCCATGAAGCCGAATCCACAAAGACCATCTTATCATCCACACGCATTTGTTAATAAACAAAGGTAAAAGCAATGCTGATGAACGTTTTGGGGGATTCGATGGGACATTCCTGATACGAAGGCACGGAGGTTTTCTCTGCTTTTACCTTACTTTCGGTCATTTTGCGTCAAGATCTATCACGACGCTCGGAGGACGATTATAGGCGCATTTGTTAACAAACAAAGATAAAAGCAATGATGATGAAGGTTTTGGGGGATTCGATGGGACATTCCTGATACGACGGCACGGAGGTTTCCTCTGCTTTTACCTTAACCTCCGTGCCGTCGTATTTGGTTGTTTTTTTTTATATGTATTTAATAAGTATGGTATTTGTATTGTTTGATGTATACGAAAAGAGTTCTGGCTCCTAGCTGTTGTCAAATAATTGTAAAAAAAATTTATCGGCATCTTAACTATACAAGTGTGATCTGCTGATGGATAGGCGTTAGTTCTAGGTACTTTCTGGGTAGAATGCTATGGTATTTGTATTGTTTGATGTATACGAAATGAGTTCTGGCTCCTAACTGTTGTCAAATAATTGTAAAAAAATTTTATCGGCATCTTAACTATGCAAGTGTGATCTGCTGATGGACAGGCGTTAGTTCTAGGTACTTTTTGGGTAGAATGCTATGGTATTTGTATTATTTGATGTGTTCGAAAAGAGTTCTGGCTCCTAGCTGTTGTCAAATAATTGTAAAAAAATTTATCGGCATCTTAACTATACAAGTGTGATCCGCTGATGGATAGGCGTTAGTTCTAGGTACTTTCTGGGTAGAATGCTATGGTATTTGTATTGTTTGATGTATACGAAAAGAGTTCTGGGTCCTAGCTGTTGTCAAATAATTGTAAAAAAAATTTATCGGCATCTTAACTATGCAAGTGTGATCTGCTGATGGATAGGCGTTAGTTCTAGGTACTTTTTGGGTAGAATGCTATGGTATTTGTATTATTTGATGTGTTCGAAAAGAGTTCTGGCTCCTAGCTGTTGTCAAATAATTGTAGAAAAATTTTATCGGCATCTTAACTATACAAGTGTGATCTGCTGATGGATAGGCGTTAGTTCTAGATACTTTCTGGGTAGAATGCTATGGTATTTGTATTGTTTGATGTTCACGAAAAGAGTTCTGGCTCCTAGCTATTGTCAAATATGTCAGGAGACTGAATGTTAAAGAACTAACTTCGATGGAAACTGTCGTGGGAGAACTTGAGTCGTTGAAGGATGATGGGCGACTGACTTGAAGATTTTTCTTCTATGATGTGGGAGTTTTTGGAGAAGCTGAATTTGTGGGAGAAGGAGCATTTGGGAGAGTGAGCTTTTTGGTGATGCGTTTTCTAAGGATTGGTGGAGAGAACATAAAGATATAGATTGACTCGCATGATTGGTCGAGGCAGCGTACAAGAAGGACTTCTAGCTCGTTATTGAGTCGCGGTTATGATAAACGCAGTTGCTGATCTATTTCTGAGAATTGAGTTAAATGCACATGTTTTCCGTGGGCAAAGCGCATGGGGCCGTGTTTGCTTATCTAAAGTATAGGGCCCGGCGCCGAGTCGCCCCGCGATAGTGCAGCTGCTATGCGCCTCGAAGCCCTTCCATGTGCATTTTGTTTTCGTCGCGGCCCGGTTTTATGACCGAGTCGAGTGGATTTTTCCGGCGGTCTTGGTCTATCCTCGGTTCCCACACGGATTAAAAATCGGAAGTACACTATCCCTTCGCTGGCGGGTGAACTCCGGGTCATCTGGCTTGCAGTATGATTTTTTTGTTTTACGACTTTTCCGAGAAACCGTGCCTAAACTATGTTCTCGTTGAATTCGAGTGGGTAAGGAGGGTCATTAGCACGCCATTGCACGCCATTGCATGTTCTTGCATGCCATTGCATGTTCTTGCATGCCATTGCATGCCGTTGCAAGCCATTGCATGCCATTGCACGCCATTGCAGGCCATTGCATGCCATTGCACGTCATTGCATGTCATTGCATGCCATTGCTTGCCAATGGCGTGCAATGGCATGCAATGCCTTGCAATGCCATGCAATGCCATGCAATGGCGTGCAATAGCATGCAAAGGCATGCAATGGCATGCAATAATAAGCAATGGCGTGCAATGGCATGCAATGGCGTGCTAATGTCGTGCCAGCCAGCCAGCCAGCCATCCAGCTAGCCAGCCAGCCAGCCAGCCAGCCAGCCAGCCAGCCAGCCAGCCAGCCAGCCAGCCAGCCAGCCAACCAGCCATGCCATTGCCAGCCAGCCAATGACATGCAATGGCATGCAATGACATGCAATAGCATGCAATGGCATGCAATGACATGCAATGGCGTGCAATGGCGTGCAATGGCGTGCAATGGCATGCAATGGCGTGCAATGGCATGCAATGGCATGCAATGGCGTGCAATGGCGTGCAATGGCATGCAATGGCGTGCAATGGCATGCAATGGCGTGCAATGGAGTGCAAGGGCGTGCAATGG
This sequence comes from Ophion ventricosus, assembly GCA_963932345.1. Classification (NCBI taxonomy): domain Eukaryota; kingdom Metazoa; phylum Arthropoda; class Insecta; order Hymenoptera; family Ichneumonidae; genus Ophion; species Ophion ventricosus. Next base: position 3,443,981 of record OZ010720.1, read on the forward strand.
CATGCCAGCCAGCCAGCCAGCCAGCCAGCCAATCAGCCAGAGAATCAGCCATGAAGCCGAATCCACAAAGACCATCTTATCATCCACACGCATTTGTTAATAAACAAAGGTAAAAGCAATGCTGATGAACGTTTTGGGGGATTCGATGGGACATTCCTGATACGAAGGCACGGAGGTTTTCTCTGCTTTTACCTTACTTTCGGTCATTTTGCGTCAAGATCTATCACGACGCTCGGAGGACGATTATAGGCGCATTTGTTAACAAACAAAGATAAAAGCAATGATGATGAAGGTTTTGGGGGATTCGATGGGACATTCCTGATACGACGGCACGGAGGTTTCCTCTGCTTTTACCTTAACCTCCGTGCCGTCGTATTTGGTTGTTTTTTTTTATATGTATTTAATAAGTATGGTATTTGTATTGTTTGATGTATACGAAAAGAGTTCTGGCTCCTAGCTGTTGTCAAATAATTGTAAAAAAATTTTATCGGCATCTTAACTATACAAGTGTGATCTGCTGATGGATAGGCGTTAGTTCTAGGTACTTTCTGGGTAGAATGCTATGGTATTTGTATTGTTTGATGTATACGAAATAAGTTCTGGCTCCTAACTGTTGTCAAATAATTGTAAAAAATTTTTATCGGCATCTTAACTATGCAAGTGTGATCTGCTGATGGACAGGCGTTAGTTCTAGGTACTTTTTGGGTAGAATGCTATGGTATTTGTATTATTTGATGTGTTCGAAAAGAGTTCTGGCTCCTAGCTGTTGTCAAATAATTGTAAAAAAATTTATCGGCATCTTAACTATACAAGTGTGATCTGCTGATGGATAGGCGTTAGTTCTAGGTACTTTCTGGGTAGAATGCTATGGTATTTGTATTGTTTGATGTATACGAAAAGAGTTCTGGGTCCTAGCTGTTGTCAAATAATTGTAAAAAAAATTTAGGCATCTTAACTATGCAAGTGTGATCTGCTGATGGATAGGCGTTAGTTCTAGGTACTTTTTGGGTAGAATGCTATGGTATTTGTATTATTTGATGTGTTCGAAAAGAGTTCTGGCTCCTAGCTGTTGTCAAATAATTGTAGAAAAATTTTATCGGCATCTTAACTATACAAGTGTGATCTGCTGATGGATAGGCGTTAGTTCTAGATACTTTCTGGGTAGAATGCTATGGTATTTGTATTGTTTGATGTTCACGAAAAGAGTTCTGGCTCCTAGCTATTGTCAAATATGTCAGGAGACTGAATGTTAAAGAACTAACTTCGATGGAAACTGTCGTGGGAGAACTTGAGTCGTTGAAGGATGATGGGCGACTGACTTGAAGATTTTTCTTCTATGATGTGGGAGTTTTTGGAGAAGCTGAATTTGTGGGAGAAGGAGCATTTGGGAGAGTGAGCTTTTTGGTGATGCGTTTTCTAAGGATTGGTGGAGAGAACATAAAGATATAGATTGACTCGCATGATTGGTCGAGGCAGCGTACAAGAAGGACTTCTAGCTCGTTATTGAGTCGCGGTTATGATAAACGCAGTTGCTGATCTATTTCTGAGAATTGAGTTAAATGCACATGTTTTCCGTGGGCAAAGCGCATGGGGCCGTGTTTGCTTATCTAAAGTATAGGGCCCGGCGCCGAGTCGCCCCGCGATAGTGCAGCTGCTATGCGCCTCGAAGCCCTTCCATGTGCATTTTGTTTTCGTCGCGGCCCGGTTTTATGACCGAGTCGAGTGGATTTTTCCGGCGGTCTTGGTCTATCCTCGGTTCCCACACGGATTAAAAATCGGAAGTACACTATCCCTTCGCTGGCGGGTGAACTCCGGGTCATCTGGCTTGCAGTATGATTTTTTTGTTTTACGACTTTTCCGAGAAACCGTGCCTAAACTATGTTCTCGTTGAATTCGAGTGGGTAAGGAGGGTCATTAGCAAGCCATTGCACGCCATTGCATGTTCTTGCATGCCATTGCATGTTCTTGCATGCCATTGCATGCCGTTGCAAGCCATTGCATGCCATTGCACGCCATTGCAGGCCATTGCATGCCATTGCACGTCATTGCATGTCATTGCATGCCATTGCTTGCCAATGGCGTGCAATGGCATGCAATGCCTTGCAATGCCATGCAATGCCATGCAATGGCGTGCAATAGCATGCAAAGGCATGCAATGGCATGCAATAATAAGCAATGGCGTGCAATGGCATGCAATGGCGTGCTAATGTCGTGCCAGCCAGCCAGCCAGCCATCCAGCTAGCCAGCCAGCCAGCCAGCCAGCCAGCCAGCCAGCCAGCCAGCCAGCCAACCAGCCATGCCATTGCCAGCCAGCCAATGACATGCAATGGCATGCAATGACATGCAATGACATGCAATAGCATGCAATGGCATGCAATGACATGCAATGGCGTGCAATGGCGTGCAATGGCATGCAATGGCGTGCAATGGCATGCAATGGCGTGCAATGGCGTGCAATGGCGTGCAATGGCATGCAATGGCGTGCAATGGAGTGCAAGGGCGTGCAATGGCATGCCAGCCAGCCAGCCAGCCAGCCAGCCAATCAGCCAGAGAATCAGCCATGAAGCCGAATCCACAAAGACCATCTTATCATCCACACGCATTTGTTAATAAACAAAGGTAAAAGCAATGCTGATGAACGTTTTGGGGGATTCGATGGGACATTCCTGATACGAAGGCACGGAGGTTTTCTCTGCTTTTACCTTACTTTCGGTCATTTTGCGTCAAGATCTATCACGACGCTCGGAGGACGATTATAGGCGCATTTGTTAACAAACAAAGATAAAAGCAATGATGATGAAGGTTTTGGGGGATTCGATGGGACATTCCTGATACGACGGCACGGAGGTTTCCTCTGCTTTTACCTTAATCTCCGTGCCGTCGTATTTGGTTGTTTTTTTTTATATGTATTTAATAAGTATGGTATTTGTATTGTTTGATGTATACGAAAAGAGTTCTGGCTCCTAGCTGTTGTCAAATAATTGTAAAAAAATTTTATCGGCATCTTAATTATACAAGTGTGATCTGCTGATGGATAGGCGTTAGTTCTAGGTACTTTCTGGGTAGAATGCTATGGTATTTGTATTGTTTGATGTATACGAAATGAGTTCTGGCTCCTAACTGTTGTCAAATAATTGTAAAAAATTTTTATCGGCATCTTAACTATGCAAGTGTGATCTGCTGATGGACAGGCGTTGGTTCTAGGTACTTTTTGGGTAGAATGCTATGGTATTTGTATTATTTGATGTGTTCGAAAAGAGTTCTGGCTCCTAGCTGTTGTCAAATAATTGTAAAAAAATTTATCGGCATCTTAACTATACAAGTGTGATCTGCTGATGGATAGGCGTTAGTTCTAGGTACTTTCTGGGTAGAATGCTATGGTATTTGTATTGTTTGATGTATACGAAAAGAGTTCTGGGTCCTAGCTGTTGTCAAATAATTGTAAAAAAAATTTATCGGCATCTTAACTATGCAAGTGTGATCTGCTGATGGATAGGCGTTAGTTCTAGGTACTTTTTGGGTAGAATGCTATGGTATTTGTATTATTTGATGTGTTCGAAAAGAGTTCTGGCTCCTAGCTGTTGTCAAATAATTGTAGAAAAATTTTATCGGCATCTTAACTATACAAGTGTGATCTGCTGATGGATAGGCGTTAGTTCTAGATACTTTCTGGGTAGAATGCTATGGTATTTGTATTGTTTGATGTTCACGAAAAGAGTTCTGGCTCCTAGCTATTGTCAAATATGTCAGGAGACTGAATGTTAAAGAACTAACTTCGATGGAAACTGTCGTGGGAGAACTTGAGTCGTTGAAGGATGATGGGCGACTGACTTGAAGATTTTTCTTCTATGATGTGGGAGTTTTTGGAGAAGCTGAATTTGTGGGAGAAGGAGCATTTGGGAGAGTGAGCTTTTTGGTGATGCGTTTTCTAAGGATTGGTGGAGAGAACATAAAGATATAGATTGACTCGCATGATTGGTCGAGGCAGCGTACAAGAAGGACTTCTAGCTCGTTATTGAGTCGCGGTTATGATAAACGCAGTTGCTGATCTATTTCTGAGAATTGAGTTAAATGCACATGTTTTCCGTGGGCAAAGCGCATGGGGCCGTGTTTGCTTATCTAAAGTATAGGGCCCGGCGCCGAGTCGCCCCGCGATAGTGCAGCTGCTATGCGCCTCGAAGCCCTTCCATGTGCATTTTGTTTTCGTCGCGGCCCGGTTTTATGACCGAGTCGAGTGGATTTTTCCGGCGGTCTTGGTCTATCCTCGGTTCCCACACGGATTAAAAATCGGAAGTACACTATCCCTTCGCTGGCGGGTGAACTCCGGGTCATCTGGCTTGCAGTATGATTTTTTTGTTTTACGACTTTTCCGAGAAACCGTGCCTAAACAATGTTCTCGTTGAATTCGAGTGGGTAAGGAGGGTCATTAGCACGCCATTGCATGCCATTGCACGCCATTGCATGTTCTTGCATGCCATTGCATGTTCTTGCATGCCATTGCATGCCGTTGCAAGCCATTGCATGCCATTGCACGCCATTGCAGGCCATTGCATGCCATTGCACGTCATTGCATGTCATTGCATGCCATTGCATGCCAATGGCGTGCAATGGCATGCCAATGGCGTGCAATGGCATGCAATGCCTTGCAATGCCATGCAATGCCATGCAATGGCGTGCAATAGCGTGCAAAGGCATGCAATGGCATGCAATAATAAGCAATGGCGTGCAATGGCATGCAATGGCGTGCTAATGTCGTGCCAGCCAGCCAGCCAGCCATCCAGCCAGCCAGCCAGCCAGCCAGCCAGCCAGCCAGCCAGCCAGCCAGCCAGCCAGCCAGCCAGCCAGCCAGCCAGCCAGCCAGCCAGCCAGCCAGCCAGCCAGCCAGCCAGCCAGCCAGCCAGCCAGCCAGCCAGCCAGCCAGCCAGCCAGCCAGCCAGCCAGCCAGCCAGCCAGCCAGCCAGCCAGCCAGCCAGCCAGCCAGCCAGCCAGCCAGCCAGCCAGCCAGCCAGCCAGCCAGCCAGCCAGCCAGCCAGCCAGCCAGCCAGCCAGCCAGCCAGCCAGCCAGCCAGCCAGCCAGCCAGCCAGCCAGCCAGCCAGCCAGCCAGCCAGCCAGCCAGCCAGCCAGCCAGCCAGCCAGCCAGCCAGCCAGCCAGCCAGCCAGCCAGCCAGCCAGCCAGCCAGCCAGCCAGCCAGCCAGCCAGCCAGCCAGCCAGCCAGCCAGCCAGCCAGCCAGCCAGCCAGCCAGCCAGCCAGCCAGCCAGCCAGCCAGCCAGCCAGCCAGCCAGCCAGCCAGCCAGCCAGCCAGCCAGCCAGCCAGCCAGCCAGCCAGCCAGCCAGCCAGCCAGCCAGCCAGCCAGCCAGCCAGCCAGCCAGCCAGCCAGCCAGCCAGCCAGCCAGCCAGCCAGCCAGCCAGCCAGCCAGCCAGCCAGCCAGCCAGCCAGCCAGCCAGCCAGCCAGCCAGCCAGCCAGCCAGCCAGCCAGCCAGCCAGCCAGCCAGCCAGCCAGCCAGCCAGCCAGCCAGCCAGCCAGCCAGCCAGCCAGCCAGCCAGCCAGCCAGCCAGCCAGCCAGCCAGCCAGCCAGCCAGCCAGCCAGCCAGCCAGCCAGCCAGCCAGCCAGCCAGCCAGCCAGCCAGCCAGCCAGCCAGCCAGCCAGCCAGCCAGCCAGCCAGCCAGCCAGCCAGCCAGCCAGCCAGCCAGCCAGCCAGCCAGCCAGCCAGCCAGCCAGCCAGCCAGCCAGCCAGCCAGCCAGCCAGCCAGCCAGCCAGCCAGCCAGCCAGCCAGCCAGCCAGCCAGCCAGCCAGCCAGCCAGCCAGCCAGCCAGCCAGCCAGCCAGCCAGCCAGCCAGCCAGCCAGCCAGCCAGCCAGCCAGCCAGCCAGCCAGCCAGCCAGCCAGCCAGCCAGCCAGCCAGCCAGCCAGCCAGCCAGCCAGCCAGCCAGCCAGCCAGCCAGCCAGCCAGCCAGCCAGCCAGCCAGCCAGCCAGCCAGCCAGCCAGCCAGCCAGCCAGCCAGCCAGCCAGCCAGCCAGCCAGCCAGCCAGCCAGCCAGCCAGCCAGCCAGCCAGCCAGCCAGCCAGCCAGCCAGCCAGCCAGCCAGCCAGCCAGCCAGCCAGCCAGCCAGCCAGCCAGCCAGCCAGCCAGCCAGCCAGCCAGCCAGCCAGCCAGCCAGCCAGCCAGCCAGCCAGCCAGCCAGCCAGCCAGCCAGCCAGCCAGCCAGCCAGCCAGCCAGCCAGCCAGCCAGCCAGCCAGCCAGCCAGCCAGCCAGCCAGCCAGCCAGCCAGCCAGCCAGCCAGCCAGCCAGCCAGCCAGCCAGCCAGCCAGCCAGCCAGCCAGCCAGCCAGCCAGCCAGCCAGCCAGCCAGCCAGCCAGCCAGCCAGCCAGCCAGCCAGCCAGCCAGCCAGCCAGCCAGCCAGCCAGCCAGCCAGCCAGCCAGCCAGCCAGCCAGCCAGCCAGCCAGCCAGCCAGCCAGCCAGCCAGCCAGCCAGCCAGCCAGCCAGCCAGCCAGCCAGCCAGCCAGCCAGCCAGCCAGCCAGCCAGCCAGCCAGCCAGCCAGCCAGCCAGCCAGCCAGCCAGCCAGCCAGCCAGCCAGCCAGCCAGCCAGCCAGCCAGCCAGCCAGCCAGCCAGCCAGCCAGCCAGCCAGCCAGCCAGCCAGCCAGCCAGCCAGCCAGCCAGCCAGCCAGCCAGCCAGCCAGCCAGCCAGCCAGCCAGCCAGCCAGCCAGCCAGCCAGCCAGCCAGCCAGCCAGCCAGCCAGCCAGCCAGCCAGCCAGCCAGCCAGCCAGCCAGCCAGCCAGCCAGCCAGCCAGCCAGCCAGCCAGCCAGCCAGCCAGCCAGCCAGCCAGCCAGCCAGCCAGCCAGCCAGCCAGCCAGCCAGCCAGCCAGCCAGCCAGCCAGCCAGCCAGCCAGCCAGCCAGCCAGCCAGCCAGCCAGCCAGCCAGCCAGCCAGCCAGCCAGCCAGCCAGCCAGCCAGCCAGCCAGCCAGCCAGCCAGCCAGCCAGCCAGCCAGCCAGCCAGCCAGCCAGCCAGCCAGCCAGCCAGCCAGCCAGCCAGCCAGCCAGCCAGCCAGCCAGCCAGCCAGCCAGCCAGCCAGCCAGCCAGCCAGCCAGCCAGCCAGCCAGCCAGCCAGCCAGCCAGCCAGCCAGCCAGCCAGCCAGCCAGCCAGCCAGCCAGCCAGCCAGCCAGCCAGCCAGCCAGCCAGCCAGCCAGCCAGCCAGCCAGCCAGCCAGCCAGCCAGCCAGCCAGCCAGCCAGCCAGCCAGCCAGCCAGCCAGCCAGCCAGCCAGCCAGCCAGCCAGCCAGCCAGCCAGCCAGCCAGCCAGCCAGCCAGCCAGCCAGCCAGCCAGCCAGCCAGCCAGCCAGCCAGCCAGCCAGCCAGCCAGCCAGCCAGCCAGCCAGCCAGCCAGCCAGCCAGCCAGCCAGCCAGCCAGCCAGCCAGCCAGCCAGCCAGCCAGCCAGCCAGCCAGCCAGCCAGCCAGCCAGCCAGCCAGCCAGCCAGCCAGCCAGCCAGCCAGCCAGCCAGCCAGCCAGCCAGCCAGCCAGCCAGCCAGCCAGCCAGCCAGCCAGCCAGCCAGCCAGCCAGCCAGCCAGCCAGCCAGCCAGCCAGCCAGCCAGCCAGCCAGCCAGCCAGCCAGCCAGCCAGCCAGCCAGCCAGCCAGCCAGCCAGCCAGCCAGCCAGCCAGCCAGCCAGCCAGCCAGCCAGCCAGCCAGCCAGCCAGCCAGCCAGCCAGCCAGCCAGCCAGCCAGCCAGCCAGCCAGCCAGCCAGCCAGCCAGCCAGCCAGCCAGCCAGCCAGCCAGCCAGCCAGCCAGCCAGCCAGCCAGCCAGCCAGCCAGCCAGCCAGCCAGCCAGCCAGCCAGCCAGCCAGCCAGCCAGCCAGCCAGCCAGCCAGCCAGCCAGCCAGCCAGCCAGCCAGCCAGCCAGCCAGCCAGCCAGCCAGCCAGCCAGCCAGCCAGCCAGCCAGCCAGCCAGCCAGCCAGCCAGCCAGCCAGCCAGCCAGCCAGCCAGCCAGCCAGCCAGCCAGCCAGCCAGCCAGCCAGCCAGCCAGCCAGCCAGCCAGCCAGCCAGCCAGCCAGCCAGCCAGCCAGCCAGCCAGCCAGCCAGCCAGCCAGCCAGCCAGCCAGCCAGCCAGCCAGCCAGCCAGCCAGCCAGCCAGCCAGCCAGCCAGCCAGCCAGCCAGCCAGCCAGCCAGCCAGCCAGCCAGCCAGCCAGCCAGCCAGCCAGCCAGCCAGCCAGCCAGCCAGCCAGCCAGCCAGCCAGCCAGCCAGCCAGCCAGCCAGCCAGCCAGCCAGCCAGCCAGCCAGCCAGCCAGCCAGCCAGCCAGCCAGCCAGCCAGCCAGCCAGCCAGCCAGCCAGCCAGCCAGCCAGCCAGCCAGCCAGCCAGCCAGCCAGCCAGCCAGCCAGCCAGCCAGCCAGCCAGCCAGCCAGCCAGCCAGCCAGCCAGCCAGCCAGCCAGCCAGCCAGCCAGCCAGCCAGCCAGCCAGCCAGCCAGCCAGCCAGCCAGCCAGCCAGCCAGCCAGCCAGCCAGCCAGCCAGCCAGCCAGCCAGCCAGCCAGCCAGCCAGCCAGCCAGCCAGCCAGCCAGCCAGCCAGCCAGCCAGCCAGCCAGCCAGCCAGCCAGCCAGCCAGCCAGCCAGCCAGCCAGCCAGCCAGCCAGCCAGCCAGCCAGCCAGCCAGCCAGCCAGCCAGCCAGCCAGCCAGCCAGCCAGCCAGCCAGCCAGCCAGCCAGCCAGCCAGCCAGCCAGCCAGCCAGCCAGCCAGCCAGCCAGCCAGCCAGCCAGCCAGCCAGCCAGCCAGCCAGCCAGCCAGCCAGCCAGCCAGCCAGCCAGCCAGCCAGCCAGCCAGCCAGCCAGCCAGCCAGCCAGCCAGCCAGCCAGCCAGCCAGCCAGCCAGCCAGCCAGCCAGCCAGCCAGCCAGCCAGCCAGCCAGCCAGCCAGCCAGCCAGCCAGCCAGCCAGCCAGCCAGCCAGCCAGCCAGCCAGCCAGCCAGCCAGCCAGCCAGCCAGCCAGCCAGCCAGCCAGCCAGCCAGCCAGCCAGCCAGCCAGCCAGCCAGCCAGCCAGCCAGCCAGCCAGCCAGCCAGCCAGCCAGCCAGCCAGCCAGCCAGCCAGCCAGCCAGCCAGCCAGCCAGCCAGCCAGCCAGCCAGCCAGCCAGCCAGCCAGCCAGCCAGCCAGCCAGCCAGCCAGCCAGCCAGCCAGCCAGCCAGCCAGCCAGCCAGCCAGCCAGCCAGCCAGCCAGCCAGCCAGCCAGCCAGCCAGCCAGCCAGCCAGCCAGCCAGCCAGCCAGCCAGCCAGCCAGCCAGCCAGCCAGCCAGCCAGCCAGCCAGCCAGCCAGCCAGCCAGCCAGCCAGCCAGCCAGCCAGCCAGCCAGCCAGCCAGCCAGCCAGCCAGCCAGCCAGCCAGCCAGCCAGCCAGCCAGCCAGCCAGCCAGCCAGCCAGCCAGCCAGCCAGCCAGCCAGCCAGCCAGCCAGCCAGCCAGCCAGCCAGCCAGCCAGCCAGCCAGCCAGCCAGCCAGCCAGCCAGCCAGCCAGCCAGCCAGCCAGCCAGCCAGCCAGCCAGCCAGCCAGCCAGCCAGCCAGCCAGCCAGCCAGCCAGCCAGCCAGCCAGCCAGCCAGCCAGCCAGCCAGCCAGCCAGCCAGCCAGCCAGCCAGCCAGCCAGCCAGCCAGCCAGCCAGCCAGCCAGCCAGCCAGCCAGCCAGCCAGCCAGCCAGCCAGCCAGCCAGCCAGCCAGCCAGCCAGCCAGCCAGCCAGCCAGCCAGCCAGCCAGCCAGCCAGCCAGCCAGCCAGCCAGCCAGCCAGCCAGCCAGCCAGCCAGCCAGCCAGCCAGCCAGCCAGCCAGCCAGCCAGCCAGCCAGCCAGCCAGCCAGCCAGCCAGCCAGCCAGCCAGCCAGCCAGCCAGCCAGCCAGCCAGCCAGCCAGCCAGCCAGCCAGCCAGCCAGCCAGCCAGCCAGCCAGCCAGCCAGCCAGCCAGCCAGCCAGCCAGCCAGCCAGCCAGCCAGCCAGCCAGCCAGCCAGCCAGCCAGCCAGCCAGCCAGCCAGCCAGCCAGCCAGCCAGCCAGCCAGCCAGCCAGCCAGCCAGCCAGCCAGCCAGCCAGCCAGCCAGCCAGCCAGCCAGCCAGCCAGCCAGCCAGCCAGCCAGCCAGCCAGCCAGCCAGCCAGCCAGCCAGCCAGCCAGCCAGCCAGCCAGCCAGCCAGCCAGCCAGCCAGCCAGCCAGCCAGCCAGCCAGCCAGCCAGCCAGCCAGCCAGCCAGCCAGCCAGCCAGCCAGCCAGCCAGCCAGCCAGCCAGCCAGCCAGCCAGCCAGCCAGCCAGCCAGCCAGCCAGCCAGCCAGCCAGCCAGCCAGCCAGCCAGCCAGCCAGCCAGCCAGCCAGCCAGCCAGCCAGCCAGCCAGCCAGCCAGCCAGCCAGCCAGCCAGCCAGCCAGCCAGCCAGCCAGCCAGCCAGCCAGCCAGCCAGCCAGCCAGCCAGCCAGCCAGCCAGCCAGCCAGCCAGCCAGCCAGCCAGCCAGCCAGCCAGCCAGCCAGCCAGCCAGCCAGCCAGCCAGCCAGCCAGCCAGCCAGCCAGCCAGCCAGCCAGCCAGCCAGCCAGCCAGCCAGCCAGCCAGCCAGCCAGCCAGCCAGCCAGCCAGCCAGCCAGCCAGCCAGCCAGCCAGCCAGCCAGCCAGCCAGCCAGCCAGCCAGCCAGCCAGCCAGCCAGCCAGCCAGCCAGCCAGCCAGCCAGCCAGCCAGCCAGCCAGCCAGCCAGCCAGCCAGCCAGCCAGCCAGCCAGCCAGCCAGCCAGCCAGCCAGCCAGCCAGCCAGCCAGCCAGCCAGCCAGCCAGCCAGCCAGCCAGCCAGCCAGCCAGCCAGCCAGCCAGCCAGCCAGCCAGCCAGCCAGCCAGCCAGCCAGCCAGCCAGCCAGCCAGCCAGCCAGCCAGCCAGCCAGCCAGCCAGCCAGCCAGCCAGCCAGCCAGCCAGCCAGCCAGCCAGCCAGCCAGCCAGCCAGCCAGCCAGCCAGCCAGCCAGCCAGCCAGCCAGCCAGCCAGCCAGCCAGCCAGCCAGCCAGCCAGCCAGCCAGCCAGCCAGCCAGCCAGCCAGCCAGCCAGCCAGCCAGCCAGCCAGCCAGCCAGCCAGCCAGCCAGCCAGCCAGCCAGCCAGCCAGCCAGCCAGCCAGCCAGCCAGCCAGCCAGCCAGCCAGCCAGCCAGCCAGCCAGCCAGCCAGCCAGCCAGCCAGCCAGCCAGCCAGCCAGCCAGCCAGCCAGCCAGCCAGCCAGCCAGCCAGCCAGCCAGCCAGCCAGCCAGCCAGCCAGCCAGCCAGCCAGCCAGCCAGCCAGCCAGCCAGCCAGCCAGCCAGCCAGCCAGCCAGCCAGCCAGCCAGCCAGCCAGCCAGCCAGCCAGCCAGCCAGCCAGCCAGCCAGCCAGCCAGCCAGCCAGCCAGCCAGCCAGCCAGCCAGCCAGCCAGCCAGCCAGCCAGCCAGCCAGCCAGCCAGCCAGCCAGCCAGCCAGCCAGCCAGCCAGCCAGCCAGCCAGCCAGCCAGCCAGCCAGCCAGCCAGCCAGCCAGCCAGCCAGCCAGCCAGCCAGCCAGCCAGCCAGCCAGCCAGCCAGCCAGCCAGCCAGCCAGCCAGCCAGCCAGCCAGCCAGCCAGCCAGCCAGCCAGCCAGCCAGCCAGCCAGCCAGCCAGCCAGCCAGCCAGCCAGCCAGCCAGCCAGCCAGCCAGCCAGCCAGCCAGCCAGCCAGCCAGCCAGCCAGCCAGCCAGCCAGCCAGCCAGCCAGCCAGCCAGCCAGCCAGCCAGCCAGCCAGCCAGCCAGCCAGCCAGCCAGCCAGCCAGCCAGCCAGCCAGCCAGCCAGCCAGCCAGCCAGCCAGCCAGCCAGCCAGCCAGCCAGCCAGCCAGCCAGCCAGCCAGCCAGCCAGCCAGCCAGCCAGCCAGCCAGCCAGCCAGCCAGCCAGCCAGCCAGCCAGCCAGCCAGCCAGCCAGCCAGCCAGCCAGCCAGCCAGCCAGCCAGCCAGCCAGCCAGCCAGCCAGCCAGCCAGCCAGCCAGCCAGCCAGCCAGCCAGCCAGCCAGCCAGCCAGCCAGCCAGCCAGCCAGCCAGCCAGCCAGCCAGCCAGCCAGCCAGCCAGCCAGCCAGCCAGCCAGCCAGCCAGCCAGCCAGCCAGCCAGCCAGCCAGCCAGCCAGCCAGCCAGCCAGCCAGCCAGCCAGCCAGCCAGCCAGCCAGCCAGCCAGCCAGCCAGCCAGCCAGCCAGCCAGCCAGCCAGCCAGCCAGCCAGCCAGCCAGCCAGCCAGCCAGCCAGCCAGCCAGCCAGCCAGCCAGCCAGCCAGCCAGCCAGCCAGCCAGCCAGCCAGCCAGCCAGCCAGCCAGCCAGCCAGCCAGCCAGCCAGCCAGCCAGCCAGCCAGCCAGCCAGCCAGCCAGCCAGCCAGCCAGCCAGCCAGCCAGCCAGCCAGCCAGCCAGCCAGCCAGCCAGCCAGCCAGCCAGCCAGCCAGCCAGCCAGCCAGCCAGCCAGCCAGCCAGCCAGCCAGCCAGCCAGCCAGCCAGCCAGCCAGCCAGCCAGCCAGCCAGCCAGCCAGCCAGCCAGCCAGCCAGCCAGCCAGCCAGCCAGCCAGCCAGCCAGCCAGCCAGCCAGCCAGCCAGCCAGCCAGCCAGCCAGCCAGCCAGCCAGCCAGCCAGCCAGCCAGCCAGCCAGCCAGCCAGCCAGCCAGCCAGCCAGCCAGCCAGCCAGCCAGCCAGCCAGCCAGCCAGCCAGCCAGCCAGCCAGCCAGCCAGCCAGCCAGCCAGCCAGCCAGCCAGCCAGCCAGCCAGCCAGCCAGCCAGCCAGCCAGCCAGCCAGCCAGCCAGCCAGCCAGCCAGCCAGCCAGCCAGCCAGCCAGCCAGCCAGCCAGCCAGCCAGCCAGCCAGCCAGCCAGCCAGCCAGCCAGCCAGCCAGCCAGCCAGCCAGCCAGCCAGCCAGCCAGCCAGCCAGCCAGCCAGCCAGCCAGCCAGCCAGCCAGCCAGCCAGCCAGCCAGCCAGCCAGCCAGCCAGCCAGCCAGCCAGCCAGCCAGCCAGCCAGCCAGCCAGCCAGCCAGCCAGCCAGCCAGCCAGCCAGCCAGCCAGCCAGCCAGCCAGCCAGCCAGCCAGCCAGCCAGCCAGCCAGCCAGCCAGCCAGCCAGCCAGCCAGCCAGCCAGCCAGCCAGCCAGCCAGCCAGCCAGCCAGCCAGCCAGCCAGCCAGCCAGCCAGCCAGCCAGCCAGCCAGCCAGCCAGCCAGCCAGCCAGCCAGCCAGCCAGCCAGCCAGCCAGCCAGCCAGCCAGCCAGCCAGCCAGCCAGCCAGCCAGCCAGCCAGCCAGCCAGCCAGCCAGCCAGCCAGCCAGCCAGCCAGCCAGCCAGCCAGCCAGCCAGCCAGCCAGCCAGCCAGCCAGCCAGCCAGCCAGCCAGCCAGCCAGCCAGCCAGCCAGCCAGCCAGCCAGCCAGCCAGCCAGCCAGCCAGCCAGCCAGCCAGCCAGCCAGCCAGCCAGCCAGCCAGCCAGCCAGCCAGCCAGCCAGCCAGCCAGCCAGCCAGCCAGCCAGCCAGCCAGCCAGCCAGCCAGCCAGCCAGCCAGCCAGCCAGCCAGCCAGCCAGCCAGCCAGCCAGCCAGCCAGCCAGCCAGCCAGCCAGCCAGCCAGCCAGCCAGCCAGCCAGCCAGCCAGCCAGCCAGCCAGCCAGCCAGCCAGCCAGCCAGCCAGCCAGCCAGCCAGCCAGCCAGCCAGCCAGCCAGCCAGCCAGCCAGCCAGCCAGCCAGCCAGCCAGCCAGCCAGCCAGCCAGCCAGCCAGCCAGCCAGCCAGCCAGCCAGCCAGCCAGCCAGCCAGCCAGCCAGCCAGCCAGCCAGCCAGCCAGCCAGCCAGCCAGCCAGCCAGCCAGCCAGCCAGCCAGCCAGCCAGCCAGCCAGCCAGCCAGCCAGCCAGCCAGCCAGCCAGCCAGCCAGCCAGCCAGCCAGCCAGCCAGCCAGCCAGCCAGCCAGCCAGCCAGCCAGCCAGCCAGCCAGCCAGCCAGCCAGCCAGCCAGCCAGCCAGCCAGCCAGCCAGCCAGCCAGCCAGCCAGCCAGCCAGCCAGCCAGCCAGCCAGCCAGCCAGCCAGCCAGCCAGCCAGCCAGCCAGCCAGCCAGCCAGCCAGCCAGCCAGCCAGCCAGCCAGCCAGCCAGCCAGCCAGCCAGCCAGCCAGCCAGCCAGCCAGCCAGCCAGCCAGCCAGCCAGCCAGCCAGCCAGCCAGCCAGCCAGCCAGCCAGCCAGCCAGCCAGCCAGCCAGCCAGCCAGCCAGCCAGCCAGCCAGCCAGCCAGCCAGCCAGCCAGCCAGCCAGCCAGCCAGCCAGCCAGCCAGCCAGCCAGCCAGCCAGCCAGCCAGCCAGCCAGCCAGCCAGCCAGCCAGCCAGCCAGCCAGCCAGCCAGCCAGCCAGCCAGCCAGCCAGCCAGCCAGCCAGCCAGCCAGCCAGCCAGCCAGCCAGCCAGCCAGCCAGCCAGCCAGCCAGCCAGCCAGCCAGCCAGCCAGCCATGCCATTGCCAGCCAGCCAGCCAATGACGTGCAATGGCGTGCAATGGCGTGCAATGGCGTGCAATGGCGTGCAATGGCGTGCAATGACGTGCAATGGCGTGCAATGGCGTGCAATGGCGTGCAATGGCGTGCAATGGCGTGCAATGGCGTGCAATGGCGTGCAATGGCGTGCAATGGCGTGCAATGGCGTGCAATGGCGTGCAATGGCGTGCAATGGCGTGCAATGGCGTGCAATGGCGTGCAATGGCGTGCAATGGCGTGCAATGGCGTGCAATGGCGTGCAATGGCGTGCAATGGCGTGCAATGGCGTGCAATGGCGTGCAATGGCGTGCAATGGCGTGCAATGGCGTGCAATGGCGTGCAATGGCGTGCAATGGCGTGCAATGGCGTGCAATGGCGTGCAATGGCGTGCAATGGCGTGCAATGGCGTGCAATGGCGTGCAATGGCGTGCAATGGCGTGCAATGGCGTGCAATGGCGTGCAATGGCGTGCAATGGCGTGCAATGGCGTGCAATGGCGTGCAATGGCGTGCAATGGCGTGCAATGGCGTGCAATGGCGTGCAATGGCGTGCAATGGCGTGCAATGGCGTGCAATGGCGTGCAATGGCGTGCAATGGCGTGCAATGGCGTGCAATGGCGTGCAATGGCGTGCAATGGCGTGCAATGGCGTGCAATGGCGTGCAATGGCGTGCAATGGCGTGCAATGGCGTGCAATGGCGTGCAATGGCGTGCAATGGCGTGCAATGGCGTGCAATGGCGTGCAATGGCGTGCAATGGCGTGCAATGGCGTGCAATGGCGTGCAATGGCGTGCAATGGCGTGCAATGGCGTGCAATGGCGTGCAATGGCGTGCAATGGCGTGCAATGGCGTGCAATGGCGTGCAATGGCGTGCAATGGCGTGCAATGGCGTGCAATGGCGTGCAATGGCGTGCAATGGCGTGCAATGGCGTGCAATGGCGTGCAATGGCGTGCAATGGCGTGCAATGGCGTGCAATGGAGTGCAATGGAGTGCAATGGCATGCCAGCCAGCCAGCCAGCCAGCCAGCCAATCAGCCAGAGAATCAGCCATGAAGCCGAATCCACAAAGACCATCTTATCATCCACACGCATTTGTTAATAAACAAAGGTAAAAGCAATGCTGATGAACGTTTTGGGGGATTCGATGGGACATTCCTGATACGACGGCACGGAGGTTTCCTCTGCTTTTACCTTAACCTCCGTGCCGTCGTATTTGGTTGTTTTTTTTTATATGTATTTAATAAGTATGGTATTTGTATTGTTTGATGTATACGAAAAGAGTTCTGGCTCCTAGCTGTTGTCAAATAATTGTAAAAAAATTTTATCGGCATCTTAACTATACAAGTGTGATCTGCTGATGGATAGGCGTTAGTTCTAGGTACTTTCTGGGTAGAATGCTATGCTATTTGTATTGTTTGATGTATACGAAATGAGTTCTGGCTCCTAACTGTTGTCAAATAATTGTAAAAAAATTTTATCGGCATCTTAACTATGCAAGTGTGATCTGCTGATGGACAGGCGTTAGTTCTAGGTACTTTTTGGGTAGAATGCTATGGTATTTGTATTATTTGATGTGTTCGAAAAGAGTTCTGGCTCCTAGCTGTTGTCAAATAATTGTAAAAAAATTTATCGGCATCTTAACTGTACAAGTGTGATCTGCTGATGGATAGGCGTTAGTTCTAGGTACTTTCTGGGTAGAATGCTATGGTATTTGTATTGTTTGATGTATACGAAAAGAGTTCTGGGTCCTAGCTGTTGTCAAATAATTGTAAAAAAAATTTATCGGCATCTTAACTATGCAAGTGTGATCTGCTGATGGATAGGCGTTAGTTCTAGGTACTTTTTGGGTAGAATGCTATGGTATTTGTATTATTTGATGTGTTCGAAAAGAGTTCTGGCTCCTAGCTGTTGTCAAATAATTGTAGAAAAATTTTATCGGCATCTTAACTATACAAGTGTGATCTGCTGATGGATAGGCGTTAGTTCTAGATACTTTCTGGGTAGAATGCTATGGTATTTGTATTGTTTGATGTTCACGAAAAGAGTTCTGGCTCCTAGCTATTGTCAAATATGTCAGGAGACTGAATGTTAAAGAACTAACTTCGATGGAAACTGTCGTGGGAGAACTTGAGTCGTTGAAGGATGATGGGCGACTGACTTGAAGATTTTTCTTCTATGATGTGGGAGTTTTTGGAGAAGCTGAATTTGTGGGAGAAGGAGCATTTGGGAGAGTGAGCTTTTTGGCGATGCGTTTTCTAAGGATTGGTGGAGAGAACATAAAGATATAGATTGACTCGCATGATTGGTCGAGGCAGCGTACAAGAAGGACTTCTAGCTCGTTATTGAGTCGCGGTTATGATAAACGCAGTTGCTGATCTATTTCTGAGAATTGAGTTAAATGCACATGTTTTCCGTGGGCAAAGCGCATGGGGCCGTGTTTGCTTATCTAAAGTATAGGGCCCGGCGCCGAGTCGCCCCGCGATAGTGCAGCTGCTATGCGCCTCGAAGCCCTTCCATGTGCATTTTGTTTTCGTCGCGGCCCGGTTTTATGACCGAGTCGAGTGGATTTTTCCGGCGGTCTTGGTCTATCCTCGGTTCCCACACGGATTAAAAATCGGAAGTACACTATCCCTTCGCTGGCGGGTGAACTCCGCGTCATCTGGCTTGCAGTATGATTTTTTTGTTTTACGACTTTTCCGAGAAACCGTGCCTAAACTATGTTCTCGTTGAATTCGAGTGGGTAAGGAGGGTCATTAGCACGCCATTGCATGCCATTGCACGCCATTGCATGTTCTTGCATGCCATTGCATGTTCTTGCATGCCATTGCATGCCGTTGCAAGCCATTGCATGCCATTGCACGCCATTGCAGGCCATTGCATGCCATTGCACGTCATTGCATGTCATTGCATGCCATTGCATGCCAATGGCGTGCAATGGCATGCCAATGGCGTGCAATGGCATGCAATGCCTTGCAATGCCATGCAATGCCATGCAATCGCGTGCAATAGCATGCAAAGGCATGCAATGGCATGCAATAATAAGCAATGGCGTGCAATGGCATGCAATGGCGTGCTAATGTCGTGCCAGCCAGCCAGCCAGCCATCCAGCTAGCCAGCCAGCCAGCCAGCCAGCCAGCCAGCCAGCCAGCCAGCCAGCCAGCCAGCCAGCCAACCAGCCATGCCATTGCCAGCCAGCCAATGACATGCAATGGCATGCAATGGCATGCAATGGCATGCAATGACATGCAATAGCATGCAATGGCATGCAATGACATGCAATGGCGTGCAATGGCGTGCAATGGCATGCAATGGCGTGCAATGGCATGCAATGGCATGCAATGGCGTGCAATGGCGTGCAATGGCATGCAATGGCGTGCAATGGCGTGCAATGGCATGCAATGGCGTGCAATGGAGTGCAATGGCGTGCAATGGCATGCCAGCCAGCCAGCCAGCCAGCCAGCCAATCAGCCAGAGAATCAGCCATGAAGCCGAATCCACAAAGACCATCTTATCACCCACACGCATTTGTTAATAAACAAAGGTAAAAGCAATGCTGATGAACGTTTTGGGGGATTCGATGGGACATTCCTGATACGAAGGCACGGAGGTTTTCTCTGCTTTTACCTTACGTTCGGTCATTTTGCGTCAAGATCTATCACGACGCTCGGAGGACGATTATAGGCGCATTTGTTAACAAACAAAGATAAAAGCAATGATGATGAAGGTTTTGGGGGATTCGATGGGACATTCCTGATACGACGGCACGGAGGTTTCCTCTGCTTTTACCTTAACCTCCATGCCGTCGTATTTGGTTGTTTTTTTTTATATGTATTTAATAAGTATGGTATTTGTATTGTTTGATGTATACGAAAAGAGTTCTGGCTCCTAGCTGTTGTCAAATAATTGTAAAAAAATTTTATCGGCATCTTAACTATACAAGTGTGATCTGCTGATGGATAGGCGTTAGTTCTAGGTACTTTCTGGGTAGAATGCTATGGTATTTGTATTGTTTGATGTATACGAAATGAGTTCTGGCTCCTAACTGTTGTCAAATAATTGTAAAAAAATTTTATCGGCATCTTAACTATGCAAGTGTGATCTGCTGATGGACAGGCGTTAGTTCTAGGTACTTTTTGGGTAGAATGCTATGGTATTTGTATTATTTGATGTGTTCGAAAATAGTTCTGGCGCCTAGCTGTTGTCAAATAATTGTAAAAAAATTTATCGGCATCTTAACTATACAAGTGTGATCTGCTGATGGATAGGCGTTAGTTCTAGGTACTTTCTGGGTAGAATGCTATGGTATTTGTATTGTTTGATGTATACGAAAAGAGTTCTGGGTCCTAGCTGTTGTCAAATAATTGTAAAAAAAAATTATCGGCATCTTAACTATGCAAGTGTGATCTGCTGATGGATAGGCGTTAGTTCTAGGTACTTTTTGGGTAGAATGCTATGGTATTTGTATTATTTGATGTGTTCGAAAAGAGTTCTGGCTCCTAGCTGTTGTCAAATAATTGTAAAAAAATTTTATCGGCATCTTAACTATACAAGTGTGATCTGCTGATGGATAGGCGTTAGTTCTAGGTACTTTCTGGGTAGAATGCTATGGTATTTGTATTGTTTGATGTATACGAAATGAGTTCTGGCTCCTAACTGTTGTCAAATAATTGTAAAAAAATTTTATCGGCATCTTAACTATGCAAGTGTGATCTGCTGATGGACAGGCGTTAGTTCTAGGTACTTTTTGGGTAGAATGCTATGGTATTTGTATTATTTGATGTGTTCGAAAAGAGTTCTGGCGCCTAGCTGTTGTCAAATAATTGTAAAAAAATTTATCGGCATCTTAACTATACAAGTGTGATCTGCTGATGGATAGGCGTTAGTTCTAGGTACTTTCTGGGTAGAATGCTATGGTATTTGTATTGTTTGATGTATACGAAAAGAGTTCTGGGTCCTAGCTGTTGTCAAATAATTGTAAAAAAAAATTATCGGCATCTTAACTATGCAAGTGTGATCTGCTGATGGATAGGCGTTAGTTCTAGGTACTTTTTGGGTAGAATGCTATGGTATTTGTATTATTTGATGTGTTCGAAAAGAGTTCTGGCTCCTAGCTGTTGTCAAATAATTGTAGAAAAATTTTATCGGCATCTTAACTATACAAGTGTGATCTGCTGATGGATAGGCGTTAGTTCTAGATACTTTCTGGGTAGAATGCTATGGTATTTGTATTGTTTGATGTTCACGAAAAGAGTTCTGGCTCCTAGCTATTGTCAAATATGTCAGGAGACTGAATGTTAAAGAACTAACTTCGATGGAAACTGTCGTGGGAGAACTTGAGTCGTTGAAGGATGATGGGCGACTGACTTGAAGATTTTTCTTCTATGATGTGGGAGTTTTTGGAGAAGCTGAATTTGTGGGAGGAGGAGCATTTGGGAGAGTGAGCTTTTTGGTGATGCGTTTTCTAAGGATTGGTGGAGAGAACATAAAGATATAGATTGACTCGCATGATTGGTCGAGGCAGCGTACAAGAAGGACTTCTAGCTCGTTATTGAGTCGCGGTTATGATAAACGCAGTTGCTGATCTATTTCTGAGAATTGAGTTAAATGCACATGTTTTCCGTGGGCAAAGCGCATGGGGCCGTGTTTGCTTATCTAAAGTATAGGGCCCGGCGCCGAGTCGCCCCGCGATAGTGCAGCTGCTATGCGCCTCGAAGCCCTTCCATGTGCATTTTGTTTTCGTCGCGGCCCGGTTTTATGACCGAGTCGAGTGGATTTTTCCGGCGGTCTTGGTCTATCCTCGGTTCCCACACGGATTAAAAATCGGAAGTACACTATCCCTTCGCTGGCGGGTGAACTCCGGGTCATCTGGCTTGCAGTATGATTTTTTTGTTTTACGACTTTTCCGAGAAACCGTGCCTAAACTATGTTCTCGTTGAATTCGAGTGGGTAAGGAGGGTCATTAGCACGCCATTGCATGCCATTGCACGCCATTGCATGTTCTTGCATGCCATTGCATGTTCTTGCATGCCATTGCATGCCGTTGCAAGCCATTGCATGCCATTGCACGCCATTGCAGGCCATTGCATGCCATTGCACGTCATTGCATGTCATTGCATGCCATTGCATGCCAATGGCGTGCAATGGCATGCCAATGGCGTGCAATGGCATGCCAATGGCGTGCAATGGCATGCAATGCCTTGCAATGCCATGCAATGCCATGCAATGGCGTGCAATAGCATGCAAAGGCATGCAATGGCATGCAATAATAAGCAATGGCGTGCAATGGCATGCAATGGCGTGCTAATGTCGTGCCAGCCAGCCAGCCAGCCATCCAGCTAGCCAGCCAGCCAGCCAGCCAGCCAGCCAGCCAGCCAGCCAGCCAGCCAGCCAGCCAGCCAGCCAGCCAGCCAGCCAGCCAATCAGCCAGAGAATCAGCCATGAAGCCGAATCCACAAAGACCATCTTATCATCCACACGCATTTGTTAATAAACAAAGGTAAAAGCAATGCTGATGAACGTTTTGGGGGATTCGATGGGACATTCCTGATACGAAGGCACGGAGGTTTTCTCTGCTTTTACCTTACTTTCGGTCATTTTGCGTCAAGATCTATCACGACGCTCGGAGGACGATTATAGGCGCATTTGTTAACAAACAAAGATAAAAGCAATGATGATGAAGGTTTTGGGGGATTCGATGGGACATTCCTGATACGACGGCACGGAGGTTTCCTCTGCTTTTACCTTAACCTCCGTGCCGTCGTATTTGGTTGTTTTTTTTTATATGTATTTAATAAGTATGGTATTTGTATTGTTTGATGTATACGAAAAGAGTTCTGGCTCCTAGCTGTTGTCAAATAATTGTAAAAAAATTTTATCGGCATCTTAACTATACAAGTGTGATCTGCTGATGGATAGGCGTTAGTTCTAGGTACTTTCTGGGTAGAATGCTATGGTATTTGTATTGTTTGATGTATACGAAATGAGTTCTGGCTCCTAACTGTTGTCAAATAATTGTAAAAAAATTTTATCGGCATCTTAACTATGCAAGTGTGATCTGCTGATGGACAGGCGTTAGTTCTAGGTACTTTTTGGGTAGAATGCTATGGTATTTGTATTATTTGATGTGTTCGAAAAGAGTTCTGGCTCTTAGCTGTTGTCAAATAATTGTAAAAAAATTTATCGGCATCTTAACTATACAAGTGTGATCTGCTGATGGATAGGCGTTAGTTCTAGGTACTTTCTGGGTAGAATGCTATGGTATTTGTATTGTTTGATGTATACGAAAAGAGTTCTGGGTCCTAGCTGTTGTCAAATAATTGTAAAAAAAATTTATCGGCATCTTAACTATGCAAGTGTGATCTGCTGATGGATAGGCGTTAGTTCTAGGTACTTTTTGGGTAGAATGCTATGGTATTTGTATTATTTGATGTGTTCGAAAAGAGTTCTGGCTCCTAGCTGTTGTCAAATAATTGTAGAAAAATTTTATCGGCATCTTAACTATACAAGTGTGATCTGCTGATGGATAGGCGTTAGTTCTAGATACTTTCTGGGTAGAATGCTATGGTATTTGTATTGTTTGATGTTCACGAAAAGAGTTCTCGCTCCTAGCTATTGTCAAATATGTCAGGAGACTGAATGTTAAAGAACTAACTTCGATGGAAACTGTCGTGGGAGAACTTGAGTCGTTGAAGGATGATGGGCGACTGACTTGAAGATTTTTCTTCTATGATGTGGGAGTTTTTGGAGAAGCTGAATTTGTGGGAGGAGGAGCATTTGGGAGAGTGAGCTTTTTGGTGATGCGTTTTCTAAGGATTGGTGGAGAGAACATAAAGATATAGATTGACTCGCATGATTGGTCGAGGCAGCGTACAAGAAGGACTTCTAGCTCGTTATTGAGTCGCGGTTATGATAAACGCAGTTGCTGATCTATTTCTGAGAATTGAGTTAAATGCACATGTTTTCCGTGGGCAAAGCGCATGGGGCCGTGTTTGCTTATCTAAAGTATAGGGCCCGGCGCCGAGTCGCCCCGCGATAGTGCAGCTGCTATGCGCCTCGAAGCCCTTCCATGTGCATTTTGTTTTCGTCGCGGCCCGGTTTTATGACCGAGTCGAGTGGATTTTTCCGGCGGTCTTGGTCTATCCTCGGTTCCCACACGGATTAAAAATCGGAAGTACACTATCCCTTCGCTGGCGGGTGAACTCCGGGTCATCTGGCTTGCAGTATGATTTTTTTGTTTTACGACTTTTCCGAGAAACCGTGCCTAAACTATGTTCTCGTTGAATTCGAGTGGGTAAGGAGGGTCATTAGCACGCCATTGCATGCCATTGCACGCCATTGCATGTTCTTGCATGCCATTGCATGTTTTTGCATGCCATTGCATGCCGTTGCAAGCCATTGCATGCCATTGCACGCCATTGCAGGCCATTGCATGCCATTGCACGTCATTGCATGTCATTGCATGCCATTGCATGCCAATGGCGTGCAATGGCATGCCAATGGCGTGCAATGGCATGCAATGCCGTGCAATGCCATGCAATGCCATGCAATGGCGTGCAATAGCATGCAAAGGCATGCAATGGCATGCAATAATAAGCAATGGCGTGCAATGGCATGCAATGGCGTGCTAATGTCGTGCCAGCCAGCCAGCCAGCCATCCAGCTAGCCAGCCAGCCAGCCAGCCAGCCAGCCAGCCAGCCAGCCAGCCGGCTAGCCAGCCGGCCAGCCAGCCAGCCAGCCAGCCAGCTAGCCAGCCAACCAGCCATGCCATTGCCAGCCAGCCAATGACATGCAATGGCATGCAATGGCATGCAATGGCATGCAATGGCGTGCAATGGAGTGCAATGGCGTGCAATGGCATGCCAGCCAGCCAGCCAGCCAGCCAATCAGCCAGAGAATCAGCCATGAAGCCGAATCCACAAAGACCATCTTATCATCCACACGCATTTGTTAATAAACAAAGGTAAAAGCAATGCTGATGAACGTTTTGGGGGATTCGATGGGACATTCCTGATACGAAGGCACGGAGGTTTTCTCTGCTTTTACCTTACTTTCGGTCATTTTGCGTCAAGATCTATCACGACGCTCGGAGGACGATTATAGGCGCATTTGTTAACAAACAAAGATAAAAGCAATGATGATGAAGGTTTTGGGGGATTCGATGGGACATTCCTGATACGACGGCACGGAGGTTTCCTCTGCTTTTACCTTAACCTCCGTGCCGTCGTATTTGGTTGTTTTTTTTTATATGTATTTAATAAGTATGGTATTTGTATTGTTTGATGTATACGAAAAGAGTTCTGGCTCCTAGCTGTTGTCAAATAATTGTAAAAAAATTTTATCGGCATCTTAACTATACAAGTGTGATCTGCTGATGGATAGGCGTTAGTTCTAGGTACTTTCTGGGTAGAATGCTATGGTATTTGTATTGTTTGATGTATACGAAATGAGTTCTGGCTCCTAACTGTTGTCAAATAATTGTAAAAAAATTTTATCGGCATCTTAACTATGCAAGTGTGATCTGCTGATGGACAGGCGTTAGTTCTAGGTACTTTTTGGGTAGAATGCTATGGTATTTGTATTATTTGATGTGTTCGAAAAGAGTTCTGGCTCCTAGCTGTTGTCAAATAATTGTAGAAAAATTTTATCGGCATCTTAACTATACAAGTGTGATCTGCTGATGGATAGGCGTTAGTTCTAGATACTTTCTGGGTAGAATGCTATGGTATTTGTATTGTTTGATGTTCACGAAAAGAGTTCTGGCTCCTAGCTATTGTCAAATATGTCAGGAGACTGAATGTTAAAGAACTAACTTCGATGGAAACTGTCGTGGGAGAACTTGAGTCGTTGAAGGATGATGGGCGACTGACTTGAAGATTTTTCTTCTATGATGTGGGAGTTTTTGGAGAAGCTGAATTTGTGGGAGAAGGAGCATTTGGGAGAGTGAGCTTTTTGGTGATGCGTTTTCTAAGGATTGGTGGAGAGAACATAAAGATATAGATTGACTCGCATGATTGGTCGAGGCAGCGTACAAGAAGGACTTCTAGCTCGTTATTGAGTCGCGGTTATGATAAACGCAGTTGCTGATCTATTTCTGAGAATTGAGTTAAATGCACATGTTTTCCGTGGGCAAAGCGCATGGGGCCGTGTTTGCTTATCTAAAGTATAGGGCCCGGCGCCGAGTCGCCCCGCGATAGTGCAGCTGCTATGCGCCTCGAAGCCCTTCCATGTGCATTTTGTTTTCGTCGCGGCCCGGTTTTATGACCGAGTCGAGTGGATTTTTCCGGCGGTCTTGGTCTATCCTCGGTTCCCACACGGATTAAAAATCGGAAGTACACTATCCCTTCGCTGGCGGGTGAACTCCGGGTCATCTGGCTTGCAGTATGATTTTTTTGTTTTACGACTTTTCCGAGAAACCGTGCCTAAACTATGTTCTCGTTGAATTCAAGTGGGTAAGGAGGGTCATTAGCACGCCATTGCATGCCATTGCACGCCATTGCATGTTCTTGCATGCCATTGCATGTTCTTGCATGCCATTGCATGCCGTTGCAAGCCATTGCATGCCATTGCACGCCATTACAGCCCATTGCATGCCATTGCACGTCATTGCATGTCATTGCATGCCATTGCATGCCAATGGCGTGCAATGGCATGCCAATGGCGTGCAATGGCATGCAATGCCTTGCAATGCCATGCAATGCCATGCAATGGCGTGCAATAGCATGCAAAGGCATGCAATGGCATGCAATAATAAGCAATGGCGTGCAATGGCATGCAATGGCGTGCTAATGTCGTGCCAGCCAGCCAGCCAGCCATCCAGCTAGCCAGCCAGCCAGCCAGCGAGCCAGCCAGCCAGCCAGCCAGCCAGCCAGCCAGCCAGCCAGCCAGCCAGCCAGCCAGCCAGCCAGCCAGCCAGCCAGCCAGCCAGCCAGCCAGCCAGCCAGCCAGCCAGCCAGCCAGCCAGCCAACCAGCCATGCCATTGCCAGCCAGCCAATGACATGCAATGGCATGCAATGGCATGCAATGACATGCAATGGCGTGCAATGGCGTGCAATGGCGTGCAATGGCGTGCAATGGCGTGCAATGGCATGCAATGGCGTGCAATGGCATGCAATGGCATGCAATGGCGTGCAATGGCGTGCAATGGCATGCAATGGCGTGCAATGGAGTGCAATGGCGTGCAATGGCATGCCAGCCAGCCAGCCAGCCAGCCAGCCAGCCAGCCAGCCAATCAGCCATGAAGCCGAATCCACAAAGACCATCTTATCATCCACACGCATTTGTTAATAAACAAAGGTAAAAGCAATGCTGATGAACGTTTTGGGGGATTCGATGGGACATTCCTGATACGAAGGCACGGAGGTTTTCTCTGCTTTTACCTTACTTTCGGTCATTTTGCGTCAAGATCTATCACGACGCTCGGAGGACGATTATAGGCGCATTTGTTAACAAACAAAGATAAAAGCAATGATGATGAAGGTTTTGGGGGATTCGATGGGACATTCCTGATACGACGGCACGGAGGTTTCCTCTGCTTTTACCTTAACCTCCGTGCCGTCGTATTTGGTTGTTTTTTTTTATATGTATTTAATAAGTATGGTATTTGTATTGTTTGATGTATACGAAAAGAGTTCTGGCTCCTAGCTGTTGTCAAATAATTGTAAAAAAATTTTATCGGCATCTTAACTATACAAGTGTGATCTGCTGATGGATAGGCGTTAGTTCTAGGTACTTTCTGGGTAGAATGCTATGGTATTTGTATTGTTTGATGTATACGAAATGAGTTCTGGCTCCTAACTGTTGTCAAATAATTGTAAAAAAATGTTATCGGCATCTTAACTAAGCAAGTGTGATCTGCTGATGGACAGGCGTTAGTTCTAGGTACTTTTTGGGTAGAATGCTATGGTATTTGTATTATTTGATGTGTTCGAAAAGAGTTCTGGCTCCTAGCTGTTGTCAAATAATTGTAAAAAAATTTATCGGCATCTTAACTATACAAGTGTGATCTGCTGATGGATAGGCGTTAGTTCTAGGTACTTTCTGGGTAGAATGCTATGGTATTTGTATTGTTTGATGTATACGAAAAGAGTTCTGGGTCCTAGCTGTTGTCAAATAATTGTAAAAAAAATGTATCGGCATCTTAACTATGCAAGTGTGATCTGCTGATGGATAGGCGTTAGTTCTAGGTACTTTTTGGGTAGAATGCTATGGTATTTGTATTATTTGATGTGTTCGAAAAGAGTTCTGGCTCCTAGCTGTTGTCAAATAATTGTAGAAAAATTTTATCGGCATCTTAACTATACAAGTGTGATCTGCTGATGGATAGGCGTTAGTTCTAGATACTTTCTGGGTAGAATGCTATGGTATTTGTATTGTTTGATGTTCGCGAAAAGAGTTCTGGCTCCTAGCTATTGTCAAATATGTCAGGAGACTGAATGTTAAAGAACTAACTTCGATGGAAACTGTCGTGGGAGAACTTGAGTCGTTGAAGGATGATGGGCGACTGACTTGAAGATTTTTCTTCTATGATGTGGGAGTTTTTGGAGAAGCTGAACTTGTGGGAGAAGGAGCATTTGGGAGAGTGAGCTTTTTGGTGATGCGTTTTCTAAGGATTGGTGGAGAGAACATAAAGATATAGATTGACTCGCATGATTGGTCGAGGCAGCGTACAAGAAGGACTTCTAGCTCGTTATTGAGTCGCGGTTATGATAAACGCAGTTGCTGATCTATTTCTGAGAATTGAGTTAAATGCACATGTTTTCCGTGGGCAAAGCGCATGGGGCCGTGTTTGCTTATCTAAAGTATAGGGCCCGGCGCCGAGTCGCCCCGCGATAGTGCAGCTGCTATGCGCCTCGAAGCCCTTCCATGTGCATTTTGTTTTCGTCGCGGCCCGGTTTTATGACCGAGTCGAGTGGATTTTTCCGGCGGTCTTGGTCTATCCTCGGTTCCCACACGGATTAAAAATCGGAAGTACACTATCCCTTCGCTGGCGGGTGAACTCCGGGTCATCTGGCTTGCAGTATGATTTTTTTGTTTTACGACTTTTCCGAGAAACCGTGCCTAAACTATGTTCTCGTTGAATTCGAGTGGGTAAGGAGGGTCATTAGCACGCCATTGCATGCCATTGCACGCCATTGCATGTTCTTGCATGCCATTGCATGTTCTTGCATGCCATTGCATGCCGTTGCAAGCCATTGCATGCCATTGCACGCCATTGCAGGCCATTGCATGCCATTGCACGTCATTGCATGTCATTGCATGCCATTGCATGCCAATGGCGTGCAATGGCATGCCAATGGCGTGCAATGGCATGCAATGCCTTGCAATGCCATGCAATGCCATGCAATGGCGTGCAATAGCATGCAAAGGCATGCAATGGCATGCAATAATAAGCAATGGCGTGCAATGGCATGCAATGGCGTGCTAATGTCGTGCCAGCCAGCCAGCCAGCCATCCAGCTAGCCAGCCAGCCAGCCAGCCAGCCAGCCAGCCAGCCAGCCAGCCAGCCAGCCAGCCAGCCAGCCAGCCAGCCAGCCAGCCAGCCAACCAGCCATGCCATTGCCAGCCAGCCAATGACATGCAATGGCATGCAATGGCATGCAATGGCATGCAATGGCATGCAATGGCATGCAATGGCATGCAATGGCATGCAATGACATGCAATGGCGTGCAATGGCGTGCAATGGCGTGCAATGGCATGCAATGGCGTGCAATGGCATGCAATGGCATGCAATGGCGTGCAATGGAGTGCAATGGCGTGCAATGGCATGCCAGCCAGCCAGCCAGCCAGCCAGCCAATCAGCCATGAAGCCGAATCCACAAAGACCATCTTATCATCCACACGCATTTGTTAATAAACAAAGGTAAAAGCAATGCTGATGAACGTTTTGGGGGATTCGATGGGACATTCCTGATACGAAGACACGGAGGTTTTCTCTGCTTTTACCTTACTTTCGGTCATTTTGCGTCAAGATCTATCACGACGCTCGGAGGACGATTATAGGCGCATTTGTTAACAAACAAAGATAAAAGCAATGATGATGAAGGTTTTGGGGGATTCGATGGGACATTCCTGATACGACGGCACGGAGGTTTCCTCTGCTTTTACCTTAACCTCCGTGCCGTCGTATTTGGTTGTTTTTTTTTATATGTATTTAATAAGTATGGTATTTGTATTGTTTGATGTATACGAAAAGAGTTCTGGCTCCTAGCTGTTGTCAAATAATTGTAAAAAAATTTTATCGGCATCTTAACTATACAAGTGTGATCTGCTGATGGATAGGCGTTAGTTCTAGGTACTTTCTGGGTAGAATGCTATGGTATTTGTATTGTTTGATGTATACGAAATGAGTTCTGGCTCCTAACTGTTGTCAAATAATTGTAAAAAAATTTTATCGGCATCTTAACTATGCAAGTGTGATCTGCTGATGGACAGGCGTTAGTTCTAGGTACTTTTTGGGTAGAATGCTATGGTATTTGTATTATTTGATGTGTTCGAAAAGAGTTCTGGCTCCTAGCTGTTGTCAAATAATTGTAAAAAAATTTATCGGCATCTTAACTATACAAGTGTGATCTGCTGATGGATAGGCGTTAGTTCTAGGTACTTTCTGGGTAGAATGCTATGGTATTTGTATTGTTTGATGTATACGAAAAGAGTTCTGGGTCCTAGCTGTTGTCAAATAATTGTAAAAAAAATTTATCGGCATCTTTACTATGCAAGTGTGATCTGCTGATGGATAGGCGTTAGTTCTAGGTACTTTTTGGGTAGAATGCTATGGTATTTGTATTATTTGATGTGTTCAAAAAGAGTTCTGGCTCCTAGCTGTTGTCAAATAATTGTAGAAAAATTTTATCGGCATCTTAACTATACAAGTGTGATCTGCTGATGGATAGGCGTTAGTTCTAGATACTTTCTGGGTAGAATGCTATGGTATTTGTATTGTTTGATGTTCACGAAAAGAGTTCTGGCTCCTAGCTATTGTCAAATATGTCAGGAGACTGAATGTTAAAGAACTAACTTCGATGGAAACTGTCGTGGGAGAACTTGAGTCGTTGAAGGATGATGGGCGACTGACTTGAAGATTTTTCTTCTATGATGTGGGAGTTTTTGGAGAAGCTGAATTTGTGGGAGAAGGAGCATTTGGGAGAGTGAGCTTTTTGGTGATGCGTTTTCTAAGGATTAGTGGAGAGAACATAAAGATATAGATTGACTCGCATGATTGGTCGAGGCAGCGTACAAGAAGGACTTCTAGCTCGTTATTGAGTCGCGGTTATGATAAACGCAGTTGCTGATCTATTTCTGAGAATTGAGTTAAATGCACATGTTTTCCGTGGGCAAAGCGCATGGGGCCGTGTTTGCTTATCTAAAGTATAGGGCCCGGCGCCGAGTCGCCCCGCGATAGTGCAGCTGCTATGCGCCTCGAAGCCCTTCCATGTGCATTTTGTTTTCGTCGCGGCCCGGTTTTATGACCGAGTCGAGTGGATTTTTCCGGCGGTCTTGGTCTATCCTCGGTTCCCACACGGATTAAAAATCGGAAGTACACTATCCCTTCGCTGGCGGGTGAACTCCGGGTCATCTGGCTTGCAGTATGATTTTTTTGTTTTACGACTTTTCCGAGAAACCGTGCCTAAACTATGTTCTCGTTGAATTCGAGTGGGTAAGGAGGGTCATTAGCACGCCATTGCATGCCATTGCACGCCATTGCATGTTCTTGCATGCCATTGCATGTTCTTGCATGCCATTGCATGCCATTGCACGTCATTGCATGTCATTGCATGCCATTGCATGCCAATGGCGTGCAATGGCATGCAATGCCTTGCAATGCCATGCAATGCCATGCAATGGCGTGCAATAGCATGCAAAGGCATGCAATGGCATGCAATAATAAGCAATGGCGTGCAATGGCATGCAATGGCGTGCTAATGTCGTGCCAGCCAGCCAGCCAGCCATCCAGCTAGCCAGCCAGCCAGCCAGCCAGCCAGCCAGCCAGCCAGCCAGCCAGCCAGCCAGCCAGCCAACCAGCCATGCCATTGCCAGCCAGCCAATGACATGCAATGGCATGCAATGGCATGCAATGGCATGCAATGGCATGCAATGACATGCAATAGCATGCAATGGCATGCAATGACATGCAATGGCGTGCAATGGCGAGCAATGGCGTGCAATGGCATGCAATGGCGTGCAATGGCATGCAATGGCATGCAATGGCGTGCAATGGCGTGCAATGGCGTGCAATGGCATGCAATGGCGTGCAATGGAGTGCAATGGCGTGCAATGGCATGCCAGCCAGCCAGCCAGCCAGCCAGCCAATCAGCCAGAGAATCAGCCATGAAGCCGAATCCACAAAGACCATCTTATCATCCACACGCATTTGTTAATAAACAAAGGTAAAAGCAATGCTGATGAACGTTTTGGGGGATTCGATGGGACATTCCTGATACGAAGGCACGGAGGTTTTCTCTGCTTTTACCTTACTTTCGGTCATTTTGCGTCAAGATCTATCACGACGCTCGGAGGACGATTATAGGCGCATTTGTTAACAAACAAAGATAAAAGCAATGATGATGAAGGTTTTGGGGGATTCGATGGGACATTCCTGATACGACGGCACGGAGGTTTCCTCTGCTTTTACCTTAACCTCCGTGCCGTCGTATTTGGTTGTTTTTTTTTATATGTATTTAATAAGTATGGTATTTGTATTGTTTGATGTATACGAAAAGAGTTCTGGCTCCTAGCTGTTGTCAAATAATTGTAAAAAAATTTTATCGGCATCTTAACTATACAAGTGTGATCTGCTGATGGATAGGCGTTAGTTCTAGGTACTTTCTGGGTAGAATGCTATGGTATTTGTATTGTTTGATGTATACGAAATGAGTTCTGGCTCCTAACTGTTGTCAAATAATTGTAAAAAAATTTTATCGGCATCTTAACTATGCAAGTGTGATCTGCTGATGGACAGGCGTTAGTTCTAGGTACTTTTTGGGTAGAATGCTATGGTATTTGTATTATTTGATGTGTTCGAAAAGAGTTCTGGCTCCTAGCTGTTGTCAAATAATTGTAAAAAAATTTATCGGCATCTTAACTATACAAGTGTGATCTGCTGATGGATAGGCGTTAGTTCTAGGTACTTTCTGGGTAGAATGCTATGGTATTTGTATTGTTTGATGTATACGAAAAGAGTTCTGGGTCCTAGCTGTTGTCAAATAATTGTAAAAAAAATTTATCGGCATCTTAACTATGCAAGTGTGATCTGCTGATGGATAGGCGTTAGTTCTAGGTACTTTTTGGGTAGAATGCTATGGTATTTGTATTATTTGATGTGTTCGAAAAGAGTTCTGGCTCCTAGCTGTTGTCAAATAATTGTAGAAAAATTTTATCGGCATCTTAACTATACAAGTGTGATCTGCTGATGGATAGGCGTTAGTTCTAGATACTTTCTGGGTAGAATGCTATGGTATTTGTATTGTTTGATGTTCACGAAAAGAGTTCTGGCTCCTAGCTATTGTCAAATATGTCAGGAGACTGAATGTTAAAGAACTAACTTCGATGGAAACTGTCGTGGGAGAACTTGAGTCGTTGAAGGATGATGGGCGACTGACTTGAAGATTTTTCTTCTATGATGTGGGAGTTTTTGGAGAAGCTGAATTTGTGGGAGAAGGAGCATTTGGGAGAGTGAGCTTTTTGGTGATGCGTTTTCTAAGGATTGGTGGAGAGA
Organism: Ophion ventricosus; assembly: GCA_963932345.1. Classification (NCBI taxonomy): domain Eukaryota; kingdom Metazoa; phylum Arthropoda; class Insecta; order Hymenoptera; family Ichneumonidae; genus Ophion; species Ophion ventricosus. The sequence goes on from OZ010720.1 coordinate 3,476,179, forward strand.
ACATAAAGATATAGATTGACTCGCATGATTGGTCGAGGCAGCGTACAAGAAGGACTTCTAGCTCGTTATTGAGTCGCGGTTATGATAAACGCAGTTGCTGATCTATTTCTGAGAATTGAGTTAAATGCACATGTTTTCCGTGGGCAAAGCGCATGGGGCCGTGTTTGCTTATCTAAAGTATAGGGTCCGGCGCCGAGTCGCCCCGCGATAGTGCAGCTGCTATGCGCCTCGAAGCCCTTCCATGTGCATTTTGTTTTCGTCGCGGCCCGGTTTTATGACCGAGTCGAGTGGATTTTTCCGGCGGTCTTGGTCTATCCTCGGTTCCCACACGGATTAAAAATCGGAAGTACACTATCCCTTCGCTGGCGGGTGAACTCCGGGTCATCTGGCTTGCAGTATGATTTTTTTGTTTTACGACTTTTCCGAGAAACCGTGCCTAAACTATGTTCTCGTTGAATTCGAGTGGGTAAGGAGGGTCATTAGCACGCCATTGCATGCCATTGCACGCCATTGCATGTTCTTGCATGCCATTGCATGTTCTTGCATGCCATTGCATGCCGTTGCAAGCCATTGCATGCCATTGCACGCCATTGCAGGCCATTGCATGCCATTGCACGTCATTGCATGTCATTGCATGCCATTGCATGCCAATGGCGTGCAATGGCATGCCAATGGCGTGCAATGGCATGCAATGCCTTGCAATGCCATGCAATGCCATGCAATGGCGTGCAATAGCATGCAAAGGCATGCAATGGCATGCAATAATAAGCAATGGCGTGCAATGGCATGCAATGGCGTGCTAATGTCGTGCCAGCCAGCCAGCCAGCCATCCAGCTAGCCAGCCAGCCAGCCAGCCAGACAGCCAGCCAGCCAGCCAGCCAGCCAGCCAGCCAGCCAGCCAGCCAGCCAGCCAGCCAACCAGCCATGCCATTGCCAGCCAGCCAATGACATGCAATGGCATGCAATGACATGCAATAGCATGCAATGGCATGCAATGACATGCAATGGCGTGCAATGGCGTGCAATGGCGTGCAATGGCATGCAATGGCGTGCAATGGCATGCAATGGCATGCAATGGCGTGCAATGGCGTGCAATGGCATGCAATGGCGTGCAATGGCATGCAATGGCGTGCAATGGAGTGCAATGGCGTGCAATGGCATGCCAGCCAGCCAGCCAGCCAGCCAGCCAATCAGCCAGAGAATCAGCCATGAAGCCGAATCCACAAAGACCATCTTATCATCCACACGCATTTGTTAATAAACAAAGGTAAAAGCAATGCTGATGAACGTTTTGGGGGATTCGATGGGACATTCCTGATACGAAGGCACGGAGGTTTTCTCTGCTTTTACCTTACTTTCGGTCATTTTGCGTCAAGATCTATCACGACGCTCGGAGGACGATTATAGGCGCATTTGTTAACAAACAAAGATAAAAGCAATGATGATGAAGGTTTTGGGGGATTCGATGGGACATTCCTGATACGACGGCACGGAGGTTTCCTCTGCTTTTACCTTAACCTCCGTGCCGTCGTATTTGGTTGTTTTTTTTTATATGTATTTAATAAGTATGGTATTTGTATTGTTTGATGTATACGAAAAGAGTTCTGGCTCCTAGCTGTTGTCAAATAATTGTAAAAAAATTTTATCGGCATCTTAACTATACAAGTGTGATCTGCTGATGGATAGGCGTTAGTTCTAGGTACTTTCTGGGTAGAATGCTATGGTATTTGTATTGTTTGATGTATACGAAATGAGTTCTGGCTCCTAACTGTTGTCAAATAATTGTAAAAAAATTTTATCGGCATCTTAACTATGCAAGTGTGATCTGCTGATGGACAGGCGTCAGTTCTAGGTACTTTTTGGGTAGAATGCTATGGTATTTGTATTATTTGATGTGTTCGAAAAGAGTTCTGGCTCCTAGCTGTTGTCAAATAATTGTAAAAAAATTTATCGGCATCTTAACTATACAAGTGTGATCTGCTGATGGATAGGCGTTAGTTCTAGGTACTTTCTGGGTAGAATGCTATGGTATTTGTATTGTTTGATGCATACGAAAAGAGTTCTGGGTCCTAGCTGTTGTCAAATAATTGTAAAAAAAATTTATCGGCATCTTAACTATGCAAGTGTGATCTGCTGATGGATAGGCGTTAGTTTTAGGTACTTTTTGGGTAGAATGCTATGGTATTTGTATTATTTGATGTGTTCGAAAAGAGTTCTGGCTCCTAGCTGTTGTCAAATAATTGTAGAAAAATTTTATCGGCATCTTAACTATACAAGTGTGATCTGCTGATGGATAGGCGTTAGTTCTAGATACTTTCTGGGTAGAATGCTATGGTATTTGTATTGTTTGATGTTCACGAAAAGAGTTCTGGCTCCTAGCTATTGTCAAATATGTCAGGAGACTGAATGTTAAAGAACTAACTTCGATGGAAACTGTCGTGGGAGAACTTGAGTCGTTGAAGGATGATGGGCGACTGACTTGAAGATTTTTCTTCTATGATGTGGGAGTTTTTGGAGAAGCTGAATTTGTGGGAGAAGGAGCATTTGGGAGAGTGAGCTTTTTGGTGATGCGTTTTCTAAGGATTGGTGGAGAGAACATAAAGATATAGATTGACTCGCATGATTGGTCGAGGCAGCGTACAAGAAGGACTTCTAGCTCGTTATTGAGTCGCGGTTATGATAAACGCAGTTGCTGATCTATTTCTGAGAATTGAGTTAAATGCACATGTTTTCCGTGGGCAAAGCGCATGGGGCCGTGTTTGCTCATCTAAAGTATAGGGCCCGGCGCCGAGTCGCCCCGCGATAGTGCAGCTGCTATGCGCCTCGAAGCCCGTCCATGTGCATTTTGTTTTCGTCGCGGCCCGGTTTTATGACCGAGTCGAGTGGATTTTTCCGGCGGTCTTGGTCTATCCTCGGTTCCCACACGGATTAAAAATCGGAAGTACACTATCCCTTCGCTGGCGGGTGAACTCCGGGTCATCTGGCTTGCAGTATGATTTTTTTGTTTTACGACTTTTCCGAGAAACCGTGCCTAAACTATGTTCTCGTTGAATTCGAGTGGGTAAGGAGGGTCATTAGCACGCCATTGCATGCTATTGCACGCCATTGCATGTTCTTGCATGCCATTGCATGTTCTTGCATGCCATTGCATGCCGTTGCAAGCCATTGCATGCCATTGCACGCCATTGCAGGCCATTGCATGCCATTGCACGTCATTGCATGTCATTGCATGCCATTGCATGCCAATGGCGTGCAATGGCATGCCAATGGCGTACAATGGCATGCAATGCCTTGCAATGCCATGCAATGCCATGCAATGGCGTGCAATAGCATGCAAAGGCATGCAATGGCATGCAATAATAAGCAATGGCGTGCAATGGCATGCAATGGCGTGCTAATGTCGTGCCAGCCAGCCAGCCAGCCATCCAGCTAGCCAGCCAGCCAGCCAGCCAGCCAGCCAGCCAGCCAGCCAGCCAGCCAGCCAGCCAGCCAGCCAGCCAGCCAATGACATGCAATAGCATGCAATGGCATGCAATGACATGCAATGGCGTGCAATGGCGTGCAATGGCGTGCAATGGCATGCAATGGCGTGCAATGGCATGCAATGGCATGCAATGGCGTGCAATGGCGTGCAATGGCATGCAATGGCGTGCAATGGAGTGCAATGGCGTGCAATGGCATGCCAGCCAGCCAGCCAGCCAATCAGCCAGAGAATCAGCCATGAAGCCGAATCCACAAAGACCATCTTATCATCCACACGCATTTGTTAATAAACAAAGGTAAAAGCAATGCTGATGAACGTTTTGGGGGATTCGATGGGACATTCCTGATACGAAGGCACGGAGGTTTTCTCTGCTTTTACCTTACTTTCGGTCATTTTGCGTCAAGATCTATCACGACGCTCGGAGGACGATTATAGGCGCATTTGTTAACAAACAAAGATAAAAGCAATGATGATGAAGGTTTTGGGGGATTCGATGGGACATTCCTGATACGACGGCACGGAGGTTTCCTCTGCTTTTACCTTAACCTCCGTGCCGTCGTATTTGGTTGTTTTTTTTTATATGTATTTAATAAGTATGGTATTTGTATTGTTTGATGTATACGAAAAGAGTTCTGGCTCCTAGCTGTTGTCAAATAATTGTAAAAAAATTTTATCGGCATCTTAACTATACAAGTGTGATCTGCTGATGGATAGGCGTTAGTTCTAGGTACTTTCTGGGTAGAATGCTATGGTATTTGTATTGTTTGATGTATACGAAATGAGTTCTGGCTCCTAACTGTTGTCAAATAATTGTAAAAAAATTTTATCGGCATCTTAACTATGCAAGTGTGATCTGCTGATGGACAGGCGTTAGTTCTAGGTACTTTTTGGGTAGAATGCTATGGTATTTGTATTATTTGATGTGTTCGAAAAGAGTTCTGGCTCCTAGCTGTTGTCAAATAATTGTAAAAAAATTTATCGGCATCTTAACTATACAAGTGTGATCTGCTGATGGATAGGCGTTAGTTCTAGGTACTTTCTGGGTAGAATGCTATGGTATTTGTATTGTTTGATGTATACGAAAAGAGTTCTGGGTCCTAGCTGTTGTCAAATAATTGTAAAAAAAATTTATCGGCATCTTAACTATGCAAGTGTGATCTGCTGATGGATAGGCGTTAGTTCTAGGTACTTTTTGGGTAGAATGCTATGGTATTTGAATTATTTGATGTGTTCGAAAAGAGTTCTGGCTCCTAGCTGTTGTCAAATAATTGTAGAAAAATTTTATCGGCATCTTAACTATACAAGTGTGATCTGCTGATGGATAGGCGTTAGTTCTAGATACTTTCTGGGTAGAATGCTATGGTATTTGTATTGTTTGATGTTCACGAAAAGAGTTCTGGCTCCTAGCTATTGTCAAATATTTCAGGAGACTGAATGTTAAAGAACTAACTTCGATGGAAACTGTCGTGGGAGAACTTGAGTCGTTGAAGGATGATGGGCGACTGACTTGAAGATTTTTCTTCTATGATGTGGGAGTTTTTGGAGAAGCTGAATTTATGGGAGAAGGAGCATTTGGGAGAGTGAGCTTTTTGGTGATGCGTTTTCTAAGGATTGGTGGAGAGAACATAAAGATATAGATTGACTCGCATGATTGGTCGAGGCAGCGTACAAGAAGGACTTCTAGCTCGTTATTGAGTCGCGGTTATGATAAACGCAGTTGCTGATCTATTTCTGAGAATTGAGTTAAATGCACATGTTTTCCGTGGGCAAAGGGCATGGGGCCGTGTTTGCTTATCTAAAGTATAGGGCCCGGCGCCGAGTCGCCCCGCGATAGTGCAGCTGCTATGCGCCTCGAAGCCCTTCCATGTGCATTTTGTTTTCGTCGCGGCCCGGTTTTATGACCGAGTCGAGTGGATTTTTCCGGCGGTCTTGGTCTATCCTCGGTTCCCACACGGATTAAAAATCGGAAGTACACTATCCCTTCGCTGGCGGGTGAACTCCGGGTCATCTGGCTTGCAGTATGATTTTTTTGTTTTACGACTTTTCCGAGAAACCGTGCCTAAACTATGTTTTCGTTGAATTCGAGTGGGTAAGGAGGGTCATTAGCACGCCATTGCATGCCATTGCACGCCATTGCATGTTCTTGCATGCCATTGCATGTTCTTGCATGCCATTGCATGCCGTTGCAAGCCATTGCATGCCATTGCACGCCATTGCAGGCCATTGCATGCCATTGCACGTCATTGCATGTCATTGCATGCCATTGCATGCCAATGGCGTGCAATGGCATGCAATGCCTTGCAATGCCATGCAATGCCATGCAATGGCGTGCAATAGCATGCAAAGGCATGCAATGGCATGCAATAATAAGCAATGGCGTGCAATGGCGTGCTAATGTCGTGCCAGCCAGCCAGCCAGCCATCCAGCTAGCCAGCCAGCCAGCCAGCCAGCCAGCCAGCCAGCCAGCCAGCCAGCCAGCCAGCCAGCCAGCCAGCCAGCCAGCCAGCCAGCCAGCCAGCCAGCCAGCCAGCCAGCCAGCCAGCCAGCCAGCCAGCCAGCCAGCCAGCCAGCCAGCCAGCCAGCCAGCCAGCCAGCCAGCCAGCCGGCCGGCCAGCCAGCCAGCCGGCCAGCCAGCCAGCCAGCCAGCCAGCCAACCAGCCATGCCATTGCCAGCCAGCCAATGACATGCAATGGCATGCAATGGCATGCAATGGCATGCAATGACATGCAATAGCATGCAATGGCATGCAATGACATGCAATGACATGCAATGGCGTGCAATGGCGTGCAATGGCGTGCAATGGCATGCAATGGCGTGCAATGGCATGCAATGGCATGCAATGGCGTGCAATGGCATGCAATGGCGTGCAATGGCATGCAATGGCGTGCAATGGAGTGCAATGGCGTGCAATGGCATGCCAGCCAGCCAGCCAGCCAGCCAGCCAATCAGCCAGAGAATCAGCCATGAAGTCGAATCCACAAAGACCATCTTATCATCCACACGCATTTGTTAATAAACAAAGGTAAAAGCAATGCTGATGAACGTTTTGGGGGATTCGATGGGACATTCCTGATACGAAGGCACGGAGGTTTTCTCTGCTTTTACCTTACTTTCGGTCATTTTGCGTCAAGATCTATCACGACGCTCGGAGGACGATTATAGGCGCATTTGTTAACAAACAAAGATAAAAGCAATGATGATGAAGGTTTTGGGGGATTCGATGGGACATTCCTGATACGACGGCACGGAGGTTTCCTCTGCTTTTACCTTAACCTCCGTGCCGTCGTATTTGGTTGTTTTTTTTTATATGTATTTAATAAGTATGGTATTTGTATTGTTTGATGTATACGAAAAGAGTTCTGGCTCCTAGCTGTTGTCAAATAATTGTAAAAAAATTTTATCGGCATCTTAACTATACAAGTGTGATCTGCTGATGGATAGGCGTTAGTTCTAGGTACTTTCTGGGTAGAATGCTATGGTATTTGTATTGTTTGATGTATACGAAATGAGTTCTGGCTCCTAACTGTTGTCAAATAATTGTAAAAAAATTTTATCGGCATCTTAACTATGCAAGTGTGATCTGCTGATGGACAGGCGTTAGTTCTAGGTACTTTTTGGGTAGAATGCTATGGTATTTGTATTATTTGATGTGTTCGAAAAGAGTTCTGGCTCCTTGCTGTTGTCAAATAATTGTAAAAAAATTTATCGGCATCTTAACTATACAAGTGTGATCTGCTGATGGATAGGCGTTAGTTCTAGATACTTTCTGGGTAGAATGCTATGGTATTTGTATTGTTTGATGTTCACGAAAAGAGTACTGGCTCCTAGCTATTGTCAAATATGTCAGGAGACTGAATGTTAAAGAACTAACTTCGATGGAAACTGTCGTGGGAGAACTTGAGTCGTTGAAGGATGATGGGCGACTGACTTGAAGATTTTTCTTCTATGATGTGGGAGTTTTTGGAGAAGCTGAATTTGTGGGAGAAGGAGCATTTGGGAGAGTGAGCTTTTTGGTGATGCGTTTTCTAAGGATTGGTGGAGAGAACATAAAGATATAGATTGACTCGCATGATTGGTCGAGGCAGCGTACAAGAAGGACTTCTAGCTCGTTATTGAGTCGCGGTTATGATAAACGCAGTTGCTGATCTATTTCTGAGAATTGAGTTAAATGCACATGTTTTCCGTGGGCAAAGCGCATGGGGCCGTGTTTGCTTATCTAAAGTATAGGGCCCGGCGCCGAGTCGCCCCGCGATAGTGCAGCTGCTATGCGCCTCGAAGCCCTTCCATGTGCATTTTGTTTTCGTCGCGGCCCGGTTTTATGACCGAGTCGAGTGGATTTTTCCGGCGGTCTTGGTCTATCCTCGGTTCCCACACGGATTAAAAATCGGAAGTACACTATCCCTTCGCTGGCGGGTGAACTCCGGGTCATCTGGCTTGCAGTATGATTTTTTTGTTTTACGACTTTTCCGAGAAACCGTGCCTAAACTATGTTCTCGTTGAATTCGAGTGGGTAAGGAGGGTCATTAGCACGCCATTGCATGCCATTGCACGCCATTGCATGTTCTTGCATGCCATTGCATGTTCTTGCATGCCATTGCATGCCGTTGCAAGCCATTGCATGCCATTGCACGCCATTGCAGGCCATTGCATGCCATTGCACGTCATTGCATGTCATTGCATGCCATTGCATGCCAATGGCGTGCAATGGCATGCCAATGGCGTGCGATGGCATGCAATGCCTTGCAATGCCATGCAATGCCATGCAATGGCGTGCAATGGCGTGCAATGGCATGCAATGGCGTGCAATGGCATGCAATGGCATGCAATGGCGTGCAATGGCGTGCAATGGCATGCAATGGCGTGCAATGGCATGCAATGGCGTGCAATGGAGTGCAATGGCATGCAATGGCGTGCAATGGAGTGCAATGGCGTGCAATGGCATGCCAGCCAGCCAGCCAGCCAGCCAGCCAATCAGCCAGAGAATCAGCCATGAAGCCGAATCCACAAAGACCATCTTATCATCCACACGCATTTGTTAATAAACAAAGGTAAAAGCAATGCTGATGAACGTTTTGGGGGATTCGATGGGACATTCCTGATACGAAGGCACGGAGGTTTTCTCTGCTTTTACCTTACTTTCGGTCATTTTGCGTCAAGATCTATCACGACGCTCGGAGGACGATTATAGGCGCATTTGTTAACAAACAAAGATAAAAGCAATGATGATGAAGGTTTTGGGGGATTCGATGGGACATTCCTGATACGACGGCACGGAGGTTTCCTCTGCTTTTACCTTAACCTCCGTGCCGTCGTATTTGGTTGTTTTTTTTTATATGTATTTAATAAGTATGGTATTTGTATTGTTTGATGTATACGAAAAGAGTTCTGGCTCCTAGCTGTTGTCAAATAATTGTAAAAAAATTTTATCGGCATCTTAACTATACAAGTGTGATCTGCTGATGGACAGGCGTTAGTTCTAGGTACTTTCTGGGTAGAATGCTATGGTATTTGTATTGTTTGATGTATACGAAATGAGTTCTGGCTCCTAACTGTTGTCAAATAATTGTAAAAAAATTTTATCGGCATCTTAACTATGCAAGTGTGATCTGCTGATGGACAGGCGTTAGTTCTAGGTACTTTTTGGGTAGAATGCTATGGTATTTGTATTATTTGATGTGTTCGAAAAGAGTTCTGGCTCCTAGCTGTTGTCAAATAATTGTAAAAAAATTTATCGGCATCTTAACTATACAAGTGTGATCTGCTGATGGACAGGCGTTAGTTCTAGGTACTTTCTGGGTAGAATGCTATGGTATTTGTATTGTTTGATGTATACGAAATGAGTTCTGGCTCCTAACTGTTGTCAAATAATTGTAAAAAAATTTTATCGGCATCTTAACTATGCAAGTGTGATCTGCTGATGGACAGGCGTTAGTTCTAGGTACTTTTTGGGTAGAATGCTATGGTATTTGTATTATTTGATGTGTTCGAAAAGAGTTCTGGCTCCTAGCTGTTGTCAAATAATTGTAAAAAAATTTATCGGCATCTTAACTATACAAGTGTGATCTGCTGATGGATAGGCATTAGTTCTATGTACTTTCTGGGTAGAATGCTATGGTATTTGTATTGTTTGATGTATACGAAAAGAGTTCTGGGTCCTAGCTGTTGTCAAATAATTGTAAAAAAAATTTATCGGCATCTTAACTATGCAAGTGTGATCTGCTGATGGATAGGCGTTAGTTCTAGGTACTTTTTGGGTAGAATGCTATGGTATTTGTATTATTTGATGTGTTCGAAAAGAGTTCTGGCTCCTAGCTGTTGTCAAATAATTGTAGAAAAATTGTATCGGCATCTTAACTATACAAGTGTGATCTGCTGATGGATAGGCGTTAGTTCTAGATACTTTCTGGGTAGAATGCTATGGTATTTGTATTGTTTGATGTTCACGAAAAGAGTTCTGGCTCCTAGCTATTGTCAAATATGTCAGGAGACTGAATGTTAAAGAACTAACTTCGATGGAAAATGTCGTGGGAGAACTTGAGTCGTTGAAGGATGATGGGCGACTGACTTGAAGATTTTTCTTCTATGATGTGGGAGTTTTTGGAGAAGCTGAATTTGTGGGAGAAGGAGCATTTGGGAGAGTGAGCTTTTTGGTGATGCGTTTTCTAAGGATTGGTGGAGAGAACATAAAGATATAGATTGACTCGCATGATTGGTCGAGGCAGCGTACAAGAAGGACTTCTAGCTCGTTATTGAGTCGCGGTTATGATAAACGCAGTTGCTGATCTATTTCTGAGAATTGAGTTAAATGCACATGTTTTCCGTGGGCAAAGCGCATGGGGCCGTGTTTGCTTATCTAAAGTATAGGGCCCGGCGCCGAGTCGCCCCGCGATAGTGCAGCTGCTATGCGCCTCGAAGCCCTTCCATGTGCATTTTGTTTTCGTCGCGGCCCGGTTTTATGACCGAGTCGAGTGGATTTTTCCGGCGGTCTTGGTCTATCCTCGGTTCCCACACGGATTAAAAATCGGAAGTACACTATCCCTTCGCTGGCGGGTGAACTCCGGGTCATCTGGCTTGCAGTATGATTTTTTTGTTTTACGACTTTTCCGAGAAACCGTGCCTAAACTATGTTCTCGTTGAATTCGAGTGGGTAAGGAGGGTCATTAGCACGCCATTGCATGCCATTGCACGCCATTGCATGTTCTTGCATGCCATTGCATGTTCTTGCATGCCATTGCATGCCGTTGCAAGCCATTGCATGCCATTGCACGCCATTGCAGGCCATTGCATGCCATTGCACGTCATTGCATGTCATTGCATGCCATTGCATGCCAATGGCGTGCAATGGCATGCCAATGGCGTGCAATGGCATGCAATGCCATGCAATGCCATGCAATGGCGTGCAATAGCATGCAAAGGCATGCAATGGCATGCAATAATAAGCAATGGCGTGCAATGGCATGCAATGGCGTGCTAATGTCGTGCCAGCCAGCCAGCCAGCCATCCAGCTAGCCAGCCAGCCAGCCAGCCAGCCAGCCAGCCAGCCAGCCAGCCAGCCAGCCAGCCAGCCAGCCAGCCAGCCAGCCAGCCAGCCAACCAGCCATGCCATTGCCAGCCAGCCAATGACATGCAATGGCGTGCAATGGCATGCAATGGCGTGCAATGGCATGCAATGGCATGCAATGGCGTGCAATGGCGTGCAATGGCGTGCAATGGCATGCAATGGCGTGCAATGGCATGCAATGGCGTGCAATGGAGTGCAATGGCGTGCAATGGCATGCCAGCCAGCCAGCCAGCCAGCCAGCCAATCAGCCAGAGAATCAGCCATGAAGCCGAATCCACAAAGACCATCTTATCATCCACACGCATTTGTTAATAAACAAAGGTAAAAGCAATGCTGATGAACGTTTTGGGGGATTCGATGGGACATTCCTGATACGAAGGCACGGAGGTTTTCTCTGCTTTTACCTTACTTTCGGTCATTTTGCGTCAAGATCTATCACGACGCTCGGAGGACGATTATAGGCGCATTTGTTAACAAACAAAGATAAAAGCAATGATGATGAAGGTTTTGGGGGATTCGATGGGACATTCCTGATACGACGGCACGGAGGTTTCCTCTGCTTTTACCTTAACCTCCGTGCCGTCGTATTTGGTTGTTTTTTTTTATATGTATTTAATAAGTATGGTATTTGTATTGTTTGATGTATACGAAAAGAGTTCTGGCTCCTAGCTGTTGTCAAATAATTGTAAAAAAATTTTATCGGCATCTTAACTATACAAGTGTGATCTGCTGATGGATAGGCGTTAGTTCTAGGTACTTTCTGGGTAGAATGCTATGGTATTTGTATTGTTTGATGTATACGAAATGAGTTCTGGCTCCTAACTGTTGTCAAATAATTGTAAAAAAATTTTATCGGCATCTTAACTATGCAAGTGTGATCTGCTGATGGACAGGCGTTAGTTCTAGGTACTTTTTGGGTAGAATGCTATGGTATTTGTATTATTTGATGTGTTCGAAAAGAGTTCTGGCTCCTAGCTGTTGTCAAATAATTGTAAAAAAATTTATCGGCATCTTAACTATACAAGTGTGATCTGCTGATGGATAGGCGTTAGTTCTAGGTACTTTCTGGGTAGAATGCTATGGTATTTGTATTGTTTGATGTATACGAAAAGAGTACTGGCTCCTAGCTATTGTCAAATATGTCAGGAGACTGAATGTTAAAGAACTAACTTCGATGGAAACTGTCGTGGGAGAACTTGAGTCGTTGAAGGATGATGGGCGACTGACTTGAAGATTTTTCTTCTATGATGTGGGAGTTTTTGGAGAAGCTGAATTTGTGGGAGAAGGAGCATTTGGGAGAGTGAGCTTTTTGGTGATGCGTTTTCTAAGGATTGGTGGAGAGAACATAAAGATATAGATTGACTCGCATGATTGGTCGAGGCAGCGTACAAGAAGGACTTCTAGCTCGTTATTGAGTCGCGGTTATGATAAACGCAGTTGCTGATCTATTTCTGAGAATTGAGTTAAATGCACATGTTTTCCGTGGGCAAAGCGCATGGGGCCGTGTTTGCTTATCTAAAGTATAGGGCCCGGCGCCGAGTCGCCCCGCGATAGTGCAGCTGCTATGCGCCTCGAAGCCCTTCCATGTGCATTTTGTTTTCGTCGCGGCCCGGTTTTATGACCGAGTCGAGTGGATTTTTCCGGCGGTCTTGGTCTATCCTCGGTTCCCACACGGATTAAAAATCGGAAGTACACTATCCCTTCGCTGGCGGGTGAACTCCGGGTCATCTGGCTTGCAGTATGATTTTTTTGTTTTACGACTTTTCCGAGAAACCGTGCCTAAACTATGTTCTCGTTGAATTCGAGTGGGTAAGGAGGGTCATTAGCACGCCATTGCATGCCATTGCACGCCATTGCATGTTCTTGCATGCCATTGCATGTTCTTGCATGCCATTGCATGCCGTTGCAAGCCATTGCATGCTATTGCACGCCATTGCAGGCCATTGCATGCCATTGCACGTCATTGCATGTCATTGCATGCCATTGCATGCCAATGGCGTGCAATGGCATGCCAATGGCGTGCAATGGCATGCAATGCCTTGCAATGCCATGCAATGCCATGCAATGGCGTGCAATAGCATGCAAAGGCATGCAATGGCATGCAATAATAAGCAATGGCGTGCAATGGCATGCAATGGCGTGCTAATGTCGTGCCAGCCAGCCAGCCAGCCATCCAGCTAGCCAGCCAGCCAGCCAGCCAGCCAGCCAGCCAGCCAGCCAGCCAGCCAGCCAGCCAGCCAGCCAGCCAGCCAGCCAGCCAGCCAGCCAGCCAGCCAGCCAGCCAACCAGCCATGCCATTGCCAGCCAGCCAATGGCATGCAATGGCATGCAATGACATGCAATGGCGTGCAATGGCGTGCAATGGCATGCAATGGCGTGCAATGGCATGCAATGGCGTGCAATGGAGTGCAATGGCATGCAATGGCGTGCAATGGAGTGCAATGGCGTGCAATGGCATGCCAGCCAGCCAGCCAGCCAGCCAGCCAATCAGCCAGAGAATCAGCCATGAAGCCGAATCCACAAAGACCATCTTATCATCCACACGCATTTGTTAATAAACAAAGGTAAAAGCAATGCTGATGAACGTTTTGGGGGATTCGATGGGACATTCCTGATACGAAGGCACGGAGGTTTTCTCTGCTTTTACCTTACTTTCGGTCATTTTGCGTCAAGATCTATCACGACGCTCGGAGGACGATTATAGGCGCATTTGTTAACAAACAAAGATAAAAGCAATGATGATGAAGGTTTTGGGGGATTCGATGGGACATTCCTGATACGACGGCACGGAGGTTTCCTCTGCTTTTACCTTAACCTCCGTGCCGTCGTATTTGGTTGTTTTTTTTTATATGTATTTAATAAGTATGGTATTTGTATTGTTTGATGTATACGAAAAGAGTTCTGGCTCCTAGCTGTTGTCAAATAATTGTAAAAAAATTTTATCGGCATCTTAACTATACAAGTGTGATCTGCTGATGGATAGGCGTTAGTTCTAGGTACTTTCTGGGTAGAATGCTATGGTATTTGTATTGTTTGATGTATACGAAATGAGTTCTGGCTCCTAACTGTTGTCAAATAATTGTAAAAAATTTTATCGGCATCTTAACTATGCAAGTGTGATCTGCTGATGGACAGGCGTTAGTTCTAGGTACTTTTTGGGTAGAATGCTATGGTATTTGTATTATTTGATGTGTTCGAAAAGAGTTCTGGCGCCTAGCTGTTGTCAAATAATTGTAAAAAAATTTATCGGCATCTTAACTATACAAGTGTGATCTGCTGATGGATAGGCATTAGTTCTAGGTACTTTCTGGGTAGAATGCTATGGTATTTGTATTGTTTGATGTATACGAAAAGAGTTCTGGGTCCTAGCTGTTGTCAAATAATTGTAAAAAAAATTTATCGGCATCTTAACTATGCAAGTGTGATCTGCTGATGGATAGGCGTTAGTTCTAGGTACTTTTTGGGTAGAATGCTATGGTATTTGTATTATTTGATGTGTTCGAAAAGAGTTCTGGCTCCTAGCTGTTGTCAAATAATTGTAGAAAAATTTTATCGGCATCTTAACTATACAAGTGTGATCCGCTGATGGATAGGCGTTAGTTCTAGATACTTTCTGGGTAGAATGCTATGGTATTTGTATTGTTTGATGTTCACGAAAAGAGTTCTGGCTCCTAGCTATTGTCAAATATGTCAGGAGACTGAATGTTAAAGAACTAACTTCGATGGAAACTGTCGTGGGAGAACTTGAGTCGTTGAAGGATGATGGGCGACTGACTTGAAGATTTTTCTTCTATGATGTGGGAGTTTTTGGAGAAGCTGAATTTGTGGGAGAAGGAGCATTTGGGAGAGTGAGCTTTTTGGTGATGCGTTTTCTAAGGATTGGTGGAGAGAACATAAAGATATAGATTGACTCGCATGATTGGTCGAGGCAGCGTACAAGAAGGACTTCTAGCTCGTTATTGAGTCGCGGTTATGATAAACGCAGTTGCTGATCTATTTCTGAGAATTGAGTTAAATGCACATGTTTTCCGTGGGCAAAGCGCATGGGGCCGTGTTTGCTTATCTAAAGTATAGGGCCCGGCGCCGAGTCGCCCCGCGATAGTGCAGCTGCTATGCGCCTCGAAGCCCTTCCATGTGCATTTTGTTTTCGTCGCGGCCCGGTTTTATGACCGAGTCGAGTGGATTTTTCCGGCGGTCTTGGTCTATCCTCGGTTCCCACACGGATTAAAAATCGGAAGTACACTATCCCTTCGCTGGCGGGTGAACTCCGGGTCATCTGGCTTGCAGTATGATTTTTTTGTTTTACGACTTTTCCGAGAAACCGTGCCTAAACTATGTTCTCGTTGAATTCGAGTGGGTAAGGAGGGTCATTAGCACGCCATTGCATGCCATTGCACGCCATTGCATGTTCTTGCATGCCATTGCATGTTCTTGCATGCCATTGCATGCCGTTGCAAGCCATTGCATGCCATTGCACGCCATTGCAGGCCATTGCATGCCATTGCACGTCATTGCATGTCATTGCATGCCATTGCATGCCAATGGCGTGCAATGGCATGCCAATGGCGTGCAATGGCATGCAATGCCATGCAATGCCATGCAATGGCGTGCAATAGCATGCAAAGGCATGCAATGGCATGCAATAATAAGCAATGGCGTGCAATGGCATGCAATGGCGTGCTAATGTCGTGCCAGCCAGCCAGCCAGCCATCCAGCTAGCCAGCCAGCCAGCCAGCCAGCCAGCCAGCCAGCCAGCCAGCCAGCCAGCCAGCCAGCCAGCCAGCCAGCCAGCCAGCCAGCCAGCCAGCCAGCCAGCCAGCCAGCCAGCCAGCCAGCCAGCCAGCCAGCCAGCCAGCCAGCCAGCCAGCCAGCCAGCCAGCCAGCCAGCCAGCCAGCCAGCCAGCCAGCCAGCCAGCCAGCCAGCCAGCCAGCCAGCCAGCCAGCCAGCCAGCCAGCCAGCCAGCCAGCCAGCCAGCCAGCCAGCCAGCCAGCCAGCCAGCCAGCCAGCCAGCCAGCCAGCCAGCCAGCCAGCCAGCCAGCCAGCCAGCCAGCCAGCCAGCCAGCCAGCCAGCCAGCCAGCCAGCCAGCCAGCCAGCCAGCCAGCCAGCCAGCCAGCCAGCCAGCCAGCCAGCCAGCCAGCCAACCAGCCATGCCATTGCCAGCCAGCCAATGACATGCAATGGCGTGCAATGGCATGCAATGGCGTGCAATGGCATGCAATGGCATGCAATGGCGTGCAATGGCGTGCAATGGCATGCAATGGCGTGCAATGGCATGCAATGGCGTGCAATGGAGTGCAATGGCGTGCAATGGCATGCCAGCCAGCCAGCCAGCCAGCCAGCCAATCAGCCAGAGAATCAGCCATGAAGCCGAATCCACAAAGACCATCTTATCATCCACACGCATTTGTTAATAAACAAAGGTAAAAGCAATGCTGATGAACGTTTTGGGGGATTCGATGGGACATTCCTGATACGAAGGCACGGAGGTTTTCTCTGCTTTTACCTTACTTTCGGTCATTTTGCGTCAAGATCTATCACGACGCTCGGAGGACGATTATAGGCGCATTTGTTAACAAACAAAGATAAAAGCAATGATGATGAAGGTTTTGGGGGATTCGATGGGACATTCCTGATACGACGGCACGGAGGTTTCCTCTGCTTTTACCTTAACCTCCGTGCCGTCGTATTTGGTTGTTTTTTTTATATGTATTTAATAAGTATGGTATTTGTATTGTTTGATGTATACGAAAAGAGTTCTGGCTCCTCGCTGTTGTCAAATAATTGTAAAAAAATTTTATCGGCATCTTAACTATACAAGTGTGATCTGCTGATGGATAGGCGTTAGTTCTAGGTACTTTCTGGGTAGAATGCTATGGTATTTGTATTGTTTGATGTATACGAAATGAGTTCTGGCTCCTAGCTGTTGTCAAATAATTGTAAAAAAAATTATCGGCATCTTAACTATACAAGTGTGATCTGCTGATGGATAGGCGTTAGTTCTAGGTACTTTCTGGGTAGAATGCTATGGTATTTGTATTGTTTGATGTATACGAAAAGAGTTCTGGGTCCTAGCTGTTGTCAAATAATTGTAAAAAAAATGTATCGGCATCTTAACTATGCAAGTGTGATCTGCTGATGGATAGGCGTTAGTTCTAGGTACTTTTTGGGTAGAATGCTATGGTATTTGTATTATTTGATGTGTTCGAAAAGAGTTCTGGCTCCTAGCTGTTGTCAAATAATTGTAGAAAAATTTTATCGGCATCTTAACTATACAAGTGTGATCTGCTGATGGATAGGCGTTAGTTCTAGATACTTTCTGGGTAGAATGCTATGGTATTTGTATTGTTTGATGTTCACGAAAAGAGTTCTGGCTCCTAGCTATTGTCAAATATGTCAGGAGACTGAATGTTAAAGAACTAACTTCGATGGAAACTGTCGTGGGAGAACTTGAGTCGTTGAAGGATGATGGGCGACTGACTTGAAGATTTTTCTTCTATGATGTGGGAGTTTTTGGAGAAGCTGAATTTGTGGGAGAAGGAGCATTTGGGAGAGTGAGCTTTTTGGTGATGCGTTTTCTAAGGATTGGTGGAGAGAACATAAAGATATAGATTGACTCGCATGATTGGTCGAGGCAGCGTACAAGAAGGACTTCTAGCTCGTTATTGAGTCGCGGTTATGATAAACGCAGTTGCTGATCTATTTCTGAGAATTGAGTTAAATGCACATGTTTTCCGTGGGCAAAGCGCATGGGGCCGTGTTTGCTTATCTAAAGTATAGGGCCCGGCGCCGAGTCGCCCCGCGATAGTGCAGCTGCTATGCGCCTCGAAGCCCTTCCATGTGCATTTTGTTTTCGTCGCGGCCCGGTTTTATGACCGAGTCGAGTGGATTTTTCCGGCGGTCTTGGTCTATCCTCGGTTCCCACACGGATTAAAAATCGGAAGTACACTATCCCTTCGCTGGCGGGTGAACTCCGGGTCATCTGGCTTGCAGTATGATTTTTTTGTTTTACGACTTTTCCGAGAAACCGTGCCTAAACTATGTTCTCGTTGAATTCGAGTGGGTAAGGAGGGTCATTAGCACGCCATTGCATGCCATTGCACGCCATTGCATGTTCTTGCATGCCATTGCATGTTCTTGCATGCCATTGCATGCCGTTGCAAGCCATTGCATGCCATTGCACGCCATTGCAGGCCATTGCATGCCATTGCACGTCATTGCATGTCATTGCATGCCATTGCATGCCAATGGCGTGCAATGGCATGCCAATGGCGTGCAATGGCATGCAATGCCATGCAATGCCATGCAATGGCGTGCAATAGCATGCAAAGGCATGCAATGGCATGCAATAATAAGCAATGGCGTGCAATGGCATGCAATGGCGTGCTAATGTCGTGCCAGCCAGCCAGCCAGCCATCCAGCTAGCCAGCCAGCCAGCCAGCCAGCCAGCCAGCCAGCCAGCCAGCCAGCCAGCCAGCCAGCCAGCCAGCCAGCCAGCCAGCCAGCCAGCCAGCCAGCCAGCCAGCCAGCCAGCCAGCCAGCCAGCCAGCCAGCCAGCCAGCCAGCCAGCCAGCCAGCCAGCCAGCCAACCAGCCATGCCATTGCCAGCCAGCCAATGACATGCAATGGCGTGCAATGGCATGCAATGGCGTGCAATGGCATGCAATGGCATGCAATGGCGTGCAATGGCGTGCAATGGCATGCAATGGCGTGCAATGGCATGCAATGGCGTGCAATGGAGTGCAATGGCGTGCAATGGCATGCCAGCCAGCCAGCCAGCCAGCCAGCCAATCAGCCAGAGAATCAGCCATGAAGCCGAATCCACAAAGACCATCTTATCATCCACACGCATTTGTTAATAAACAAAGGTAAAAGCAATGCTGATGAACGTTTTGGGGGATTCGATGGGACATTCCTGATACGAAGGCACGGAGGTTTTCTCTGCTTTTACCTTACTTTCGGTCATTTTGCGTCAAGATCTATCACGACGCTCGGAGGACGATTATAGGCGCATTTGTTAACAAACAAAGATAAAAGCAATGATGATGAAGGTTTTGGGGGATTCGATGGGACATTCCTGATACGACGGCACGGAGGTTTCCTCTGCTTTTACCTTAACCTCCGTGCCGTCGTATTTGGTTGTTTTTTTTATATGTATTTAATAAGTATGGTATTTGTATTGTTTGATGTATACGAAAAGAGTTCTGGCTCCTCGCTGTTGTCAAATAATTGTAAAAAAATTTTATCGGCATCTTAACTATACAAGTGTGATCTGCTGATGGATAGGCGTTAGTTCTAGGTACTTTCTGGGTAGAATGCTATGGTATTTGTATTGTTTGATGTATACGAAATGAGTTCTGGCTCCTAGCTGTTGTCAAATAATTGTAAAAAAAATTATCGGCATCTTAACTATACAAGTGTGATCTGCTGATGGATAGGCGTTAGTTCTAGGTACTTTCTGGGTAGAATGCTATGGTATTTGTATTGTTTGATGTATACGAAAAGAGTTCTGGGTCCTAGCTGTTGTCAAATAATTGTAAAAAAAATTTATCGGCATCTTAACTATGCAAGTGTGATCTGCTGATGGATAGGCGTTAGTTCTAGGTACTTTTTGGGTAGAATGCTATGGTATTTGTATTATTTGATGTGTTCGAAAAGAGTTCTGGCTCCTAGCTGTTGTCAAATAATTGTAGAAAAATTTTATCGGCATCTTAACTATACAAGTGTGATCTGCTGATGGATAGGCGTTAGTTCTAGATACTTTCTGGGTAGAATGCTATGGTATTTGTATTGTTTGATGTTCACGAAAAGAGTTCTGGCTCCTAGCTATTGTCAAATATGTCAGGAGACTGAATGTTAAAGAACTAACTTCGATGGAAACTGTCGTGGGAGAACTTGAGTCGTTGAAGGATGATGGGCGACTGACTTGAAGATTTTTCTTCTATGATGTGGGAGTTTTTGGAGAAGCTGAATTTGTGGGAGAAGGAGCATTTGGGAGAGTGAGCTTTTTGGTGATGCGTTTTCTAAGGATTGGTGGAGAGAACATAAAGATATAGATTGACTCGCATGATTGGTCGAGGCAGCGTACAAGAAGGACTTCTAGCTCGTTATTGAGTCGCGGTTATGATAAACGCAGTTGCTGATCTATTTCTGAGAATTGAGTTAAATGCACATGTTTTCCGTGGGCAAAGCGCATGGGGCCGTGTTTGCTTATCTAAAGTATAGGGCCCGGCGCCGAGTCGCCCCGCGATAGTGCAGCTGCTATGCGCCTCGAAGCCCTTCCATGTGCATTTTGTTTTCGTCGCGGCCCGGTTTTATGACCGAGTCGAGTGGATTTTTCCGGCGGTCTTGGTCTATCCTCGGTTCCCACACGGATTAAAAATCGGAAGTACACTATCCCTTCGCTGGCGGGTGAACTCCGGGTCATCTGGCTTGCAGTATGATTTTTTTGTTTTACGACTTTTCCGAGAAACCGTGCCTAAACTATGTTCTCGTTGAATTCGAGTGGGTAAGGAGGGTCATTAGCACGCCATTGCATGCCATTGCACGCCATTGCATGTTCTTGCATGCCATTGCATGTTCTTGCATGCCATTGCATGCCGTTGCAAGCCATTGCATGCCATTGCACGCCATTGCAGGCCATTGCATGCCATTGCACGTCATTGCATGTCATTGCATGTCATTGCATGCCATTGCATGCCAATGGCGTGCAATGGCATGCCAATGGCGTGCAATGGCATGCAATGCCTTGCAATGCCATGCAATGCCATGCAATGGCGTGCAATAGCATGCAAAGGCATGCAATGGCATGCAATAATAAGCAATGGCGTGCAATGGCATGCAATGGCGTGCTAATGTCGTGCCAGCCAGCCAGCCAGCCATCCAGCTAGCCAGCCAGCCAGCCAGCCAGCCAGCCAGCCAGCCAGCCAGCCAGCCAGCCAGCCAGCCAGCCAGCCAGCCAGCCAGCCAGCCAGCCAGCCAGCCAGCCAGCCAGCCAGCCAGCCAGCCAGCCAGCCAGCCAACCAGCCATGCCATTGCCAGCCAGCCAATGACATGCAATGGCATGCAATGGCATGCAATGGCATGCAATGACATGCAATAGCATGCAATAGCATGCAATGGCATGCAATGACATGCAATGGCGTGCAATGGCGTGCAATGGCATGCAATGGCGTGCAATGGCATGCAATGGCATGCAATGGCGTGCAATGGCGTGCAATGGCATGCAATGGCGTGCAATGGCATGCAATGGTGTGCAATGGAGTGCAATGGCGTGCAATGGCATGCCAGCCAGCCAGCCAGCCAGCCAGCCAATCAGCCAGAGAATCAGCCATGAAGCCGAATCCACAAAGACCATCTTATCATCCACACGCATTTGTTAATAAACAAAGGTAAAAGCAATGCTGATGAACGTTTTGGGGGGTTCGATGGGACATTCCTGATACGAAGGCACGGAGGTTTTCTCTGCTTTTACCTTACTTTCGGTCATTTTGCGTCAAGATCTATCACGACGCTCGGAGGACGATTATAGGCGCATTTGTTAACAAACAAAGATAAAAGCAATGATGATGAAGGTTTTGGGGGATTCGATGGGACATTCCTGATACGACGGCACGGAGGTTTCCTCTGCTTTTACCTTAACCTCCGTGCCGTCGTATTTGGTTGTTTTTTTTTATATGTATTTAATAAGTATGGTATTTGTATTGTTTGATGTATACGAAAAGAGTTCTGGCTCCTAGCTGTTGTCAAATAATTGTAAAAAAATTTTATCGGCATCTTAACTATACAAGTGTGATCTGCTGATGGATAGGCGTTAGTTCTAGGTACTTTCTGGGTAGAATGCTATGGTATTTGTATTGTTTGATGTATACGAAATGAGTTCTGGCTCCTAACTGTTGTCAAATAATTGTAAAAAAATTTTATCGGCATCTTAACTATGCAAGTGTGATCTGCTGATGGACAGGCGTTAGTTCTAGGTACTTTTTGGGTAGAATGCTATGGTATTTGTATTATTTGATGTGTTCGAAAAGAGTTCTGGCTCCTAGCTGTTGTCAAATAATTGTAAAAAAATTTATCGGCATCTTAACTATACAAGTGTGATCTGCTGATGGATAGGCGTTAGTTCTAGGTACTTTCTGGGTAGCATGCTATGGTATTTGTATTGTTTGATGTATACGAAAAGAGTTCTGGGTCCTAGCTGTTGTCAAATAATTGTAAAAAAAATTTATCGGCATCTTAACTATGCAAGTGTGATCTGCTGATGGATAGGCGTTAGTTCTAGGTACTTTTTGGGTAGAATGCTATGGTATTTGTATTATTTGATGTGTTCGAAAAGAGTTCTGGCTCCTAGCTGTTGTCAAATAATTGTAGAAAATTTTATCGGCATCTTAACTATACAAGTGTGATCTGCTGATGGATAGGCGTTAGTTCTAGATACTTTCTGGGTAGAATGCTATGGTATTTGTATTGTTTGATGTTCACGAAAAGAGTTCTGGCTCCTAGCTATTGTCAAATATGTCAGGAGACTGAATGTTAAAGAACTAACTTCGATGGAAACTGTCGTGGGAGAACTTGAGTCGTTGAAGGATGATGGGCGACTGACTTGAAGATTTTTCTTCTATGATGTGGGAGTTTTTGGAGAAGCTGAATTTGTGGGAGAAGGAGCATTTGGGAGAGTGAGCTTTTTGGTGATGCGTTTTCTAAGGATTGGTGGAGAGAACATAAAGATATAGATTGACTCGCATGATTGGTCGAGGCAGCGTACAAGAAGGACTTCTAGCTCGTTATTGAGTCGCGGTTATGATAAACGCAGTTGCTGATCTATTTCTGAGAATTGAGTTAAATGCACATGTTTTCCGTGGGCAAAGCGCATGGGGCCGTGTTTGCTTATCTAAAGTATAGGGCCCGGCGCCGAGTCGCCCCGCGATAGTGCAGCTGCTATGCGCCTCGAAGCCCTTCCATGTGCATTTTGTTTTCGTCGCGGCCCGGTTTTATGACCGAGTCGAGTGGATTTTTCCGGCGGTCTTGGTCTATCCTCGGTTCCCACACGGATTAAAAATCGGAAGTACACTATCCCTTCGCTGGCGGGTGAACTCCGGGTCATCTGGCTTGCAGTATGATTTTTTTGTTTTACGACTTTTCCGAGAAACCGTGCCTAAACTATGTTCTCGTTGAATTCGAGTGGGTAAGGAGGGTCATTAGCACGCCATTGCATGCCATTGCACGCCATTGCATGTTCTTGCATGCCATTGCATGTTCTTGCATGCCATTGCATGCCGTTGCAAGCCATTGCATGCCATTGCACGCCATTGCAGGCCATTGCATGCCATTGCACGTCATTGCATGTCATTGCATGCCATTGCATGCCAATGGCGTGCAATGGCATGCCAATGGCGTGCAATGGCATGCAATGCCTTGCAATGCCATGCAATGCCATGCAATGGCGTGCAATAGCATGCAAAGGCATGCAATGGCATGCAATAATAAGCAATGGCGTGCAATGGCATGCAATGGCGTGCTAATGTCGTGCCAGCCAGCCAGCCAGCTATCCAGCTAGCCAGCCAGCCAGCCAGCCAGCCAGCCAGCCAGCCAGCCAGCCAGCCAGCCAGCCAGCCAGCCAGCCAGCCAGCCAGCCAGCCAACCAGCCATGCCATTGCCAGCCAGCCAATGACATGCAATGGCATGCAATGGCATGCAATGGCATGCAATGGCATGCAATGGCATGCAATGACATGCAATGGCGTGCAATGGCGTGCAATGGCATGCAATGGCGTGCAATGGCATGCAATGGCATGCAATGGCGTGCAATGGAGTGCAATGGCGTGCAATGGCATGCCAGCCAGCCAGCCAGCCAGCCAGCCAATCAGCCAGAGAATCAGCCATGAAGCCGAATCCACAAAGACCATCTTATCATCCACACGCATTTGTTAATAAACAAAGGTAAAAGCAATGCTGATGAACGTTTTGGGGGATTCGATGGGACATTCCTGATACGAAGGCACGGAGGTTTTCTCTGCTTTTACCTTACTTTCGGTCATTTTGCGTCAAGATCTATCACGACGCTCGGAGGACGATTATAGGCGCATTTGTTAACAAACAAAGATAAAAGCAATGATGATGAAGGTTTTGGGGGATTCGATGGGACATTCCTGATACGACGGCACGGAGGTTTCCTCTGCTTTTACCTTAACCTCCGTGCCGTCGTATTTGGTTGTTTTTTTTTATATGTATTTAATAAGTATGGTATTTGTATTGTTTGATGTATACGAAAAGAGTTCTGGCTCCTAGCTGTTGTCAAATAATTGTAAAAAAATTTTATCGGCATCTTAACTATACAAGTGTGATCTGCTGATGGATAGGCGTTAGTTCTAGGTACTTTCTGGGTAGAATGCTATGGTATTTGTATTGTTTGATGTATACGAAATGAGTTCTGGCTCCTAACTGTTGTCAAATAATTGTAAAAAAATTTTATCGGCATCTTAACTATGCAAGTGTGATCTGCTGATGGACAGGCGTTAGTTCTAGGTACTTTTTGGGTAGAATGCTATGGTATTTGTATTATTTGATGTGTTCGAAAAGAGTTCTGGCTCCTAGCTGTTGTCAAATAATTGTAAAAAAATTTATCGGCATCTTAACTATACAAGTGTGATCTGCTGATGGATAGGCGTTAGTTCTAGGTACTTTCTGGGTAGCATGCTATGGTATTTGTATTGTTTGATGTATACGAAAAGAGTTCTGGGTCCTAGCTGTTGTCAAATAATTGTAAAAAAAATTTATCGGCATCTTAACTATGCAAGTGTGATCTGCTGATGGATAGGCGTTAGTTCTAGGTACTTTTTGGGTAGAATGCTATGGTATTTGTATTATTTGATGTGTTCGAAAAGAGTTCTGGCTCCTAGCTGTTGTCAAATAATTGTAGAAAATTTTATCGGCATCTTAACTATACAAGTGTGATCTGCTGATGGATAGGCGTTAGTTCTAGATACTTTCTGGGTAGAATGCTATGGTATTTGTATTGTTTGATGTTCACGAAAAGAGTTCTGGCTCCTAGCTATTGTCAAATATGTCAGGAGACTGAATGTTAAAGAACTAACTTCGATGGAAACTGTCGTGGGAGAACTTGAGTCGTTGAAGGATGATGGGCGACTGACTTGAAGATTTTTCTTCTATGATGTGGGAGTTTTTGGAGAAGCTGAATTTGTGGGAGAAGGAGCATTTGGGAGAGTGAGCTTTTTGGTGATGCGTTTTCTAAGGATTGGTGGAGAGAACATAAAGATATAGATTGACTCGCATGATTGGTCGAGGCAGCGTACAAGAAGGACTTCTAGCTCGTTATTGAGTCGCGGTTATGATAAACGCAGTTGCTGATCTATTTCTGAGAATTGAGTTAAATGCACATGTTTTCCGTGGGCAAAGCGCATGGGGCCGTGTTTGCTTATCTAAAGTATAGGGCCCGGCGCCGAGTCGCCCCGCGATAGTGCAGCTGCTATGCGCCTCGAAGCCCTTCCATGTGCATTTTGTTTTCGTCGCGGCCCGGTTTTATGACCGAGTCGAGTGGATTTTTCCGGCGGTCTTGGTCTATCCTCGGTTCCCACACGGATTAAAAATCGGAAGTACACTATCCCTTCGCTGGCGGGTGAACTCCGGGTCATCTGGCTTGCAGTATGATTTTTTTGTTTTACGACTTTTCCGAGAAACCGTGCCTAAACTATGTTCTCGTTGAATTCGAGTGGGTAAGGAGGGTCATTAGCACGCCATTGCATGCCATTGCACGCCATTGCATGTTCTTGCATGCCATTGCATGTTCTTGCATGCCATTGCATGCCGTTGCAAGCCATTGCATGCCATGGCACGCCATTGCAGGCCATTGCATGCCATTGCACGTCATTGCATGTCATTGCATGCCATTGCATGCCAATGGCGTGCAATGGCATGCCAATGGCGTGCAATGGCATGCAATGCCTTGCAATGCCATGCAATGCCATGCAATGGCGTGCAATAGCATGCAAAGGCATGCAATGGCATGCAATAATAAGCAATGGCGTGCAATGGCATGCAATGGCGTGCTAATGTCGTGCCAGCCAGCCAGCCAGCTATCCAGCTAGCCAGCCAGCCAGCCAGCCAGCCAGCCAGCCAGCCAGCCAGCCAGCCAGCCAGCCAGCCAGCCAGCCAGCCAGCCAGCCAACCAGCCATGCCATTGCCAGCCAGCCAATGACATGCAATGGCATGCAATGGCATGCAATGGCATGCAATGGCATGCAATGGCATGCAATGACATGCAATGGCGTGCAATGGCGTGCAATGGCATGCAATGGCGTGCAATGGCATGCAATGGCATGCAATGGCGTGCAATGGAGTGCAATGGCGTGCAATGGCATGCCAGCCAGCCAGCCAGCCAGCCAGCCAGCCAGCCAATCAGCCAGAGAATCAGCCATGAAGCCGAATCCACAAAGACCATCTTATCATCCACACGCATTTGTTAATAAACAAAGGTAAAAGCAATGCTGATGAACGTTTTGGGGGATTCGATGGGACATTCCTGATACGAAGGCACGGAGGTTTTCTCTGCTTTTACCTTACTTTCGGTCATTTTGCGTCAAGATCTATCACGACGCTCGGAGGACGATTATAGGCGCATTTGTTAACAAACAAAGATAAAAGCAATGATGATGAAGGTTTTGGGGGATTCGATGGGACATTCCTGATACGACGGCACGGAGGTTTCCTCTGCTTTTACCTTAACCTCCGTGCCGTCGTATTTGGTTGTTTTTTTTATATGTATTTAATAAGTATGGTATTTGTATTGTTTGATGTATACGAAAAGAGTTCTGGCTCCTAGCTGTTGTCAAATAATTGTAAAAAAATTTTATCGGCATCTTAACTATACAAGTGTGATCTGCTGATGGATAGGCGTTAGTTCTAGGTACTTTCTGGGTAGAATGCTATGGTATTTGTATTGTTTGATGTATACGAAATGAGTTCTGGCTCCTAACTGTTGTCAAATAATTGTAAAAAAATTTTATCGGCATCTTAACTATGCAAGTGTGATCTGCTGATGGACAGGCGTTAGTTCTAGGTACTTTTTGGGTAGAATGCTATGGTATTTGTATTATTTGATGTGTTCGAAAAGAGTTCTGGCTCCTAGCTGTTGTCAAATAATTGTAAAAAAATTTATCGGCATCTTAACTATACAAGTGTGATCTGCTGATGGATAGGCGTTAGTTCTAGGTACTTTCTGGGTAGAATGCTAT
Source organism: Ophion ventricosus (assembly GCA_963932345.1). Classification (NCBI taxonomy): domain Eukaryota; kingdom Metazoa; phylum Arthropoda; class Insecta; order Hymenoptera; family Ichneumonidae; genus Ophion; species Ophion ventricosus. The sequence continues at coordinate 3,503,474 of OZ010720.1, forward strand.
GGTATTTGTATTGTTTGATGTATACGAAAAGAGTTCTGGGTCCTAGCTGTTGTCAAATAATTGTAAAAAAAATTTATCGGCATCTTAACTATGCAAGTGTGATCTGCTGATGGATAGGCGTTAGTTCTAGGTACTTTTTGGGTAGAATGCTATGGTATTTGTATTATTTGATGTGTTCGAAAAGAGTTCTGGCTCCTAGCTGTTGTCAAATAATTGTAGAAAAATTTTATCGGCATCTTAACTATACAAGTGTGATCTGCTGATGGATAGGCGTTAGTTCTAGATACTTTCTGGGTAGAATGCTATGGTATTTGTATTGTTTGATGTTCACGAAAAGAGTTCTGGCTCCTAGCTATTGTCAAATATGTCAGGAGACTGAATGTTAAAGAACTAACTTCGATGGAAACTGTCGTGGGAGAACTTGAGTCGTTGAAGGATGATGGGCGACTGACTTGAAGATTTTTCTTCTATGATGTGGGAGTTTTTGGAGAAGCTGAATTTGTGGGAGAAGGAGCATTTGGGAGAGTGAGCTTTTTGGTGATGCGTTTTCTAAGGATTGGTGGAGAGAACATAAAGATATAGATTGACTCGCATGATTGGTCGAGGCAGCGTACAAGAAGGACTTCTAGCTCGTTATTGAGTCGCGGTTATGATAAACGCAGTTGCTGATCTATTTCTGAGAATTGAGTTAAATGCACATGTTTTCCGTGGGCAAAGCGCATGGGGCCGAGTTTGCTTATCTAAAGTATAGGGCCCGGCGCCGAGTCGCCCCGCGATAGTGCAGCTACTATGCGCCTCGAAGCCCTTCCATGTGCATTTTGTTTTCGTCGCGGCCCGGTTTTATGACCGAGTCGAGTGGATTTTTCCGGCGGTCTTGGTCTATCCTCGGTTCCCACACGGATTAAAAATCGGAAGTACACTATCCCTTCGCTGGCGGGTGAACTCCGGGTCATCTGGCTTGCAGTATGATTTTTTTGTTTTACGACTTTTCCGAGAAACCGTGCCTAAACTATGTTCTCGTTGAATTCGAGTGGGTAAGGAGGGTCATTAGCACGCCATTGCATGCCATTGCACGCCATTGCATGTTCTTGCATGCCATTGCATGTTCTTGCATGCCATTGCATGCCGTTGCAAGCCATTGCATGCCATTGCACGCCATTGCAGGCCATTGCATGCCATTGCACGTCATTGCATGTCATTGCATGCCATTGCATGCCAATGGCGTGCAATGGCATGCCAATGGCGTGCAATGGCATGCCAATGGCGTGCAATGGCATGCAATGGCTTGCAATGCCATGCAATGCCATGCAATGGCGTGCAATAGCATGCAAAGGCATGCAATGGCATGCAATAATAAGCAATGGCGTGCAATGGCGTGCTAATGTCGTGCCAGCCAGCCAGCCAGCCATCCAGCTAGCCAGCCAGCCAGCCAGCCAGCCAGCCAATCAGCCAGAGAATCAGCCATGAAGCCGAATCCACAAAGACCATCTTATCATCCACACGCATTTGTTAATAAACAAAGGTAAAAGCAATGCTGATGAACGTTTTGGGGGATTCGATGGGACATTCCTGATACGAAGGCACGGAGGTTTTCTCTGCTTTTACCTTACTTTCGGTCATTTCGCGTCAAGATCTATCACGACGCTCGGAGGACGATTATAGGCGCATTTGTTAACAAACAAAGATAAAAGCAATGATGATGAAGGTTTTGGGGGATTCGATGGGACATTCCTGATACGACGGCACGGAGGTTCCCTCTGCTTTTACCTTAACCTCCGTGCCGTCGTATTTGGTTGTTTTTTTTTATATGTATTTAATAAGTATGGTATTTGTATTGTTTGATGTATACGAAAAGAGTTCTGGCTCCTAGCTGTTGTCAAATAATTGTAAAAAAATTTTATCGGCATCTTAACTATACAAGTGTGATCTGCTGATGGATAGGCGTTAGTTCTAGGTACTTTCTGGGTAGAATGCTATGGTATTTGTATTGTTTGATGTATACGAAATGAGTTCTGGCTCCTAACTGTTGTCAAATAATTGTAAAAAAATTTTATCGGCATCTTAACTATGCAAGTGTGATCTGCTGATGGACAGGCGTTAGTTCTAGGTACTTTTTGGGTAGAATGCTATGGTATTTGTATTATTTGATGTGTTCGAAAAGAGTTCTGGCTCCTAGCTGTTGTCAAATAATTGTAAAAAAATTTATCGGCATCTTAACTATACAAGTGTGATCTGCTGATGGATAGGCGTTAGTTCTAGGTACTTTCTGGGTAGAATGCTATGGTATTTGTATTGTTTGATGTATACGAAAAGAGTTCTGGGTCCTAGCTGTTGTCAAATAATTGTAAAAAAAATTTATCGGCATCTTAACTATGCAAGTGTGATCTGCTGATGGATAGGCGTTAGTTCTAGGTACTTTTTGGGTAGAATGCTATGGTATTTGTATTATTTGATGTGTTCGAAAAGAGTTCTGGCTCCTAGCTGTTGTCAAATAATTGTAGAAAAATTTTATCGGCATCTTAACTATACAAGTGTGATCCGCTGATGGATAGGCGTTAGTTCTAGATACTTTCTGGGTAGAATGCTATGGTATTTGTATTGTTTGATGTTCACGAAAAGAGTTCTGGCTCCTAGCTATTGTCAAATATGTCAGGAGACTGAATGTTAAAGAACTAACTTCGATGGAAACTGTCGTGGGAGAACTTGAGTCGTTGAAGGATGATGGGCGACTGACTTGAAGATTTTTCTTCTATGATGTGGGAGTTTTTGGAGAAGCTGAATTTGTGGGAGAAGGAGCATTTGGGAGAGTGAGCTTTTTGGTGATGCGTTTTCTAAGGATTGGTGGAGAGAACATAAAGATATAGATTGACTCGCATGATTGGTCGAGGCAGCGTACAAGAAGGACTTCTAGCTCGTTATTGAGTCGCGGTTATGATAAACGCAGTTGCTGATCTATTTCTGAGAATTGAGTTAAATGCACATGTTTTCCGTGGGCAAAGCGCATGGGGCCGTGTTTGCTTATCTAAAGTATAGGGCCCGGCGCCGAGTCGCCCCGCGATAGTGCAGCTGCTATGCGCCTCGAAGCCCTTCCATGTGCATTTTGTTTTCGTCGCGGCCCGGTTTTATGACCGAGTCGAGTGGATTTTTCCGGCGGTCTTGGTCTATCCTCGGTTCCCACACGGATTAAAAATCGGAAGTACACTATCCCTTCGCTGGCGGGTGAACTCCGGGTCATCTGGCTTGCAGTATGATTTTTTTGTTTTACGACTTTTCCGAGAAACCGTGCCTAAACTATGTTCTCGTTGAATTCGAGTGGGTAAGGAGGGTCATTAGCACGCCATTGCATGCCATTGCACGCCATTGCATGTTCTTGCATGCCATTGCATGTTCTTGCATGCCATTGCATGCCGTTGCAAGCCATTGCATGCCATTGCACGCCATTGCAGGCCATTGCATGCCATTGCACGTCATTGCATGTCATTGCATGCCATTGCATGCCAATGGCGTGCAATGGCATGCCAATGGCGTGCAATGGCATGCAATGCCATGCAATGCCATGCAATGGCGTGCAATAGCATGCAAAGGCATGCAATGGCATGCAATAATAAGCAATGGCGTGCAATGGCATGCAATGGCGTGCTAATGTCGTGCCAGCCAGCCAGCCAGCCATCCAGCTAGCCAGCCAGCCAGCCAGCCAGCCAGCCAGCCAGCCAGCCAGCCAGCCAGCCAGCCAGCCAGCCAGCCAGCCAGCCAGCCAGCCAGCCAGCCAGCCAGCCAGCCAGCCAGCCAGCCAGCCAGCCAGCCAGCCAGCCAGCCAGCCAGCCAGCCAGCCAGCCAGCCAGCCAGCCAGCCAGCCAGCCAGCCAGCCAGCCAGCCAGCCAGCCAGCCAGCCAGCCAGCCAGCCAGCCAGCCAGCCAGCCAGCCAGCCAGCCAGCCAGCCAGCCAGCCAGCCAGCCAGCCAGCCAGCCAGCCAGCCAGCCAGCCAGCCAGCCAGCCAGCCAGCCAGCCAACCAGCCATGCCATTGCCAGCCAGCCAATTGCAATGGCGTGCAATGGCATGCAATGGCGTGCAATGGCATGCAATGGCATGCAATGGCGTGCAATGGCGTGCAATGGCATGCAATGGCGTGCAATGGCATGCAATGGCGTGCAATGGAGTGCAATGGCGTGCAATGGCATGCCAGCCAGCCAGCCAGCCAGCCAGCCAATCAGCCAGAGAATCAGCCATGAAGCCGAATCCACAAAGACCATCTTATCATCCACACGCATTTGTTAATAAACAAAGGTAAAAGCAATGCTGATGAACGTTTTGGGGGATTCGATGGGACATTCCTGATACGAAGGCACGGAGGTTTTCTCTGCTTTTACCTTACTTTCGGTCATTTTGCGTCAAGATCTATCACGACGCTCGGAGGACGATTATAGGCGCATTTGTTAACAAACAAAGATAAAAGCAATGATGATGAAGGTTTTGGGGGATTCGATGGGACATTCCTGATACGACGGCACGGAGGTTTCCTCTGCTTTTACCTTAACCTCCGTGCCGTCGTATTTGGTTGTTTTTTTTATATGTATTTAATAAGTATGGTATTTGTATTGTTTGATGTATACGAAAAGAGTTCTGGCTCCTCGCTGTTGTCAAATAATTGTAAAAAAATTTTATCGGCATCTTAACTATACAAGTGTGATCTGCTGATGGATAGGCGTTAGTTCTAGGTACTTTCTGGGTAGAATGCTATGGTATTTGTATTGTTTGATGTATACGAAATGAGTTCTGGCTCCTAGCTGTTGTCAAATAATTGTAAAAAAAATTATCGGCATCTTAACTATACAAGTGTGATCTGCTGATGGATAGGCGTTAGTTCTAGGTACTTTCTGGGTAGAATGCTATGGTATTTGTATTGTTTGATGTATACGAAAAGAGTTCTGGGTCCTAGCTGTTGTCAAATAATTGTAAAAAAAATGTATCGGCATCTTAACTATGCAAGTGTGATCTGCTGATGGATAGGCGTTAGTTCTAGGTACTTTTTGGGTAGAATGCTATGGTATTTGTATTATTTGATGTGTTCGAAAAGAGTTCTGGCTCCTAGCTGTTGTCAAATAATTGTAGAAAAATTTTATCGGCATCTTAACTATACAAGTGTGATCTGCTGATGGATAGGCGTTAGTTCTAGATACTTTCTGGGTAGAATGCTATGGTATTTGTATTGTTTGATGTTCACGAAAAGAGTTCTGGCTCCTAGCTATTGTCAAATATGTCAGGAGACTGAATGTTAAAGAACTAACTTCGATGGAAACTGTCGTGGGAGAACTTGAGTCGTTGAAGGATGATGGGCGACTGACTTGAAGATTTTTCTTCTATGATGTGGGAGTTTTTGGAGAAGCTGAATTTGTGGGAGAAGGAGCATTTGGGAGAGTGAGCTTTTTGGTGATGCGTTTTCTAAGGATTGGTGGAGAGAACATAAAGATATAGATTGACTCGCATGATTGGTCGAGGCAGCGTACAAGAAGGACTTCTAGCTCGTTATTGAGTCGCGGTTATGATAAACGCAGTTGCTGATCTATTTCTGAGAATTGAGTTAAATGCACATGTTTTCCGTGGGCAAAGCGCATGGGGCCGTGTTTGCTTATCTAAAGTATAGGGCCCGGCGCCGAGTCGCCCCGCGATAGTGCAGCTGCTATGCGCCTCGAAGCCCTTCCATGTGCATTTTGTTTTCGTCGCGGCCCGGTTTTATGACCGAGTCGAGTGGATTTTTCCGGCGGTCTTGGTCTATCCTCGGTTCCCACACGGATTAAAAATCGGAAGTACACTATCCCTTCGCTGGCGGGTGAACTCCGGGTCATCTGGCTTGCAGTATGATTTTTTTGTTTTACGACTTTTCCGAGAAACCGTGCCTAAACTATGTTCTCGTTGAATTCGAGTGGGTAAGGAGGGTCATTAGCACGCCATTGCATGCCATTGCACGCCATTGCATGTTCTTGCATGCCATTGCATGTTCTTGCATGCCATTGCATGCCGTTGCAAGCCATTGCATGCCATTGCACGCCATTGCAGGCCATTGCATGCCATTGCACGTCATTGCATGTCATTGCATGCCATTGCATGCCAATGGCGTGCAATGGCATGCAATGCCATGCAATGCCATGCAATGGCGTGCAATAGCATGCAAAGGCATGCAATGGCATGCAATAATAAGCAATGGCGTGCAATGGCATGCAATGGCGTGCTAATGTCGTGCCAGCCAGCCAGCCAGCCATCCAGCTAGCCAGCCAGCCAGCCAGCCAGCCAGCCAGCCAGCCAGCCAGCCAGCCAGCCAGCCAGCCAGCCAGCCAGCCAGCCAGCCAGCCAGCCAGCCAGCCAGCCAGCCAGCCAGCCAGCCAGCCAGCCAGCCAGCCAGCCAGCCAGCCAGCCAGCCAGCCAGCCAGCCAGCCAGCCAGCCAGCCAGCCAGCCAGCCAACCAGCCATGCCATTGCCAGCCAGCCAATGACATGCAATGGCGTGCAATGGCATGCAATGGCGTGCAATGGCATGCAATGGCATGCAATGGCGTGCAATGGCGTGCAATGGCATGCAATGGCGTGCAATGGCATGCAATGGCGTGCAATGGAGTGCAATGGCGTGCAATGGCATGCCAGCCAGCCAGCCAGCCAGCCAGCCAATCAGCCAGAGAATCAGCCATGAAGCCGAATCCACAAAGACCATCTTATCATCCACACGCATTTGTTAATAAACAAAGGTAAAAGCAATGCTGATGAACGTTTTGGGGGATTCGATGGGACATTCCTGATACGAAGGCACGGAGGTTTTCTCTGCTTTTACCTTACTTTCGGTCATTTTGCGTCAAGATCTATCACGACGCTCGGAGGACGATTATAGGCGCATTTGTTAACAAACAAAGATAAAAGCAATGATGATGAAGGTTTTGGGGGATTCGATGGGACATTCCTGATACGACGGCACGGAGGTTTCCTCTGCTTTTACCTTAACCTCCGTGCCGTCGTATTTGGTTGTTTTTTTTATATGTATTTAATAAGTATGGTATTTGTATTGTTTGATGTATACGAAAAGAGTTCTGGCTCCTCGCTGTTGTCAAATAATTGTAAAAAAATTTTATCGGCATCTTAACTATACAAGTGTGATCTGCTGATGGATAGGCGTTAGTTCTAGGTACTTTCTGGGTAGAATGCTATGGTATTTGTATTGTTTGATGTATACGAAATGAGTTCTGGCTCCTAGCTGTTGTCAAATAATTGTAAAAAAAATTATCGGCATCTTAACTATACAAGTGTGATCTGCTGATGGATAGGCGTTAGTTCTAGGTACTTTCTGGGTAGAATGCTATGGTATTTGTATTGTTTGATGTATACGAAAAGAGTTCTGGGTCCTAGCTGTTGTCAAATAATTGTAAAAAAAATTTATCGGCATCTTAACTATGCAAGTGTGATCTGCTGATGGATAGGCGTTAGTTCTAGGTACTTTTTGGGTAGAATGCTATGGTATTTGTATTATTTGATGTGTTCGAAAAGAGTTCTGGCTCCTAGCTGTTGTCAAATAATTGTAGAAAAATTTTATCGGCATCTTAACTATACAAGTGTGATCTGCTGATGGATAGGCGTTAGTTCTAGATACTTTCTGGGTAGAATGCTATGGTATTTGTATTGTTTGATGTTCACGAAAAGAGTTCTGGCTCCTAGCTATTGTCAAATATGTCAGGAGACTGAATGTTAAAGAACTAACTTCGATGGAAACTGTCGTGGGAGAACTTGAGTCGTTGAAGGATGATGGGCGACTGACTTGAAGATTTTTCTTCTATGATGTGGGAGTTTTTGGAGAAGCTGAATTTGTGGGAGAAGGAGCATTTGGGAGAGTGAGCTTTTTGGTGATGCGTTTTCTAAGGATTGGTGGAGAGAACATAAAGATATAGATTGACTCGCATGATTGGTCGAGGCAGCGTACAAGAAGGACTTCTAGCTCGTTATTGAGTCGCGGTTATGATAAACGCAGTTGCTGATCTATTTCTGAGAATTGAGTTAAATGCACATGTTTTCCGTGGGCAAAGCGCATGGGGCCGTGTTTGCTTATCTAAAGTATAGGGCCCGGCGCCGAGTCGCCCCGCGATAGTGCAGCTGCTATGCGCCTCGAAGCCCTTCCATGTGCATTTTGTTTTCGTCGCGGCCCGGTTTTATGACCGAGTCGAGTGGATTTTTCCGGCGGTCTTGGTCTATCCTCGGTTCCCACACGGATTAAAAATCGGAAGTACACTATCCCTTCGCTGGCGGGTGAACTCCGGGTCATCTGGCTTGCAGTATGATTTTTTTGTTTTACGACTTTTCCGAGAAACCGTGCCTAAACTATGTTCTCGTTGAATTCGAGTGGGTAAGGAGGGTCATTAGCACGCCATTGCATGCCATTGCACGCCATTGCATGTTCTTGCATGCCATTGCATGTTCTTGCATGCCATTGCATGCCGTTGCAAGCCATTGCATGCCATTGCACGCCATTGCAGGCCATTGCATGCCATTGCACGTCATTGCATGTCATTGCATGTCATTGCATGCCATTGCATGCCAATGGCGTGCAATGGCATGCCAATGGCGTGCAATGGCATGCAATGCCTTGCAATGCCATGCAATGCCATGCAATGGCGTGCAATAGCATGCAAAGGCATGCAATGGCATGCAATAATAAGCAATGGCGTGCAATGGCATGCAATGGCGTGCTAATGTCGTGCCAGCCAGCCAGCCAGCCATCCAGCTAGCCAGCCAGCCAGCCAGCCAGCCAGCCAGCCAGCCAGCCAGCCAGCCAGCCAGCCAGCCAGCCAGCCAGCCAGCCAGCCAGCCAGCCAGCCAGCCAGCCAGCCAGCCAGCCAGCCAGCCAGCCAACCAGCCATGCCATTGCCAGCCAGCCAATGACATGCAATGGCATGCAATGGCATGCAATGGCATGCAATGACATGCAATAGCATGCAATAGCATGCAATGGCATGCAATGACATGCAATGGCGTGCAATGGCGTGCAATGGCATGCAATGGCGTGCAATGGCATGCAATGGCATGCAATGGCGTGCAATGGCGTGCAATGGCATGCAATGGCGTGCAATGGCATGCAATGGTGTGCAATGGAGTGCAATGGCGTGCAATGGCATGCCAGCCAGCCAGCCAGCCAGCCAGCCAATCAGCCAGAGAATCAGCCATGAAGCCGAATCCACAAAGACCATCTTATCATCCACACGCATTTGTTAATAAACAAAGGTAAAAGCAATGCTGATGAACGTTTTGGGGGGTTCGATGGGACATTCCTGATACGAAGGCACGGAGGTTTTCTCTGCTTTTACCTTACTTTCGGTCATTTTGCGTCAAGATCTATCACGACGCTCGGAGGACGATTATAGGCGCATTTGTTAACAAACAAAGATAAAAGCAATGATGATGAAGGTTTTGGGGGATTCGATGGGACATTCCTGATACGACGGCACGGAGGTTTCCTCTGCTTTTACCTTAACCTCCGTGCCGTCGTATTTGGTTGTTTTTTTTTATATGTATTTAATAAGTATGGTATTTGTATTGTTTGATGTATACGAAAAGAGTTCTGGCTCCTAGCTGTTGTCAAATAATTGTAAAAAAATTTTATCGGCATCTTAACTATACAAGTGTGATCTGCTGATGGATAGGCGTTAGTTCTAGGTACTTTCTGGGTAGAATGCTATGGTATTTGTATTGTTTGATGTATACGAAATGAGTTCTGGCTCCTAACTGTTGTCAAATAATTGTAAAAAAATTTTATCGGCATCTTAACTATGCAAGTGTGATCTGCTGATGGACAGGCGTTAGTTCTAGGTACTTTTTGGGTAGAATGCTATGGTATTTGTATTATTTGATGTGTTCGAAAAGAGTTCTGGCTCCTAGCTGTTGTCAAATAATTGTAAAAAAATTTATCGGCATCTTAACTATACAAGTGTGATCTGCTGATGGATAGGCGTTAGTTCTAGGTACTTTCTGGGTAGCATGCTATGGTATTTGTATTGTTTGATGTATACGAAAAGAGTTCTGGGTCCTAGCTGTTGTCAAATAATTGTAAAAAAAATTTATCGGCATCTTAACTATGCAAGTGTGATCTGCTGATGGATAGGCGTTAGTTCTAGGTACTTTTTGGGTAGAATGCTATGGTATTTGTATTATTTGATGTGTTCGAAAAGAGTTCTGGCTCCTAGCTGTTGTCAAATAATTGTAGAAAATTTTATCGGCATCTTAACTATACAAGTGTGATCTGCTGATGGATAGGCGTTAGTTCTAGATACTTTCTGGGTAGAATGCTATGGTATTTGTATTGTTTGATGTTCACGAAAAGAGTTCTGGCTCCTAGCTATTGTCAAATATGTCAGGAGACTGAATGTTAAAGAACTAACTTCGATGGAAACTGTCGTGGGAGAACTTGAGTCGTTGAAGGATGATGGGCGACTGACTTGAAGATTTTTCTTCTATGATGTGGGAGTTTTTGGAGAAGCTGAATTTGTGGGAGAAGGAGCATTTGGGAGAGTGAGCTTTTTGGTGATGCGTTTTCTAAGGATTGGTGGAGAGAACATAAAGATATAGATTGACTCGCATGATTGGTCGAGGCAGCGTACAAGAAGGACTTCTAGCTCGTTATTGAGTCGCGGTTATGATAAACGCAGTTGCTGATCTATTTCTGAGAATTGAGTTAAATGCACATGTTTTCCGTGGGCAAAGCGCATGGGGCCGTGTTTGCTTATCTAAAGTAGAGGGCCCGGCGCCGAGTCGCCCCGCGATAGTGCAGCTGCTATGCGCCTCGAAGCCCTTCCATGTGCATTTTGTTTTCGTCGCGGCCCGGTTTTATGACCGAGTCGAGTGGATTTTTCCGGCGGTCTTGGTCTATCCTCGGTTCCCACACGGATTAAAAATCGGAAGTACACTATCCCTTCGCTGGCGGGTGAACTCCGGGTCATCTGGCTTGCAGTATGATTTTTTTGTTTTACGACTTTTCCGAGAAACCGTGCCTAAACTATGTTCTCGTTGAATTCGAGTGGGTAAGGAGGGTCATTAGCACGCCATTGCATGCCATTGCACGCCATTGCATGTTCTTGCATGCCATTGCATGTTCTTGCATGCCATTGCATGCCGTTGCAAGCCATTGCATGCCATTGCACGCCATTGCAGGCCATTGCATGCCATTGCACGTCATTGCATGTCATTGCATGCCATTGCATGCCAATGGCGTGCAATGGCATGCCAATGGCGTGCAATGGCATGCAATGCCTTGCAATGCCATGCAATGCCATGCAATGGCGTGCAATAGCATGCAAAGGCATGCAATGGCATGCAATAATAAGCAATGGCGTGCAATGGCATGCAATGGCGTGCTAATGTCGTGCCAGCCAGCCAGCCAGCTATCCAGCTAGCCAGCCAGCCAGCCAGCCAGCCAGCCAGCCAGCCAGCCAGCCAGCCAGCCAGCCAGCCAGCCAGCCAGCCAGCCAGCCAACCAGCCATGCCATTGCCAGCCAGCCAATGACATGCAATGGCATGCAATGGCATGCAATGGCATGCAATGGCATGCAATGACATGCAATGGCGTGCAATGGCGTGCAATGGCATGCAATGGCGTGCAATGGCATGCAATGGCATGCAATGGCGTGCAATGGAGTGCAATGGCGTGCAATGGCATGCCAGCCAGCCAGCCAGCCAGCCAGCCAATCAGCCAGAGAATCAGCCATGAAGCCGAATCCACAAAGACCATCTTATCATCCACACGCATTTGTTAATAAACAAAGGTAAAAGCAATGCTGATGAACGTTTTGGGGGATTCGATGGGACATTCCTGATACGAAGGCACGGAGGTTTTCTCTGCTTTTACCTTACTTTCGGTCATTTTGCGTCAAGATCTATCACGACGCTCGGAGGACGATTATAGGCGCATTTGTTAACAAACAAAGATAAAAGCAATGATGATGAAGGTTTTGGGGGATTCGATGGGACATTCCTGATACGACGGCACGGAGGTTTCCTCTGCTTTTACCTTAACCTCCGTGCCGTCGTATTTGGTTGTTTTTTTTTATATGTATTTAATAAGTATGGTATTTGTATTGTTTGATGTATACGAAAAGAGTTCTGGCTCCTAGCTGTTGTCAAATAATTGTAAAAAAATTTTATCGGCATCTTAACTATACAAGTGTGATCTGCTGATGGATAGGCGTTAGTTCTAGGTACTTTCTGGGTAGAATGCTATGGTATTTGTATTGTTTGATGTATACGAAATGAGTTCTGGCTCCTAACTGTTGTCAAATAATTGTAAAAAAATTTTATCGGCATCTTAACTATGCAAGTGTGATCTGCTGATGGACAGGCGTTAGTTCTAGGTACTTTTTGGGTAGAATGCTATGGTATTTGTATTATTTGATGTGTTCGAAAAGAGTTCTGGCTCCTAGCTGTTGTCAAATAATTGTAAAAAAATTTATCGGCATCTTAACTATACAAGTGTGATCTGCTGATGGATAGGCGTTAGTTCTAGGTACTTTCTGGGTAGCATGCTATGGTATTTGTATTGTTTGATGTATACGAAAAGAGTTCTGGGTCCTAGCTGTTGTCAAATAATTGTAAAAAAAATTTATCGGCATCTTAACTATGCAAGTGTGATCTGCTGATGGATAGGCGTTAGTTCTAGGTACTTTTTGGGTAGAATGCTATGGTATTTGTATTATTTGATGTGTTCGAAAAGAGTTCTGGCTCCTAGCTGTTGTCAAATAATTGTAGAAAATTTTATCGGCATCTTAACTATACAAGTGTGATCTGCTGATGGATAGGCGTTAGTTCTAGATACTTTCTGGGTAGAATGCTATGGTATTTGTATTGTTTGATGTTCACGAAAAGAGTTCTGGCTCCTAGCTATTGTCAAATATGTCAGGAGACTGAATGTTAAAGAACTAACTTCGATGGAAACTGTCGTGGGAGAACTTGAGTCGTTGAAGGATGATGGGCGACTGACTTGAAGATTTTTCTTCTATGATGTGGGAGTTTTTGGAGAAGCTGAATTTGTGGGAGAAGGAGCATTTGGGAGAGTGAGCTTTTTGGTGATGCGTTTTCTAAGGATTGGTGGAGAGAACATAAAGATATAGATTGACTCGCATGATTGGTCGAGGCAGCGTACAAGAAGGACTTCTAGCTCGTTATTGAGTCGCGGTTATGATAAACGCAGTTGCTGATCTATTTCTGAGAATTGAGTTAAATGCACATGTTTTCCGTGGGCAAAGCGCATGGGGCCGTGTTTGCTTATCTAAAGTATAGGGCCCGGCGCCGAGTCGCCCCGCGATAGTGCAGCTGCTATGCGCCTCGAAGCCCTTCCATGTGCATTTTGTTTTCGTCGCGGCCCGGTTTTATGACCGAGTCGAGTGGATTTTTCCGGCGGTCTTGGTCTATCCTCGGTTCCCACACGGATTAAAAATCGGAAGTACACTATCCCTTCGCTGGCGGGTGAACTCCGGGTCATCTGGCTTGCAGTATGATTTTTTTGTTTTACGACTTTTCCGAGAAACCGTGCCTAAACTATGTTCTCGTTGAATTCGAGTGGGTAAGGAGGGTCATTAGCACGCCATTGCATGCCATTGCACGCCATTGCATGTTCTTGCATGCCATTGCATGTTCTTGCATGCCATTGCATGCCGTTGCAAGCCATTGCATGCCATGGCACGCCATTGCAGGCCATTGCATGCCATTGCACGTCATTGCATGTCATTGCATGCCATTGCATGCCAATGGCGTGCAATGGCATGCCAATGGCGTGCAATGGCATGCAATGCCTTGCAATGCCATGCAATGCCATGCAATGGCGTGCAATAGCATGCAAAGGCATGCAATGGCATGCAATAATAAGCAATGGCGTGCAATGGCATGCAATGGCGTGCTAATGTCGTGCCAGCCAGCCAGCCAGCTATCCAGCTAGCCAGCCAGCCAGCCAGCCAGCCAGCCAGCCAGCCAGCCAGCCAGCCAGCCAGCCAGCCAGCCAGCCAGCCAGCCAGCCAACCAGCCATGCCATTGCCAGCCAGCCAATGACATGCAATGGCATGCAATGGCATGCAATGGCATGCAATGGCATGCAATGGCATGCAATGACATGCAATGGCGTGCAATGGCGTGCAATGGCATGCAATGGCGTGCAATGGCATGCAATGGCATGCAATGGCGTGCAATGGAGTGCAATGGCGTGCAATGGCATGCCAGCCAGCCAGCCAGCCAGCCAGCCAGCCAGCCAATCAGCCAGAGAATCAGCCATGAAGCCGAATCCACAAAGACCATCTTATCATCCACACGCATTTGTTAATAAACAAAGGTAAAAGCAATGCTGATGAACGTTTTGGGGGATTCGATGGGACATTCCTGATACGAAGGCACGGAGGTTTTCTCTGCTTTTACCTTACTTTCGGTCATTTTGCGTCAAGATCTATCACGACGCTCGGAGGACGATTATAGGCGCATTTGTTAACAAACAAAGATAAAAGCAATGATGATGAAGGTTTTGGGGGATTCGATGGGACATTCCTGATACGACGGCACGGAGGTTTCCTCTGCTTTTACCTTAACCTCCGTGCCGTCGTATTTGGTTGTTTTTTTTATATGTATTTAATAAGTATGGTATTTGTATTGTTTGATGTATACGAAAAGAGTTCTGGCTCCTAGCTGTTGTCAAATAATTGTAAAAAAATTTTATCGGCATCTTAACTATACAAGTGTGATCTGCTGATGGATAGGCGTTAGTTCTAGGTACTTTCTGGGTAGAATGCTATGGTATTTGTATTGTTTGATGTATACGAAATGAGTTCTGGCTCCTAACTGTTGTCAAATAATTGTAAAAAAATTTTATCGGCATCTTAACTATGCAAGTGTGATCTGCTGATGGACAGGCGTTAGTTCTAGGTACTTTTTGGGTAGAATGCTATGGTATTTGTATTATTTGATGTGTTCGAAAAGAGTTCTGGCTCCTAGCTGTTGTCAAATAATTGTAAAAAAATTTATCGGCATCTTAACTATACAAGTGTGATCTGCTGATGGATAGGCGTTAGTTCTAGGTACTTTCTGGGTAGAATGCTATGGTATTTGTATTGTTTGATGTATACGAAAAGAGTTCTGGGTCCTAGCTGTTGTCAAATAATTGTAAAAAAAATTTATCGGCATCTTAACTATGCAAGTGTGATCTGCTGATGGATAGGCGTTAGTTCTAGGTACTTTTTGGGTAGAATGCTATGGTATTTGTATTATTTGATGTGTTCGAAAAGAGTTCTGGCTCCTAGCTGTTGTCAAATAATTGTAGAAAAATTTTATCGGCATCTTAACTATACAAGTGTGATCTGCTGATGGATAGGCGTTAGTTCTAGATACTTTCTGGGTAGAATGCTATGGTATTTGTATTGTTTGATGTTCACGAAAAGAGTTCTGGCTCCTAGCTATTGTCAAATATGTCAGGAGACTGAATGTTAAAGAACTAACTTCGATGGAAACTGTCGTGGGAGAACTTGAGTCGTTGAAGGATGATGGGCGACTGACTTGAAGATTTTTCTTCTATGATGTGGGAGTTTTTGGAGAAGCTGAATTTGTGGGAGAAGGAGCATTTGGGAGAGTGAGCTTTTTGGTGATGCGTTTTCTAAGGATTGGTGGAGAGAACATAAAGATATAGATTGACTCGCATGATTGGTCGAGGCAGCGTACAAGAAGGACTTCTAGCTCGTTATTGAGTCGCGGTTATGATAAACGCAGTTGCTGATCTATTTCTGAGAATTGAGTTAAATGCACATGTTTTCCGTGGGCAAAGCGCATGGGGCCGAGTTTGCTTATCTAAAGTATAGGGCCCGGCGCCGAGTCGCCCCGCGATAGTGCAGCTACTATGCGCCTCGAAGCCCTTCCATGTGCATTTTGTTTTCGTCGCGGCCCGGTTTTATGACCGAGTCGAGTGGATTTTTCCGGCGGTCTTGGTCTATCCTCGGTTCCCACACGGATTAAAAATCGGAAGTACACTATCCCTTCGCTGGCGGGTGAACTCCGGGTCATCTGGCTTGCAGTATGATTTTTTTGTTTTACGACTTTTCCGAGAAACCGTGCCTAAACTATGTTCTCGTTGAATTCGAGTGGGTAAGGAGGGTCATTAGCACGCCATTGCATGCCATTGCACGCCATTGCATGTTCTTGCATGCCATTGCATGTTCTTGCATGCCATTGCATGCCGTTGCAAGCCATTGCATGCCATTGCACGCCATTGCAGGCCATTGCATGCCATTGCACGTCATTGCATGTCATTGCATGCCATTGCATGCCAATGGCGTGCAATGGCATGCCAATGGCGTGCAATGGCATGCCAATGGCGTGCAATGGCATGCAATGGCTTGCAATGCCATGCAATGCCATGCAATGGCGTGCAATAGCATGCAAAGGCATGCAATGGCATGCAATAATAAGCAATGGCGTGCAATGGCGTGCTAATGTCGTGCCAGCCAGCCAGCCAGCCATCCAGCTAGCCAGCCAGCCAGCCAGCCAGCCAGCCAATCAGCCAGAGAATCAGCCATGAAGCCGAATCCACAAAGACCATCTTATCATCCACACGCATTTGTTAATAAACAAAGGTAAAAGCAATGCTGATGAACGTTTTGGGGGATTCGATGGGACATTCCTGATACGAAGGCACGGAGGTTTTCTCTGCTTTTACCTTACTTTCGGTCATTTCGCGTCAAGATCTATCACGACGCTCGGAGGACGATTATAGGCGCATTTGTTAACAAACAAAGATAAAAGCAATGATGATGAAGGTTTTGGGGGATTCGATGGGACATTCCTGATACGACGGCACGGAGGTTCCCTCTGCTTTTACCTTAACCTCCGTGCCGTCGTATTTGGTTGTTTTTTTTTATATGTATTTAATAAGTATGGTATTTGTATTGTTTGATGTATACGAAAAGAGTTCTGGCTCCTAGCTGTTGTCAAATAATTGTAAAAAAATTTTATCGGCATCTTAACTATACAAGTGTGATCTGCTGATGGATAGGCGTTAGTTCTAGGTACTTTCTGGGTAGAATGCTATGGTATTTGTATTGTTTGATGTATACGAAATGAGTTCTGGCTCCTAACTGTTGTCAAATAATTGTAAAAAAATTTTATCGGCATCTTAACTATGCAAGTGTGATCTGCTGATGGACAGGCGTTAGTTCTAGGTACTTTTTGGGTAGAATGCTATGGTATTTGTATTATTTGATGTGTTCGAAAAGAGTTCTGGCTCCTAGCTGTTGTCAAATAATTGTAAAAAAATTTATCGGCATCTTAACTATACAAGTGTGATCTGCTGATGGATAGGCGTTAGTTCTAGGTACTTTCTGGGTAGAATGCTATGGTATTTGTATTGTTTGATGTATACGAAAAGAGTTCTGGGTCCTAGCTGTTGTCAAATAATTGTAAAAAAAATTTATCGGCATCTTAACTATGCAAGTGTGATCTGCTGATGGATAGGCGTTAGTTCTAGGTACTTTTTGGGTAGAATGCTATGGTATTTGTATTATTTGATGTGTTCGAAAAGAGTTCTGGCTCCTAGCTGTTGTCAAATAATTGTAGAAAAATTTTATCGGCATCTTAACTATACAAGTGTGATCTGCTGATGGATAGGCGTTAGTTCTAGATACTTTCTGGGTAGAATGCTATGGTATTTGTATTGTTTGATGTTCACGAAAAGAGTTCTGGCTCCTAGCTATTGTCAAATATGTCAGGAGACTGAATGTTAAAGAACTAACTTCGATGGAAACTGTCGTGGGAGAACTTGAGTCGTTGAAGGATGATGGGCGACTGACTTGAAGATTTTTCTTCTATGATGTGGGAGTTTTTGGAGAAGCTGAATTTGTGGGAGAAGGAGCATTTGGGAGAGTGAGCTTTTTGGTGATGCGTTTTCTAAGGATTGGTGGAGAGAACATAAAGATATAGATTGACTCGCATGATTGGTCGAGGCAGCGTACAAGAAGGACTTCTAGCTCGTTATTGAGTCGCGGTTATGATAAACGCAGTTGCTGATCTATTTCTGAGAATTGAGTTAAATGCACATGTTTTCCGTGGGCAAAGCGCATGGGGCCGAGTTTGCTTATCTAAAGTATAGGGCCCGGCGCCGAGTCGCCCCGCGATAGTGCAGCTGCTATGCGCCTCGAAGCCCTTCCATGTGCATTTTGTTTTCGTCGCGGCCCGGTTTTATGACCGAGTCGAGTGGATTTTTCCGGCGGTCTTGGTCTATCCTCGGTTCCCACACGGATTAAAAATCGGAAGTACACTATCCCTTCGCTGGCGGGTGAACTCCGGGTCATCTGGCTTGCAGTATGATTTTTTTGTTTTACGACTTTTCCGAGAAACCGTGCCTAAACTATGTTCTCGTTGAATTCGAGTGGGTAAGGAGGGTCATTAGCACGCCATTGCATGCCATTGCACGCCATTGCATGTTCTTGCATGCCATTGCATGTTCTTGCATGCCATTGCATGCCGTTGCAAGCCATTGCATGCCATTGCACGCCATTGCAGGCCATTGCATGCCATTGCACGTCATTGCATGTCATTGCATGCCATTGCATGCCAATGGCGTGCAATGGCATGCCAATGGCGTGCAATGGCATGCAATGCCTTGCAATGCCATGCAATGCCATGCAATGGCGTGCAATAGCATGCAAAGGCATGCAATGGCATGCAATAATAAGCAATGGCGTGCAATGGCATGCAATGGCGTGCTAATGTCGTGCCAGCCAGCCATCCAGCTAGCCAGCCAGCCAGCCAGCCAGCCAGCCAGCCAGCCAGCCAGCCAGCCAGCCAGCCAGCCAGCCAACCAGCCATGCCATTGCCAGCCAGCCAATGACATGCAATGGCATGCAATGGCATGCAATGGCATGCAATGACATGCAATAGCATGCAATGGCATGCAATGACATGCAATGGCGTGCAATGGCGTGCAATGGCATGCAATGGCGTGCAATGGCATGCAATGGCATGCAATGGCGTGCAATGGCGTGCAATGGCATGCAATGGCGTGCAATGGCATGCAATGGCGTGCAATGGAGTGCAATGGCGTGCAATGGCATGCCAGCCAGCCAGCCAGCCAGCCAGCCAATCAGCCAGAGAATCAGCCATGAAGCCGAATCCACAAAGACCATCTTATCATCCACACGCATTTGTTAATAAACAAAGGTAAAAGCAATGCTGATGAACGTTTTGGGGGATTCGATGGGACATTCCTGATACGAAGGCACGGAGGTTTTCTCTGCTTTTACCTTACTTTCGGTCATTTCGCGTCAAGATCTATCACGACGCTCGGAGGACGATTATAGGCGCATTTGTTAACAAACAAAGATAAAAGCAATGATGATGAAGGTTTTGGGGGATTCGATGGGACATTCCTGATACGACGGCACGGAGGTTCCCTCTGCTTTTACCTTAACCTCCGTGCCGTCGTATTTGGTTGTTTTTTTTTATATGTATTTAATAAGTATGGTATTTGTATTGTTTGATGTATACGAAAAGAGTTCTGGCTCCTAGCTGTTGTCAAATAATTGTAAAAAAATTTTATCGGCATCTTAACTATACAAGTGTGATCTGCTGATGGATAGGCGTTAGTTCTAGGTACTTTCTGGGTAGAATGCTATGGTATTTGTATTGTTTGATGTATACGAAATGAGTTCTGGCTCCTAACTGTTGTCAAATAATTGTAAAAAAATTTTATCGGCATCTTAACTATGCAAGTGTGATCTGCTGATGGACAGGCGTTAGTTCTAGGTACTTTTTGGGTAGAATGCTATGGTATTTGTATTATTTGATGTGTTCGAAAAGAGTTCTGGCTCCTAGCTGTTGTCAAATAATTGTAAAAAAATGTATCGGCATCTTAACTATACAAGTGTGATCTGCTGATGGATAGGCGTTAGTTCTAGGTACTTTCTGGGTAGAATGCTATGGTATTTGTATTGTTTGATGTATACGAAAAGAGTTCTGGGTCCTAGCTGTTGTCAAATAATTGTAAAAAAAATTTATCGGCATCTTAACTATGCAAGTGTGATCTGCTGATGGATAGGCGTTAGTTCTAGGTACTTTTTGGGTAGAATGCTATGGTATTTGTATTATTTGATGTGTTCGAAAAGAGTTCTGGCTCCTAGCTGTTGTCAAATAATTGTAGAAAAATTTTATCGGCATCTCAACTATACAAGTGTGATCTGCTGATGGATAGGCGTTAGTTCTAGATACTTTCTGGGTAGAATGCTATGGTATTTGTATTGTTTGATGTTCACGAAAAGAGTTCTGGCTCCTAGCTATTGTCAAATATGTCAGGAGACTGAATGTTAAAGAACTAACTTCGATGGAAACTGTCGTGGGAGAACTTGAGTCGTTGAAGGATGATGGGCGACTGACTTGAAGATTTTTCTTCTATGATGTGGGAGTTTTTGGAGCAGCTGAATTTGAGGGAGAAGGAGCATTTGGGAGAGTGAGCTTTTTGGTGATGCGTTTTCTAAGGATTGGTGGAGAGAACATAAAGATATAGATTGACTCGCATGATTGGTCGAGGCAGCGTACAAGAAGGACTTCTAGCTCGTTATTGAGTCGCGGTTATGATAAACGCAGTTGCTGATCTATTTCTGAGAATTGAGTTAAATGCACATGTTTTCCGTGGGCAAAGCGCATGGGGCCGTGTTTGCTTATCTAAAGTATAGGGCCCGGCGCCGAGTCGCCCCGCGATAGTGCAGCTGCTATGCGCCTCGGAGCCCTTCCATGTGCATTTTGTTTTCGTCGCGGCCCGGTTTTATGACCGAGTCGAGTGGATTTTTCCGGCGGTCTTGGTCTATCCTCGGTTCCCACACGGATTAAAAATCGGAAGTACACTATCCCTTCGCTGGCGGGTGAACTCCGGGTCATCTGGCTTGCAGTATGATTTTTTTGTTTTACGACTTTTCCGAGAAACCGTGCCTAAACTATGTTCTCGTTGAATTCGAGTGGGTAAGGAGGGTCATTAGCACGCCATTGCATGCCATTGCACGCCATTGCATGTTCTTGCATGCCATTGCATGTTCTTGCATGCCATTGCATGCCGTTGCACGCCATTGCAGGCCATTGCA
This sequence comes from Ophion ventricosus, assembly GCA_963932345.1. Taxonomy (NCBI): domain Eukaryota; kingdom Metazoa; phylum Arthropoda; class Insecta; order Hymenoptera; family Ichneumonidae; genus Ophion; species Ophion ventricosus. The sequence continues at coordinate 3,524,587 of OZ010720.1, forward strand.
TGCCATTGCACGTCATTGCATGTCATTGCATGCCATTGCATGCCAATGGCGTGCAATGGCATGCCAATGGCGTGCAATGGCATGCAATGCCTTGCAATGCCATGCAATGCCATGCAATGGCGTGCAATAGCATGCAAAGGCATGCAATGGCATGCAATAATAAGCAATGGCGTGCAATGGCATGCAATGGCGTGCTAATGTCGTGCCAGCCAGCCAGCCAGCCATCCAGCTAGCCAGCCAGCCAGCCAGCCAGCCAGCCAGCCAGCCAGCCAGCCAGCCAGCCAGCCAGCCAGCCAGCCAGCCAGCCAACCAGCCATGCCATTGCCAGCCAGCCAATGACATGGAATGGCATGCAATGGCATGCAATGACATGCAATAGCATGCAATGGCATGCAATGACATGCAATGGCGTGCAATGGCGTGCAATGGCGTGCAATGGCGTGCAATGGCATGCAATGGCGTGCAATGGCATGCAATGGCATGCAATGGCGTGCAATGGCGTGCAATGGCATGCAATGGCGTGCAATGGCATGCAATGGAGTGCAATGGAGTGCAATGGCATGCCAGCCAGCCAGCCAGCCAGCCAGCCAATCAGCCAGAGAATCAGCCATGAAGCCGAATCCACAAAGACCATCTTATCATCCACACGCATTTGTTAATAAACAAAGGTAAAAGCAATGCTGATGAACGTTTTGGGGGATTCGATGGGACATTCCTGATACGAAGGCACGGAGGTTTTCTCTGCTTTTACCTTACTTTCGGTCATTTTGCGTCAAGATCTATCACGACGCTCGGAGGACGATTATAGGCGCATTTGTTAACAAACAAAGATAAAAGCAATGATGATGAAGGTTTTGGGGGATTCGATGGGACATTCCTGATACGACGGCACGGAGGTTTCCTCTGCTTTTACCTTAACCTCCGTGCCGTCGTATTTGGTTGTTTTTTTTTATATGTATTTAATAAGTATGGTATTTGTATTGTTTGATGTATACGAAAAGAGTTCTGGCTCCTAGCTGTTGTCAAATAATTGTAAAAAAATTTTATCGGCATCTTAACTATACAAGTGTGATCTGCTGATGGATAGGCGTTAGTTCTAGGTACTTTCTGGGTAGAATGCTATGGTATTTGTATTGTTTGATGTATACGAAATGAGTTCTGGCTCCTAACTGTTGTCAAATAATTGTAAAAAAATTTTATCGGCATCTTAACTATGCAAGTGTGATCTGCTGATGGACAGGCGTTAGTTCTAGGTACTTTTTGGGTAGAATGCTATGGTATTTGTATTATTTGATGTGTTCGAAAAGAGTTCTGGCTCCTAGCTGTTGTCAAATAATTGTAAAAAAATTTATCGGCATCTTAACTATACAAGTGTGATCTGCTGATGGATAGGCGTTAGTTCTAGGTACTTTCTGGGTAGAATGCTATGGTATTTGTATTGTTTGATGTTCACGAAAAGAGTACTGGCTCCTAGCTATTGTCAAATATGTCAGGAGACTGAATGTTAAAGAACTAACTTCGATGGAAACTGTCGTGGGAGAACTTGAGTCGTTGAAGGATGATGGGCGACTGACTTGAAGATTTTTCTTCTATGATGTGGGAGTTTTTGGAGAAGCTGAATTTGTGGGAGAAGGAGCATTTGGGAGAGTGAGCTTTTTGGTGATGCGTTTTCTAAGGATTGGTGGAGAGAACATAAAGATATAGATTGACTCGCATGATTGGTCGAGGCAGCGTACAAGAAGGACTTCTAGCTCGTTATTGAGTCGCGGTTATGATAAACGCAGTTGCTGATCTATTTCTGAGAATTGAGTTAAATGCACATGTTTTCCGTGGGCAAAGCGCATGGGGCCGTGTTTGCTTATCTAAAGTATAGGGCCCGGCGCCGAGTCGCCCCGCGATAGTGCAGCTGCTATGCGCCTCGAAGCCCTTCCATGTGCATTTTGTTTTCGTCGCGGCCCGGTTTTATGACCGAGTCGAGTGGATTTTTCCGGCGGTCTTGGTCTATCCTCGGTTCCCACACGGATTAAAAATCGGAAGTACACTATCCCTTCGCTGGCGGGTGAACTCCGGGTCATCTGACTTGCAGTATGATTTTTTTGTTTTACGACTTTTCCGAGAAACCGTGCCTAAACTATGTTCTCGTTGAATTCGAGTGGGTAAGGAGGGTCATTAGCACGCCATTGCATGCCATTGCACGCCATTGCATGTTCTTGCATGCCATTGCATGTTCTTGCATGCCATTGCATGCCGTTGCAAGCCATTGCATGCCATTGCACGCCATTGCAGGCCATTGCATGCCATTGCACGTCATTGCATGTCATTGCATGCCATTGCATGCCAATGGCGTGCAATGGCATGCCAATGGCGTGCAATGGCATGCAAGGCCTTGCAATGCCATGCAATGCCATGCAATGGCGTGCAATAGCATGCAAAGGCATGCAATGGCATGCAATAATAAGCAATGGCGTGCAATGGCATGCAATGGCGTGCTAATGTCGTGCCAGCCAGCCAGCCAGCCATCCAGCTAGCCAGCCAGCCAGCCAGCCAGCCAGCCAGCCAGCCAGCCAGCCAGCCAGCCAGCCAGCCAGCAAGCCAGCCAGCCAGCCAGCCAGCCAGCCAGCCAGCCAGCCAGCCAGCCAGCCAGCCAGCCAGCCAGCCAGCCAGCCAGCCAGCCAGCCAGCCAGCCAGCCAGCCAGCCAGCCAGCCAGCCAGCCAGCCAGCCAGCCAGCCAGCCAGCCAGCCAGCCAGCCAGCCAGCCAGCCAGCCAGCCAGCCAGCCAGCCAGCCAGCCAGCCAGCCAGCCAGCCAGCCAACCAGCCATGCCATTGCCAGCCAGCCAATGACATGCAATGGCATGCAATGGCATGCAATGACATGCAATAGCATGCAATGGCATGCAATGACATGCAATGGCGTGCAATGGCGTGCAATGGCATGCAATGGCGTGCAATGGCATGCAATGGCGTGCAATGGCGTGCAATGGCATGCAATGGCGTGCAATGGCATGCAATGGCGTGCAATGGAGTGCAATGGCGTGCAATGGCATGCCAGCCAGCCAGCCAGCCAGCCAGCCAATCAGCCAGAGAATCAGCCATGAAGCCGAATCCACAAAGACCATCTTATCATCCACACGCATTTGTTAATAAACAAAGGTAAAAGCAATGCTGATGAACGTTTTGGGGGATTCGATGGGACATTCCTGATACGAAGGCACGGAGGTTTTCTCTGCTTTTACCTTACTTTCGGTCATTTTGCGTCAAGATCTATCACGACGCTCGGAGGACGATTATAGGCGCATTTGTTAACAAACAAAGATAAAAGCAATGATGATGAAGGTTTTGGGGGATTCGATGGGACATTCCTGATACGACGGCACGGAGGTTTCCTCTGCTTTTACCTTAACCTCCGTGCCGTCGTATTTGGTTGTTTTTTTTTTATATGTATTTAATAAGTATGGTATTTGTATTGTTTGATGTATACGAAAAGAGTTCTGGCTCCTAGCTGTTGTCAAATAATTGTAAAAAAATTTTATCGGCATCTTAACTATACAAGTGTGATCTGCTGATGGATAGGCGTTAGTTCTAGGTACTTTCTGGGTAGAATGCTATGGTATTTGTATTGTTTGATGTATACGAAATGAGTTCTGGCTCCTAACTGTTGTCAAATAATTGTAAAAAAATTTTATCGGCATCTTAACTATGCAAGTGTGATCTGCTGATGGACAGGCGTTAGTTCTAGGTACTTTTTGGGTAGAATGCTATGGTATTTGTATTATTTGATGTGTTCGAAAAGAGTTCTGGCTCCTAGCTGTTGTCAAATAATTGTAAAAAAATTTATCGGTATCTTAACTATACAAGTGTGATCTGCGGATGGATAGGCGTTAGGTCTAGGTACTTTCTGGGTAGAATGCTATGGTATTTGTATTGTTTGATGTATACGAAAAGAGTTCTGGGTCCTAGCTGTTGTCAAATAATTGTAAAAAAAATTTATCGGCATCTTAACTATGCAAGTGTGATCTGCTGATGGATAGGCGTTAGTTCTAGGTACTTTTTGGGTAGAATGCTATGGTATTTGTATTATTTGATGTGTTCGAAAAGAGTTCTGGCTCCTAGCTGTTGTCAAATAATTGTAGAAAAATTTTATCGGCATCTTAACTATACAAGTGTGATCTGCTGATGGATAGGCGTTAGTTCTAGATACTTTCTGGGTAGAATGCTATGGTATTTGTATTGTTTGATGTTCACGAAAAGAGTTCTGGCTCCTAGCTATTGTCAAATATGTCAGGAGACTGAATGTTAAAGAACTAACTTCGATGGAAACTGTCGTGGGAGAACTTGAGTCGTTGAAGGATGATGGGCGACTGACTTGAAGATTTTTCTTCTATGATGTGGGAGTTTTTGGAGAAGCTGAATTTGTGGGAGAAGGAGCATTTGGGAGAGTGAGCTTTTTGGTGATGCGTTTTCTAAGGATTGGTGGAGAGAACATAAAGATATAGATTGACTCGCATGATTGGTCGAGGCAGCGTACAAGAAGGACTTCTAGCTCGTTATTGAGTCGCGGTTATGATAAACGCAGTTGCTGATCTATTTCTGAGAATTGAGTTAAATGCACATGTTTTCCGTGGGCAAAGCGCATGGGGCCGTGTTTGCTTATCTAAAGTATAGGGCCCGGCGCCGAGTCGCCCCGCGATAGTGCAGCTGCTATGCGCCTCGAAGCCCTTCCATGTGCATTTTGTTTTCGTCGCGGCCCGGTTTTATGACCGAGTCGAGTGGATTTTTCCGGCGGTCTTGGTCTATCCTCGGTTCCCACACGGATTAAAAATCGGAAGTACACTATCCCTTCGCTGGCGGGTGAACTCCGGGTCATCTGGCTTGCAGTATGATTTTTTTGTTTTACGACTTTTCCGAGAAACCGTGCCTAAACTATGTTCTCGTTGAATTCGAGTGGGTAAGGAGGGTCATTAGCACGCCATTGCATGCCATTGCACGCCATTGCATGTTCTTGCATGCCATTGCATGTTCTTGCATGCCATTGCATGCCGTTGCAAGCCATTGCATGCCATTGCACGCCATTGCAGGCCATTGCATGCCATTGCACGTCATTGCATGTCATTGCATGCCATTGCATGCCAATGGCGTGCAATGGCATGCCAATGGCGTGCAATGGCATGCAATGCCTTGCAATGCCATGCAATGCCATGCAATGGCGTGCAATAGCATGCAAAGGCATGCAATGGCATGCAATAATAAGCAATGGCGTGCAATGGCATGCAATGGCGTGCTAATGTCGTGCCAGCCAGCCAGCCAGCCATCCAGCTAGCCAGCCAGCCAGCCAGCCAGCCAGCCAGCCAGCCAGCCAGCCAGCCAGCCAGCCAGCCAGCCAGCCAGCCAGCCAGCAAGCCAGCCAGCCAGCCAGCCAGCCAGCCAGCCAGCCAGCCAGCCAGCCAGCCAACCAGCCATGCCATTGCCAGCCAGCCAATGACATGCAATGGCATGCAATGGCATGCAATGACATGCAATAGCATGCAATGGCATGCAATGACATGCAATGGCGTGCAATGGCGTGCAATGGCGTGCAATGGCGTGCAATGGCATGCAATGGCGTGCAATGGCATGCAATGGCGTGCAATGGCGTGCAATGGCATGCAATGGCGTGCAATGGCATGCAATGGCGTGCAATGGAGTGCAATGGCGTGCAATGGCATGCCAGCCAGCCAGCCAGCCAGCCAGCCAATCAGCCAGAGAATCAGCCATGAAGCCGAATCCACAAAGACCATCTTATCATCCACACGCATTTGTTAATAAACAAAGGTAAAAGCAATGCTGATGAACGTTTTGGGGGATTCGATGGGACATTCCTGATACGAAGGCACGGAGGTTTTCTCTGCTTTTACCTTACTTTCGGTCATTTTGCGTCAAGATCTATCACGACGCTCGGAGGACGATTATAGGCGCATTTGTTAACAAACAAAGATAAAAGCAATGATGATGAAGGTTTTGGGGGATTCGATGGGACATTCCTGATACGACGGCACGGAGGTTTCCTCTGCTTTTACCTTAACCTCCGTGCCGTCGTATTTGGTTGTTTTTTTTTATATGTATTTAATAAGTATGGTATTTGTATTGTTTGATGTATACGAAAAGAGTTCTGGCTCCTAGCTGTTGTCAAATAATTGTAAAAAAATTTTATCGGCATCTTAACTATACAAGTGTGATCTGCTGATGGATAGGCGTTAGTTCTAGGTACTTTCTGGGTAGAATGCTATGGTATTTGTATTGTTTGATGTATACGAAATGAGTTCTGGCTCCTAACTGTTGTCAAATAATTGTAAAAAAATTTTATCGGCATCTTAACTATGCAAGTGTGATCTGCTGATGGACAGGCGTTAGTTCTAGGTACTTTTTGGGTAGAATGCTATGGTATTTGTATTATTTGATGTGTTCGAAAAGAGTTCTGGCTCCTAGCTGTTGTCAAATAATTGTAAAAAAATTTATCGGCATCTTAACTATACAAGTGTGATCTGCTGATGGATAGGCGTTAGTTCTAGGTACTTTCTGGGTAGAATGCTATGGTATTTGTATTGTTTGATGTATACGAAAAGAGTTCTGGGTCCTAGCTGTTGTCAAATAATTGTAAAAAAAATTTATCGGCATCTTAACTATGCAAGTGTGATCTGCTGATGGATAGGCGTTAGTTCTAGGTACTTTTTGGGTAGAATGCTATGGTATTTGTATTATTTGATGTGTTCGAAAAGAGTTCTGGCTCCTAGCTGTTGTCAAATAATTGTAGAAAAATTTTATCGGCATCTTAACTATACAAGTGTGATCTGCTGATGGATAGGCGTTAGTTCTAGATACTTTCTGGGTAGAATGCTATGGTATTTGTATTGTTTGATGTTCACGAAAAGAGTTCTGGCTCCTAGCTATTGTCAAATATGTCAGGAGACTGAATGTTAAAGAACTAACTTCGATGGAAACTGTCGTGGGAGAACTTGAGTCCTTGAAGGATGATGGGCGACTGACTTGAAGATTTTTCTTCTATGATGTGGGAGTTTTTGGAGAAGCTGAATTTGTGGGAGAAGGAGCATTTGGGAGAGTGAGCTTTTTGGTGATGCGTTTTCTAAGGATTGGTGGAGAGAACATAAAGATATAGATTGACTCGCATGATTGGTCGAGGCAGCGTACAAGAAGGACTTCTAGCTCGTTATTGAGTCGCGGTTATGATAAACGCAGTTGCTGATCTATTTCTGAGAATTGAGTAATGGCATGCAATGTCATTGCATGCCATTGCATGCCAATGGCGTGCAATGGCATGCCAATGGCGTGCAATGGCATGCAATGCCTTGCAATGCCATGCAATGCCATGCAATGGCGTGCAATAGCATGCAAAGGCATGCAATGGCATGCAATAATAAGCAATGGCGTGCAATGGCATGCAATGGCGTGCTAATGTCGTGCCAGCCAGCCAGCCAGCCATCCAGCTAGCCAGCCAGCCAGCCAGCCAGCCAGCCAGCCAGCCAGCCAGCCAGCCAGCCAACCAGCCATGCCATTGCCAGCCAGCCAATGACATGCAATGGCATGCAATGACATGCAATATCATGCAATGGCATGCAATGACATGCAATGGCGTGCAATGGCGTGCAATGGCGTGCAATGGCATGCAATGGCGTGCAATGGCATGCAATGGCATGCAATGGCGTGCAATGGCGTGCAATGGCATGCAATGGCGTGCAATGGCATGCAATGGCGTGCAATGGAGTGCAATGGCGTGCAATGGCATGCCAGCCAGCCAGCCAGCCAGCCAGCCAATCAGCCAGAGAATCAGCCATGAAGCCGAATCCACAAAGACCATCTTATCATCCACACGCATTTGTTAATAAACAAAGGTAAAAGCAATGCTGATGAACGTTTTGGGGGATTCGATGGGACATTCCTGATACGAAGGCACGGAGGTTTTCTCTGCTTTTACCTTACTTTCGGTCATTTTGCGTCAAGATCTATCACGACGCTCGGAGGACGATTATAGGCGCATTTGTTAACAAACAAAGATAAAAGCAATGATGATGAAGGTTTTGGGGGATTCGATGGGACATTCCTGATACGACGGCACGGAGGTTTCCTCTGCTTTTACCTTAACCTCCGTGCCGTCGTATTTGGTTGTTTTTTTTTATATGTATTTAATAAGTATGGTATTTGTATTGTTTGATGTATACGAAAAGAATTCTGGCTCCTAGCTGTTGTCAAATAATTGTAAAAAAATTTTATCGGCATCTTAACTATACAAGTGTGATCTGCTGATGGATAGGCGTTAGTTCTAGGTACTTTCTGGGTAGAATGCTATGGTATTTGTATTGTTTGATGTATACGAAATGAGTTCTGGCTCCTAACTGTTGTCAAATAATTGTAAAAAAATTTTATCGGCATCTTAACTATGCAAGTGTGATCTGCTGATGGACAGGCGTTAGTTCTAGGTACTTTTTGGGTAGAATGCTATGGTATTTGTATTATTTGATGTGTTCGAAAAGAGTTCTGGCTCCTAGCTGTTGTCAAATAATTGTAAAAAAATTTATCGGCATCTTAACTATACAAGTGTGATCTGCTGATGGATAGGCGTTAGTTCTAGGTACTTTCTGGGTAGAATGCTATGGTATTTGTATTGTTTGATGTATACGAAAAGAGTTCTGGCTCCTAGCTATTGTCAAATATGTCAGGAGACTGAATGTTAAAGAACTAACGTCGATGGAAACTGTCGTGGGAGAACTTGAGTCGTTGAAGGATGATGGGCGACTGACTTGAAGATTTTTCTTCTATGATGTGGGAGTTTTTGGAGAAGCTGAATTTGTGGGAGAAGGAGCATTTGGGAGAGTGAGCTTTTTGGTGATGCGTTTTCTAAGGATTGGTGGAGAGAACATAAAGATATAGATTGACTCGCATGATTGGTCGAGGCAGCGTACAAGAAGGACTTCTAGCTCGTTATTGAGTCGCGGTTATGATAAACGCAGTTGCTGATCTATTTCGGAGAATTGAGTAATGGCATGCAATGCCTTGCAATGCCATGCAATGCCATGCAATGGCGTGCAATAGCTTGCAAAGGCATGCATTGGCATGCAATAATAAGCAATGGCGTGCAATGGCATGCAATGGCGTGCTAATGTCGTGCCAGCCAGCCAGCCAGCTATCCAGCTAGCCAGCCAGCCAGCCAGCCAGCCAGCCAGCCAGCCAGCCAGCCAGCCAGCCAGCCAGCCAGCCAGCCAGCCAGCCAGCCAGCCAGCCAGCCAGCCAGCCAGCCAGCCAGCCAGCCAGCCAGCCAGCCAGCCAGCCAGCCAGCCAGCCAGCCAGCCAGCCAGCCAGCCAGCCAGCCAGCCAGCCAGCCAGCCAGCCAGCCAGCCAGCCAGCCAGCCAGCCAGCCAGCCAGCCAGCCAGCCAGCCAGCCAGCCAGCCAGCCAGCCAGCCAGCCAGCCAGCCAGCCAGCCAGCCAGCCAGCCAGCCAGCCAGCCAGCCAGCCAGCCAGCCAGCCAGCCAGCCAGCCAGCCAGCCAGCCAGCCAGCCAGCCAGCCAGCCAGCCAGCCAGCCAACCAGCCATGCCATTGCCAGCCAGCCAATGACATGCAATGGCATGCAATGACATGCAATGGCGTGCAATGGCGTGCAATGGCGTGCAATGGCATGCAATGGCGTGCAATGGCATGCAATGGCATGCAATGGCGTGCAATGGCGTGCAATGGCATGCAATGGCGTGCAATGGCATGCAATGGCGTGCAATGGAGTGCAATGGCGTGCAATGGCATGCCAGCCAGCCAGCCAGCCAGCCAGCCAATCAGCCAGAGAATCAGCCATGAAGCCGAATCCACAAAGACCATCTTATCATCCACACGCATTTGTTAATAAACAAAGGTAAAAGCAATGCTGATGAACGTTTTGGGGGATTCGATGGGACATTCCTGATACGAAGGCACGGAGGTTTTCTCTGCTTTTACCTTACTTTCGGTCATTTTGCGTCAAGATCTGTCACGACGCTCGGAGGACGATTATAGGCGCATTTGTTAACAAACAAAGATAAAAGCAATGATGATGAAGGTTTTGGGGGATTCGATGGGACATTCCTGATACGACGGCACGGAGGTTTCCTCTGCTTTTACCTTAACCTCCGTGCCGTCGTATTTGGTTGTTTTTTTTTATATGTATTTAATAAGTATGGTATTTGTATTGTTTGATGTATACGAAAAGAGTTCTGGCTCCTAGCTGTTGTCAAATAATTGTAAAAAAATTTTATCGGCATCTTAACTATACAAGTGTGATCTGCTGATGGATAGGCGTTAGTTCTAGGTACTTTCTGGGTAGAATGCTATGGTATTTGTATTGTTTGATGTATACGAAATGAGTTCTGGCTCCTAACTGTTGTCAAATAATTGTAAAAAAATTTTATCGGCATCTTAACTATGCAAGTGTGATCTGCTGATGGACAGGCGTTAGTTCTAGGTACTTTTTGGGTAGAATGCTATGGTATTTGTATTATTTGATGTGTTCGAAAAGAGTTCTGGCTCCTAGCTGTTGTCAAATAATTGTAAAAAAATTTATCGGCATCTTAACTATACAAGTGTGATCTGCTGATGGATAGGCGTTAGTTCTAGGTACTTTCTGGGTAGAATGCTATGGTATTTGTATTGTTTGATGTATACGAAAAGAGTTCTGGGTCCTAGCTGTTGTCAAATAATTGTAAAAAAAATTTATCGGCATCTTAACTATGCAAGTGTGATCTGCTGATGGATAGGCGTTAGTTCTAGGTACTTTTTGGGTAGAATGCTATGGTATTTGTATTATTTGATGTGTTCGAAAAGAGTTCTGGCTCCTAGCTGTTGTCAAATAATTGTAGAAAAATTTTATCGGCATCTTAACTATACAAGTGTGATCTGCTGATGGATAGGCGTTAGTTCTAGATACTTTCTGGGTAGAATGCTATGGTATTTGTATTGTTTGATGTTCACGAAAAGAGTTCTGGCTCCTAGCTATTGTCAAATATGTCAGGAGACTGAATGTTAAAGAACTAACTTCGATGGAAACTGTCGTGGGAGAACTTGAGTCGTTGAAGGATGATGGGCGACTGACTTGAAGATTTTTCTTCTATGATGTGGGAGTTTTTGGAGAAGCTGAATTTGTGGGAGAAGGAGCATTTGGGAGAGTGAGCTTTTTGGTGATGCGTTTTCTAAGGATTGGTGGAGAGAACATAAAGATATAGATTGACTCGCATGATTGGTCGAGGCAGCGTACAAGAAGGACTTCTAGCTCGTTATTGAGTCGCGGTTATGATAAACGCAGTTGCTGATCTATTTCTGAGAATTGAGTAATGGCATGCAATGTCATTGCATGCCATTGCATGCCAATGGCGTGCAATGGCATGCCAATGGCGTGCAATGGCATGCCAATGGCGTGCAATGGCATGCAATGCCTTGCAATGCCATGCAATGCCATGCAATGGCGTGCAATAGCATGCAAAGGCATGCAATGGCATGCAATAATAAGCAATGGCGTGCAATGGCATGCAATGGCGTGCTAATGTCGTGCCAGCCAGCCAGCCAGCCATCCAGCTAGCCAGCCAGCCAGCCAGCCAGCCAGCCAGCCAGCCAGCCAGCCAGCCAGCCAGCCAGCCAGCCAGCCAGCCAGCCAGCCAGCCAACCAGCCATGCCATTGCCAGCCAGCCAATGACATGCAATGGCATGCAATGACATGCAATAGCATGCAATGGCATGCAATGACATGCAATGGCGTGCAATGGCGTGCAATGGCGTGCAATGGCGTGCAATGGCATGCAATGGCGTGCAATGGCATGCAATGGCATGCAATGGCGTGCAATGGCGTGCAATGGCATGCAATGGCGTGCAATGGCATGCAATGGCGTGCAATGGAGTGCAATGGCGTGCAATGGCATGCCAGCCAGCCAGCCAGCCAATCAGCCAGAGAATCAGCCATGAAGCCGAATCCACAAAGACCATCTTATCATCCACACGCATTTGTTAATAAACAAAGGTAAAAGCAATGCTGATGAACGTTTTGGGGGATTCGATGGGACATTCCTGATACGAAGGCACGGAGGTTTTCTCTGCTTTTACCTTACTTTCGGTCATTTTGCGTCAAGATCTATCACGACGCTCGGAGGACGATTATAGGCGCATTTGTTAACAAACAAAGATAAAAGCAATGATGATGAAGGTTTTGGGGGATTCGATGGGACATTCCTGATACGACGGCACGGAGGTTTCCTCTGCTTTTACCTTAACCTCCGTGCCGTCGTATTTGGTTGTTTTTTTTTATATGTATTTAATAAGTATGGTATTTGTATTGTTTGATGTATACGAAAAGAGTTCTGGCTCCTAGCTGTTGTCAAATAATTGTAAAAAAATTTTATCGGCATCTTAACTATACAAGTGTGATCTGCTGATGGATAGGCGTTAGTTCTAGGTACTTTCTGGGTAGAATGCTATGGTATTTGTATTGTTTGATGTATACGAAATGAGTTCTGGCTCCTAACTGTTGTCAAATAATTGTAAAAAAATTTTATCGGCATCTTAACTATGCAAGTGTGATCTGCTGATGGACAGGCGTTAGTTCTAGGTACTTTTTGGGTAGAATGCTATGGTATTTGTATTATTTGATGTGTTCGAAAAGAGTTCTGGCTCCTAGCTGTTGTCAAATAATTGTAAAAAAATTTATCGGCATCTTAACTATACAAGTGTGATCTGCTGATGGATAGGCGTTAGTTCTAGGTACTTTCTGGGTAGAATGCTATGGTATTTGTATTGTTTGATGTATACGAGAAGAGTTCTGGCTCCTAGCTATTGTCAAATATGTCAGGAGACTGAATGTTAAAGAACTAACGTCGATGGAAACTGTCGTGGGAGAACTTGAGTCGTTGAAGGATGATGGGCGACTGACTTGAAGATTTTTCTTCTATGATGTGGGAGTTTTTGGAGAAGCTGAATTTGTGGGAGAAGGAGCATTTGGGAGAGTGAGCTTTTTGGTGATGCGTTTTCTAAGGATTGGTGGAGAGAACATAAAGATATAGATTGACTCGCATGATTGGTCGAGGCAGCGTACAAGAAGGACTTCTAGCTCGTTATTGAGTCGCGGTTATGATAAACGCAGTTGCTGATCTATTTCGGAGAATTGAGTAATGGCATGCAATGCCTTGCAATGCCATGCAATGCCATGCAATGGCGTGCAATAGCATGCAAAGGCATGCATTGGCATGCAATAATAAGCAATGGCGTGCAATGGCATGCAATGGCGTGCTAATGTCGTGCCAGCCAGCCAGCCAGCTATCCAGCTCGCCAGCCAGCCAGCCAGCCAGCCAGCCAGCCAGCCAGCCAGCCAGCCAGCCAGCCAGCCAGCCAGCCAGCCAGCCAGCCAGCCAGCCAGCCAGCCAGCCAGCCAGCCAGCCAGCCAGCCAGCCAGCCAGCCAGCCAGCCAGCCAGCCAGCCAGCCAGCCAGCCAGCCAGCCAGCCAGCCAGCCAGCCAGCCAGCCAGCCAGCCAGCCAGCCAGCCAGCCAGCCAGCCAGCCAGCCAGCCAGCCAGCCAGCCAGCCAGCCAGCCAGCCAGCCAGCCAGCCAGCCAGCCAGCCAGCCAGCCAGCCAGCCAGCCAGCCAGCCAGCCAGCCAGCCAGCCAGCCAGCCAGCCAGCCAGCCAGCCAGCCAGCCAGCCAGCCAGCCAGCCAGCCAGCCAGCCAGCCAGCCAGCCAGCCAGCCAGCCAGCCAGCCAACCAGCCATGCCATTGCCAGCCAGCCAATGACATGCAATGGCATGCAATGACATGCAATGGCGTGCAATGGCGTGCAATGGCGTGCAATGGCATGCAATGGCGTGCAATGGCATGCAATGGCATGCAATGGCGTGCAATGGCGTGCAATGGCATGCAATGGCGTGCAATGGCATGCAATGGCGTGCAATGGAGTGCAATGGCGTGCAATGGCATGCCAGCCAGCCAGCCAGCCAGCCAGCCAATCAGCCAGAGAATCAGCCATGAAGCCGAATCCACAAAGACCATCTTATCATCCACACGCATTTGTTAATAAACAAAGGTAAAAGCAATGCTGATGAACGTTTTGGGGGATTCGATGGGACATTCCTGATACGAAGGCACGGAGGTTTTCTCTGCTTTTACCTTACTTTCGGTCATTTTGCGTCAAGATCTGTCACGACGCTCGGAGGACGATTATAGGCGCATTTGTTAACAAACAAAGATAAAAGCAATGATGATGAAGGTTTTGGGGGATTCGATGGGACATTCCTGATACGACGGCACGGAGGTTTCCTCTGCTTTTACCTTAACCTCCGTGCCGTCGTATTTGGTTGTTTTTTTTATATGTATTTAATAAGTATGGTATTTGTATTGTTTGATGTATACGAAAAGAGTTCTGGCTCCTAGCTGTTGTCAAATAATTGTAAAAAAATTTTATCGGCATCTTAACTATACAAGTGTGATTTGCTGATGGATAGGCGTTAGTTCTAGGTACTTTCTGGGTAGAATGCTATGGTATTTGTATTGTTTGATGTATACGAAAAGAGTTCTGGGTCCTAGCTGTTGTCAAATAATTGTAAAAAAAATTTATCGGCATCTTAACTATGCAAGTGTGATCTGCTGATGGACAGGCGTTAGTTCTAGGTACTTTTTGGGTAGAATGCTATGGTATTTGTATTATTTGATGTGTTCGAAAAGAGTTCTGGCTCCTAGCTGTTGTCAAATAATTGTAAAAAAATTTATCGGCATCTTAACTATACAAGTGTGATCTGCTGATGGATAGGCGTTAGTTCTAGGTACTTTCTGGGTAGAATGCTATGGTATTTGTATTGTTTGATGTTCACGAAAAGAGTACTGGCTCCTAGCTATTGTCAAATATGTCAGGAGACTGAATGTTAAAGAACTAACTTCGATGGAAACTGTCGTGGGAGAACTTGAGTCGTTGAAGGATGATGGGCGACTGACTTGAAGATTTTTCTTCTATGATGTGGGAGTTTTTGGAGAAGCTGAATTTGTGGGAGAAGGAGCATTTGGGAGAGTGAGCTTTTTGGTGATGCGTTTTCTAAGGATTGGTGGAGAGAACATAAAGATATAGATTGACTCGCATGATTGGTCGAGGCAGCGTACAAGAAGGACTTCTAGCTCGTTATTGAGTCGCGGTTATGATAAACGCAGTTGCTGATCTATTTCTGAGAATTGAGTTAAATGCACATGTTTTCCCTGGGCAAAGCGCATGGGGCCGTGTTTGCTTATCTAAAGTATAGGGCCCGGCGCCGAGTCGCCCCGCGATAGTGCAGCTGCTATGCGCCTCGAAGCCCTTCCATGTGCATTTTGTTTTCGTCGCGGCCCGGTTTTATGACCGAGTCGAGTGGATTTTTCCGGCGGTCTTGGTCTATCCTCGGTTCCCACACGGATTAAAAATCGGAAGTACACTATCCCTTCGCTGGCGGGTGAACTCCGGGTCATCTGACTTGCAGTATGATTTTTTTGTTTTACGACTTTTCCGAGAAACCGTGCCTAAACTATGTTCTCGTTGAATTCGAGTGGGTAAGGAGGGTCATTAGCACGCCATTGCATGCCATTGCACGCCATTGCATGTTCTTGCATGCCATTGCATGTTCTTGCATGCCATTGCATGCCGTTGCAAGCCATTGCATGCCATTGCACGCCATTGCAGGCCATTGCATGCCATTGCACGTCATTGCATGTCATTGCATGCCATTGCATGCCAATGGCGTGCAATGGCATGCCAATGGCGTGCAATGGCATGCAATGCCTTGCAATGCCATGCAATGCCATGCAATGGCGTGCAATAGCATGCAAAGGCATGCAATGGCATGCAATAATAAGCAATGGCGTGCAATGGCATGCAATGGCGTGCTAATGTCGTGCCAGCCAGCCAGCCAGCCATCCAGCTAGCCAGCCAGCCAGCCAGCCAGCCAGCCAGCCAGCCAGCCAGCCAGCCAGCCAGCCAGCCAGCCAGCCAGCCAGCCAGCCAGCCAGCCAGCCAGCCAGCCAGCCAGCCAGCAAGCCAGCCAGCCAGCCAGCCAGCCAACCAGCCATGCCATTGCCAGCCAGCCAATGACATGCAATGGCATGCAATGGCATGCAATGGCATGCAATGACATGCAATAGCATGCAATGGCATGCAATGACATGCAATGGCGTGCAATGGCGTGCAATGGCATGCAATGGCGTGCAATGGCATGCAATGGCGTGCAATGGCGTGCAATGGCATGCAATGGCGTGCAATGGCATGCAATGGCGTGCAATGGAGTGCAATGGCGTGCAATGGCATGCCAGCCAGCCAGCCAGCCAGCCAGCCAATCAGCCAGAGAATCAGCCATGAAGCCGAATCCACAAAGACCATCTTATCATCCACACGCATTTGTTAATAAACAAAGGTAAAAGCAATGCTGATGAACGTTTTGGGGGATTCGATGGGACATTCCTGATACGAAGGCACGGAGGTTTTCTCTGCTTTTACCTTACTTTCGGTCATTTTGCGTCAAGATCTATCACGACGCTCGGAGGACGATTATAGGCGCATTTGTTAACAAACAAAGATAAAAGCAATGATGATGAAGGTTTTGGGGGATTCGATGGGACATTCCTGATACGACGGCACGGAGGTTTCCTCTGCTTTTACCTTAACCTCCGTGCCGTCGTATTTGGTTGTTTTTTTTTATATGTATTTAATAAGTATGGTATTTGTATTGTTTGATGTATACGAAAAGAGTTCTGGCTCCTAGCTGTTGTCAAATAATTGTAAAAAAATTTTATCGGCATCTTAACTATACAAGTGTGATCTGCTGATGGATAGGCGTTAGTTCTAGGTACTTTCTGGGTAGAATGCTATGGTATTTGTATTGTTTGATGTATACGAAATGAGTTCTGGCTCCTAACTGTTGTCAAATAATTGTAAAAAAATTTTATCGGCATCTTAACTATGCAAGTGTGATCTGCTGATGGACAGGCGTTAGTTCTAGGTACTTTTTGGGTAGAATGCTATGGTATTTGTATTATTTGATGTGTTCGAAAAGAGTTCTGGCTCCTAGCTGTTGTCAAATAATTGTAAAAAAATTTATCGGTATCTTAACTATACAAGTGTGATCTGCTGATGGATAGGCGTTAGTTCTAGGTACTTTCTGGGTAGAATGCTATGGTATTTGTATTGTTTGATGTATACGAAAAGAGTTCTGGGTCCTAGCTGTTGTCAAATAATTGTAAAAAAAATTTATCGGCATCTTAACTATGCAAGTGTGATCTGCTGATGGATAGGCGTTAGTTCTAGGTACTTTTTGGGTAGAATGCTATGGTATTTGTATTATTTGATGTGTTCGAAAAGAGTTCTGGCTCCTAGCTGTTGTCAAATAATTGTAGAAAAATTTTATCGGCATCTTAACTATACAAGTGTGATCTGCTGATGGATAGGCGTTAGTTCTAGATACTTTCTGGGTAGAAGGCTATGGTATTTGTATTGTTTGATGTTCACGAAAAGAGTTCTGGCTCCTAGCTATTGTCAAATATGTCAGGAGACTGAATGTTAAAGAACTAACTTCGATGGAAACTGTCGTGGGAGAACTTGAGTCGTTGAAGGATGATGGGCGACTGACTTGAAGATTTTTCTTCTATGATGTGGGAGTTTTTGGAGAAGCTGAATTTGTGGGAGAAGGAGCATTTGGGAGAGTGAGCTTTTTGGTGATGCGTTTTCTAAGGATTGGTGGAGAGAACATAAAGATATAGATTGACTCGCATGATTGGTCGAGGCAGCGTACAAGAAGGACTTCTAGCTCGTTATTGAGTCGCGGTTATGATAAACGCAGTTGCTGATCTATTTCTGAGAATTGAGTTAAATGCACATGTTTTCCGTGGGCAAAGCGCATGGGGCCGTGTTTGCTTATCTAAAGTATAGGGCCCGGCGCCGAGTCGCCCCGCGATAGTGCAGCTGCTATGCGCCTCGAAGCCCTTCCATGTGCATTTTGTTTTCGTCGCGGCCCGGTTTTATGACCGAGTCGAGTGGATTTTTCCGGCGGTCTTGGTCTATCCTCGGTTCCCACACGGATTAAAAATCGGAAGTACACTATCCCTTCGCTGGCGGGTGAACTCCGGGTCATCTGGCTTGCAGTATGATTTTTTTGTTTTACGACTTTTCCGAGAAACCGTGCCTAAACTATGTTCTCGTTGAATTCGAGTGGGTAAGGAGGGTCATTAGCACACCATTGCATGCCATTGCACGCCATTGCATGTTCTTGCATGCCATTGCATGTTCTTGCATGCCATTGCATGCCGTTGCAAGCCATTGCATGCCATTGCACGCCATTGCAGGCCATTGCATGCCATTGCACGTCATTGCATGTCATTGCATGCCATTGCATGCCAATGGCGTGCAATGGCATGCAATGCCTTGCAATGCCATGCAATGGCGTGCAATAGCATGCAAAGGCATGCAATGGCATGCAATAATAAGCAATGGCGTGCAATGGCATGCAATGGCGTGCTAATGTCGTGCCAGCCAGCCAGCCAGCCATCCAGCTAGCCAGCCAGCCAGCCAGCCAGCCAGCCAGCCAGCCAGCCAGCCAGCCAGCCAGCCAGCCAGCCAGCCAGCCAGCCAGCCAATCAGCCAGAGAATCAGCCATGAAGCCGAATCCACAAAGACCATCTTATCATCCACACGCATTTGTTAATAAACAAAGGTAAAAGCAATGCTGATGAACGTTTTGGGGGATTCGATGGGACATTCCTGATACGAAGGCACGGAGGTTTTCTCTGCTTTTACCTTACTTTCGGTCATTTTGCGTCAAGATCTATCACGACGCTCGGAGGACGATTATAGGCGCATTTGTTAACAAACAAAGATAAAAGCAATGATGATGAAGGTTTTGGGGGATTCGATGGGACATTCCTGATACGACGGCACGGAGGTTTCCTCTGCTTTTACCTTAACCTCCGTGCCGTCGTATTTGTTTGTTTTTTTTTATATGTATTTAATAAGTATGGTATTTGTATTGTTTGATGTATACGAAAAGAGTTCTGGCTCCTAGCTGTTGTCAAATAATTGTAAAAAAATTTTATCGGCATCTTAACTATACAAGTGTGATCTGCTGATGGATAGGCGTTAGTTCTAGGTACTTTCTGGGTAGAATGCTATGGTATTTGTATTGTTTGATGTATACGAAATGAGTTCTGGCTCCTAACTGTTGTCAAATAATTGTAAAAAAATTTTATCGGCATCTTAACTATGCAAGTGTGATCTGCTGATGGACAGGCGTTAGTTCTAGGTACTTTTTGGGTAGAATGCTATGGTATTTGTATTATTTGATGTGTTCGAAAAGAGTTCTGGCTCTTAGCTGTTGTCAAATAATTGTAAAAAAATTTATCGGCATCTTAACTATACAAGTGTGATCTGCTGATGGATAGGCGTTAGTTCTAGGTACTTTCTGGGTAGAATGCTATGGTATTTGTATTGTTTGATGTATACGAAAAGAGTTCTGGGTCCTAGCTGTTGTCAAATAATTGTAAAAAAAATTTATCGGCATCTTAACTATGCAAGTGTGATCTGCTGATGGATAGGCGTTAGTTCTAGGTACTTTTTGGGTAGAATGCTATGGTATTTGTATTATTTGATGTGTTCGAAAAGAGTTCTGGCTCCTAGCTGTTGTCAAATAATTGTAGAAAAATTTTATCGGCATCTTAACTATACAAGTGTGATCTGCTGATGGATAGGCGTTAGTTCTAGATACTTTCTGGGTAGAATGCTATGGTATTTGTATTGTTTGATGTTCACGAAAAGAGTTCTGGCTCCTAGCTATTGTCAAATATGTCAGGAGACTGAATGTTAAAGAACTAACTTCGATGGAAACTGTCGTGGGAGAACTTGAGTCGTTGAAGGATGATGGGCAACTGCCTTGAAGATTTTTCTTCTATGATGTGGGAGTTTTTGGAGAAGCTGAATTTGTGGGAGAAGGAGCATTTGGGAGAGTGAGCTTTTTGGTGATGCGTTTTCTAAGGATTGGTGGAGAGAACATAAAGATATAGATTGACTCGCATGATTGGTCGAGGCAGCGTACAAGAAGGACTTCTAGCTCGTTATTGAGTCGCGGTTATGATAAACGCAGTTGCTGATCTATTTCTGAGAATTGAGTTAAATGCACATGTTTTCCGTGGGCAAAGCGCATGGGGCCGTGTTTGCTTATCTAAAGTATAGGGCCCGGCGCCGAGTCGCCCCGCGATAGTGCAGCTGCTATGCGCCTCGAAGCCCTTCCATGTGCATTTTGTTTTCGTCGCGGCCCGGTTTTATGACCGAGTCGAGTGGATTTTTCCGGCGGTCTTGGTCTATCCTCGGTTCCCACACGGATTAAAAATCGGAAGTACACTATCCCTTCGCTGGCGGGTGAACTCCGGGTCATCTGGCTTGCAGTATGATTTTTTTGTTTTACGACTTTTCCGAGAAACCGTGCCTAAACTATGTTCTCGTTGAATTCGAGTGGGTAAGGAGGGTCATTAGCACGCCATTGCATGCCATTGCACGCCATTGCATGTTCTTGCATGCCATTGCATGTTCTTGCATGCCATTGCATGCCGTTGCAAGCCATTGCATGCCATTGCACGCCATTGCAGGCCATTGCATGCCATTGCACGTCATTGCATGTCATTGCATGCCATTGCATGCCAATGGCGTGCAATGGCATGCCAATGGCGTGCAATGGCATGCAATGCCTTGCAATGCCATGCAATGCCATGCAATGGCGTGCAATAGCATGCAAAGGCATGCAATGGCATGCAATAATAAGCAATGGCGTGCAATGGCATGCAATGGCGTGCTAATGTCGTGCCAGCCAGCCAGCCAGCCATCCAGCTAGCCAGCCAGCCAGCCAGCCAGCCAGCCAGCCAGCCAGCCAGCCAGCCAGCCGGCCAGCCAGCCAGCCAGCCAGCCAGCCAGCCAGCCAACCAGCCATGCCATTGCCAGCCAGCCAATGACATGCAATGGCATGCAATGGCATGCAATGGCATGCAATGACATGCAATAGCATGCAATGGCATGCAATGACATGCAATGGCGTGAAATGGCGTGCAATGGCGTGCAATGGCATGCAATGGCGTGCAATGGCATGCAATGGCATGCAATGGCATGCAATGGCGTGCAATGGCGTGCAATGGCATGCAATGGCGTGCAATGGCATGCAATGGCGTGCAATGGAGTGCAATGGCGTGCAATGGCATGCCAGCCAGCCAGCCAGCCAGCCAGCCAATCAGCCAGAGAATCAGCCATGAAGCCGAATCCACAAAGACCATCTTATCATCCACACGCATTTGTTAATAAACAAAGGTAAAAGCAATGCTGATGAACGTTTTGGGGGATTCGATGGGACATTCCTGATACGAAGGCACGGAGGTTTTCTCTGCTTTTACCTTACTTTCGGTCATTTTGCGTCAAGATCTATCACGACGCTCGGAGGACGATTATAGGCGCATTTGTTAACAAACAAAGATAAAAGCAATGATGATGAAGGTTTTGGGGGATTCGATGGGACATTCCTGATACGACGGCACGGAGGTTTCCTCTGCTTTTACCTTAACCTCCGTGCCGTCGTATTTGGTTGTTTTTTTTTATATGTATTTAATAAGTATGGTATTTGTATTGTTTGATGTATACGAAAAGAGTTCTGGCTCCTAGCTATTGTCAAATATGTCAGGAGACTGAATGTTAAAGAACTAACTTCGATGGAAACTGTCGTGGGAGAACTTGAGTCGTTGAAGGATGATGGGCGACTGACTTGAAGATTTTTCTTCTATGATGTGGGAGTTTTTGGAGAAGCTGAATTTGTGGGAGAAGGAGCATTTGGGAGAGTGAGCTTTTTGGTGATGCGTTTTCTAAGGATTGGTGGAGAGAACATAAAGATATAGATTGACTCGCATGATTGGTCTAGGCAGCGTACAAGAAGGACTTCTAGCTCGTTATTGAGTCGCGGTTATGATAAACGCAGTTGCTGATCTATTTCTGAGAATTGAGTTAAATGCACATGTTTTCCGTGGGCAAAGCGCATGGGGCCGTGTTTGCTTATCTAAAGTATAGGGCCCGGCGCCGAGTCGCCCCGCGATAGTGCAGCTGCTATGCGCCTCGAAGCCCTTCCATGTGCATTTTGTTTTCGTCGCGGCCCGGTTTTATGACCGAGTCGAGTGGATTTTTCCGGCGGTCTTGGTCTATCCTCGGTTCCCACACGGATTAAAAATCGGAAGTACACTATCCCTTCGCTGGCGGGTGAACTCCGGGTCATCTGGCTTGCAGTATGATTTTTTTGTTTTACGACTTTTCCGAGAAACCGTGCCTAAACTATGTTCTCGTTGAATTCGAGTGGGTAAGGAGGGTCATTAGCACACCATTGCATGCCATTG
This sequence comes from Ophion ventricosus, assembly GCA_963932345.1. NCBI lineage: Eukaryota > Metazoa > Arthropoda > Insecta > Hymenoptera > Ichneumonidae > Ophion > Ophion ventricosus. The sequence goes on from OZ010720.1 coordinate 3,546,993, forward strand.
CACGCCATTGCATGTTCTTGCATGCCATTGCATGTTCTTGCATGCCATTGCATGCCGTTGCAAGCCATTGCATGCCATTGCACGCCATTGCAGGCCATTGCATGCCATTGCACGTCATTGCATGTCATTGCATGCCATTGCATGCCAATGGCGTGCAATGGCATGCAATGCCTTGCAATGCCATGCAATGGCGTGCAATAGCATGCAAAGGCATGCAATGGCATGCAATAATAAGCAATGGCGTGCAATGGCATGCAATGGCGTGCTAATGTCGTGCCAGCCAGCCAGCCAGCCATCCAGCTAGCCAGCCAGCCAGCCAGCCAGCCAGCCAGCCAGCCAGCCAGCCAGCCAGCCAGCCAATCAGCCAGAGAATCAGCCATGAAGCCGAATCCACAAAGACCATCTTATCATCCACACGCATTTGTTAATAAACAAAGGTAAAAGCAATGCTGATGAACGTTTTGGGGGATTCGATGGGACATTCCTGATACGAAGGCACGGAGGTTTTCTCTGCTTTTACCTTACTTTCGGTCATTTTGCGTCAAGATCTATCACGACGCTCGGAGGACGATTATAGGCGCATTTGTTAACAAACAAAGATAAAAGCAATGATGATGAAGGTTTTGGGGGATTCGATGGGACATTCCTGATACGACGGCACGGAGGTTTCCTCTGCTTTTACCTTAACCTCCGTGCCGTCGTATTTGGTTGTTTTTTTTTATATGTATTTAATAAGTATGGTATTTGTATTGTTTGATGTATACGAAAAGAGTTCTGGCTCCTAGCTGTTGTCAAATAATTGTAAAAAAATTTTATCGGCATCTTAACTATACAAGTGTGATCTGCTGATGGATAGGCGTTAGTTCTAGGTACTTTCTGGGTAGAATGCTATGGTATTTGTATTGTTTGATGTATACGAAATGAGTTCTGGCTCCTAACTGTTGTCAAATAATTGTAAAAAAATTTTATCGGCATCTTAACTATGCAAGTGTGATCTGCTGATGGACAGGCGTTAGTTCTAGGTACTTTTTGGGTAGAATGCTATGGTATTTGTATTATTTGATGTGTTCGAAAAGAGTTCTGGCTCTTAGCTGTTGTCAAATAATTGTAAAAAAATTTATCGGCATCTTAACTATACAAATGTGATCTGCTGATGGATAGGCGTTAGTTCTAGGTACTTTCTGGGTAGAATGCTATGGTATTTGTATTGTTTGATGTATACGAAAAGAGTTCTGGGTCCTAGCTGTTGTCAAATAATTGTAAAAAAAATTTATCGGCATCTTAACTATGCAAGTGTGATCTGCTGATGGATAGGCGTTAGTTCTAGGTACTTTTTGGGTAGAATGCTATGGTATTTGTATTATTTGATGTGTTCGAAAAGAGTTCTGGCTCCTAGCTGTTGTCAAATAATTGTAGAAAAATTTTATCGGCATCTTAACTATACAAGTGTGATCTGCTGATGGATAGGCGTTAGTTCTAGATACTTTCTGGGTAGAATGCTATGGTATTTGTATTGTTTGATGTTCACGAAAAGAGTTCTGGCTCCTAGCTATTGTCAAATATGTCAGGAGACTGAATGTTAAAGAACTAACTTCGATGGAAACTGTCGTGGGAGAACTTGAGTCGTTGAAGGATGATGGGCAACTGCCTTGAAGATTTTTCTTCTATGATGTGGGAGTTTTTGGAGAAGCTGAATTTGTGGGAGAAGGAGCATTTGGGAGAGTGAGCTTTTTGGTGATGCGTTTTCTAAGGATTGGTGGAGAGAACATAAAGATATAGATTGACTCGCATGATTGGTCGAGGCAGCGTACAAGAAGGACTTCTAGCTCGTTATTGAGTCGCGGTTATGATAAACGCAGTTGCTGATCTATTTCTGAGAATTGAGTTAAATGCACATGTTTTCCGTGGGCAAAGCGCATGGGGCCGTGTTTGCTTATCTAAAGTATAGGGCCCGGCGCCGAGTCGCCCCGCGATAGTGCAGCTGCTATGCGCCTCGAAGCCCTTCCATGTGCATTTTGTTTTCGTCGCGGCCCGGTTTTATGACCGAGTCGAGTGGATTTTTCCGGCGGTCTTGGTCTATCCTCGGTTCCCACACGGATTAAAAATCGGAAGTACACTATCCCTTCGCTGGCGGGTGAACTCCGGGTCATCTGGCTTGCAGTATGATTTTTTTGTTTTACGACTTTTCCGAGAAACCGTGCCTAAACTATGTTCTCGTTGAATTCGAGTGGGTAAGGAGGGTCATTAGCACGCCATTGCATGCCATTGCACGCCATTGCATGTTCTTGCATGCCATTGCATGTTCTTGCATGCCATTGCATGCCTTTGCAAGCCATTGCATGCCATTGCACGCCATTGCAGGCCATTGCATGCCATTGCACGTCATTGCATGTCATTGCATGCCATTGCATGCCAATGGCGTGCAATGGCATGCCAATGGCGTGCAATGGCATGCAATGCCTTGCAATGCCATGCAATGCCATGCAATGGCGTGCAATAGCATGCAAAGGCATGCAATGGCATGCAATAATAAGCAATGGCGTGCAATGGCATGCAATGGCGTGCTAATGTCGTGCCAGCCAGCCAGCCAGCCATCCAGCTAGCCAGCCAGCCAGCCAGCCAGCCAGCCAGCCAGCCAGCCAGCCAGCCAGCCAGCCGGCCAGCCAGCCAGCCAGCCAGCCAGCCAGCCAGCCAACCAGCCATGCCATTGCCAGCCAGCCAATGACATGCAATGGCATGCAATGGCATGCAATGACATGCAATAGCATGCAATGGCATGCAATGACATGCAATGGCGTGAAATGGCGTGCAATGGCGTGCAATGGCGTGCAATCGCATGCAATGGCATGCAATGGCATGCAATGGCGTGCAATGGCGTGCAATGGCATGCAATGGCGTGCAATGGCATGCAATGGCGTGCAATGGAGTGCAATGGCGTGCAATGGCATGCCAGCCAGCCAGCCAGCCAGCCAGCCAGCCAATCAGCCAGAGAATCAGTCATGAAGCCGAATCCACAAAGACCATCTTATCATCCACACGCATTTGTTAATAAACAAAGGTAAAAGCAATGCTGATGAACGTTTTGGGGGATTCGATGGGACATTCCTGATACGAAGGCACGGAGGTTTTCTCTGCTTTTACCTTACTTTCGGTCATTTTGCGTCAAGATCTATCACGACGCTCGGAGGACGATTATAGGCGCATTTGTTAACAAACAAAGATAAAAGCAATGATGATGAAGGTTTTGGGGGATTCGATGGGACATTCCTGATACGACGGCACGGAGGTTTCCTCTGCTTTTACCTTAACCTCCGTGCCGTCGTATTTGGTTGTTTTTTTTTATATGTATTTAATAAGTATGGTATTTGTATTGTTTGATGTATACGAAAAGAGTTCTGGCTCCTAGCTGTTGTCAAATAATTGTAAAAAAATTTTATCGGCATCTTAACTATACAAGTGTGATCTGCTGATGGATAGGCGTTAGTTCTAGGTACTTTCTGGGTAGAATGCTATGCTATTTGTATTGTTTGATGTATACGAAATGAGTTCTGGCTCCTAACTGTTGTCAAATAATTGTAAAAAAATTTTATCGGCATCTTAACTATGCAAGTGTGATCTGCTGATGGACAGGCGTTAGTTCTAGGTACTTTTTGGGTAGAATGCTATGGTATTTGTATTATTTGATGTGTTCGAAAAGAGTTCTGGCTCCTAGCTGTTGTCAAATAATTGTAAAAAAATTTATCGGCATCTTAACGTAGACGCCTCGAACGAGAAGAAGAAAGCAACATAATCACTACAATGTAACCCAGTCTAAGTGATCAGCTGAGCACGCGCTGTATGATAGTGTGGGCTCATATATATTTCTAGCTTTGTATTTTGAAGACGGGCCTAAGGCTTCAATGAACTTTGAATTACGTGCGGTTTACGAGCGCGATTACGTGAAGTAGCTGGACGTGCATTTTTGAAAAATCTGTCAACGGAGTTTAATGACCAAACTGACCTGCACTTATTAAGGCCAAAGTTTTCATCGTTCGAATGCAATGAAAATGAATATTATCAATTTCTTCTGGCATATTTTAACTGAATGAATCCTCACCGTTTTTAAAATAATTCCGAAATTTACAATATAAACCTGCAAAAAAAATAGGGGTAGGCGTGAAATTGCTTATAATGTTCAGTGCAGAGAAAAAAATGGTATTAGGTGCGCACGTAAAAGGGGAAACTCCGCGTACAATGGAACAAGTATGAAAAAATTAATCGCTTAATTTAAAATAAAAAAAAAAATCGGTGTAATATAAATATTTCTGAATTGCTTTAATAGCTTCGGGCAGATTTTGAGTACAAAGATGACGTACCATTTTTTCTAAATATTTATGCCGAAATGTAAGGATAAATATCTAAACAAAATTTAATTTCAGGTTTTTTGGGTTACATTTAATATTTTTGAAGTGAAACTTCTTGGGGCGTCTTGAGAGTAAAGATTAAATCCGTGACGCGAGAAAACCGTACGCCGTGTGACGCGAAAGAGAGGAAAGATATTACTTTGGGAAAGAGAGAATGAGAAAGAGTTATAAGCCGTATAGCCCGTACGTAGCGTTCGTTTTCTTCGTCTCCGCTTTGTGCGGTTCTTCGCTTTCCCCCTCTTAGCGCGGCCGGACGAACGCGTATATTTTATGCGTGCCCGCTCAGAAAGGCGCAAGAGCAAGACACATCGAGTCCACGAAATGAGAGAGATAGGGCTACAAGCATAGCATGCGTGTTCTGTTAAAAAGTGTGATGATCAGATTTAAGCGTCCTTTGCCTCGCATCGAGATTCATAACATTAATTTAAATACTTTCAAAATGTAAAATATAATGTTAATTCAAGAAGGGGACCCTACAATCTGGGATATAATGTGGTGAATTCCCACTACAAAGATTCCTTGCCTTTTTTTTATTTATTCAAAATTGTATAATTTAAATAAAAAATAATAAATGAACCCACTTTTAAGGGTGAGTTCCGGGTAATGAAAATCGTCCATATCTTTCCTTGGCTCGTGTACTGTCACACTACCGACACGAAAAATAAAAAAAATGGTTATCTCAATAGCATGGGAAATAGAATTTTTTCATTTTTCACCCCCTCTTAAGGATGAGTTCCGGCTAATGAAAATGTCCGTTGTTTTCCTAGATTACACTACCGACACGAAAAAAAATGGTTATCTCAATAACATGGGAAATACAATTTTTTTCATTTTTTACGTCCCCTTAACGGTGAGTTCCGGGTGATGAAAATCGTTCATTTTTTTTTTCCTAGTCTCGTGATCAGTCCCACTACCGATACGAAAAATAAAAAAAATGGTTATCTCAAAAGCATGGGAGATACGATTTTTTCAACTTTTCATCCCTTCTTAAGGGTGAGTTCCGGGTGATGAAAATCGTTCATTTTTTTTTTCCTAGTCTCGTGATCAGTCCCACTACCGATACGAAAAATAAAAAAAATGGTTATCTCAAAAGCATGGGAGATACGATTTTTTCAACTTTTCATCCCTTCTTAAGGGTGAGTTCCGGGTGATGAAAATCGTTCATTTTTTTTTCCTAGGCTCGTGATCAGTCACACTACCGATACGAAAAATAAAAAAAATGGTTATCTCAAAAGCATGGGAGATACAATTTTTTTCATTTTTTACGTCCCCTTAACGGTGAGTTCCGGGTGATGAAAATCATTCATTTTTTTTTCCTAGGCTCGTGATCAGTCACACTACCGATACGAAAAATAAAAAAAATGGTTATCTCAATAGCATGGGAGATACAATTTTTTTCATTTTTTACGTCCCCTTAACGGTGAGTTCCGGGTGATGAAAATCGTTCATTTTTTTTTCCTAGGCTCGTGATCAGTCACACTACCGATACGAAAAATAAAAAAAATGGTTATCTCAAAAGTATGGGAGATATAATTTTTTTCATTTTTTACGTCCCCTTAACGGTGAGTTCCGGGTGATGAAAATCGTTCATTTTTTTTTCCTAGGCTCGTGATCAGTCACACTACCGATACGAAAAATAAAAAAAATGGCTATCTCAAAAGCATGGGAGATACGATTTTTTCAACTTTTCATCCCTTCTTAAGGGTGAGTTCCGGGTGATGAATATCGTTCATTTTTTTTTCCTAGGCTCGTGATCAGTCACATTACCGATACGAAAAATAAAAAAAATGGTTATCTCAAAAGCATGGGAGATACGATTTTTTCAACTTTTCATCCCTTCTTAAGGGTGAGTTCCGGGTGATGAAAATCGTTCATTTTTTTTTCCTAGGCTCGTGATCAGTCACATTACCGATACGAAAAATAAAAAAAATGGTTATCTCAAAAGCATGGGAGATACAATTTTTTTCATTTTTCACGTCCCCTTAACGATGAGTTCCGGGTGATGAAAATCGTTCATTTTTTTTTCCTAGGCTCGTGATCAGTCACACTACCGATACGAAAAATAAAAAAAATGGTTATCTCAAAAGTATGGGAGATATAATTTTTTTCATTTTTTACGTCCCCTTAACGGTGAGTTCCGGGTGATGAAAATCGTCCATTTTTTTTTCCTAGGCTCGTGATCAGTCACACTACCGATACAAAAAATAAAAAAAATGGTTATCTCAAAAGTATGGGAGATATAATTTTTTTCATTTTTTACGTCCCCTTAACGGTGAGTTCCGGGTGATGAAAATCGTCCATTTTTTTTTCCTAGGCTCGTGATCAGTCACACTACCGATACAAAAAATAAAAAAAATGGTTATCTCAAAAGTATGGGAGATATAATTTTTTTCATTTTTTACGTCCCCTTAACGGTGAGTTCCGGGTGATGAAAATCGTTCATTTTTTTTTCCTAGGCTCGTGATCAGTCACACTACCGATACGAAAAATAAAAAAAATGGTTATCTCAAAAGCATGGGAGATACGATTTTTTCAACTTTTCATCCCTTCTTAAGGGTGAGTTCCGGGTGATGAATATCGTTCATTTTTTTTTCCTAGGCTCGTGATCAGTCACATTACCGATACGAAAAATAAAAAAAATGGTTATCTCAAAAGCATGGGAGATACGATTTTTTCAACTTTTCATCCCTTCTTAAGGGTGAGTTCCGGGTGATGAAAATCGTTCATTTTTTTTTCCTAGGCTCGTGATCAGTCACACTACCGATACGAAAAATAAAAAAAATGGTTATCTCAAAAGTATGGGAGATATAATTTTTTTCATTTTTTACGTCCCCTTAACGGTGAGTTCCGGGTGATGAAAATCGTCCATTTTTTTTTCCTAGGCTCGTGATCAGTCACACTACCGATACAAAAAATAAAAAAAATGGTTATCTCAAAAGTATGGGAGATATAATTTTTTTCATTTTTTACGTCCCCTTAACGGTGAGTTCCGGGTGATGAAAATCGTTCATTTTTTTTTCCTAGGCTCGTGATCAGTCACACTACCGATACGAAAAATAAAAAAAATGGTTATCTCAAAAGCATGGGAGATACGATTTTTTCAACTTTTCATCCCTTCTTAAGGGTGAGTTCCGGGTGATGAATATCGTTCATTTTTTTTTCCTAGGCTCGTGATCAGTCACATTACCGATACGAAAAATAAAACAAATGGTTATCTCAAAAGCATGGGAGATATAATTTTTTTCATTTTTTACGTCCCCTCAACGGTGAGTTCCGGGTGATGAAAATCGTTCATTTTTTTTTCCTAGGCTCGTGATCAGTCACACTACCGATACGAAAAATAAAAAAAATGGTTATCTCAAAAGCATGGGAGATACGATTTTTTCAACTTTTCACCCCTTCTTAAGGGTGAGTTCCGGGTGATGAAAATCGTTCATTTTTTTTTCCTAGGCTCGTGATCAGTCACATTACCGATACGAAAAATAAAAAAAATGGTTATCTCAAAAGCATGGGAGATACGATTTTTTCAACTTTTCACCCCTTCTTAAGGGTGAGTTCCGGGTGATGAAAATCGTTCATTTTTTTTCCTAGGCTCATGATCAGTTACACTACCGATACGAAAAATAAAAAAAATGGTTATCACAAAAGCATGGGAGATATAATTTTTTTCATTTTTTACGTCCCCTTAACGGTGAGTTCCGGGTGATGAAAATCGTTCATTTTTTTTTCCTAGGCTCGTGATCAGTCACATTACCGATACGAAAAATAAAAAAAATGGTTATCTCAAAAGTATGGGAGATACAATTTTTTTCATTTTTTACGTCCCCTTAACGGTGAGTTCCGGGTGATGAAAATCGTTCATTTTTTTTTCCTAGGCTCGTGATTAGTCACACTACCTATATAAAAAATAAAAAAAATGGTTATCTCAAAAGCATGGGAGATACGATTTTTTCAACTTTTCACCCCTTCTTAAGGGTGAGTTCCGGGTGATGAAAATCGTTCATTTTTTTTTCCTAGGCTCGTGATCAGTCACACTACCGATATGAAAAATAAAAAAAATGGTTATCTCAAAAGCATGGGAGATACGATTATTTCAACTTTTCACCCCTTCTTAAGGGTGAGTTCCGGGTGATGAAAATCGTCCATTTTTTTTTCCTAGGCTCGTGTATGGTCACACTACCTATAAGAAAAATAAAAAAAATGGTTATCTCAAAAGCATGGGAGATACGATTTTTTCAACTTTTCACCCCTTCTTAAGGGTGAGTTCCGGGTGATGAAAATCGTCCATTTTTTTTTCCTAGGCTCGTGTATGGTCACACTACCGATACGAAAAATAAAAAAAATGGTTATCTCAATGGTTTGGGAGATACGATTTTTTTTAACTTTTCACCCCCTATTAAGGGTCGGTTTTTTTTCGAACCCCCTCAAAATCGTTTTTATGACCTTTTATAGCCAAATAGAAGCAGTCTGTGCAGTCAATCACGCGAATTTATTTTTTTTTATTTTTTTCAATTTTCGTTGCGTCGCAACGTTGCGAACTTCAGACCCATTTTAGATAATCCTTCGGATCATTTTAAAAGCGTATTAATATCTCTGTTATTCGGAAGTTACGTTGAAAAAAGCTCTGAAATAACATGAAATTCAAATTCATACAAATTTCTACTTTGTACCGTTTTCTTTTTTATTCTCGAAAACTCGAATAGTGTACAACGTAAAAATGTTCTGCCGGGGAAAACAAATTGAATTACACGTCTAGCAATTTAGAAATTTCCGAAATTTGATACTGCGATCGTGAAGCCGTAATTTAGAAAATGACTCCGGAGTTTGCATTGGGCAACAAAAATGAATTCTTTTTAATTGCCTATTTTTTTTTTAGCAGATATAGATTAGGGGACGTCCATTAATTACGTCAGCTCCAAATGGGGGCGGGGAGGGGTCTCGCGAAATCTCATCAAATCTCATTTAGGGGGAAGGGATCAATGAAAATCTCACGCCAACTTCGTATTTCAGAAAATATACTATTATAACATTTTGTGAGGTACAGGCTGCAAATATGGACACCTTGAGGCTTAAATCATTCTAGAAGAGAAAATATTTTAAGAAAACAAGAATAATAACATCTTTGCAATTGCTTTATTATATTTGGTAATAATCAGACTTATTAAGCATATATTCTTTGTAATAGATTTTTTTTTTAACTCCTGAATGTCGATGTTTCCAAACTGGTCTGAAAATATGGACAGGCACGTGTCCATATTGACAGTATGAAATAAAAATAATCAAATTTTCTTATTAATCTTCTATTCTAATAATGAAGCAATAACTTAATTAATGCCTATTCTTAGGCATTAATTAAGTTATTGCTTCATTATTTTCTTTATTAATTTTAATCAAATATTTTTCTGTTCATCTTAATATACTCTTTGGAGTCAAGTTGCCCATGGATCGAGTAGGGAAGGTGGTGTCGGAGCACTACCCTACCCTACTCTATTTTTTCAAACTAAATAACACGAAATTAAAGCCGTTATTAGTGCATCTTAAACGTAGTATCATTTTTCTCCTCTTCTTCTTTCACAGAAAAAATGTATTTGATAGAACACGCTATCGGTGAATCTTTATTAGTGGTATGAAGCAAAATACATGGACGTATCGAACAAATGTAATCATTTAAAAATTATAGGGAAAATCTTACGTGCGGAAGAGGCGCCTCGCCAAATTTTACCAGGGGGAAGTGGGCCCAAATTAAAGAAAAAACACCTCACGTAATTAATGGACGTCCCTTTACACTTATCACTGAAACGTTTTTAAGGATCCTTATCAGGGGTCCACTTTCAGCATTCGCATTACCATTGAAGATCCTCGCAGACATTTGTCTAGCTGAATTTACGAAAAAAAAAAACATTACGAATGATATTGAGAAAAAAAAGAGAAATATGAAGAATATTTCGTTGCATTCCAACGATGCAAAGTTCAACGCAACGGTAAATGTAAATTTCGGTGTTTAGCGTCATTTAATTTACAGAGTTTTTGGCTGATGCCTATGTCTCGATTTGTTCGATGTTACCACATTGTCCAGTGTACGACGCTCCAAAAACGCGACTGCCGTTAAGATCTAAATTATATAAGTATACTGTATCGTTACCGCGAATAAATCGGAAATTAAAAAAAAACAGTGAGGTAAAGGACAGTGAAGAGAATAGAGAAACGCCTCATAAGTAGGAAATAATCGAAGACCGACAAAAATTCTGCTCAAGTTTGTTTTATTGTTATTCATTTTTGAAATGGATTGTTCATGAGAGAAAGATAATTGACGAAACGTCCTTGATATTCGAAATGACTCGGTTGCTTCAGACATCGACATCGACCGCATCATCTGTTGAAAATCGCATTCAAATGTTACGAACTTTAACGCAAGTCAGTTTGGAATTAACTTAAATTAGGACTTTTAATTGGCTGGTAATTTAGTCGAGAATATACGTATGAAAGAAGCGAGTGAAAATATCAACGTGCTTTATTTGCTTGCTCGAGAAAGATTGGAGTGTGCGATTTATCAATTTTTTATGTCCTCGTCATCGGGCCCAGCATTGGGCCCGATTGGGCATCTCGGGGACGATATTTTGAAAGAACGTAATAAAAGTATACCTTTTCGGTAGTCTATATGAGCTAGTAGATTTTTTAAATGAGTTTTTCGCTTCACGTGTTTGTCTGCGTTAATGAAAAATCGTTTTAATCAACTTTTCCATTTAAAGAGCCATTGTTCAACTTCTCGTATTACAAAATGCATGATTTTTTTTTGTAAATGTATATTTGATACTGTTTTCAAGTGCATTGCACTAAGTACAAATATTAGCTTATCGCAAATCGATGGGATAGGACCAAGCTGATGTTTTTACGATTTAAAAATTATGAAAAATAATTTTAATATACTTTACGATTACATTCAAACGGTGAAAAATGATTTTAATCAACTGTTTAATTTAAGGAGGTCGGAGCGGTCCAGTTGAGTCAAATAACCGTTTATGCGTTTTTTCTTTCTTTCAATAAACGACAAAAATGCAATCTATTTATTCTATAGATGCTAAATTTTCACAAATAAATGTAATTAAAGGGCAAAATTATGCATTTTTATACTTTTAGTGTGTGAAAAAGAAAAAAAAATGTTGTGTTGCTACCAACTTGCTACCAACTTATTGATTATTATGAAAGAGTCGTAATCTTTTATTACATTAAAAGCATCAAAAAGATTAAGAGATCAAAAAGATTCCTAATCTTTTATCAAACCTTGATGATTAAATATTGAATATATATAATTTTCGATGGGCAAGATAGGCGTTCTTTTTTTCTAAATGGTTACAAAGCTTTTGAATACGTTGATCCGTTGTTAGAAATGTTTTATCTTGAGGCTAAATAGACAAAAAAAATATATGTCACTCGTAGCGTGAACGTTTTGTCCATCTAACCGCACGTAAAATTACATTACTATAGCGGTAAAATTACATACATTTACTTTACTTTAGTAATTACATATTATTTTTTAGCTCTGGTGTTTGGTGCTGAAAAAAAAACATTCAAAAAATTCGTAGACTCAGTATAGGATGGGCAATAAAAGAAACTCTCCAACCTCCTTAAGGAGCTATTATTCATCTTCTGGTATTACAAAACGCACGCATCTTTTTAAAGTGTATATACATTGCACTACAAATGATAGCTTATAACAGATCGGTGGGGTAGAAGCGAGCCGATTTTTTTACGATTTAAGATTGACGAATAATCGCTTTAATCAACTTTTCAATTTAAAGAGCCATTATTTACCGTCTGGTATTGCAAAAAGCACGCAATTTTTTAAAGTTTATATGCATTGCACTAAATACAAATGATAGTTTATAACAATTCGTTGGTATAGGAGCAGGCCGATATTTTTACACGGAGAGAATTAAATGTTAAAAATTACCGTGCAGTAACGGTAACCAGATGACAACCCTGAAACTTCGCTTATTATTACTGAGTAAAACACAGATTTTCACGAAAATAAAATAAAATTTCTTCTTCAGATAGAAAATTTTACCAGATTTTCTAGTAAATTTTCATGTGTAACAAAATACGCAAAACTTAAATTTAAAAAGTATATAATATCAGCGAAATTTTACTGTGCATTTTATTATTTTATGCCTTTCAAAGATGTCTATAAAAAAGTATCGTCTTTATAGCAGTTATTTTAAGATTTATTATAAAATTTAATGAGTGTTATAGGAAAATGTATTGTGCTCTCGGTAAAAATTGTCGTGCGCGCTACCCTTCTTGTATAGTAAAATTTTAGCTACGTATTTGAAATTTTCTGTAACGTGAGTTAAAAAAAAAACTTGTCGCATACGAATTATTATGCTTTTCTCACTTGTCACCACATTGAAATATATCACGGTAATTTTTACCGCAAAATTCACGACAAAAATTACTTTTTAATTCTCTCCGTGTACGATGCAAATGATGCAAAAAAGAATTTAATCAATATTTCAATTAAATTGAAACGATGAAAAATGATTTTATTAAACTTTTCAATTAACTTTGAACGATGATAAATGATTTTAATTGAAACAAAACGATGAAAAATGATTCTAATCAACTTTTCAATTTAAGGTGCTATGATTTACCTTCTTCTGGTATTACAAAATGCATGCAATTTTTTTAAGTGATATATTTAGCATTCATCTCAATGGTATTGCACGAAATACAAATAGTAGCTTATAACAAATCGATATGAGAGAAGCACGCCAATTTTTTTACTATTTTATACCTACAGGTTTTCTAGTCACGTCAGTGCTAAATCTATTTAAATGAATTCTTTCGTTTATTCGCGACGCTACATTTATTCAATTTTATTCGAATAAAGATGCTATTCTTTGGAAATAATTTTGACTGTGCCGAACCGATTTGACTTCACTAGATTGCACAATAAGTACGAATTTCCAAAATTGAAAAAATTAATGGCACATTCAACAATAAAACTTGTCCAGACGTTCCACACGCACTCAAGTAAAAATTGATATAAAAATTGTCATTTGTACCTCCGTCCGGAATATCTTTGGGGGATGGGGTCGAACGTCCGCCTTGTCGGTTTTGGCCTTCGCCCCTGCATCTTTTATCTCCGCGATACATAGCCATTTCCGGTTCTAAATGCAAACCAGCCGACACTGCAGCCTATCGAAGGTCACATTGAATTTATAATTGAAGTTAATCAAAGATAAAACGAAATATGAAAACAAAAGTAGTACCAAAATGCCGACTAGAAGGACAAAAAGGAATCCAACGCTGAGGTATTTCATGTTTGACGATAAAACTCGATCGTGCACTGAGCCGTAATCTTGAAAAAGCCATGCTTATGTACCTGGATACCTGGCATTGTTCTAGCTTTATCTTCGATCGAAATTTGCTCGCGGTTTCCGCCATTTATTTCACTTCCGGTATAAAATGTTTTTGTCGTTACCAGCGCTCGTTGTGAAATAACGATTCAAACGAGAGATAAAGATAATCGAGCGATGCATTAATTTCCCACAAGTTTTCGATTAACGCCAACTTTTATTTTCGTTCTTTATTATCGATTAAAATCAAAAGCCCTTATTGTCAGGACACCTCAGGACATGGGCGCCGGCAGGATTTCTTTCAGGGAGATCTGCATCAACGCATACTATTAACTAATAAGATATAATTTATAACAGTGCATTCTTATAATTATAGGTAGGTATATAAAATTAGGTATCAACGTCATGTCAATTAAATTAATGTAAAATTCAAATCACGAGAAAATGCATAAGAATTATTCAGAATATCTATCTTCATCTCATATTTGGAGTCAATAATTTCTTCTCTGAGAAATCAATTTTCTTCTACACACAAAAAAGTATTTTCGCTTATGCAGCTCTACCCAGAAAATATAAGAAAATTACAGTAATCTTTATTTTTAGCCATAACAGAAGATATATAGAACCTTTATGAAGGTTTTCTACAGAATTGTATTCCCGAGATGAAGTGAGTGATGCGGCCTTTACCCATTAACGCCGAGGAATTATGATTTTTTAAATTATTTTTAAGCCAACTTTTTTATATTAATAAAGGAGAATTTTTACATAAAACTTATGCTTCCCAGTACTTTCGAGTGTGCTCTTTTAGAATTTGGGGTCGAGATTGAAGTTTTCATCAATTAGAATAATAAATACGGCAGCAATGAAATAAAAAAACAGAGAAAATCGAAAAAAAAAATTTCATGCTTTTTTTTCAATCAAGACGCAGAAAAAATCATATTTTTTTCAACCTTGAGTGCACAAAATGGTTGTAGTTTAACAGTATATTTTTCAAATTCGTCGTCATCATCATTATTACTGGCAAAAGGACGACTTTAACGTGAAAATTCTCGAATATCCTTATCCTCAGCTATTATTTTACGTTTACTGAAAAATTGACAACCTATTATGAGTGTAAATAATAATCATTCAATTCATTCACGTTTTATGATAGAATATTATATTTTCAATGTGACGAATAAAAATGACGAACGCAGCGGCTCAGGAATCTTCGATCTTTCTATATTTTACCTTGTTCTTTTTTGTACAGTTCATCACTCAACATATCACTCATCGTCAGCTAATACACATATATATTTATATATATGTATGTATTTTCCCAATAGTTAAACTTATAATACCATATTTTACTCTCAGCGTGACCCAGAGAAAACGACATGAACGTAATAGAATTTCTTTCTCCTTTGGGGTGCTTGATAAGTGAGAGGCAAGGGTACTCACCCAAATCAAGCACCGCAAGAAGTGAGAGACAAGGGGACTGGAATCAAGCACTCCGAGAAGTGAGAGTCAACTCACTCAAATTAAACACCCCAAGAATGAGAGGCAAGGGGACTCACTCAAATGAAGCACTCGAAAAAGTGAGAGACAAGAGGACTGGAATCAAGCACTCCGAGAAGTGAGAGTCAAGGGGACTCACTCAAATTAAATACCCCAAGAATGAGAGGCAAGGGGACTCACTCAAATGAAGCACTCGAAAAAGTGAGAGGCAAGGGGACTCACTCAAATCAAGCATAGAACTATAAGTTTAACGGCGAGGTTTAACGGCCTGTGCATGCTCAGTGTTCATAGGAAAAGGGTAGAGGAAAACACTGAATTCATTGACAAGATGTTGAACAAATTTCGACAACAAACTAAACGCCTTAAGTTTTTATTCAAGCAGTGACTTTAATAATAACATTTTTATTTCTTAGTCTTTTTCTGTGTATTTTTTTTTCATGGAAGGAGGGTGCAAGTGTACCCCTTTGCATCCTCCACACGGCGCCCATACACTCCAAGCACTCCAAGAAGTGAGAGGCAAGGGGACTCACTCAAATCAAGCATAGAACTATAAGTTTAACGGCGAGGTTTAACGGCCTGTGCATGCTCAGTGTTTATAGGGAAAGGGTAGAGGAGAACACTGAATTCATTGACAAGATGTTGAACAAATTTCGACAACAAACTAAACGCCTTAAGTTTTTATTCAAACAGTGACTTTAATAATAACATTTTTATTTCTTAGTCTTTTTCTGTGTATTTTTTTTTCATGGAAGGAGGGTGCAAGTGTACCCCTTTGCACCCTCCACCCGGCGCCCATGCCTCAGGAAATTGTGAGAAGGAAATTATTTCAAGGTTATATACCAGTCTGCAATAACACTTCCGCTGTATACAAGGCAAATTAGCCTAGGAATAAATCTATACAATATAGTTTTGCTCGTTTGTTCTTTTTTTTTAATATGTAAATGAGTATAGGAATGCAAGTTCCTTATCGATTTCAATAATTCATCGTGCATCAATTGTAAGTGTGATGGGATTCGTGGACATCATTGGGAACAGATGTCGCTTCGTATGCCAGACGCTCAGCTTCCCTTTGAGCAGCAATCGCTGCGTGTTCTTCCGCGATCTTATTGAAGAGCGCCAAGTGTTTATCCTTTGCTCTTGCGACACTCACCGTCTCCTGAAGAAGAAAAAAACAAGATGATGCGCTAACCTCAATCGCGGCTGTTGGCGGAACAATAGGAATTCTTGCATATATTTAACGAGATTTATCATTATGCTGGCAAAAGGTGCGGCGGAACGAATGTAATTGGGTGTAAACGGGGTCTTCCAGCACGGAATACTTAAATGAAGAAAACTGCTATGAGACAATCTCTAATCTAATCTCGACTCGTCTTTACACTGTTGTGCTTTTCAACATAATATCAGCGTTGATTCAATAAAACTTTTGAATTAAAGAATATTACGTATTGGATATCGTTTTTTTTTTGCATTAAAATTACGTTAGGGACCTGTTTGAGGAATTTAATTTACAGGAACCGCTTCACGGAAATTGAGTTATTGGAACCATTTTAAGGAATTTAAGGTATAGGGGCCATTTAAAAGAATTTAACTTATATGGACCATTTAAAGAAATTTAACTTAAAAGGGCCGTTTTAAGGGATTTAATCCAAAGGGGCCATTTTGAGGAATTTAACTCTTGAAGGGGCCGTTTTAAGGGATTTAACTTGAAGGGTCTATTTTAAAGAATTTAACTTGAAGGGACCGTTTTAAGGAATTTAATTCAAAGGGACAATTTTGAGGAATTTAACTCAAAGGGACGATTTTGAAGAATTTAACTTGAAGGGACATTTCCAAGGAACGTAACTCAAGGGGGCCAGTTTAAGGAATGTAATATAACGGGGCTATTTTACGAAATTCAACTTATAGGGACTATGTGAACGGATTTAACTGGTAGGGACCATTTAAAGGAATTTAACTTATAGAGAGCATTTAAAGGAATTTAACTCGAAGAGGATTTTAAGGAATTTAACTTAAAGTGGCCGCTTTAAGGGATTTAACTCAAAGGGACCATTTCAAGGAATTTAACTTAAAGGGGCTGTTTTGAGGGATTTAACTTAAAGCGACCATTTTAAGGAATTTAACTCGAAGGTACAATGTTATTAAGGAATTTAATTTAAAGGGACTATTTTAAGGAATTTAACTTAAAGGGACTATTTAAAAGAATTCAACTTAAACGAGCCGTTTTAAGGAATTTAACTCAAAGGGCCAATTTTGAGGAATTTAACTCAAAAGAACAATTTTGAGGAATTTAACTTAAAGGGACAATTTTGAGGAATTTAACTCAAAGGGACGATTTAAAGAATTTAATTCAACAGGACCATTTTAAGGATTTTAACTTAAAGGGACCATCTAAAGGAAGTTAAATTGATGGAACCGTTTTAAGGAATTTAGGATAGAAATATGATATGGCATTTCAAAAATTAATAACCACTGTTACAACGTGAATACGCATGCACCCCTTTAAAAAAAGGGTCACTTTTTCACGGTTCGAACATGACCTATCTTTTAGTTCAGTCCTCTTTCAAACAATAACGTGTATATTTTATACATCATTATCGTTTAATAATAATTTGAAGAAAGTTTTGTACAAGAAGAATTATAGCTTCGATATAATTATTTTTTGTCCGACGATCGGGAGCTTTTGGAAAGTGTGACGGAAAAATTTCTTGTATTATTTACCCTAGGGACATACGATGCGGAGGAATCGTGTGAATTCGCCTCGGCAATTTTGTGATAGAGCGTGTAGTGTCTTTCCTTGGCGAGTTTGACGGCCTCGGAATCGACTGGTAACGCCTGAGTATCTTCGTAATTCACGAGTAACGGATGAAAGCCACTTTTGTCAGCGGTGTACTCGACGGTACGGACTTTTTGCTTCGGATCCACAAAAGAATAAGATCCTATTGGGAACAAGAAAACGAAAACGAAAATGAAAAAAAAAAAAAAAAACGGGTTTCGAGTCGTTTTCGCTTGATCAGATTTGGATGTTCCACGATGCAATTTCCGACGTCATCATTTGGCGACTAAAAATAGCGAATTACCGTGAATAACGCCAGAGCCATCGCTCGATTCTTGCTGGACACGATCGACGTGTCCCGGAAAACGTCCAGCGCTGTATTGAAAACTGTACGGCCTTGGTGGCGGTGGCACGGTCGTTCGCTCATTATTGTACTCAGGCAAGATGTGCGATACGTCACCGAGGCAGCAACTGATCGCCAGGACAAGCATCATCTGATTCCCAGATAAAATTCATACAAAACGAGCGTACGAGTCCCCGTGAAAATGCAGGAAAAATAAAAAAGAGCTCTGGCTAAAAACAAATACTCTGCAACTCGATGATTGTTCATGCACAAAAAATTATCATTGAACTTTCGTTTGCAAATGCACAATAGGAATTTTTTTTATTGACGTCAATCATTTTTTTAAATTATTTGTTCAATGGGCAATACCGAGTGATGTCTCTCTATTTAAAAATTGTCTGCATGTTGATTTTTTAATTTTTAAATTACGCATCGACGTATCGGCTGATAGTATCGCGAAAAAAAATGGATAGGTGGTTTTATTATGGGAAAGTAAAAAATGGTATTAAAGTTTGCATTATTGGAATGCAAAGGGTTTTTTTTCTTCTTTTGCTTTCACTAGTTATTTTTTTTTTACTTTACTTATGCTAATCTTCCTATTTTTGTATTGTGAGCAATACGTCGATTTTTCAATCTTGTTCCAATCCTGTTGAATTTCTCGCTCGACTACTTGGTCCTCAATATTATTATTTATTTTATTGTTATTGTTCTTAATATATGACGATTTTGGTCTGCATGTTGATTTTTTAATTTTTTCATTACGCATCGACGTATCGGCTGACAGTATCGCGAAAAAAAATGAATAGGTGGTTTTATTATGGGAAAGTAAAAAATGGTATTAAAGTTTGCATTATTGGAATGCAAAGGGTTTTTTTTCTTCTTTTGCTTTTGCTAGTTTTTTTTTTTTTACTTTACTTATGCTAATCTTCCTATTTTTGTATTGTGAGCAATACGTCGATTTTTCAATTTTGTTCCAATCCTGTTGAATTTCTCGCTCGACTACTTGATCCTCAATATTATTATTTATTTTATTGTTATTGTTCCTAATATATGACGATTTTGGTCTATATAAACTAGAGCCAAAAAAAATCACTGATTAAAAAAAAAAATCATATTAATTACAGAAATAATCCTAATAATATATGTTGTACGATTGGTTCATACTCGAAGGGTTATTCGGGAGATGTCCTGCTACTAACAGCATCCCAAAAACGCGATTGACGTCTATAACGCAATTTTCATTCTGAATAAATTACTCCAAAAACACTCAATACTTCGCCCAAAGAATCAAAAAACAAAGAAAGAAAAAACTCACAATAATAGGAGGGAACATCCTGTTTGAAAAGACGCAAGAGTCGGGCCACTTGTTGACGATGCCACCTTCTAACGTGAACTGAGAAAATATTCCAGTGAAAGTAAAATATACATGAGAGACCATGAAACGTGTAACGTCGCACTTAAAGCAGCTTTCACAAAGTCTGCGAAGACGCAACTATTTTTAAATATCGTTTACGCAGAGGTGTTTGGCACGCAGCGAAGTGAACATTCCTTGAGGCTTTTTGCCGATTGCATAACTCTCGGGATGAACCTGTTCGATTGATTATTATTGTTTGATTTGTGCGAATGGTGTCACTGACGTTTATCCTTGATTCATTCAGTCTTGTGATAGACACGCAAGCGGGCTGTTAACACAATAAATAATGAGGATTTTATGTTCGAAGGCCTTCTCGCAATCGAGAAACAATTATTGTGGAAAGTCAGTATTATATTTTTTTTTTATCGATACCCCGTGCAAAAATTGTTGGGAAGTTTCCCGAACCTACCAAATCCCTATGAGGATTTGACAGGGACGCCGCACGTTTGGAGAGTCCACATTGGAATCCAATTGGATTTTCGTACTATTTGAGTTTTTTTAGGCAGGCAACCACTTTAGGAGACCGAAAATTAGATGATTTTTTGGATATTTTTTTTATTGTGAAAAAAAAACGGTAATTTCTGCAACTGTGACAATAATTTATTCATATTTTCATACATCTGTGGTAATTTTTTCAAGTTATTTTACGCATTAATTAAGGTGTGATCCGCTGTGTCCCTTGGCGTGTCCTCATCGTCGTTGTCGATTTGCGGGAATTGTGCAGCTCGCAATTCGCATCTGAAATGGTCCAACAAATTTTTTATGCATTCTTGAGATGTTTTTTAAGAACATGAACCTAAATTTTGAAGAAAAAATCGAGAATTAAATGTTGGAACGTGTTTGAAAAAAAATGATCGATTTTTAGCATTTTTTCTCCGGCATTTTGCAATAATAAATATGTTTTAAACAATCTATTCTTTCCAACTTCAGGTTCATGTTTTAATAAATTATATTATGTAAACGTGCTCAAAATTTGAAGGTGATCCATCAATTAGTTTTTGAGTTATGATTCCCGCAAATTGAAAAAATGTCGTTTCGATAAAAACACGTTTAAAGTTTCACAAACGAAAAACTCAAAGTCAAATGTGTTTAATCAAATGATAAAGTGTCTTACCGATTAATCAGCGATTCCAGCACCATACAGCAGTCCTTCCTCTTCCTCATGCAACTCATTTGAAGCTTGCATTTCCTCTTTACGAGCTTTTCGAGCTTCTTTTGTCTCTAATAAACGTTTTTCTATTTTGCCGAGCCACGCGCATCTGATCCATTTGCTCGGCATATCCGTAGCTCTCTGCCTGCCAACTACGATTCGTAGTTCATTCATAACCATGAGTAGGGCTGAATTTCCTTCATTGAATAAAATAGCAGCAAAAAATGCCTCTACCTCGATTATTTTGTACTCAGAATGGAGATGTTTTGGAGCTAATCGCCAAACGGTCGAGTTTTGGGTTTCTTTGGGTTATGAAAACCCAAACAAACCCAAACAAACTATCTAACTGAGCGCTCGTGGATATCTGAGCGCGCTTGGGAGTCGAGCGTAGAGTCTTTATCATTTATATACATATCGTTAGAATGAATCCGAATATCGTTATGAAATTTTCAGGGTGTATTCTTAAGATATTTTGCTAACGATTAATGAAATTAAAAAAAAAAAAAAAATTTTTGAAGCATACAAAGTGGTTGCCCGCCTTAAAAAAAATGTTCGATTTTTTCATTTAGAATTGATCTTTTGTGATAATTGAACCGAATGTCAAAAGCGTTTTTATATCACGATAATTCAAATTGTTTTTATATCACGAAAATTCAAATTGTAGATGTTAGCGCGAAATGCCACGGGATCGGCGCTGGCGCTTGTGACGTCACCGTTCGAACTCGACCGAATAGGCTGTGTATACGGCTTACACGCAACTGTACACAAATTTGAAATTTGGTGTCATTTTACATCTGAATCACGAAAAATCTAGTTAATTCAAAGTAAAAAAAAATCAAATTGACACATCTAGTTAATATCAAAAGAATTTTTCTGTCAGTGCACTAACGTCAACGTCTTCTTTTTAATCCCCCCCCCCCTTCTCTCTCTCTCTCTCTCTCTCTTTTCGTTCTGTGCAATGAAACAAGTGTACTTTTCAATGGTAAAAATAATCTTTATTTATCATCTCACGACCCCGCAAGAATATTTGAACGTACACAAAATAATACCGAGGATTTTTCAAAATTGTGCAACAATTGTGGAGGAATAAAAATGAATTGGTAAAGAAGCGTAGGCAGATCAATCGATTTCCAATTTTTTGAAGCTACCCTCGACACCGAAGAGATCGGTTGCGCTTTTACCCTTGCCAGGACGCAAGGTCTCGTTAACTCTCATGGTAGCTTCCTCCTCCTGGAACCAAGACCTGTTGTCCTCCAGCAACTTCAAATTTGTCGCCTGTAGATCCGCCAGTGATCCGGCCTTTCCTCCGTTCTCGTTTGGCAATATATCCAATGGTATGAACTTCGTCAAAGTGTCGTTCGACGAGTGTATGTGCAGCTGAAAAATAAAAACATCGCTGGATTGAATTGTTTGTCATTAAAAAAAATTATTTCGTGCTATAACAACCGCAGACAAAAAAATTAATGACGATTTAAGGGACTATTCTACTGTGAAGGCTCAAAAAAAAAGCTGTTTTTTAATAATTTTTTTTTTGAAAACTGTTGCATGTATCGGTACAAATTATAGAATGAAAAACAATTTTTTTGTTGTTGCATATAAATGTATATTTATTTAACAATTTATAATCGTGTAAAGGCATGAAAAAAAAAGTATGGCGCTGGCGTTAATTTGCGCTCTCAAGATAATCTGAAATAAAAAAAAATCAAAAAGATTCTTAATCTGCATGAGTGTCGCTATAGCCTGAACTAGAATTATTCAAAAAATATTCATTTTTACTTATACTTTTGCCCGAATTATGACGAAAAAAAAATGGGTTTTTCGAACATTTTTGCAAAAAAAAGACGACATTTTGTTATTTTGCAATATAAAATAATAATTCTAGTTCGGGCGATGGCGACACTCATACAGATTAAGAATCTTTTTGAATTTTTTGTTTCAGATTATCTGGAGAGCGCAAATCATCAACGCCAGCGACATACTTTTTTTTTCATGCCTTTACACGATTATCAATTGTTAAATAAATATATATTTATATGCAACAACAGAAAATTGTTTTCTATTCTGTAAGAGTGTACCTTTAAGCGAAAAAAAAGTTTGTACCGATACATGCAAGAGTTTACGACAAAAATGATTAAAAATAGCTTATTTTTTGAGCCATCACAGTAGAATAATCCCTTAAAGAGGAAATTTCGGGTGATTAACCCTTCGCGGTCACACATCTAAATTCAATCGCGGTGGTCACACCCTTGGGTCGATTCTACCCAGTCAGTTTTCAAAAAAGTATTGTGACCAAACTATCCGTCCGAAGTGGTTGAAAAAATTACGCAATATGCTTTGAACTTTCTAGATGATGTACGAAAAATTTATTTATAAGAAATAAAATGGCGACATGTTAAAAAAAATTCATAAAGAGGTGAAAACGCAAAAAAGACACTTTTTCGCTCAAAAAATTATAGTTCCGTGAATTTTCAACATTTTTACCTAAAATTTGGACGTGATACTCCTTAGATATGCTACTTTTTGTAAAAAATAGCAGCATATTGCGCGTTCCAAAAAAGGTATTTATTCCGACACGTGAAAAGGGTAAATTTTATGGTATGAGGATATTTCAAACTCCAGGTAAGATGATGAATACAGTCCTATTCGAAGCCGGGAACTATTATATATTTATGCCAAAAATTGATCGACGGGTCGATTCTACCCAGGGTGATCACGAAGGGTTAACAAAGACGAAAAAAAAAAAAATCATATCTCAATTACCGTGACACCTAGGACATAGGGTCTGAGGGTAAAAAAACTAACAAATGATCCGTCCCCCAATTCCTCAAAAAATTGTATTGGTGCATGCGCCAAACACTCTGTATACGCAAAATGAGATTTGGAGAAGTGTTCAAATAATTTTCAATACTTAGGCATGATAATCATAAGGAATTGTAGATTTTCCTCTTGCTACTTAACGTATTTTGAGGACGTACGTTAAGCAATATTTGAGTGGAATTAATACAATATTAATGTCCGAAAACTAATGGAATTAATATAATATTAATCAAGGAATATTAATGCGATTAATATAATATTAATTAAGGAATATTGGTGGGATTAATATAATATTAATTAAAGAATATCAATGGATCGATATAATATGAATTAAGGAATAAAATATCTATTGAGGAATATTTAAATATTCAATACACCAAAGCGCATAAGAACTTATAAATAATATAAATATATAGAATTGAATTATAAATAAATGCTTGCCATATCCATAAGTTCCTTCTTCATGAACGGTTTCATCATTCCCAAAATGATGTCCATAACAGGAACCGTGTTCATAAAGTGCAGGCCCTTCAATCTTACAGGAAGGCCTTCCTGAAGATAGTAGAGAAATTTTTTCAAGCCCATCGGGCTGAGACGTCCGGCATGGCCGAACACTATGCCATCAAGGTCGATAAGAATAATGTGGCCCTTGCCGGTACCCTCGGTACGTAGCCACAGATCGAGTACCATGTTGAAATATTTCATGCAGTCGTTATAGACGTATTGAGACGGGTCGGAATCGATCAGCTTTCCATAGATCACTTTGTAGCCGTCCATAGTCGGCTTCGCCAGTGGCATATAAACCCTGACCAAAGTATCGGAGGTCATTATCGAAAATTAGTTTAATCATTTTTGCGTTAACACGCAATTGCAGTTAATGCAGAAATAATGCATAATTTTTTTTTATCACAGCTTATAATAATTCAATTGCACGACAAATGGAGAAACAGAGAGGGCAATGAATAAATGTTTTTTGGACGGACAAGTTTTGGGTTCAATTAAAAATGTATTCGCAATAAATTTAAAAAATCAGACATTGTTCATTTATATTTCGAAATTTATAAATGTTTATTCAACATTTTGCTGGACAATGGCTTTTTCTTAAAAATCTTAAGAGATATGAAAAAAAAACAAATCCCGGCTAAAATGTTAAATAAGTAAGCAGCCAAAGATAGTTTTTCTGATATGCAGTCGATGAGTTTGATTCATTTGTGTCGAGAGCAAAACGGAATTACGAGGGAAGAACAAAAAAATGATCATACATCAATGACCCATATGGTAATGAACTACAGTGAAACTTCAATTATACGTTTTTCAAGAGATCCAGTAAGTATGACGTATAAATGAGAATAACGTAGAAGTGAAATACCGTATGAATAATAGTAAATTGTGTACCAAGGCGATAAAGTGGGTCTTTTACCACGAGCGCGATGTTTTCAGTACTCGTCTTCGTCTCGCGCCGCTCGTCTACGACTCGTACTGCAAACATCGCGCGAGGGGTAAAAGTCCCTGTCTCCGCGGTGCACACGATTATTTATAAACCAAAATCATGTTTTCCGAGCGTTTGTATTGTTAAATACATATGGCTGCAAGCATGTGCCGTAGCTGTGTATCGCACGCGCGGGGGCCTTATACTATCGCACGCGCGGGGGCCTTATACTATCAATCACCCTTTATCATTGGCTTCAGCGAAAAGCTGAAAAAAAATGGTGAAATAATCATCCTGCATTAAAAAATAAATAATCGCCATTAATTCTCTTATGGGCACGTTAAAGTTCAATTAATTGAGAAAGGTTACAGCTAAATTATTTCTATTTTAATTTTTTTTTGCGTTTTCATTGAATTTTTATCTTCAAATCGTTGGCCCTCCATATTAAGGACAAGGAAGACACATTTTTTTAATCCAGAAATCTTAATATATACACGGAGAGAATTAAATGTTAAAAATGACCGTGCAGTAACCGTAACCAGATGACAACCCTGAAACTTCGCTTATTATTACTGAGTAAAACACAGATTTTTACGAAAATAAAATAAAATTTCTTCTTCAGATAGAAAATTTTACCAGATTTTCTAGTAAATTTTCATGTGTTACAAAATACGCAAAACTTAAATTCAAAAAATATATAATATCAGCGAAATTTTACTGTGCATTTTATTATTTTATGCCTTTGAAAAATGTCTATAAAAAACGTATCGTCTTTATAACAGTTATTTTAAGATTTATTATAAAATTTAATGAGTGTTATAGGAAAATGTATTGTGCTCTCGGTAAAAATTATCGTGCACGCTACCCTTCTTGTATAGTAAAATTTTAGCTACGTATTTGAAATTTTCTGTAACGTGAGTTAAAAAAAAACTTGTCGCATACGAATTATTATGCTTTTCTCACTTGTCACCACATTGAAATATATCACGGTAATTTTTACCGTGAAATTCACGACAAAAATTACTTTTTAATTCTCTCCGTGGATGATTTGTTCCCGAGCAAGAGTGGTCACCGCGAAGGAACTTTTTTGCACGGCGGTCTGTGCAATTTACTGTATCTCCGTCGTTTATGAAATATTTCCCAATGAAAAACTTGTCAGAGATACTCGAAACGATACCCTTTACTATGAAAAAAAAGTTAAAAACCTGCACCCATGTCCTAAAAAGAAAAAAATTCACGAAAACACCTCTTTTCGTCCGGCCGCGAACTAGATGTAACCCGTTAAGCTTTGGATTATTTTAGGTATGAAAAAAAATGATTTTTTTTTGCATACGTGCGTTGAAAATAGCAATGTTCAATGTTTTCCACGTTTATTTAATGTTCTAAAAGAAAACGAGTTAGAATAACCAAATGAAATTCAAAATCATAATGGGACATTTAGTGAGCCTGCTGAAGTCTTCGTCAGATTATTTCCCGAATTATTCTGATAATGACGACGATTGGGTAGAAAATCCATTTTTTTTTATTAAAAATAAACCTGCCATGCTAACCGTACTGGACTATGTATCATTGATAGATGGTCAGAGCTCATCCGCACTAAAACACACGTTTGAGTCTGTGCCACTTGATGAGTTTTGGGTTAGTGTTAAAAGTGAATACCCTGAAGTTACCAAAAAGACAATCCTAACTTGGCTCCCTTTTGTAAGAACGTATCAATGTAAAGTAGGCTTTTCCGCTTGTGCCTATACGAAAACCAAATTTTAAAAACTTTATACCGCTTGTATAAGGTACTCACGCTGTTTGGAAAGCCTGACGGAGGTCCTTCGGGCCCAGAGGATCTCTACCGCAAAAGAATTCAGGCACGTGAGTTCTCACGGTGTAATAAGTGTCGATAGTTGGCTTCGTCGATTCGATCCGATAGTAATTGCTGTGCAAAAAAAGTGCAAGCTCGGCGTCCGTGATATTTGGCAAATGAGGCTGTTTCGAGCACCACTCGCGCAACATCTGAATATCGGATTCTTTCAGTTCCGAATTCTTCTTCATTTCCTCCTCAAATGTGATCGCTGGAGACAACGGCATGTCGAATGTGATTGATGAAACTGGAAATGCCAAAGAATGAGTAGGTTTATCGTTTGCGGTTTTTATTTTATAGGTCTAGGAAATTCCTACGTCTAGGAAGAATCCTAGGATTTTCGCTTCGAATTTGCAACTTTTCATTACATTTTATTCATGCTCTGCAATTATTTTGCATTCGCAATAAGGAATTTAAGCAACGATATTTATATCGAATGTTTACATTATTTTTGCTGACTTGTGCAAACCGTTTTTTTTTTACCTCAATTATATTTCGTTGCAATCATTGGCAAAAATGATGAAAAGTCAATAAAAAAGAGGCTGTACTAGTCTAATGAGGAATTAATTACGTTGATTGCTGAAAAAATGAATTTTCTAGCTCCAATCAATTGTACTCTGCGTATTAGGGGACGTCCATTGATTACGTGAGGTATTTTTTTCTTTAATTTGGACCCCCTCTGATGAGATTTGGCGAGATGTGGAGGCACTCCCCCCCTCCCCCGCACGTGAGATTTTCCCCATAATTTTTAAATGATTACATTTGTTCGATATGCTCAGGTATTTTGCTTCATACCACTAATAAAGACTTACTGATAGAGTGTTCTATCAAATACATTTTTTTTTCTGTGAAAGAAGAAGAGATAAATGGTACTACGCTTAAGATGCACTATAACGGCTTTAATGCAGTGTTATTTAGTTTAAAAAAAAATAGGGTAGGGTAGGGTAGTGCTCCGACACCACCTTCCCTACTCGATCCATGGGCAACTTGACTCCAAAGAGTATATGAAGATGAACAGAAAAATATTTGATTAAAATTCATGAAGAAGATAATGAAGCAATAACTTAATTAATGCCTAAGAATAGAATGAGAAGATTAATAAGAACATTTGATTATTTTTATTTCATACTGTTAATATGGACACGTGTCTGTCCATATTTTCAGACCAGTCTGGAAATATCGACATTTCACGAGTCAAAAAAAAGTTTATTACAAAGGATACATATATTTAATAAGTCTGATTGTTACCAAATATAATAAAGCAATTGCAATGGTAATTATTCTTGTTTTCTTAAAATATTTTCCTTTCTAGAATGATTCAAGCCTTAAGGTCTCCATATTTGCTCCCTGTACCTTACAAAATGTTATAACAGTGTATTTTCTGAATTATAAAGTTGACGTTGGACTTTCATTGAACCCCCTCCCTCCTCCTCCTCTAAAATGACATTTGGTAAGATTTTGCCAGACCCCTCTGTCCCATTTCAAGTTCACGTAATTAATGGACGTCCGCTTATCGGAATCTGTTCGAGCTAAATTCATTTCAGAATGCAAAAACACTTTTTTTTTGCATGTAATGTTAATCCCTTCGTGGTCACTTGGGGTAGAATGGATCCGTCGATCAATTTTTCGCGTAAATATATAATAGTTCCCGGCTTCGAATGGGACTGTATTCACAATCTTACCTGGACTTTGAAGTATTCTCATACCATAAAATTTACCCTCTTCACATATCGGAATAAATACCATTTTTCGAACGCGCACTATGCTACTATTTTTTTCCCAAAAGTAGCATATCTAAGTAGTATCACGTCCAAATTTTAGGTAAAAATGTTGAAAATTCACGGAACTATGATTTTTTTTTAGCGAAAAGGTGTCTTTTTTACGTTTTCATCTCTTTATGATTTTTTTTTAACATGTCGCCATTTTATTTCTTATAAATAAATTTTTCGTACATCATCTGGAAAGTTCAAAGTATGTTCCGTAATTTTTTGAACCACTTCGGACGGGTAGTTTGGTCAAAATACTTTTTTGAAAACTGACTGGGTAAAATCGATCAAAATGTTATCACCGCGATTGAATTTAGAAGTGTGACCACGAAGGATTAATAATCCTTAATTTTTGTTAGTGATCGATGGATATGGACGTCTCGGCCTCGATTTAATTATTTTTCCGATTCGAGCCAATAACCGTAGCGAATCGAAGAAATTATATGAAAATATTTATTCACGAACGAACCAGTTGATACAAAATACAAATAATCAGTACTGTATAGAATGTTTTTTTTTTCCCAACGCTCGATGGCAATTCAACTATTAAGAACGAGGACATTGACCTTTAGTTTGGACTTAAAATAAAACAAATTGACAAGCAGATCAGACGCGCAATGAATGCTTCGAACCGACAAACGATTCTACTCCATCTTTCTTGCGACTACATACACATAGGAAGTTCAATTGCTCCATGAAAGACACGACTTACATAAGCCCAGAACACGAATGACCTCTCTTTCATTGCATTAATCTATTCCACAATAAAAATGACCAGAAAGTCGATTATTTTGTCATTTTCACTTCAATCAAAAGGACAATTAAATAATACAAATTATTTGATAACGTAGACTGCCAATGAAAAAAAAAATACAAAAAAAGAGACAAGTCGAGTGTAAGTAATTGGAGACACGAAAAAAAATTCAGTTACTTAGCCGGGGAAAAAAAAAATCGGAAACTTCTTTTTTTATTGCGTCAAAAATTAGTCACTTTTTTTTCTACCGAACCTTTTTTTCTTCAACGAAACGTCGCAGGGAATAAACTCTCCTGACGTATATTTTTGTGCAGTCTTGAAAGATGATCCTAGTGCAGCTCCTGCACGGTCGAACAGTGCATGAAATACTGAGCCAACGTGATCGTGCCGATTGGAATTAAGGCTGTGGTCGCGTGGTCGAAGAGTGACTGACATATGCAGGACTTGGAGAATTTAGCGTGACGGAAGGACTATGAATTTGCCACGCAATCCACGCGTGCTTATAATTATAAGGTCCAGCGTAATAAAAAAAACCGTAGAGCATTATTACTTCGTTTATAAACTATACGCGTTTCGCGAAAAAACAAATCACATATATTGCGGGACGAATAATGACAATAAAGTTGAAGGTTCCCGAAACTTTCTGGTCTTGAATAGCCTTGAAAAATAAGGCGTTTAAATTTTTTGGTAGCTGTCGATTAAAGTTCAATCAAAGGACGTAAATAAATGATATCTGAAGCTTGAGCATGCGCAGGCTGAACTTTTTTTTAGGTGGTTGCCGATTGCATTCTTTAAGGCGTTACGTTGGTCTCAAAGCCAAAAAAAAGCATATTTTCTCTATTTTTTAAAATATAATATATAAATTATTTTATTCAAAAATGTTAAGTACATAAAAGAGCAACATTTCAGCGATATTTGAAAAAAAATTCATCCAAAAATTTGGCAAATTCACTCGTGGTGGTCAGGATAACTCATGATAGCTTTATCTGAAATAAAAAAAAACCAATTTTTTTCTGTTGCTAGATAAGTATAACTCGTGATTGAACGAAGGACTTAAAAAAAAAATTGAAATTTGAATTTTTGGCAGAGTTGTATGTAAAATAGTTCAATTTTTGGTACAATTTACACTACGTATAGCCTTGTAAAATTAGTTGTTTTCGAAAAAAAACCTTCTCAAAAAGTTTTGAGAAAAATGCGTATACCTCCCGGCCGGTCTTTCCCAACGGGGGGAATTTCCAAAGGCTCTCTCTGCTAGACTTTTACTCCGATTGACAAACTTTGGGAGAATATTCTAGACATATTGTACTATTAGATAATAAAATTTAAAAAAAAATGGATTTTTCGACGGGACTATTAACCCTTCCTGGTCATCCTGGGTAGAATCGACTCGTCGATCAATTTTTGGCTTAAATATATAATAGTTTCCGGCTTCGAATGGGACTGTATTCATCATATTACCTGCACGGAGAGAATTAAAAAGTAATTTTTGTCGTGAATATCACGATAAAAATTACCGTGATATATTTCAATGTGGTGACGAGTGAGAAAAGCATAATAATTCGTATGCGACAAGTTTTTTTTTAACTCACGTTACAGAAAATTTCAAATACGTAGCGAAAATTTTACTATACAAGAAGGGTAGCGCGCACGACAATTTTTACCGAGAGCACAATACATTTTCCTATAACATTCATTAAATTGTATAATAAATCTTACAATAACTGTTATAAAGACGATACTTTTTTATAGACATTTTTGAAAGGCATAATATAATAAAATGCACAGTAAAATTTCGCTGATATTATATATTTTTTAAATTTAGGTTTTGCGTATTTTGTTACACATGAAAATTTACTAGAAAATCTGGTAAAATTTTCTATCTGAAGAAGAAATTTTATTTTATTTTCGTGAAAATCTGTGTTTTACTCAGTAATAATAAGCGAAGTTTCAGGGTTGTCATCTGGTTACCGTTACTGCACGGTAATTTTTAACATTTAATTCTCTCCGTGTGAAGTTTGAAGTATCCTCATACCATAAAATTTCGGAATAAATACCTTTTTTGAAACGCGCATTATGCTACTATTTTTTCCCAAAAATAGCACATCTAAGGAGTATCACGTCTAAATTTTAAGTAAAAATGTTGAAAATTCACGGAACTATGATTTTTTGAGCGAAAAAAGTGTCTTTTTTGCATTTTCACCTGTTTATGAATTTTTTTTAACATGTCGTCATCTTATTCCTTATAAATAAATTTTTTGTACATCACCTAGAAAGTTCAAAGCATGTTCCGTAATTTTTTGAACCACTTCGGACGGATAGTTTGGTCACGATACTTTTTTGAAAACTAACTGGGTAGAATAGACCCAAGTGTGATCACCGCGATTGAATTCGGAAGTGTGACCACGAAGGGTTAAATATATAAAACAATTTTCATTTTTCACAAATGTATTTTAGTGTTATGAAGAAATTTATTAAAAAACCAATAAATAAATAAACGAATTAATAAATAAATTGAAAAACAAATAGATTTGTTTTATTCGCGGCGATATGTTCTACTTCTAGGAGGACCCTCTTTGAAAAATCCTGGCCGATAGTGGAATTTTTCTCTCTGTCAGGCATTGACAGAAATAAAAATGTTGCCTCGCAAAGAAAGGTAATAGCTAAAGTCTAAATAATTATTTTTTTTCTAAATTTGTAGAAATTACAGCTGTTTGAAAAAAAAATCCGATTACTAAAATGTTGAGTTTTAGAAAAAAAAAAAGAACGCGGCATCCAATCGAAAATTCCTGTTCTACATCCTAGATAATATTATAAAGATTATGTGGTATAAATTTCATCAAAGTCGGTTGACGAGATCTCGAGATATTTTTTCCACCAGTTTGAAAAGAGCGTTCAACTATACGACTTATATCACCTCCATTTTTTTTATTTTTCAAATTTGTCCATAAAACTATAATGTATTTGTGAAAAATAAAAACTATTAAAATTTTTTATTGGATGCGTCAAAAAAAAAATGTATACTTATTTTTCCGAGCGCTAAGGTCGTGTCCCTAAATTATACTTAATAATAAGATTATTATATTTAATTATTATAATTACAAATTACTTATATAATTATAAATAACTTAATTATATTTAATAATAAGATAAATAATTAACAATGAGACATTTAATGAATAAGACTTTATAAGATAATTACATTTCATAAATGAGACTTAATAATAAGATAATAAAATCTTATAAATCCAATTCAGTAATAAGATAATTACATTCAATAAATGATACTCAATGATAGGATTACCTTTAACAAGTAAGACTAAATAATAACAATAATAGACAAATCCAAACACATTTTAGAATTAAATATAAAAAAATCGACATGTCGTCCCGAAATTAAAATACAACGAAGCTTTTCGATTATAGCAATTAAACGGAAATAAAAAAAAAACGTTTTCAGTTCCAAGGATAAAAATATTGAAAGACTATCGACATAAAAGTTTCAAAACTTGCGATCCAAGACGCTGCCAATAAATTCATTTCCGTCAAAGACAATTTTTATACACTACTCATGGGGATCGTTATAAATTGGATGTTTCTGCATCGACGATATCGAGACACGACGATGCTTGAGAAACCGAGAAATCCTCGTTTTACGAAGTGCCCCGGTGTCTCTCATTATGTGGGACGTGAATATGACGTGGGACTTTTTTGTTTTCCCGCCTGATAATCATATCGCATTACATTGCAAATGTGGTAATTAGCGTTAGTATGCGTATGGTGTAAGATGAAAATAACACGCGATGACATATGTGAATGCCAAACGTGGCACGAACGTATAGTCGAGCTCTGTCATTGTCGTATTCCTAGTGCGGGAATGGAAGAGATTGTGGTGTAGGAAAGATTATTATTTAATGTTATGAGATAATTTCCCTATTTTTGTGCTATTTTATGTCGAAGTATTTACTCGATATAACGATAAAGATATGGCTTGCATTAGACAACAAAAAGTACTTCCGGTGCGGATGACAAAAGGTGGCGATTTTTTTTTACGATACTCGTTGACACGAGTATTCTTCAAAGTTAACGACACGAGTGACAGTACAATCCGTGTGTTATTATTTATTTATTTATCACAACCAGTGGAGCGCCAATGGATCTCCAGCTGACTCTCATTCTTATTTACTTTTTTTTCAATTTCTACTGTAAATCACACAAAACTATTTATTGTTATTACCAATAAAAGATTGTAGTCGTAAAATAAAGAGAAAAAAAAATTATTTATTAACATTTATTAACAAACAATTATTTATTAACAAACATTCAGTGCACGACAAAACGTAGATACGAGCATGAAATTTTGTCATATTTTACCCGACTGGATGGCGGTGTGCATTTTAAGGTAGTAGTCTCGCCAAGGCGTTTTTCTATAGATTTTTTTGTTGTAATTTTGAGGACTCGTTCAGGACACTATTAAATGATTATCTGAAAAATTTCAAAACGATTCATTGTTCCGTTTTCGAGATATCGGCAATCAAGATCGGCAATCAAAGAGCAGTGGAAAATTTTACATTTCACGCAATAACTTCGAAACTTTTCTACAGATTTTTTTTTTTTAATTCTCAATCACAGAGGAATATATGACGAAGTGGGTAAAAAAAAATTGTGAATTTTGACCGTCTAGTTTCAGAGATATAGCGATTTGAATTAAGCAATGTCTAGCGACGCTAGCGCCACGAAGCGACTGTAGCAGACTAGAACTAGATTATAGTAGTGTGTGCATCAAGAGATGCGGCAGCGTCTTGACGCCAAGTAATATCCGTATACGCAGAGTATCTACGTACTTAGTAGCCGGAATGGATAGTCTGATACAAAAGTGAGGGTTAGGTAAACATTATATTAGGCGTTTTCATCATTACTTCAGAAGTTTTTACATCCCGATAAGATGTACAACCAACATTATAAGAATATTTCGCAATATTTCAAAGCTTTTATTTATTGAACGAAGAGTAAACTTTTCAATGTGACTTCGACGAGACTACTACTTCAAGGGGCCAGTCCACTTTGGAGCCACGAAAAAAAGGCTATTTTCGCGATTTTTTTTTTGAGGATTTTATAAAAGATATGAATATAATAGTTGTTGGGCTTGATAAATAAAGTCTTGAAATACATTTAAAGAAATTTGAATTCATTTTTATTCATTTATAAGTACAAAAACTATAGTTTAACGTAACGCCTCGAAAATAGGTGGGCTAGGTAGCTCCATCACAACTCGGCAACGGCTTGTCTGAAACAAATAAATCAAAGTCCATTAGATTCAGTATGACACCAGCTACAAAATGACCCTCGGATATAAAGTTTTATCAAAAAATAAAAAAATCGCAGATGAAAAACGAAAAAAGTAAAAAAAACGCGTTTTTTTCGCAGTTTTTCGCAAAAAAAAAGAGTAAAAATCAAAATTTTTTAACCATCGAGGGTCATCTCGTTGCGAATCATGTGTACAATATGTGGTTCAAATTTCAAGAGAATCGGTTTATTAGTTTTAGAGATACGATGGAGCTAGATTTTGAAAACGTTGTTTCGAGAAAAACGCGTTTGAAGTTTATACTATGAAAAACTCTTATCTAAACTCAATCGGCAATTCCTGCACCGTACAAAATCCCTTCTGATTGCTCATCATCGTCGATTTCTTCAAGTCTTGCTTGCTTTCGTTTGGTTCTGGTCTCTTTTCTGATCGGTCGACCCATCGCGCTCAGGTAGACGAAATGAGGTCCTGACGTTCAGGTAAAAAAAAAATACTTAGAGAGCTCGGATTTTCATAAAATTTTGACACAATATTTCTGAATGTATATACTTTCGAAAACAGTAAAAAAAATCGATTTTTTGAAATTTTCAAAGTGGACTAGCCCCTTAAACGGAAATACGCAAAAATGTTTCAATCACGGTCTTATATACAGGTCTGGAAACGAAGGGGAATTTCAGTGGTAAGGAATTCGTATCCTTATTGAGCAAGTTTTTCATTCGCCTCAACGCCACTACGCGTCGCTGCTATAGAACGGTACGATGAGGCCCGGTGCGTGACATAACCTCAGTATTACATCGAAAAAATATTAACATGTTTGCTTGTAGTTTTCTCCTACCCTTTTAATAATAATATTTTCTATGCATTTTGTTTATTATGCGAAGAAAAGGTGTTAAATATTATTTTTGTCCCATTTTAATCATAGATTATCGTCAACATGGGTAGAGTATGTGCGATACCAAAATGCAAAACAGGATATAAATCGATGAAAGAAATGTGCTCGCTTTTAACAGTGTTAAAAAACCATTGAACAATATTGAACAATACAAACGCCGATTAGGGAATTGAACTCAAAATACTATGAGTTTAAGCGCGAAACGAATCCACTTGGCCAAATCACCTTTGTGATAGCGATAACGAAATGTCATTAATTCTCATCAGAAACACCTAAATTTTGCAAGTATTCAGTTTGCTTTTTCACGTAAATCCGATGAAGCTTCAATTAGCTAGTTATCTTTGATCGTGTAGAACGTGTAATTGTACTTTCTTCGTTCGTAAATTAAATATTGTTTACGAAACTCGGAATAAATGAGAGTTATGGAGTTACGGTTTACAGCGCATGCGTTACATGTGGCGCAAAAAGAGACAGAATGCTACTCTGTCCAGTGCTCTCTGTCTTCGTTGCACATCGTACCGATCTATCGTCACGCACCTCGTGGCCGTAGATCGAAACGAAAAAAATCACGTTAAGCGAACGTACCCCCACCACTGGCGTTTCCAGACCTGTATGATGTAAGACCGTGGTTCAAATGTCTGAAAACTACTCCAGCGCCTTCAGTGACCAAATACGAAAACATCAAAGTTGTCCAACAGACGACCGTACCGACCGAGCCTCGATTCAACGACAAAGTAAAAGCGGCATAGCCGGAAGCACGTTATAACATACAGGTTTGGAAACTTCGTTAGCTTCACATGGTTACTTTGCCGAAGCTCGACACTAGAGTCGCTACAATCGAGGGGTGTTGGGTGCGACAGAGACAACAATAGCCATGCATTCGCGTTATAGTCTAACCTATAAAATAACGATAATATATTTAACCCCACTGTATAAATTACGAAAACTGAAACTTACATCCGCAATAATATTCCCATTTGCCTCACGTTTGACGTACTTTCGGTGAATGAATCGTTCTTCAAAATGTTTCTCACTAACACAATGCGAATACGTTAATTTCTGCGACGGGAACCGCGGCTTTCCACTTTTCGAATCGCTCACTATTCGTTGACATCAGGGGGCTGGCATGGACTGATATCTTTGCTATGCAAAATGACCCCTTTTTTTTAGTGTTCTACTCTGCCACTCGCAGCGCTAGTTGTACCCTTACAAAGCTGATGCGCGCGCAATAGCTATGTATATATACATACGCACACATATAATCGAGCAATACCCATATAACACCATCATATACATTGATGGTGTTATATGGTATAAATATATACACACACCATTTATTATGCTACCATTATTGTTTTATTAATTTATCTATTATTCATTAATTCTCGATTGACTATTAGTCTATTGAATAATGATCGCGACAACAAACAATCATGAAGATAAATACGATAACGAAACTATTTGGTATCAAGTTATAAATTTCTCAAAAGGTCATTACTCAATTTAAAAATAGAGCTCCAGCTTTCATCATATGCTCATATAACGAGAACGGAAACACGTTTGAAAACTTATTCACTAATAATATTTTCAAGAACCGATTATTTGGCGATAAATAATTGTTCATACGTACCTCTATGGTTGTGTACTGACATACTTATGTTTGTATACTCGTCCAGCTTTCACATTGTCATTATTTATAGCCTCTTTCCATTGGATGCCAGTATCGGCTGGTACGTTGAAAAAATGCCCCTTTTCAATATTTTGCGGGTACCCTGAGGTACAACCGAGCACAATACATGGCATTAGTGCACAGTTATGAACAATTTCATCAATTCCGCACCGCGGTTTAACCTCCAAAAGTCAAAATGGTGGTTTTGTATGTCGTGCGGGCCTCGCGCCTGCGCAATAGGAATATTGTAAGGTAACTACTAGCGCCACAGGTAGAACTAAAATAAGCGGTCAAAAAGCATAGCATTTTTATACACAGTAGGGGATAGACCGTGCCAGCCCCCTAGTAAGACCGTAGATCGTCCTGTAGCCCCACGTGCGCGAACAGCTGTTCGTGCTCGCTGACAAACGTGAACACATTGTCATTAAACATCGAGGCGATTCGCCAAACACGTGAAACATTCGAAATTTCATTAAAAAAAAAAAAAACCCCCCGAGGCGGATATGTCAAAGCGCAATACCTCGAAAAACAGGACAAATTTGCGTACGATTCTGTAATTCGGAACAGAAAAAAATAACGTAAACATGATTCTCGTACGAGCAACGTTGTTGTTGGCGTGTCTGATGACGACAGAAGCGTCGAAGAAGTACGAGAAGAAGGATCTGTTGTTACTGCGCGAGGAGGTACGTTCCATGTTCGATCACGCTTACTCGAGTTACCTAAGGTACGCCTATCCTTACGACGAGTTGAGATCGTTGAGCTGCGACGGTTTCGACACATGGGGCAGTTTCTCGTTGACGCTGATAGACGCTCTCGACACGCTCGCGATAATGGGCAATTACACGGAATTCCGTCGTGTAGCGAAGATAATAAGTTCGCGAGATAATTTCGAGGCGAACATAAACGTGTCGGTGTTCGAGACGAACATAAGAGTAGTCGGTGGTTTGTTGAGCGCACATTTGCTTTCGAGAAAAGCGGGAATGAGATTGGAGCCGGGTTGGCCTTGCAACGGACCGCTGTTGCGTCTAGCCGAAGACATGGCCAAAAGATTGCTAGCGGCGTTCGACACGCCGACGGGAATGCCTTACGGCACTGTGAATCTCAAGTACGGAGTGCCGGAGGGCGAAACGAGTATAACGTGTACCGCCGGCATAGGAACGTTCCTCCTCGAGTTCGGAACTCTCTCAAGGCTTACAGGCGATCCTCTGTACGAGGAGGTAGCCATGAACGCGGTCAAGGCGCTTCACTATTATCGATCGAGCATCGGTCTAGTGGGCAATCACGTAGACGTTCTTACGGGACGTTGGACAGCTCAGGATTCGGGTATCGGCGCAGGCGTAGATTCGTACTTCGAGTATCTCGCCAAAGGCACTCTCTTGCTGCAGGATCCTCTTCTAGCTGGGATATTTCACGAGCACAGAGCGGCCATAGAGAGATACGTTAGGCGAGACGATTGGCATCTCTGGGTCTCCATGACCGAGGGCCAAGTAACGTTGCCCGTGTTTCAATCGTTGGACGCCTATTGGCCGGG
This sequence comes from Ophion ventricosus, assembly GCA_963932345.1. Lineage (NCBI taxonomy): Eukaryota > Metazoa > Arthropoda > Insecta > Hymenoptera > Ichneumonidae > Ophion > Ophion ventricosus. The sequence continues at coordinate 3,585,941 of OZ010720.1, forward strand.
CGTGCTTAGCCTTTTCGGCGAGATCGACGACGCCATGAAATTTCTTCACAATTATCATCGTGTTTGGAAGCAATTCGGCTTTACGCCTGAATTCTACAACATCGCGCAATCCGAAGCTGGCACCAATCGCGAAAGTTATCCGTTGCGACCCGAGCTCGTCGAGTCCGTTATGTATCTTTACAGAGCCACCGGCGATCCTTATCTCGTTCAAGTCGGCGTCGACGTGCTGAGAAGCCTGCAGCACAGCGCGAAAACGCATTGCGGTTACGCGACTATAAACGATGTACGAGATCATCGTAAAGCGGACAGAATGGAGTCGTTTTTTCTCGCCGAGACTACCAAGTATCTTTATCTTCTGTTCGATCCGGACAATTTTATTCACAACAACGGTCAACGCGGCGACGTCGTGAGAACGCAATGGGGCGAGTGCGTCGTCGACGCCGGCGGTTACGTCTTTAACACGGAAGCTCATCCTTTGGATCCCGGCGCTCTTAGCTGTTGTCGGCCCGAGAAAAGCGTCTTTCCCGAGAAACGGTCGAGCTTGCGAACTTTCGTCCCACCGGAAACGCGCAGCGACGAGACAACGGAGGATGAAAATTACTTCGGGCAGGAACTTCGTTTAGAGAATGACCTCGACAAAGGCCGTCAACACGTTGAAATGGTCAAGTTGTCGCAGATACGCAGAACTTTCGTCACCGAGGAAAACGAAGATATCGAAGCGAAGAATAATCCGAATATCGACGAGGAACGCGACGTCACCGTCGAGACCGTCGAGGATGAGGAAAATTCGGACGTCAACGATACCGCGGAGAATGACGATTTCGTCATGCGCGTCATTTCACCGCCGAGCCTTGTTTACAAAGCTGACGACAGCGAGGCTCTCGAAGTCGCCGACGACAATCATTCCTCCTCGAGCAAAGAGTACGTCGACGGCGACGAAGACGGCAAGAACGAGACCGGAAGCGACGAGAAGAACTTACGCTACACGAAGAAAGCGAAATTCGAGCCTCAGGCGTTGCTCGAGAAGATACGACGGACCAATTTGTACTCGACGAACTTAACGAGCCCCGTCGATCATCAATCGTTGTCGTGTCAGTCGCAACCGTTTCTACAACGTATGTCGATAGTGGGAGAATTTTTTTAACTAACCAATTGTATGTTCTCCGTTCTTGTTGTTACTATCGTATATATATATATATATATTGCGGTTATACGGCTGTGAAATTCGACGACTCGTTCAATTGTACAAAGATATTTTAATAAAGTTGAAAATATGCTGTCGACTCGTCGTCTTCGTGTATTTAGTAGGATGTGACGAAATAAAAATCAATGTTTGTTCAAAGAATATTATTATCTTCAATGAAAAGTCATGACAAATTTGAACATCATTTTTTTAAATAAAATTTACCTAATCAATAATCACGTAAGGCACGTGAAATGTGAAACCCGCTTTAATGTTCATCTTAAAGCGAAGTAGGTGTACCACGTGTGACATATGAGCGCGAGAGAGATAGCTAAAATTTTCGAACCGAGATTTCTCAAAAATGAATAATTTTTTGGGCAAAATAAAATCAAACTCTGTGTCAGGATATTCTCCAGAGCCTGATGCTTTGTTTTTCCTTAAAAACGTTAACCATTTATGAGAAAACTGGATTGGAAAATTTGTGAGGTTATGTTGACCTTGTACATGCCCTTACGGAGTTTCGATATCAAAATCAAAATGCTTGTAAATCGTCGAAATTTATATCGCCGAGAGATTAATTTAGGATTCATTGACTGTCCAAAAATCAATCGGTTTCATAACATTGTTTCGGAGATTGTTAAGGTTCAAGTTGAACCTTTATCCATTTGGTAATACACATGACACCTTGTAAATACCAGTTATAAGGCTGTAGGGACAAAAATAATACTGAGATTTAAATAAAACACTGAGCAAATCGTGATTATAGTGTTAGGAATATTCGTGTTTGATAATCAAGTGGTTTCTCTATTTCGTTCATTAATAATAGTCGAAAAAACTGTGAATTTTGAGCTCGAACAATTTGTTTTCGGATATCAACGAAACTTGTAGGTTAAACGTGGCGGTACCGCGTTAACCCGCTCTGTCGAGTGAGCCACTCACAGTCAAGCATTAATTGGCGGGTACTTCAAAATCGGCGGATGTTTAAAACCAAGTATCACAGCATTTAAACTTTATTAAATAAAGGGGGGGGGGGCGGAAAAATCCCACCAAATCTCATTCAAGGGAAGGGGGGGTCAATGAAAATCTCACGTCCACTTTGTAATTCAGAAAATACACTATTAGACTATTTTGTGAGGTAAGGGCGCAAATATGGATAACTTAAGGCCTTAGGCCACTCTAGAGGCCAAAAAAGGGCATATTTTGTGATTTTTTTTCAGCAAAATCATAAAATAAATCGGAACTACAAAATGAGGGTTTTATTGTACACGTAATTGACTGTACAAAATTATTTTTTTCACAGCGATACATGTCAGAATGGCGACTGTGCAGCATTTTTCCGATGACGCCTTTATTTCTGGAAGGTCAACGGCCGGACCAACAGCTCCTATAATTTTTGAATTATGATTAGACACTAAAGTTTTTTCGATTATATATAAGAATAGCTATAGAAGTACGTAGGATTTTTTTTATATATTGTTTTTTTTTTGTCAAAATGGCGCATTTTTAAAACAAAAAGTATAAAATGCCATGAGAAAATCGTCAGAAAATTGTTTATGAAAAAGGAACTATGCAATATAATGAAAAAATTCTACGTAGTTCCTCAGAAATCTAAACAAATATTTTGTTTAATTAAACAAATTTGCAAGTCTACAAGTTGCAAATCGACAAACCTCGGACAAATGGACAAAGATTTGTCCATTCCCTTCCGACAGCCAAAATCTTGATACAACGAAGAAAAACTATACCAGGTGTACAAGTATGAAATGCGGATTTCAGACAACAGATGGTGCACCAATGGAGTTTGTGCTATAAAGATTTGACACTGCGCCATTTTGTTGTGTCATTTGTTGTGTCACGATGGGTCTGGCGGCAAAAAATGCTAAATTTATCATATTTTTTTTCACAAAAAAAAAAATCAAAAATCAAAAGTGGCGTTCTTTGAAAAAAATCGCGTTTTTTTCAAAAAAACTAAAATATCGTGGCGAATATGACTGAATATTTTGCAAATATTTTTTTAAATAAAGAACATTTCGAAACGTAGAATAAAAAAAAAAGATCTTAATCAGTCCATTTTTCAGAAAGTTATGAGCATTTGAAAAAAAAAACGTGCGATTTTTTCAAAAATTGACGTATTTGTGATTATGTAAAAAAAAATTGAAAAAAATCACACAAGCGTTTTAAGATGAAAACAATAACATATTAAAGTTTCAGCCAAATCAAAAGAGATCGGGCCGTAAAGTGGTCGATTTGACGTGGAATGCCCTATATAATATATTTATGTGTATATGTGTGTGTGTGTGTGTGTGTGTGTGTGTGTGTGTGTGTGTGTGTGTGTGTGTTTGTGTGTGTGTGTGTGTGTGTGTGTGTGTGTGTGTGTGTGTGTGTGTGTGTGTGTGTGTGTGTGTGTGTGTGTGTGTGTGTGTGTGTGTGTGTGTGTGTGTGTGTGTGTGTGTGTGTGTGTGTGTGTGTGTGTGTGTGTGTGTGTGTGTGTGTGTGTGTGTGTGTGTGTGTGTGTGTGTGTGTGTGTGTGTGTGTGTGTGTGTGTGTGTGTGTGTGTGTGTGTGTGTGTGTGTGTGTGTGTGTGTGTGTGTGTGTGTGTGTGTGTGTGTGTGTGTGTGTGTGTGTGTATAGTGCGAATTACAAAGTCAATTGACGAAGTGATGAACCGGAGACCTCGGGTCCCGGTCCCGTCAGTCGGTATAATGACGTTCTTAAGCGTGTATCTCCCTGTGTTTATGTTACTCTCCCTGCAAAGAGGGATCACCGGGCTTGCTCTTGAGGATAAGGCTAATCGTACAGACGCGACGAGAATCGACGGTTGCGATTCCTGCGGTCTGTACAGGTAGATAAGCTCACATCCATTATCAAAATTTGTTCTCTCTCTCTCTCTCTCTCTCTCTCTCTCTCTCTTCCGTCTTCCTTTATATCTCGGTGCGATTAAAAATCTGAAAAAAAAATCCAATCGGATTCGAAACAATTACCAGTTCAGTGGGTTGATGAAATTTTATGGCTCAAATTTCCTTGAGACATTTCCAAAGATGCTGTCTCCGTTGGTTCGAGTTTTTGGCTTCTCGTGATTTTTCAAATTCGTTTTTGTGAGAACTATTCGAGTATAAATTCAATAAATTCAACGATAAAAAAAAAATGCGACCATTATCAAGGGTTGCTTAGACTCTCTGGTTTCTTTTTCCTTTGTGAGCTTGAGTGTAGGTTTTTTTTCTTTTTGGTTTAGAGAGAATGGAAGATTGTTCCTCTCTCTCATTAACTCTTTACGTCATTATCTCACTCTATTTATTTAGTCATAATTAATTCAATCATTTATGGAAATATTGAATAAAATAAAGCGAGAAGAGGAATGTGAAGATAATGTCAAAAAAAAAGGAATTAATAAAATTAAAAAATCGAAATCGCAGGTGTCCCGAAAGCACGAGCAAATGTCTCTTGGGATCTGTACCAGATTCCTGCGAATGTTGCACCGGCGGTCTATGCGCCAAGCTCGATGGAGATGCATGCTGGAATTCCAGTATTCCACGATTACCCTCGAAGAGTCGTATCGAGGGTTATTGCGCGAGAAATTATCTGTGTCAATTGCGAACCGATCTTCAGGATAAGGTAATCGTGCTCGGGAGTAAAAAAAAAAAATGAGGGTGTGTGCATGTACATTGCTTTTCATAATTAAGGTATTGCTGGGATGGATATTTAAAAAATCGCGAAAATTCTTAAAAATTTGAGGAATTCTGATTCTTGAAAGAATAATAATACATGAATTATTTTAGAATTTTTCACTATGTAATTTCGTCGTTATAAACGTTAGTTTATAACTACTAAATTAGTACTGAAAATAAGAAAGAACTAAGTTTAATATTATAGACGTTAATGGTTGCAAAACGAATGGAACTAAATCGCCGTAAATTCGGAAAATATTATATCAAGATTTAGGATCAAGCGATTGATTATGCTAAGTTTGAAATAAATCGACTGACTAATTGTCGAGAAATTAATCAAAGCAATGAAGAGTATCGCCTTTTTCAACGATGAATTAATAGCCGTCATTGGAAAACTCAATATATATTGACGTTTTGGTTAATTATTGATAATAATAAGATAATCCGAACGTATGAATTAAATTTAAAAATTGACAAATTTTTTTGTTGGACAGTTGAAACAATATGTACAGTCACTGACAAAACTTTAGTCAAGTAGATGCCAATATCGTCGAATTTGACTTCAATTATTATTAAAAGTGGAAAATTAACATTTCCACGTGTTAATTTATTATCTAATTAACTATTGGTAAGGCTAAACATGTACGACATGATCTGGACTTGTAAATCGACGATTCGCTCATTTTGGAATAACTTTTTGCCCGACGGTTCATTCAGTAATACTTTAACCCTCCGCGGTCACCCGCAACTTTAAACCAAAATCAATATAAGATGTTGGCGGCCATTTTTATTTTTATAATAAATCGCTCATTTTTCATGATTATCGTTCTTTATTTCACTCCGAAATGGCTCTTCAGATATAAGAATAAATACCTTTTTTGAAACTATCATATCTCAAGAGTATCAACGTAAAATTTTATGAAAAAAAATTGAAAATTCCATGAGTTATGATTTTTTTTTTAGTAAAAAGGGACGTTTTTTTTACACATTGACACCGTGCTGATTTTTTTCCGCCATTTTAAAATTTGATTAAAATGTAATACCGAGAATGCTACATTCTAGAATGTTCAAACTGATATCCTGAATTTTTATGAGTCATTCGGAACGATACGGTCAACGCGGCAATCGTTTAAACATGACTGGGGTCATTGCGACCCCCCTGTGAGCAGCGTGTTATAGCCAGAACGTGTGACCGCGAAGGGTTAAAGTTTTTATTAGAATTTCAGACATCCGCAACTATCTCAGTGGTATGATGGCATGTTATTATTATGTTATATTAATCGGTAATTCCTGCCTCGTAAATGTTGCCTCCCTCGACTTCGAAATAACGATTTTCTGAAGCTTATTCTTCCTTAGAATCTTCTAATTGTCCGTTTCGCGTTGGTGCAACGTCTCAATCTAGCCGTATTCAAATCGCTATAACTTTGTAATTATTGAGAATTTTCTTTCGAGGACATATTCTTAAGAGTCTATACTCTGAGAAAATGCATGAAAAAACATCGTTTTTTTATTTTTATTTCTAGACTACAATACGCCCTTAAACATTTCTAACTGCTCGTTGTCATACACGTATTTGCTTAATATCGCATAAAATATATTCATTCGTACAATTTGTTTCTTGTCATAGAAAATTTCATAAAGTTTCATAGCTTATGCTTGGGCTTGATCATTTGCCAGCAATATGAGAAAAACTTCGTATTTCGTAATAGCAAAAGATAGAAGCGCGCAATATCAAATAAATTCGTTGATGACGATCTCCGTGGGAGTCCTACACGGGTTCGTCTCCGGGCAAATAGTTAATTGCAACGAGCCGAGACTTCGCTTGTAGGTTGAAGCTTTCCGAGTGTCGCTGACCTGCGAGCTTCGAGTCACGTCTCGTTTCCACTCGTAAGTGTGGGTCGGGGTAGGATTGTTAAACGCGTCGCAATCATGCAATCAGACCACGTGTGTGCACGCGTTCCTTACAGCTCTTTACAGTAGAATCCTCGTTTTTGTTTCCCATCAAGGGAGGGACGTTACCGTCGAGAAGCATGAAAAATCCATGAACTTTGAGAATTTTTTTATATCTTTATATCTAAAATACTGTAGATATGAAAATATCCTTTTACCCAAGTGTTCTAAATACTTTAAGGATGCAAATAATGTACAAAAAAAATCGAATTTTTCATCATCATGAACGGTAACCGGCCCTTAAAGAGTTTCGGGACACTTAACATAATGACTACAATTTGATTCAACCTTGTACAGTAAATTCTTCGTCATATACCGGATGTACCCTCCAATTTGAAGATCGATCGTCTACACTGTTTCTATAAAATTTACAATTGAAGAAACACTTTTTAACACAGAGCACTTTAACATTATGACACTGATGACGAATTTTTCATGATGTACTGAGTCATTTGACGATTTTAGTATTGAAAATGCTTTTAAAGATGTATATAGGGGGTCTGATTTAACGAGATGTGACACGAAACCAACGCTACCCCCACTCCACTGGCGCTGTGTTGTTGCAGAGTGGGGCGAGCTGTGACGTGTTGAATGTCTGTGATTGGTTGAAAAATGCTGCATTACATGTAGAGTTATTTGTGGTTACTTGAAACTCACAAGTTGTAAGTTTCAACAATACAATGTTGGTGGGTTTGGGTTTGGTTTGGGATAGATGGATGCATGAATGAGAATGTGAGAATGTGAGTGGGAGAGTGAAAGAATGAGAAAGTGAGAAGAGAGTGAGAGAGTTAGAAATTGAGAGAAAGAGAGAGAGAGAGCAACTCATATTATTTGCATGTACTTCTTTTTTCATCACCCGAAAAGTCTGATAATATTTTCAATGCCATGTAATAGTTGCACTTTGTTTAATATCTGTAGATTTTTCATAATATTTTAAGCATTTTTTCACACTATATCGTGCGTAAAACTGCCATTCAGCGATGAGCGTAGGCAGTTGAAATATCTTCTTATGTTAAAAAGGGTTTTTTTAGCATTGAAAATGCTTTTAAAGATGCATATAGGGGGTCTGATTTAGGGAGATGTCACACGAAATTAACGCTACCCCCACTCCACTGCCGCTGTGTTGTAGCAGGGTGGGGGGAGCTGCGACATGCTAAATGCCTTCGAAATGTGATTTGTTGAAAAATGCTGCGTTACATGTAGAGTCATTTGTGGTTACAAGTTGTAAGTTTCAATTTTGGTGTGTACATTGCAATGTTGGTGGGTTTGGGTTTGCTTTGGCTTTGGTTTTGGCTTTGGACGGATGGATGGGTTTGTTTGGGTTTGGGATTACCCACCCGAAAAGTCTGATTACATGTTCATGCCATGAAATAGTAGCATTTTGCGTAATATTTTGTGTAATATTGTGTAATAAATTTCGAAGGTGCAGTCGTTAAGTGTCCCGAAACTCTTTAAGAAGTTTCGGGACACTCAACGAAATGCTACCATTAAATTCAAATTTATACAGTAAATTCTTCCTCATATACTGAATGCACCTTCGAAATTTGAAATCGATCATCTACACCGTTTCTATGAAATTTAATATTGAAGAAACACTTTTTAACATAGAGCATTTAAGGTATTACCGGATGGACCGTCGGGCAAAAAGTTAGTCAAAAATGGGCGAATCGTGGATTTAAAAGTCTAGATTATTTCGTACCTGTTTAACCTTACAGATAGCTAATTTAATAATAAATTAACACTTAGACATCTTAGTTTTCCATTTTTAATAATAATTGATGTCAGATCCGAAGATATTGGCGTGTGCTTGACTGAGGTTTTGTCAGTGATTGTACATATGTTTCAACTATTTCAACAAAAAGATTTCTCAATTTTTTAATTTAATTAATACGTTCAAATCGTTCTATTATTATCAATAATTATCCACAAAGTCATTATATATTGACTTTTTCAATGGTTGCTATTGATTCGTCGTTACAAAAGGCAATACTCCTCATTACTTTAATTAATTTCTCGACAATGACTCAGTCGATTTATTTGAAACTTAGCATAATCAATCGGTTGATCCTAAATCTTGATGATATAAGATTTTCCGAATTTACGGCGATTTAGTTCCATTCGTTTTGCAACCATTAACGTCTGCAGAAGCTGTTTTTCCCATAAGCGACCGTGTTAAATTCATATGTTTATAACTAGTAAATTATTTAGTGAAGAATTCTAGAATAATTCATGTATTATTATTCATGTATTATTCTATCAATTAATGTATTATTAATTAATGTATTATTCTATCAAGAACTATCATTCCTCAAATTTTCAAGAATTTTTGTGATTTTTTAATATCCATCCAGTAGTACCTTAATATTATGACACTGATTACGAATTTGTCATAATGTACTAAGTGATTTGACAGTATTTCATAACATTTTAAACATTTTTTTCACAATATTTCGTGCGTGAGCAGTTAAAATATCTCCTTAAGTTAAGGGTATTTTTTTAAATTGTCAATTTTATAGGAACGTTGTAGACGATCGATTTAAAATTTGAAAGGTTCATTCGGTATGCGAGAAAGAATTTACTGTATAAATTTGGATCAAATGGTAACACTTCATCGATTGTCCCGAAACTTTTTAAGAAAATCTGCGATCTTTCTCTTGCGAGGCTTTTCGAAAAAGATTTTATTGCCGCGCGGCAAAGGTGTAAATTGGCCATTTTTGGAGACAGCTTTGATCGTTCGTTGTCATTGTGCAGGATGAGCCCGAGGCAATTTGCGTCTGTATGGAGCAGAGTTCAGCTTGTGGCAATGACAACAAGACCTACCCCACGCCCTGCGCTCTTCACGAGAAAGCCATGAGACAAAAGAATTCATCCCTTAAGCTTCAACATCTCGGACCATGTTTGAGCCGACCATGGATCATTTCGCCTCTCGAGGATGTCAGGTCGAAATATGATCATCGTGTCGCCCTGCACTGCGAGACAAAGGGATTCCCCTTGCCCGATGTATTCTGGGAATTTTACTCATCCAAGGGCCACAGGGTCGTAAAATTGCCAAGTAAAGTATCGAAGCGACGATGACAAGTGTATAGGTGAGAGTGGGGCACAATGTGTCACGGGGCACAGTGAGCCACGTGCGGTTTCTCGGAGCTTTGAAGCTCGTAAATTGCCGAAATGTTATGTTTTGGACGGCGATGTATATTAGGTTTCGTCGAGCCTAAAAGAAAGTCGATAGCAGCTCACAAAGGCTTATTGAAAATTAAAAATTGATTTGAGGTTTGGAAAAAAAAATATTTCGTACGCCGGGAAAGCGTACAATATAGCGACACTTTCTCTAGGGACTCCGGTTTTCGGTCCTGATCGATAGTTTTATTATTTATGATGCACTCAGTGACTTGTGTTTTTTCCATTCGTAATTTAATTAATATTTATTTTCATCAATAATCAAATATTTTACTAGTGGGGCACAATGTGTCACCGAGTGGTGGGTCAAAATGAGTCGACTCCCAATGAGGAAACAAAGAAGTGACGACACTCCGAAGAGGCGCAATGTTACACGGACAACTGTCAACCGTATGAGATTTTTCGGAGTTTTGTAGCTTGTAAAATCTGAAATTTTTTGTTTTGGTACGTGATTTATATTAAGTTTCGTCTGTTCCAAAAGAAAGTCAATAGCAGCTCACGAAGAATTATTGAAAAGTACAAAATTAATTTGAGCCTCGGAAAAAAAAATTTGTGGAGCACAATGTGTCATCGAGTTGTTGATTACAATGAGCCGACTCCCAATCTTATCGGCAAATAATACCCATTGTGAAATTATCGGTACACGGAGAGAATTAAAAAGTAATTTTTGTCGTGAATTTCACGGTAAAAATTACCGTGATATATTTCAATGTCGTGACAAGTGAGAAAAGCATAATAATTCGTATGCGACACGTTTTTTTTTAACTCACGTTACAGAAAATTTCAAATACGTAGTTAAAATTTTACTCTACAAGAAGGGTAGCGCGCACGATAATTTTTACCGAGAGCACAATACATTTTCCTATAACACTCATTAAATTTTATAATAAATCTTAAAATAACTGTTATAAAGACGATACTTTTTTTATAGACATTTTTGAAAGGCATAAAATAATAAAATTCACAGTAAAATTTCGCTGATATTATATATTTTTTAAATTTAAGTTTTGCGTATTTTGTTACACATCAAAATTTCCTAGAAAATCTGGTAAAATGTTCTATCTGAAGAAGAAATTTTATTTTATTTTCGTGAAAATCTGTGTTTTACTCAGTAATAATAAGCGAAGTTTCAGGGTTGTCATCCGGTTACCGTTACTGCACGCTAATTTTTAACATTTAATTCTCTCCGTGTATGTACGAAAATCAGTTATCTATGTTAGGAAAATATAAGAGTTTCAATCGGCTCGTTGTACCCTACCTATCTGACACATTGTACCCCACCCGTGGGGTACAATGAGCCAATCCGCAAATTTTTTTCAAACCCAGAATTTTAAGATTTTTAATCTTCTCGCAAAACATATGGTAGCTTAATTGTACGCCCAAAGGTCTATAAAATTCGTTATGACCTTTTTTTTCTAATCAGACTACTCTGGTAAGAGTAAAAATTTGATGGAAAAAAAGTGACACACTGTGCCCCACCTTCCCTCACAACGTGCAAATCGTTGCGCGAAATAATCGAACGTTTAACGATCAGTCAATGGACATTTGGACATTTGGACTACAATTGGAAAATTCTTTGCAGACGAAGAACACGGTGGAACGGTCAACACGAGCGAAGGTCCTGAGCCTTTAATGCGGACCTCTTGGTTGCAATTGGCACGATTCGCCGAGAATCAAATTGGAACGTATCATTGCATCGCCAATAATACAATTGGGGAAGCGAGTACATCTGCTTTCGTGTCTCACGGATGATAGCCGCACCGTTGCGCGTTTATATACATTAGGGTGGTCATTATTTGGGGTAAAAATTAATTTTACCCTTTCCGCCCCCTAAATCGGTTCGATATACGTAAAAAGTAACGCTGTAATTTTTTCAGATTAAAAAAAAAATGTTTAACCCTTGACCACGGGGGTTGAAGTTTTCCATTTAAAATACATGGGGTTTTCCTGCGGTTGCAGTCACTATTTTACCGTGGGCCTAAATATGTTTGTAAAATCTTGAAATTTTCAGAAATTATTTTACAAGCATGTTGCTACATGGAAAAAATTTCCAAAACCCCTACCTTACACGGAACGAACAACAAAAACAGTTCATTTTACAAATTGTAAGAGAGCATCGAAAAAATCATCCAGACGCAAAAAAGGAAACAATACTTGAGAATTTGTAACTCGTTTAGAAAATTATTCTATTTTAAATACATTTATAAAAAAACAAGGAAGCAAAATTAAAAAAAAAATTATAAAGTAACGTAATTTTTTCAGATTTAATTTAACGTAATTTTTTCAGATTAAAAAAAAAATGTTTAACCCTTGACCACGGGGGTTGAAGTTTTCCATTTAAAATACATGGGGTTTTCCTGCGTTTGCAGTCACTATTTTACTGTGGGCCTAAATATGTTTGTAAAATCTTGAAATTTTCAGAAATTAGTTTACAAGCATGTTGCTACATGGAAAAAATTTCCAAAACCCCTACCCTCAAAATGTTGTATAACATCACCATAATAATTATAACTTTTTTTTTTATAATTTTTTTTTTAATTTTGCTTCCTTGTTTTTTTATAAATGTATTTAAAATAGAATAATTTTCTAAAAGAGTTACAAATTCTTAAGTATTGTCTCGCTTTGTGGGTCTGGATGATTTTTTCGATGCTCTCTTACAATTTATAAAATGAACTGTTTTTGTTGTTCGTTCCGTGTGAGGTAGGGGTTTCTGGAAATTTTTTCCATGTAGCAACATGCTTGTAAACTAATTTCGGAAAATTTCAAGATTTTACAAACACATTTAGGCCCACAGTAAAATAGTGACTGCAAACGCAGGAAAACCCCATGTATTTTAAATGTAAAACTTCAACCCCCGTGGTCAAGGGTTAAAGATTTTTTTAAAAATCTGTAAAAATTTCAGCGTTACTTTTTACGTATTTCGAACCGATTTAGGGGGCGGAAAGGGTAAAATTAATTTTGACCCCAAATAATGACCACCCTAATATACATACGCCAAGGGTAAAAATGCGTTTGCCTACTTTTTTCCGTACGTTTTTTCTAAAGTCTCATTAATATACGTTATTCATAATAACAATAACATACGGTATTTGAAATGAGATATCGAATAACATAATATACAAAAGTATTCTTTTTTTTCGACGAGTTGTATGAGAAACTGACACGTGCAGAAATTTCTTAGGGATACCCAAGTTCCAATTCAAGTCAAAATCCAATACCTACATTTTTTACACAACGTGGCTTTGGAACGTGCTCAACAATAACTTCGTTCAATTTTTAATGCATGTATTTCAATGTATTTCGCGTTTAAAAATAACGAAGCATGTATTTTTTTGTGATTATTCACGTACTATATATGTGGAACAATTTTTATACGACAACGAGCAAACAGTAAAATGTGTATCGGCTGTTTTTATGCATACTGACGTTGAACGCATTCGCGATACGACGAAGCAGGACAAAATTGAAAAAAAAAAAAAGAAACGTTATAGTCCTTGGATAATATAGGATTGGGAGGGGCATGTTGAGCAAGTTTGGAATTGTCGTCCTGTAATTCCTTAACAGTCTGCCGTGTAAAAATGAAACGTACTTTGGTTAATAGGACATTTATCTGGGATAAAAAAAAGGTCTGTAGACGAAATTCCTGTTATCCTTATTCTTTCACAGATAATCCCTCTCAAATGACCAAGGCCATATCTGCTCAACCTGCCCCGATAGTGGGGTAAGTTTGAGCATGAGTATGAGGTAAGTTGGGCAAAGTAAGAATTGCATTAAAAAAATCAGACGTATGCAACATGATTTGGTACAATGCAGTAATAAACCAACAGTTGCTTGTCAATTAGTTAGATTTTGAAACATTAACATTAATTGAAATGAACTTTGAAATATGTTTTCTCATACAATGGTAGAAGAAAATCTTTCAATCACGTTTTTTTTTTACTTTTGGGTGCAAAAAATAATGAAACGTCCCGTGTTTCCCTCCCCCATACAATACGATTGTGCTCGATACACGGAGAGAATTAAAAAGTAATTTTTGTCGTGAATTTCACGGTAAAAATTACCGTGATATATTTCAATGTGGTGACAAGTGAGAAAAGCATAATAATTCGTATGCGACAAGTTTTTTTTTTAACTCACGTTACAGAAAATTTCAAATACGTAGCTAAAATTTTACTATACAAGAAGGGTAGCGCGCACGATAATTTTTACCGAGAGCACAATACATTTTCCTATAACACTCATTAAATTTTATAATAAATCTTAAAATAACTGTTATAAAGACGATACTTTTTTATCGACATTTTTGAAAGGCATAAATCAATAAAATGCACCGTTAAATTTCGCTGATATTATATATTTTTTAAATTTAAGTTTTGCGTATTTTGTTACACATGAAAATTTACTAGAAAATCTGGTAAAATTTTCTATCTGAAGAAGAAATTTTATTTCATTTTCGTGAAAATCTGTGCGTTTACTCAGTAATAATAAGCGAAGTTTCAGGATTGTCATCTGGTAATTTTTAACATTTAATTCTCTCCGTGTACAAATGTATCGAGTATCACAAAACTTTTCGTTACTCGATACAAAAGTATCAAGCTATTGTTGGAGTTCGCGACTTTTGTATCGAGTAGCAAACATTTATTCGATACTCGATACTTGAGTATCGAGTAAAGAAAAGTTTTTCGATACTCGATACTTTTATAATATTGTTATTTGTTTAAATTTGTATAAAATTGTTTTTTTTTGTTGTTTGAAATGAAATTGTTAAATTTTCCAAATGCATATAAATTTTTCAAGAATTTTTTCATCGTTTTGAATTATTTTTACAAATTTTGAAAAATTGACAAAAAGTCGGTAATTCTTTATCTTCCCTCGAGTACAAGGGTTCTGTATCAAGCGTGAGAAATGACAAAACTGTTAACAGAATGGCTTCGTATTTTGAGGCTTTGGAATGGCACAAATATCGAGTAACGAAAAGCTTTTCGTTACTCGATACTTGTGTAACGAGTAACGAAAATTTATACGATACTCGATACAAAAGTATCGAGTATCAAAGGATTTTTCGTTACTCGATGCAAAAGTAACCTGCGATTGTTGGAGATCGATACTTTTGTAGCGAAGTATCGATCGAATTTTTGTTGCTCGATACATTTGTATCGAGTATCTTTAATCGAATTCGATACTGAAGTAACTAGTTACTGCCAACTCTGCCCCATACCACTCTTTCCGCCGTTTGATGCACCCGCGTGGGGGGTGCTTAGTTTTCCAAATATTTCGATTGCCCAACTTACCCGACTGCTCAACATGCCTCTCCCTACCCTACCACTTGAATGATTAGCAGAGATGGGCAAAACAGTAATTGAATTAACATTTAACAATTACCATTACTACGGTAATTGATAATTTGATTACTTTGTAACAGATTACTTGAGTAATTTGTTGCCACGAGTGCCTAGTGTAATTAATTACTATGTAATTTAATTAAAAGTTAATCTAATTACAAATTAATCGATTATATATTGATTCGAATAAACTGGTTTACTTACCAATAGCTAAACAATATTTTGATTTTCTAGTTCAAATGAGACATAATTTATCACTATTTTTTTTCCAACTTTAGATGATAAAATTATATATTTTCCTATATTACAACATAACTAGTAACAAAGTAATTAAATTACAAAGTATTTGAATACATCTTAATCAGATTACTTTGTAATGAAAATAAATTATAACAGGTTTCATAATATATCCTCAATAATTATAATTAAAATGTAATGAAATACAGTTCAATGAGTTTGTTTTGTAATTTAATTAGTTTGTAAACAGATTAATAATTGAATTACATAGTAATTTAGGTATGCCCATCTCTGATGATTAATCATCAATTTGAAGGGATCTCCGATAGTTCGTATACAGAAATGACTAGAGAATCAGCGTCACAGATCGTTCATTGTAAATCATTATTACCGCGATAATCATTGCTTCGATTGAATTACAAATAAAGACTGTCGGTAGTGTTCACGAAAACGAAAAATGTTCCTGTATTTTTCAATTACTTGTCAACCCGCCGAACCTTTTACCAATTGTCTTGTGGCGGTGGTGGCCTGCAAAAAAAAAAAACAATACAAACGTAGTTCTATTTGTCTGCCGATAGGAGCAATCCGCATATTAGGATGTAAACGTGTAACGTACTCGGGAGATCTCCAGGTGTCACGATTCATGACGACAGTGTCGGGACTTCCGCTGATGGCAGATCATTCATTCGTCAATCAATTGAATTCTTTGTGCAAAATGAAAAAAAAAAAAAGAAACAAAAAGGTCTTAAAAGTAATTGGACTTACTCTCTTGATGCCAAAAGTGCTAAATTCTTTGCGGACATTTCGCGTTTGTAAACCGAGGCTAATGTGTGTGCTGTCGGGGTGCTGAACATCATGACGACAGCGCATACCAGTGTGGCGAACCAAAAGCCGTCCATCGGTCCCAATATGTGTTGACACAGTAGCAATCTTAGACCCTGGAGTATTTCCCAGAGCGGTCGGCATTTGGCGACTCCAGTTCCCATTTCTGTCAGCACGTGAACACGCCACTGATCCAAATAGCCGCTCAGCCGTTCCATGTACCTTTTCGATCTCTAGCGAAGTAATGGACAAATACATGGATCTCTACACTGGCAGAAAAATCCTTTTGACATTAACTAGATGTGTCTATTTGATTTTTTTTTTTTAATTTGAATTAACTAGATTTTTCGTGAAATCAAATTCTTCTTATTGCATTCCATTATTGAAATGATTTATTTTAAATGTATTTATTTATTCAAATCAAGATGTCGTTTAATATTTAAATATTCTAATTATTCATAATAAATCTGTGATTTAGTTTCATTAGGTAGTATAAGACAAAAGGGACGAACGGAAAAATGGTACGCGATTCAGTCTATCAAAAATCTCATGGCTTTGTTTCCATTAGAAGACTGTTGTAACATTCTGCAGTTGAGGAAACTGGTTAGTCTTTTTATACATAAATAGGCGCGCCTGTTAATAAAAGGCACGACGATACCTTTATTTTTTTTCCAAATGCCTTGTTAGTGAAAAAAAAGAAAAATAATTTAACTTTTCTCACCGCACTTTTATGTCACGAACCTATATTCCTTTCTCGTATTCGTGCGATACATTGTGGTTTATCTTTATTTGTTTAATTTGAATCTAATATTTATTTATTTAATTCAAATATATTTAATATTTAAAAAGAATAGCTTGAATAAATAAATAAAAATATTTGAAACAAATAGGGTCGTAGTAGGCCGCGTGACTAGGAAAAAACTTATTTCATTGAAGTAGATCCTATTTGAATTTATTTTTTTTTTGGGCATTGTAGCGAAGAAAAAGACCAATGAAGTGGCAGCGCTCCCCTCTCTGCTCACGCCCGAGCAAATCAGAATCGCGTGGCCCCACCTCTCGCCTACGTGGTCCACCTGGACGGTTCCACTATGCACAGCTCTACTGTAGCATCGAGATAGATCGAAAAAAAAAAAACGAAATGTCCAAAAGTTACGCGTACCAATTGAGCGATTTTTTCACCCTGGTTATTGATGTAGTACTGTATCGTCTTGAGATGAGAGATCGATTGGTTGACCTGCCTCTGAAGCGGTTGCAAATGAAGCTCAAGCGTTGTCAAACGATCGACCAGCTCGCCCTGGAGTTTCGTCAGTGGTACGATTCTTCGTGTCATCAAACCACGTATCGTCGATCTGATGTCCTCCAGTTTTCTGGTACTTCGACGATCGCTCAGTTGCCTCGCAACGTTGTAGATTTGGTCGGACAGGGCGGTCAGATCTTTTCTTAGAATTGGTCCACGAATCTACGAGTATGCTAGATGTAACTGATCGTGCTTGAAAATCCCATTGACGGAGCCGGCGGAGCCGGAGAAAAAAATTGATCCATAATAATGAAAGCTAAATAATCGATTAATTTTATTTGAGTTTCACCCAAGCAACCATAACAAAATCAATCTGTATATAATGAATAAATGAATGTAAGCGTGCGTCCATGCGTCCCGCTATAACTCCCCAACCCACCCCCGCAGCCCCATGGGATTTATATAGTATGGGCGACCTCCATCTCCCATCCATGACGAAGGTATCGATTTGGAACTGCAAGGGTTGGGTTCGGAGATATGGAGTGCCGAAGTGGCCGGGACTGGCCGGAATGTTTCTGAATTTCCTAGAAGGTTCCGGAATGTTCTAGAATGTTCCAGACAGAATGTTCTAGAATGCTCAGAATGTTCCAGAATGTTCTATAATGTTTGAAAATGTTCTAGAGTTTTTGAGAATGTTCTAGAATGGTTGAGAATGTTCTAGAATGTTCCAGAATGTTTGAGAATGTTCTAGAATGCTTGAGAATGTTCTAGAATGTTTGAGAATGTTCTAGAATATTTGAGAATGTTCTAGAATGTTCGAGAATGTTGTATAATGTTCCAGAATGTTATAGGATCTTTCAGAAGGTTCGAAAATGTTATAGAATGTCGTATAATGTTCCAGAATATTATAGAATCTTCCAGAAGGTTCGGGAATGTTCTAGAATGCTTGAGAATGTTCCAGAATGTTTGAGAATGTTCTAGAATGCTTGAGAATGTTCCAGAATGTTTGAGAATGTTCGAGAATGTTCTAGAATGTTGTATAATGTTCCAGAATGTTATAGGATCTTTCAGAAGGTTCGAGTATGTTCTAGAATGTTGTATAATGTTCCAGAATGTTATAGCAGCTTTCAGAAGGTTCGAGAATGTTCTAGAATACTTGAAAATGTTCGAGAATATTCTAGAATGTTGTATAATATTCCAGAATGTTATAGGATCTTTCAGAAGGTTCGAAAATATTCTAGAATGTTGTATAATGTTCCAGAATATTATAGAATCTTTCAGAAGGTTCGAGAATGTTCTAGAATGTTTGAGAATGTTCAAGAATGTTCTAGAATGTTGTATAATATTCCAGAATATTATAGAATCTTTCAGAAGGTTCGAGAATGTTGTATAATGTTCCAGAATGTTATAGTAGCTTTCAGAAGGTTCGAGAATGTCCTAGAATGCTTGAGAATGTTCGAGAATATCCTAGAATGTTGTATAATGTTCCAGAATCTTATAGGATCTTTCAGAAGGTTCGAGAATGTTCTAGAATGTCCCAGAAGGGTCCGGACCTTCGACCTCAATACAACCGTATTGAGAATATGATTTAGTTGAGCTTTATAATTTCTGTATTTGAAGGCTCATTTTTTAAATTCACATTTAATAGGAGCTGTTTGGCTTCGTTCGAGCGACGCGACGGGCAACTCCGGCTATAGAAATTTAATAAAATTAGAACTTTTTTCTTCGTCGTATTTTCATAATTTGTATAAAAACGTAGCTATTTTATTGGGTAAATTAAATGGATATTCAAGTTCCGCAATTGAGTCAACCGTGGGCAAAAGCAATACCTATTAGATTTGCCGGCCGATACACAACCAGAACAATATTGGAAGATAAACATTTACTACCAAGTAGTAGATAATATCATTGTCGATCTAAACCGCTGATTCACGAATCTACCGATAGCTCATGCAGTAGGTGTGCTTTTTTAACTTGGATATAAATAACGGAGAGGATTCCATCAATAATTACAGAGAAATCTTAACAGAAAAAAAGTCTTGCTACGCCAATGGAAAATCCATTAATTTTTTTTTCACCAAACCCTTGTGCACACAGTAGTGCATTAGCGAAGAGGCAGTATCACATTTTTCTTTAATGCAATTTTTCGTAAAACCAGAAGTTTTCAATTATCGAAGTACCTTTCTTTATCATTAGCTGATGAGTTGTCGATTTTTGTTACTCACGATAGTCCTGTGCTCGGTAAGATTTGGACCGCAAGCGTACAACAATATCTGTAGTTTGTCCTGCATTGAAGGTGTAAATATCTTCAGGCCTTTGAGATCAACCTTCAGCTCGGACATGGAGCTTGTCAATCCAGTCCAGCTCCAGTGAGCTGTCAATTCCTCAAGTTTCATGGAATTTGCCAATTTAAATGCTGGATAGGCTGCCTCGTTCTGCTGGCATTTTCTACGCGTACGTTTGTTAATTTGAATAAAGGCGATCGACTTTTGGGAATTGTTTGCTAAGCGATCATAAAAATTTCGTACTCAAAGAGATCCTTTAGGGGCGAGGTCAGTCTTCTACCAAGGAACGCCTGACTCTCCAAAATTATTTCCAAAGTGTGATAATCCGGATCGTACAATGGACGACACAGCAACATCTCTGTGTGACTGGAGACTGCAAGTGCAGATATAAGAACTGCCCACAGTCCAATGGATACTATGCAGCTCGTTACTACGGAACTAATTTACAATAGCGATCATTATTAACGGTCAACAATAGCAGCTTTATAGAGTAGTGGTTGAAATAAAAATGATCTACCATAGCAGAGTCGAGCGCACTCGATTCTCGGACGAACTGCAACGACAAGACAGTGCACCGACGAGCAGTATCCAAACGAAGAAAATCGCAGTTATCGATCCTTAAATGGAACAGTATCGACGAGTCGTAAAGTCATGAATGGAAGAAATAAATAATCACAGGGAAGATAAAGTTCTTAAACAGTCAATGATAGTAGGAATCAGGCTTCGCATGATATATATCAAGTGATATCCGATATATATCACGATATATATCCATTGATATTTATGTTGGATATAGGTTGGATACAGAGTTGTGAAAATAGTAATTTTAAAATAATGCATTACTCATTACTTTAAATAATGTGTATTGGATAAGTTCTCCATTACAAATTACAAAAGTAATGTGTAATGTATGTGTGTTCCATTACAAATGAGAAAAGTAGTGTGTAATGGTTGCATGATCCATTACAAATTTTAAAAAGTAATGTGCAATGCTTGCATGATCCATTACAAATTTCAAAAAGTAATGTGTAATGGTTGCATGATCCATTACAAATTTCAAAAAGTAATGAGTAATGGATGCACGTTCCATTACAAATTTCAAAAAGTAATTTGTAATGGATGCATGTTCCATTACTAACTACAATTGATAAAAAGTAATTTGTAGTGGAGCATATTCCATTACAAATAGAAAAATTGCCGTGCTCACATTAAAAATGTGCACATTGCTATATGATTATTTTATTTCGCTCATTGAAATTTGTTTTAAGTAAATTCGTTTTTCTTATGATGGAATATTCTCCATTTGTGATGGAATATTCTCCACTACGAATTACCTTATTGTAATTGTATTTTGTAATGAAGCACTCATTAATCATACATTACTTTTTCAATTTGTAATGGAACATGCGTCCATTACACATTACTTTTTGAAATTTGTAATGGATCATGCAACCATTACACATTACTTTTTGTAATTTGTAACGGAACATGCATTCATTGCACATTACTTTTCTTATTTGTAATGGAACACACATCCATTACACATTACTTTTGTCATTTATAATGGAACATATGTCCATTACACATTACTTTTGTAATTTGTAATGGAACGTATATTCATTACACATTACTTTTGTAATTTGTAATGGAACATATATCCATTACATATTACTTTTGTAATTTGTAATGTATACAGTAATGCATTATCAAAATAATGCATTATTCACAACTCTGGTTGGATATAATTGATATTTATCCCAAAATAGAACAAACATGCGCATTTTTAATCCAAATAACTTTATCTTCGTGCAACTATACATGGCGCTGCGCTGACTCGACTTCAAAATAACAAACTATGACGACTTATCTATGTATTTGTTCTTGGTATTTGTTATCAGCAGGCTTAAGGCCTTAGGCCACTCTAGGATTTTCCAAAAATCGATTTTTTTTTTGTAAAAAATGTACCTTAGTACCTATAAAATTATATTCCAAAAGATTATGGGTGTGAAATATCTCTAAATACTCGATTTTCGAATTCTAGCGCAACCCCTCTTGATTTATGTCGTGACTTTCTACTAACTTTAAACGCGTTTATCTCAAAACTACATTTTTCAAGTCGGCTGGACTCATAACTTAAAAAAATTTCAACCGATTCACTTGAAATTTTAACTGTATATTTATAATTACATTTTCTGAGGCACTACGTAGGATTTTTTTATTATATTGCATAGTTCCTTTTTTATAAACAATTTTCTGACGATTTTCTCATGGCATTTTATACTTTTTGTTTTAGAAATGCGCCATTTTGACCAAAAACAATATATCAAAAAAAATCCTACGTACTTCCATAGCTATTCTTATATATAATCGAAAAAACTTTAGTGTCTCATCATAACTGAAAAATTATAGGAGCTGTTGGTCCGGCCGTTGACCTTCCAGAAATAAAGGCGTCATCGGAAAAAAGCTGCACAGTCGCCATTTTAACATGTATCGCTGTGAAAACATAAGTTTGTATAGTCAATTACATGTATAATAAAACCCCTATTTTGTAATTCCGATTTATTTTATGGTTTCGCTGAAAAAAAAATCACAAAATATGCCCTTTTTTGCCTCTAGAGTGGTCTACGGCCTTAAAAACGGCTGCCAATATTTTTTGTAAGTGTCGAAATTTCAAAGAATACCATTGTCTTTCGACCAGCTTCTTTTCTTCCATTGTTCTTAATGTTCTCATTTGTGGAATAGACTTACCTAAACCAACGAACCATCTGATCTGCTCGAAAGTCTTTATATAAGGTACGACGTAATTTGTCAACCGTCTGGTCGATTCAACATGTCTTGTGAGCTCCGAAGTGCTCGATTCTATATTTCTCGCCTCGTCGAATAATTTCGATCGTATTGAACTAATTTCACGACGTATGCCTGCAAACGAAAATTGTCACAAAATGATGAAACTTGTATTTTTTTTCTTTAAGACTTCCGCAGCAGAATAAGGGAGACTGGGGCACAATGTGTCATGGGGCACTGTGAGCCACATGCGATTTCTCGGACGTTTGTAGCTCGTAAAAACCGATTTTTTTTTAACTTACAAGGAATTATTAAAAATAAAAAATTAATTTGAACTTTGGAAAAAAAAAATTTTCGCTCGCCGCAAAAGCGTCAAATATAATGTGACTTTCTGTACCAGCTCGGGTTTTCGGTCCTAATCGATAGTTTTATTATTTATAATGCACTCGGTGACTTGTGTTTTCCCATTCGTAGTTTAATTTATCATTATTTTTATCAGTAATAAAATATTCTACTAGTGGGGTACAATGTATTATCGAGTTGTGGGGCACAATGAGTCGACTCCCAATGTTGTTAGCAAATAATATGACCATCACGTCGAGGTAAAAATGCGAAAAATGATATTTTTTTTTACCCAAACAAACCCAAACAAAATCGACTTTAGCCATACATATCCCACGTTCCGCAGTATTTGGCACACTGTACCCACCTATCTGACACATTGTACCCCACCTGTAGGGTACAATGTGCCAATTCGCAATTTTTTTGTGATCCCATTATTTTGCTATTTTTAATCTTATTGCAAAAAAAAATAGTAGCTTTATTGTACACCCAAAGGTCTATAAAAATCGTTTATGATCATTGTTTTTTCTAATCAGACTACTTTGGTGAGAGTCAAAATTCGTTAAAAAAAAGGTGACACATTGTGTCCCACCTTCCCCTACTCAACGGGCTGAAGTAACAATTTTCAAAATTTCGATTTCTCGGAAAATATTGCAAGTCGCCAAAAATCCTTTTTAGGCAAGTTTTATAACCTTAAAACGAAGGCGATGCCAAATTTCAGATGAAAATTCGGTTTACCCTTTGCGGAACTTTATCCTTTTGTGTTTTTTTTTTTCTATTAGAATGTAATCTTTTCAGAAACACCCCTGCCCTTAGGCCCTAATAGCTTGAAGCCAATATCCACTCGGGCGGAAGCTAGTTGATAAACAAAAGCATTATGTATTTGTTTATTTATTTGTAAAATTGTAGTAACCTTACAGAATTGATATCATCATGAAGACTATAAATAATAGAATGAATATTTAATATTGCACTCAAACTGAGCGTTTTCACGCAATGACATACGATTTTTTTTCGTAACGATTGTGCAATAGTCTTTTTTTTTTCGTGACAATAGTGGGAACCTAAAGGAAAATTTGTTGGCCGTAAGTTCACGAACACCGACGTTACGTAATAGTCAAATTGTCATTCAATTATGTGGAACAATGAATTGGCTCGAGCGCGGACACTGCCGGGGACAATAAATACTCCTGGAGCAATGTGTCAGTGACAGCTGCGAGCTCCACGTGCTCTAGCCCCACGTGGTTCAGTTTTACTATCTTGGTCGTTCCCGTGCTATTGGACCATGATAATGAGTTCGAAAGGGATGGAGGGAACAATAATGGGAGAGAGAGAGAGAGAGAGAGAGAGAGAAAGCGGCGGGGTCCTTTGGCGTATACGCATTATGTCCATACATTGTTGACCATTATATATTTATATATATATATAATCATGTAACAAATGGTGCTGCGGATGACACATGTGCCTTTATTCATACACAGTCGATATCGCCGTTATCGAATAACTCGTCGATGCAGAATATTTGGTGAGAATCGCGAGTAGGGGCAAGGTGTATTTGCCCTTAAGGCGGGAAAATACTTTAGATGCTACAAAAAATCCATTTTTTTAATTTCATAAATCGTTAGCAAAATATCTTAAGAATACACCCTGAAAATTTCAAAACGATGTTCGAGAGGGCCATAACTTTTTTCAATTTTCATTCTGTTTGCACAATTTTTTTTGTCAATTCTTGAAACCAATAAAAAAGACTAAAATAATGGATACTAAAAATATTTGTTGTTTTTTTTTCCCTATCAAGCCCGAAAAAATGCCTGAAATTTAGGCCTCTAGACTGGAATACCCCTTTAAACGCGAATTAACTTTCAATATACAGGGTGGTTCACAGAAATATTTGCTGAAATGAAATTGCACAGTACAAAAGGGGCCATCCGATAGCGATAATAGTTTTTTTGCAGGTGGAGGTCCTTCGGACATTTGAAAGTCAAATCCATTTTTTTAAATGGATCGGTATGTTTTTTTTCTGTATCATGAAAGAGGAGCTTAAAACGAGTTCAACTACCTATAACATAAGGTCATTAAAGGTCATAGAAAGTACAGAAAGACGATAATACTTACAGTTTCGGTAGTAAATAAAATTACTACGTTTATATAGTAAGTGTTCAAAATGACGACCATCAGTATCAATGCAACATTGGATTCTTTTTTCGATTGATTGACTTGCAAGTTTTACAGCGTCAGAACTTATTAATGCACAGGCTGTAATAATTCTTTGTTGCATGTCGTCAAGTGTAGTTGCAAGTCAATCAATCGAAAAAAAAATCCAATGTTGCACTGATGGTCGTCATTTTGAACACTTACTATAAACGTAGTAATTTTATTTACTACCGAAACTGTAAGTATTATCGCCTTTCTGTACTTTCTATGACCTTCTATGACCTTATGTTACAGGTCGCTGAACTCGTTTTAAGCTCCTCCTTCATGATACAGAAAAAAAACATACCGATCCATTTAAAAAAATGGAGTTGACCTTCAAATGTCCGAAGTACCTCCACCTGCAAAAAAACTATTATCGCTATCGGATGGCCCCTTTCGTACTGTGCAATTTCATTTCAGCAAATATTTCTCTGAACCTTATAGTTTCGAAGATATCCAAGGTGCTAATAGTTATTAATCCACCCTGTATAATAATCTGTAAAAGCATTGGCCGATTTCGAATTTTGGACTTTGTATCATGAAGATGTTGAGTTAGACGTTCACTTTTCTCAGGGAGATCAGGGGACCAAAGTTGATTTAGGGGAGAGTGGGGCACAGTGTATTACGGGGCACTGTGAGCCACATGCGGTTTCTCGGAGGTTTGTAGCTTGTAAATTCCGAAATTTTTTGTGTTGGACCGTGATTTATATTAAGTTTCAGCTGGCCTAAAAGAAAGTTAATAGTAGTTCACAAAGAATTATTAAAAATACAAAATTAATTTGAGTTTCGAAAAAAAAAATCGCTTGCTGGGAAAACGTCAATTATTGTGGGGCAATTATGTGGGGTACAATGTGTCATCGAGACGTTGAGTACAATGAGTCGACTCCCAATGTTATTGGCAAATAATACCCGTTGTGAAATTATCGGTATGTATGAAAATCTGTTATCTATGTTAGGAAAATATAAGCGTTTCAATCGGTTCGTTGTATCCTACGTTTCGCAGCACTTGACACATTGTATCCCACCCGTGGGGCACAATGAGCCAATCCGCAAATTTTTTTCGAACTCATTATTTTAGGATTTTAAGTCTTTTTGGAAAACATATGGTAGTTTTATTGTACGCCCAAAAGTTTATAAAATCGGTTATGACCCTTTTTTTCCAATCAGACTACTTTGGTAGGAGTAAAAATTCGATAGAAAAAAAGTGACACACTGTGTCCCACTTTCCCCTACATGCGTACGCGTAAAGCTACGAACACACTTGAGCAGCTTTTTTCGAGGTCCCATCGATCAAATTAAGCCCCAGATCTCGAAGGATTCACATATTTGGTCACGGTTTCTTTTATCATGAATCTTTGGCAGATCCATTGTTTCCACCCTCGAAGAAACCACTTCATCCCCTATGTTTGTTTCCCGAGACGTTTATCAGCTCGAGTTTTATCTATTAAGGGTCTTTCGGTTGGCCATTCTCGTTCAGATATCACACTCGCAAACGTAGGCGATAATGCAATAGAGTCCGAAAAGGGTATAAAGGTTTTTGTTACTCAATGCTGGGGAGAGTACGAAATACGATATTACGTACAGTTCAATACGAAAAGTTCCATTATTACTCGAACATAATTCACATTCTCTAGCATTCCAAAGACCCAGATTTCAAGATCATAATGGCACTCATAATTTTTCCCTTGCTCCTAGAGAAAGTGACAAAACTCACCAGAATTAAGGTATTCCTTTCACGAACCCGAGTACTGAACAATTAACCAATTTTCATTTACAATTAAGTAAAAATACAACCCAGTATACCGGTATAAAATTTCAAGCCAAGATACCGAACATTTAACAAATAATTACGACTTTAGAAATTGTCTAATTTATGCAGCGCTTTATGTAGACGATATGCTGGCCACATTTCTATCTGATAATTTATTATACTAAATAACTCGAGATGTCTGCTATAGAATGGTTTAATCATGTGAAAGTTCTGAAGATTCCGTAACGACAATAAAAAGAGGGGGGTCATCGAACTCTTCGCGATCACACGCTGCTCACAAGGGGTCGCAATGACCCCAGCCATATTTAAACGATTGCCGGGATGACCGTATCGTTCCGAATGACTCATAAAAATTCAGGATATTAGTTTGAACATTCTAGAATGCGGAATTCTCGGTATTATATTTTTATCGAATTTTAAAATGGCGGAAAAAAATCAGCAACGGGTCAATGCGTAAAAAAGGCCTTTTTTACTAAAAAAAAAAACATAACTCTTTCAATTTACAATTTTTTTTCATAAAATTTTAGGGTAATACTCTTGAGATATGATAGTTTAAGGGAAAAAAATAGCTCCATAGTGGGCGTTCCAAAAAAGGTATTTATTCTTATATCTGAAGAGGCATTTCGGAGTGAAATAAAGAACGATAATAATGAAAAATGAGCGATTTATTATAAAAATAGACCGCCAACAATTTATAGTCATTATGGCTCAAAATTGCGTTTGGGGTCATTTCGACCCCGGGTGACCAAGGAGGGTTAAAGAACGTATCAATTTATATATGTTATAAAAGGACAAGTCCTGACTGATTGACTGGCAGATCAACGCACAGCCTAAACCGCTGAAGGTAGAAACGTGAAGTTTGGACAGTAGTTTTTTTTTTATGATGTCACCTCCTACTAGGAAAGAGTTTTTCGAAAATCAACATCTAAGGGGGTAAAATGGGGGATGTAAATCCTCTATTTGTATGAAAATCCGTCATTTTTTAAGTTAAATCCATAAAAAGTGGTATTTAGCTTTTGACATCACATTTCGACAGTAGATTTCTTTTGTGACGTAAGCACCCACTATGAAAGAATTTTACGAAACTCTCCTCCTAAGGGGGTAAAATACGGGATGTATGTTTGTACGTAGATCCATCATTTTTCAAGTCAAATTCATGAAAATTGTTATTTAGCCTTTTGATTGGGAATTAAAAATGACGTGTTTGGAAAATCATCCCCTAAAGGGGTAAAATAGGGGATGAAATTTTTTATGGACTTTCCGAGGGCAATGACCAACTCACTTATTTTCACTTATTTTTTCTACGTTTTCAATTCCTATTTCTATTTATTTAAGAGGAAAGTAATACACTAAGAAAAAATGTGTTTTTGGCAGTGCAACGTTTATTTTAAAATTGAGGAAGAACGAAAAAGATTTTTGAGAAGTAGAGGGCGCGGCAAATCACCAAGCTTCGTTGTCGCCCCGATAGAAGGTACGAAGACCTCGGAGGAAAAGGAAGATTGTAAAAAAAAAAAAAGAAAAAAAAAGATTCGAGGTGGGAAAGCGGACGGGTGATAAAGAAAAATGGGAAAAGAAGGGAACGAGACCGTGGCATTATCAGGATATTAGTATCGACTCATTTAACTCTAAGCTTTGTCGTATAAGGCTTCCAGGCCAAATCGATAAATCGTGACCCACACAATATTTTTTCTTGGCCCCCTTTTCGCTCTTGCAGTATCAGAAGCGCCTGAGGAAACTCGAGCGTTTCACCAATGAAAATTGAAGAATAAAGATCTTTTTTTTTTAGATGTATGCTTACTAAAAGTTCGCCAGTTCACACACGATAAATTTCAGCTTTCCGGAAAAAAATGATCTTGAAAATCATGTAGTGGGATTTATGGAATATTCACAATTTTATTCGATCAACTTGTCAAAAAAATTCCCTTTAAGGGCTTACAGCATCTTGGCGCTCGGAAAAATAGGTATAAAAATAAAATTTCGACGCGACTATTAAAAATAATTTTTATTTTTCACAAATACATTATACTTTTGTGAAACATAAAAAAAATGTCTAATGTCAGAGACATAAGATGTCTAGGAGAACCCTTTTTTCAAACTGGTGGACAAAATAACTCGCGATTTACTCAATCGATTTTTATGAAATTTATAACACATATTCTTTAAACTATTACCTCGGATGTAGTACAGACTTTTTTTTTATTGAATGCCACGTTCGTTTTTTATGAATTTCTGAAACTCAACATTTTGGTAAAAATCGGATTTTTTTTTCAAACGGCTGTCATTTCTACAAAAAACATTTTTAAATATTTTCCTTATGCTACACTTTAGCGTTCTTTACAAGAACATTTTTTCAAACATTTTTTAGACGATGTCTGACAGAGAAAAAAATTCCACCACCGGCAAGGGTTTTCAAAGCAAGGGCCTAATAGAATAGTACTTTATGACACGAGGACAAAAAAAATTTTTTTCTAACGAGTGTGAGTTTGCAGCAGGAGCCGAAGGCGAGTATCACCAATCACACGAGCTTAAGAACTGATCTTTATTCTCCTCTTTGTACAATCATTTCCCTGAATTATTCGTCAATTTATTCATACGATCTTTCGGCTCTCGTCTATTTGTCCTCCCTTCCCCTCCCAAATGTCGCGTCTTCCGGTTTCACGAAGACGAGATTTATCTTCCGTGAATTTCCGGGACACGATTTTTACGCTGGTCCGTTGACCCGTTTTTCAAAGTTACCTTTTGTATGAAGCGAGCGATCTCACATTTCTTATCTCGCAGTTTTTCATTCATATATACATAGGAGTATGGGGGAAATTATATCACGAACCCTTTATATCTATATATATATTGACTATCAGCACATCTGGCTGCTTTGCGGACAGTTTTTATATTCTTTCCAAGCGTATAGTCGATTTCCGGGACAGGAACGTCCTGGTTTTGACATTTATATGAATACACTGACAGAAAAATTATTTTGATATTAACTAAATGCGTCTATTTGATGGTTTTTTTTTTTATTTGAATTAACTAGATTTTTCGTGAAATCAAATTTTTCCTATTACATTCCATTATTAAAATTGTTTATATTAAATACTAGCTTCTACCCGCGACTTCGTCTGCGTGGATCTCGCAATTTGGGTTAAAATAGCCCTTAATGGATTATTATTTTTAAACGTTGTCATCCGTCGCTCAGAATTTAGTAAAATATGTGATATTACATTTGATTCTATTCGATTTTGATTATATTTTAGTCGTTCGTATTCTATGAGTATTAAAATTTCATCAATAGATTTTTTTTTTAATATTATAATTAGAAAAATATTAGACATTAGATTTTATCAAATTTAAATTATATTTGATTCGTTGTATCATATAAGAATTTGAATTTGATAATTACATTAGATTTGCCACGAATGTTATGATTAGAAAAATGTTAGATATATTTATATTAGATTTGATATTATATTATCATCTATCTTAATTAGATTTGATTCGTTTGTATCCTATAATGAGAATGATATAAGACTGATAATTTCATAATCGAATTAGATTCGAGTGGAATATTAGAATTAGAAAAACGTTAGATGTATTTTTCATAGCCTATGTGTTATTCGAAGTAACTCTCTACATGTGTGCTAAATTTTCATAAAATCGGTTCAGACGTTTGGGCGTGATAATGGAACAAATGTCAGGCATACAGATTAGAAAAATATTAGATACCAAAATTAGAATGATAAGTATCCAATGTGTCATGAACTATCTACGTTTTAAATTTCTTTGATTATATAATAATTTTAATACCATAATTAGATTGCATTTGAGTATATAATATTATAATTAGAAAAATATTAGATATTAGAATGAAAAGTATCCTATGTCTTAACCCAGGCCATAAGCTATCTTATATTTTATTGAAATCGAACAAGCCGTTTTGGCGTGATTGAGTAACAAAAAGACTGACAGACAGACAGACAGACAGACAGACAGGCAGACAGACAGACAGACAGACAGACAGACAGACAGACAGACAGACATACAGACAGACAGACAGACAGACAGACAGACAGACAGACAGACAGAGAGACAGACAGACAGACAGACAGACAGACAGATAAACAGACAGACAAACAGAAAGTCAGATTTTTACACGGAGAGAATTAAATGTTAAAAATTACCGTGCAGTAACGGTAATCAGATGACAACCCTGAAACTTCGCTGATTATTACTGAGTAAAACACAGATTTTCACGAAAATAAAATAAAATTTCTTCTTCAAATAGAAAATTTTACCAGATTTTCTAGTAAATTTTGATGTGTAACAAAATACGCAAAACTTAAATTTAAAAAATATATAATATCAGCGAAATTTTACTGTGCATTTTATTATTTTATGCCCTTCAAAAATGTCTATAAAAAAGTATCGTCTTTATAACAGTTATTTTAAGATTTATTATAAAATTTAATGAGTGTTATAGGAAAATGTATTGTGCTCTCGGTAAAAATTATCGTGCGCGCTACCCTTCTTGTATAGTAAAATTTTAGCTACGTATTTGAAATTTTCTGTAACGTGAGTTAAAAAAAACTTGTCGCATACGAATTATTATGCTTTTCTCACTTGTCACCACATTGAAATATATCACGGTAATTTTTACCGTGAAATTCACGACAAAAATTACTTTTTAATTCTCTCCGTGTAACATTAGTTAGAATATTTATTTGTTCAAATCAAGATCTATATAATATCGTCTAATAACTAAATATTTTATTTATGCCTAATCAATCTGTGATTTGGTTTCATCTGGTAGTAAAAGACAAACGAGACAGACGGAAAAATTGCACACGAATCAGTCTCTCAAAAATGTTGCAGTTGAGGAAAAGGGTTAGTCTTTCTATACATAAATAGTCGCACCTGTTAATAAAAGGCACGACCATGCCTTTCTTTTTTTTTCCAAATAACAGCCTTGTTAGTGAAAAAAAAAGAAAAATAATTCAACTTTTTTTCACCGCACTTTTATGTCATGAACCTATATTCCTTTCTCGTATTCATGCGAAGATATTGTATTTTATCTTGATTTATTTAATTTCAATATATTTAATATTTTAAAAGAATAGCTCGAACAAATTAAAAAAATATATATTTTAAACAAGGGTCGTAGTAGATTACGTGACAAGGAAAAAACCTATTTGAATAGATCCTATTTAAATTATTTTTTTTTGGCAGTGTATGCTTACATTTATTCGGGGGTGCTTCCAAAGACGTTTTTACGTAATGTCGATTGTGGGGACAGTTGGTTACTATGAGAACGGTCCTCGGAGTCGAATTTTTCAAAATTACCTTTCCGCATGCTGGGACAAACCCAGGAGCTTTTCAGCTTCTCCCTTCTATCTTACTTTCGCGATAATGCCCAACTCGCAGGTACTTTCATACTGTGTGTACGCCGCTCGCTCTTTTTCTTCCTCCCTGAGCTATTTTATTTTCGTTTTTTCTTGTACCCCTCAATGTCCCTCGTCTACTCTCTCTCTCTCTCTCTCTCTCTCTCTCTCTCTCTCTCTCTCTCTCTCTCTCTCTCTCTCTCTCTCTCTCTCTCTCTCTCTCTCTCTCTCTCTCTCTCTCTCTCTCTCTCTCTCTTCTCCCTCTTTGTCCCACTTATGTATTTTTGTCTGAGGAAAAGTAAGAACTATACAGTTCACTGTTATCTTATCCCTCTGGATATCTCTGAGTCATGACGTTACTCTTGGACCTATATATTTGGCTGTGGTGGCAAAATCTTGATGCTACGGCGGTTTCGTCGTCAGATCTTTTAGGTGAAATTACGGTTCCGCGAATTGCAAATTGAAGAACTATT
The DNA here is from genome assembly GCA_963932345.1 of Ophion ventricosus. NCBI lineage: Eukaryota > Metazoa > Arthropoda > Insecta > Hymenoptera > Ichneumonidae > Ophion > Ophion ventricosus. Next base: position 3,618,774 of record OZ010720.1, read on the forward strand.
TCCGGACGACAGTGTCGATCTTCTTCTATCCTCGCAGCGAAAAGAGTATAAAACTTTCAGTGTGGATTCGAGCCAGATAGGGAAAGGTGGGGCACAATGTGTCACCTTTTTTTTAACGAATTTTTACTCTTATCAAAGCAGTCTTATAAGAAAAAAAAAATGGTGATTACGCTGTTCGAGTTCTGTCATTAATCTTCAAATTTTGTTTTTTTTTTTATTCGAATGTACCGTGGATTGGGGTTACTTTGATAAAAAACTGTGTTTTATTTTTTAATTCAAATTACGAAGTTCTTGAAGGCGACCGAAATTTTTTTCTTCGGTTGCCAAGTTCTGAATGTCTCTTTATGTCATTACTCAGACGCAGCATGGACGAACGGATTTAAGTGACCGTGAAAATATTTTTAAAAAACTTAAGTAATGTATTTAAACTATTATTTATGCTCGAATAACTTCAAAAATAACATGTTGAGTGTTGCAATTACATGTTTTTGGTAAAAATCACCTTGTCAGATGTTTATTAAATTACACCTTTGTGTAAAATTGCTTTGTTGTGTGGCATATCCTCAAAAACATATTTTATGGGCGGCAGTTGTTTCGTTGGGGTGTCTTTGATCGCTTCCACGGGGTAACATTGATAATTGTTCAATTTCACCCCACGTATTATCTTTATTGCTAGTCTCGGAGTATTCTCAGTATTCTCAGTCGTGGCAAAAAAAAAAGTACGTTCGCCATATAATGGAATTAGACCCTTCACTAGTGGAAGGTTTGACATCAGCTGGAAGTAAAACAAGATTCAAGAGAATTAAAGGAGATATATCTGAAATCGATAACATTGATATAGTATTATTCTTGCCGAAATCTATCGATAAAAATGATTATATTGAATTCTCATTTGATATTAATGTTGCAGAATTGTAGGTTAAGAAACGTTCGTAATGAACAATTTGATTTCTTTTTGTGATTTAGATTATCTAGGCAGACAAAAGTATGTTACATACCTTACAAATTGTTTTTTTCTAGTTTTTTAAAAATGTTTCGAAGTTTATGGATGTGTTACCGCATAAATAATTATAAAATACCAGTTGTCTATCAATAAAGTTGATTGTTTAAAGTAAAGATGTAATATTTGTTCGATCAAAGTAACCCCAAAACAATAAAAATCATTGTAACTTTCGAACTCGTTGATCGTTTTTTTTTCTTCTTTAGGAAAAATGCTCCTTCTTCTTCTTTTATTTTATTTTATTTATTTTACTTCATTTACTTAATTTTACTCCCGATTCTCATTGAGAAAAAGGCCGGTATCAAAGTAACCCGACTCTCAGTATAACTCTGATCACGAACTTTTTTTCTCATTTATTTTTTAATATTTTAAATTGTAATTTTAACGATAAAAAGACTAATAAAAGTTGATGTTCGCATTTGAAACAATTTTTTTTTACGATATTATTTGAAGAGATATATTGATTTTTATTTCAAAATTGATCAAAGTAACTCCAATCCACGGTAATCTGTTTAAGGGCTTACGTACACCTGAGACGGCTAAAAGTAAGGTTATGTTTAAGAATTTTTTTGCGTACAAAAGTGAATTTCATTGAACAACCATGATATACATTTTAAATTATGACATTTTATCTACATTGTGTGAAAATTTGGTTAATAAAATTCAAACGGTAAAAAAGTTACAGTCGTTTTTCTGGGACGTGTTTTTGTTGACAGCGTTTGCGGTACCAGACGTGCCTCAGCCATTTGTTATCTAAAAAAAATATTTCTTTCTTAAAGTACACAGATAAAGCTAGTACTTATCGAGCCGGAATTTAAAAATTTAATTTTTTCGGCTCATGGCAGTCACTGAAATAAAACAGGCGATTTTTCGCCTCAAAGTTATTCAGTACTTATGGTGGAAAAAAAAACTATGCCAGGTATCGAAAAAACGGCTCGATAAGTACTAGATTATTGTGTGAAGCATAGCTGTGCAAAACTTGATTCCGATTGGTCCAGTAGTTGCGGCGATATTTCTGGTAGCGATTTTGAAAACACTGTTTCGAGTGAAACGCGTTTAAAGCTTTGAGTATACTTTACACTGAAATAACTGGTTTATTTTAAACTTACATGAAATCGTCGATACCTGCACGGAGAGAATTAAATGTTAAAAATTACTGTGCAGTAACGGTAACCAGATGACAACCCTGAAACTTCGCTTATTATTACTGAGTAAAACACAGATTTTCACGAAAATAAAATAAAATTTCTTCTTCAGATAGAAAATTTTACCAGATTTTCTAGTAAATTTTCATGTGTAACAAAATACGCAAAACTTAAATTTAAAAAATATATAATATCACCGAAATTTTACTGTGCATTTCATTTTTTTATGCCTTTCAAAAATGTCTATAAAAAACTATCGTCTTTATAACAGTTATTTTAAGATTTATTATAAAATTTAATGAGTGTTATAGGAAAATGTATTGTGCTCTCGGTAAAAATTATCGTGCGCGCTACCCTTCTTCTATAGTAAAATTTTAGCTACGTATTTGAAATTTTCTGTAACGTGAGTTAAAAAAAATTTGCCGCATACGAATTATTATGCTTTTCTCACTTGTCACCACATTGAAATATATCACGGTAATTTTTACCGTGAAATTCACGACAAAAATTACTTTTTAATTCTCTCCGTGTGGGCCATATGACGAATCTTCCTTGGATGTTGACGCTTCCATTAGATCTTTTTTTTTGCTGTGTCAACCTCATTCATAGTCAAACTCATAGTCAAACAGATGACAAAGGCCGCGTCTACCTGCGCCCCAACCGTTAGTCGTTGCTCACCCGGTCAGTTACAAAACGCTATAACTTCATCATTACTGCGAATGTCCTTAAGAAATTTTCAGGGTAGACACTCAAAGGATAGTACTCTCGAATGAGCACCTTTTTGAAAAATCGATCTTTTTTACCTACCCAGGTGTATGTAAGCCCTTAAGAAAAACCCCTTGTCAATTTCTAAGGAACGTCAAATTTGTTTTTTTTTTTTAATTCGAACTTACGATTTCGTACGTCCAAGGTATTTCTGGCGACGTGATGAGGAACATAGAGATACTCGCCGCGTAATTGACGTCCAGCTTCGGTCAAATTGTCCCTCGCGGTGTCCCGTAAACGTATGAGACGATCATCCCGTAGAAGCTGAAATAGCATAAAGTACAATTGTCGCAAGTTGCATCACTGGGATCGAGAAGAGACCACGATTTTTGTTTCCAAGAGGATTGGTGGTGTAGAAGAGCGCCTCGTCTTGCACTTTGCACGAGGGCAGAAAAAAATCGAGTTGTTCGCGCGACACAGAGCTATCTTGTCCGAGTATGTACGAGTATCTGTGTTGCTCTCGATAGATAACGACCGAGGAAGGTTTTCTCGCTGAGATTGGATCGTTTTGGTGCTTCTTCTTTTCTACCTTTTTTGGCGATTTTTTTTTTGCTCTCGAACAGTGAATGGCGAGAAGGGGACCAGAAGTGTTGGGAAAGGTGATAGAAAGACGGGTTTCCTCTTGTGAGAGCTTGGCTGATTTATTTGTTGATACCAATTACGAGAAAAAAGATGGTAGGAGAGAGGATTCGAGCGGATATCCTGGTAGTAAATGCTGCTGTGGATGGGTGAAAGCTGATGCGGGAAACGCGTAAATACTCGCCCCATCAACGATTAAAACCCAGAGGCAAGGTCCTCAAAAACTTTCCAACCGGTTTATTCACCTCACCATCATCGTTGTCTCTTTGTCTCACTCTCTTTTGCCACCCGTTTAATTCATTGTCATGTCTGGCTTTCTCTCTCTCTCTCTCTCTCTCTCTCTCTCTCTCTCTCTCTCTCTCTCTCTCTCTCTCTCTCTCTCTCTCGCTCTCTCTCTCTCTTCTATTCTGTCTAGTTATATGGTGCACGTATCTCAGCAAATCTTTCTCCTCTACGTGGATGAGACAGAGTGTTCGGTGACATAAACTTTAGCCCCGTTAACTACTTCGACATCCACCTCTCTACACCGGCATACCGATATGTACCTTCGGGTATTGTCTGCTCTGCCCTCATCTACCCGCTAAAACTAAGCGTTCGAGACGAGAGGCAATCGGTGGAGGACCTTGTCACCATCCAGTCTCCCTTTCCTGTCGTTCATTCACTTGTGTCGACATAATGTGGATGGTAAATACACTCTTTCGTCTTCCAACTTGGATCAAAGCGTTTCTAATTGAAACTCCTTGCGGACTGGAGAACAAGTTGAATATTGAATATCTACTCCCCGTGCCATAGTATTGTCATGGGTACAGTCCGATTCGGACTAGGATTCTGGTTTCTCAATCGGAATCCAGTCGGATATCGGGTTGGATCCGGGAGCGAAATGTAATGCTCGCAAATCGGATTCCAGCCAGGTTTCTAATCCGGAACTATTAAGGACTCTAGTCAGAATCCAAATAGAAACTTTGGATTCTTTGGAATCCGTATGATAGCCTTCGACTTTATATAAGCCTCACTTGATGCTACTTGATGCTAGAAGTTCTACTATGAGCCTTAAAATGTCTAATAAATCAACATGTTTGCTCTTCCTTTGTGGCTGGCATCCGTGCAGAGTGTCATGACTACAGCCCGATTCGCACTAGGATTCTGGTTTCTCAATCGGAATCCAGTCGGATATCGGATCGGATCCGGGAGCGAAATGTAATGCTCGCAAATCTGATTCCAACCAGGTTCCTAATCCGGAAATATTAAGGAAGAGATTCGGACTAGAGAGTCCGAATCCAAATAGAAACTTTGCATTGGATCCAGACTAGAATATCGATCTTCTAGAACAAGATCTAGTTCTATATCGAATAGGATCCCAGGGATGAATGTAAAAATCACCAGGAGATACCGAACCGTATCAGCTGGAGACGCTGGACGTTTTCTGAAATCATTCATTCAAGGATCTGAAAAACGATCAGGAAAAAATTGGTGCTGCAGTATAACTGTCAAAACTTATATATTTTAATCACAGCATTTCGAACAAAATTCTTTACATTTAACAAAAAAAATCGAAAAAAACAATATATGGACCTTGAAGGACTTATTCCCTAGAGAAAAGTGATATAGGTTATTTATTCTAAGTAATTATATTTAAATTAAATGGAGATCGTTCGAAATAAGAAGTATGTATTTAATTTTCTAAGAAAAATCTATTCAATACGTATTTCAAATTCTTGCCACCACGTCTCTACCCTGTGCTATGTAGTGGGCGCCATTTGGATTCCGATGAGGATACCCCTCCCAGGGAATCCGTATTATTTCCCAATCGGGTTCCGATCGGAACTTAGGTATCCCTAAGAAATTTCTGCACGGGTCGTCTCATCGTTGGGCTTCGCCAACCACGTGGTACAATCGTTTTTCTGCGCTTCGATCTTCAGGATTTAGGGATTTTACTGATTGGAGGACCACGCTAATTCTACGCTTTGAGGTTTTTTGTATCTGGTCTTTGCCTTTGTTCGGGTTGAAATGACAGATAACTGGCTATGAGGTTTTCTGCTTGTCTTCATAGCCAGTCCTATTTATCATTCAATTTGTTTCTCTACGAGGAAGCAAAAAGTGAGAAAACCTTCTTACTCTGTACCTCCCACGCATGGTTGAAATCTCTGACTCGTCGACTCACCCTATCGAGGCGAAGGGCCACACCAAAGCCCGAGGGATTCAGCGTTGCGCAGAGTTGACGATCCTGCGGTTGGCAGTCTCTCACCACGACATCCAGTTCGCGTTTCAGGCTGTCCATTTCTCGGCTCAGCCCCAGTCCTTGTTCCCTCGCTCTCTCGGCCTCTTTCAGCAACGTTTTCGTTCGTGCCGCGAGTTCTTGACTTGCTGCGACAGTCAAATTCAATGTCATCCGATCGTGCACATCCGATTGTGATCCGATATGCGTCCACGACGAACAAATGAAACGATGGCACGATGTCCTACAGGGATAGGCGCACTCGTGGCGGGTGGGGGGGGGGGGGGGGGGGGGGGGGGGGGGTAAAAGCCCGTTAACCTCCTCGCCAGAAGAAATTGATTATCAACTATTATGTAAATTTTATAAAAAAAGAAAGAAGATTATGAACTAGTTCTTGTCAGGCCCCTCCTGTCACCCCTCCTAGAAAAAAATTCTGGCTACGCCAATGCCTACAGAGCTCATTTCTATCTCACTCTTTTCCACGCCGTGTCCGGAATTTCTTGTTATTCTTCCTTATATTTTGAACCACCTCGGGCGAATATGCAGCAACTTTATCAAGGATACAATCAGAGTCAATGATTTGAGGCTCGCATGTCCTATATGTGGAAATACATGTCCTGGTAGGAATGCCATATCTTGTGGAAAATCTCTGGGTCCCCGAGCGTGATCAGCGATTCGATGGTATTTTCTTGTCCCACGCGGGAGACTGGAAACTGCTATCATCGTGTTATCGCTGCATATATACGTATATGTATAATGCCGAAATTCGTTAGGAGGGTGTACGACGTGCTCGAATACTGGATGAAATACCGCAAATATTTGGCACAGGAATAGCTCCCTTGGAGCTTGAAGTATGTTTTGATTTAAGTATAGGGTTGCGGTAGTGATAAGGTAATTAATGAAAAAAAATGGTTGGGCATGATTGCATCTTTGTCAGTCCCTCTCTCTCTCTCTCTCTCTCTCTCTCTCTCTCTCTCTCTCTCTCTCTCTATTCAAACAGGGTGACTAATGAGTCTGCCAATCTCTGGTGAGTGGACAATGGATATGCTCGGCGAGCTGGTACGAGGAGACCAGGATGGTGCCGTGAGGTGGATACTCCACGCCAGAACCTACGTAATTTAGTTAATATTCAGTTATTGAAGCGGCTATATGCGTAGCACGTCTGATCGATAGTTTGTGCTTTGGCGTAGGTCACTTAATAGGCAAGTTCACAAGGACATCTATCTGGCAAGGTAAACTTTGCTTATATTATGTGGTCCAATGATCAGCAGTGGTTGTATCTACAATGTCTACCTGGAGGACATCTGGACATACAAACAACGTCTATTGCCTTCAATGATCCATTTTTCTGCGAAGACGAAATAAAGATGAGATGGAATTTTGCTTCGTTGGAATGCAATGAAAATGTTTTTTTGTTCTGCGGAGACGAAATAAAGACGAGATTGAATTTTGCTTCGTTGGAATGCAATGAAAAGGTTTTTTTTTTAGATCATGGCAATAGGGTAAACCAACCAGTGAATGGACGAATAACGCTATAGGAGTCAGATCCATTGTAAAATGAAAATATGAAAACGAACTTTTTCATTGCGATAGCTAACGAAAGATATTTTTTATATGGGGATGTTGAATAAGTTCTCGCTGTTTTCCAACAGATGACGTTACCAGAACTGCGTGCGTGTAGTTTAAGATGGTAACTCATCTATAAAGAATTACTATAAGCAAACTTGAAATTCAGTGTATATCATTTTGTCGAAGTGTAAGTAACGTTTTTTTTTCATAGTGTTAAACATGTCAAATTTCGTGCCGTTAAAAGAGTATTTGTAGGGTATTTTACTGCACTATTCTCATTAAAAAAATCTGCAGCTGGAGGACAGAGAAGTCTTGTTGAGACTTACGGCGACCATGCTCTGTCGGAAACAACATGCAGTGATTGATTTAGACGCTTTAAAAAAAATGATTTTTCTGTTGAAGATAAAGAACGCTCTGGCACACCGAAAAAGTTTGAAGACGAAGAATTGGAGGGATTGCTTCATGAAGACACATGCCAGACGCTAGCTGAACTTGCAGAATCATTAGAAGTTGATCACACAACAGTTTCGAAACGTTTGAAAGCATTAGGAATGATTGAAAAGCAAGGACATTGGGTGCCGTACGAGTTGATGTCGGGAGACGTCGAACGGCGTCGTTTTCACGTGTGAACAGCTGCTTCAACGGCAGAAAAGGAAAGGTTTTTTTGCATCGTATCGTGACTGGCGATGAAAAATGGATACACTACGATAACCCTAAGCGTAGAAAACCGTGGGGTAAGCCCGGCCATGCATCAACATCGTCGGCAAAGCCGAATATCCATGGCTTCAAGCTTCTACTCTGCATTTTGTGGGATCAGCTGGGTGTAGTTTATTATGAGCTGCTCAAAGCGAACTAAACCATCACGGGAGAACGCTATCGACGACAATTGAGGCGTTTGTGCCGAGCATTGAAGGAAAAAACGGCTGCTATACGAGCAGAGACACGACAGAGTGATTTTGCAGCATGACAAAACGCTCGGCCACATGTTGCAAAACCGTTGAGAAGCTAATTGGAAACGCTTTAATGGGAAGTCCTACCCCACCTGCCGTATTCACCAGCCCTTTCCGATTATCACTTGTTCCGATCGATGGCACACAGCCTGGCTGAGCAGTACTTCCATTCTTATGAAGATGCCAAAAAACGGCTCGGCTCTTGGATAGCCTCAAAAGACATGTCGTTTTTCCGACATGGAATTAAAATTCTGCCAGAAAGATGGGAAAAAGTAGTGGCTAGCGATGGATAATAATTTCAGTGACATCTTTTTTTTTTACTAATTCTTAAAAATAAAGCATTCATTTTAACGAAAAAAACCAGCGAGAACTTATTCAACATTCCTGTAATAGAAAAAAATATTCGAAGTAATTGAAACAAATAATATTGGTGGAATTGATAAATATAATAAGTAGCGAAATGACTTAATCGCCAGTGAATACTGTAAGCGCATGCGTTGAAACTCAGGAAACAAATATAAAAATAAAAACAATAATAGATATAACAGGACTCGCATGATATAAATCAAGTGATATATATACGATATATATCACGATATATATCCATTGATATTTATGTTGTATTTATATCATTGATATTTATCCTAAAATACAACAAAAATGTGCATTTTTTTATCAAAATAACTTTATCTTCATGCAACTATACATGACGCTGCGCTGACTCGACTTTAAAATACCAAACTGCGACGACTTATCTATATATTTGTCCTTGGTATTTGTTATCAGTAGGCTTAAAAAGGCTCCCAATATTTTTTGTAAGTGCCGAAATTTCAAAGAATACCATTGTCTTTAGATCAGTTGTTATAGATATTAGAGCTTATAAATGTGAGAAGTTTAATAGGGACTTTTCTTTTAATTGTTGATTTATTAGGTAAAAAGAGAAACGTACCTAATTATTTTTTAATTGGACAGACTTGATTTTTAACATTTATAAGACTGATTATCGTAAAAAATAAGTAAATAAATAAGTTATGAATAAATAAAATGAAAAATAAGTAAATAAACAAATAAAAAAATAATCGAAATTGGGGTTTAATTTCACATCCATATTTTTTTTTAATTCGCAACACACTTTAATAAGGCAGCTCTAAAAAACAGCAAAAAATATGGGTTATTTTTGTAAATATAAAAAATATCGAAAACATTAAAAAATCAGATATTTATATATCAAAATATCTGATATTTTCGATATTTATCATAAATATCGAATTTTTACGAACCCTGAGAAATAATAATAAATTTAAAACATGTTATTAGGTATATGACTTAATTTTTACAGATTTTTCAGCAAATTTATTTAAGGTAACATACGAATGCCGTCGCGAAAGAAACTTGAAGGCTTCGAAGCGATAAAGTCATCGACGAATTTACGCACATCGTCCAGCCTTTCTGAACTGTTTATCCACTAAGGCGTGCTGCATTGACCGGAACAAATGTTAGTCGGATGGGGGCCAAGTCTGGTGAATATGCCGCGTGCGGGAGAACTTCACATCCCAAGTTCAAGAGGGTCTTCTGAGTCGCGCGAGCAACGTGAGGTCGAGCGTTGTCATGCAGCAGTATGACTTGCCTGCTTCCTTGTCCAGTAAATAGCCTTTTCTGATCAAGTTCTTCGCTCAGTTTGTTCAATTGTCGTCTGTAGCGTTCCGCAGTCACCGTCTGACCAGTTTCCAGAAGTTCGTAATAAAGCACACCCTCCGTATCCTGTCCAGGGCGCGGCTGGTCACTAAGATCGAAATCACCACTTCCAAAACGTTTGTACCAATAATTACACGTTTCATAAGACACAACGTCGGCACCAAGAACACTACAAATTGATTGTCGTGCTTTAGAAGCATTTTTTCCTTGTTGGAATTCGTATGAAATGCAGTGCCGAATGTGCTGTTTATCAGTTGCCATCGTAAACTCTGCTGTTCTGAGAGGTTATGTAACTCACGTAGACTTGTCGTTCGTTGTTCTGAAAGCTTGCGTCCGATCCTTTGAAAATCACAAAAGATCGCGAAAATATTTCTATTTTAAATATAATTTTAAGCTCGAAGAAAAAATCTGTAAAAATTAAGTCATACACCTAATAATTGAAAAAATCTAGAAAAGTCAGAAAAAAATTCGTGGCTATCTCCACGTTATCGAAGAATCCGCATAAGTAAATCCTAATTAGGGTGTTAAAAAATATCTATGCATAAGCCAAGTTCACGAGGCTCGCAGTTAGCGAATGTGCCACATTGAGTGGCTTGCGCCACAAATTAGTATCGATTTCTGTCGCTTTCGTAACGCAATGAGATGAACGTACTCTCAGCGTTAATATACACTGTGCTGAGGCTTCGCACATATTGGTTATGAATATGCAAATATTTAACGGAACGGAGAGTTTTCTACTCGATCAAATCATTCTGACAATATTGACTGTCGAAGCCCTCTCAGAACTTTATTATACGGATGTGTATATATGCGTTTGCCCGTGTATGCACACTCCTGTACGTATGAATATCACATAGACTTTTTGGTGTAGCCGAGAGATCACTCATCTGTTGGTTCGTTTGACACCTCACTCGATAACTGTCAGCGAAAAATACACGATATACGAGGTAAATGGAGTAACTATGTATTCTTCCACGATGTACATACTCGTTGTGAAGCCAAGGATATACGTACGTACCTGTTTATATGTATCAATGTGTCTATACAGCAGAGTGTTTTGTCATTACCATTTGCAACGTCGAGTAGTGCATCCAGTGCTACGTCCAATCCGGTTTCCGCCGCCAGGTCCGATTGCACAGGTCTTCCAAGTAATTCTTCGACATCTATGAACAGAGAAGGATTCTTCATTATGGTCATTTTCATGAGGGGATTAACTGGGGTCGGACTGGGTTACAATTAAAAGGGTATTCTAGTGCAAAAATGTGAAATTCATTTCATTTTGGCATTTTCTTAAAGTATAGACTCTTAAAGTCTCTAATTTATAATTAACTGATTTTCGTCAACAATTAAATAATATATATTCCAGTATACTGGTGAAATTTTAAGCCGAGTTGCCGAACTTTAAGGGGCCAGTCCACTTTGAAAATTTCAAAAAATCGATTTTTTTTACTGTTTTCGAAAGTACATACATTTAGAAATATTGTGTCAAAATTTTATGAAAATCCGAGCTCTCTAAGTATTTTTTTTTTACCTGAGGTCAGGGCCTCATTTCGTCTACCTGAGGGTATAGCGCGCTCGGCCGACCCATCGGCCGAACGCGATGGGTCGGCTGATCAGAAAAGAGACCAGAACCAAACGAAAGCAAGCAAGACTTGAAGAAATCGACGATGATGAGCAATCAGAAGGGATTTTGTACGGTGCAGGAATTGACGATTGAGTTTAGGTAAGAGTTTTTCATAGTATAAACTTCGAACGCGTTTTTCTCGAAACAACGTTTTCAAAATCTAGCTCCATCGTATCTCTAAAACTAATAAACCGATTCTCTTGAAATTTGAACCACATATTGTAAGCATGATTCGCAACAAGATGACCCTCGATGGTTTTAAAATTTTGATTTTTACTCTTTTTTTTGCAAAGAACTGCGAAAAAAACGCGTTTTTTTTTACTTTTTTCGTTTTTCAGCTGCCATTTTTTTATTTTTTGATAAAACTTTATATCCGAGGGTCATTTTGTAGCTGGTGTCATACTGAATCTAATGGACTTTGATTTTTTTGTTTCAGACAAGCCGTTGCCGAGTTGTGATGGAGCTACCTAGCCCACCTATTTTTGAGGCGTTACGTTAAACTATAGTTTTTGTACTTAAAAATGAATAAAAATGAATTACATTTTTTTAAAAATGTATTTCAAGACTTTATTTATCAAGCCCAACAACTTTTATATTCATATCTTTTATAAAATCCTCAAAAAAAAAATCGCGAAAATAGCCTTTTTTTCGTGGCTCCAAAGTGGACTGGCCCCTTAAACAAAAATTATTTAAATATTTTTTTTTAGTATACCACGTTTTTAAATCGCACTAAAAAGTATAAAATAATTTCTCCTAACCCCATACAGATTGTCCTTAAAATATATAGCTATGAATATATTTGTAAGATTTAAAGTGAAAAACGTGGGGCTCATGCAATAGATAATTGCATGCGCCCCACGAATGAATTTTTTCAAAAGATTGTTGAAATGTTGCTCTTTTGTGTGCTTAACATTTTTAATAAAATAATTTATATATTATATTTTAAAAAAATAGAAAAAATATACTTTTTTTTGGCTTCGAAACCCACGTAACTCCTTAACCCTTCGTGGTCACACTTCCAAATTCAATCGATTCTACTCAGTCAGTTTTCAAAAAAGTATTGTAACCAAACTATCGGTCCGATGTGGTTCAAAAAATTACAGAATATGCTTTGAACTTTCTAGATGATGTACAAAAAATTTATTTATGAGAAATAAAATAGTGACATGTTAAAAAAAATTCATAAAGAGGTGAAAACGCAAAAAAGACACTTTTTCGCTCAAAAAATCATAGTTCCGTGAATTTTCAACATTTATACCTAAAATTTGCACGTGATACTCCTTAGATATGCTACTTTTGGGAAAAAAATACTAGCATAGTGCGTGTTCCAAAAAAGGTATTTATTCCGATATGTTGAAAGGGTCAATTTTATGGTATGAGGATACTTCAAACTCCAGGTAAGATGGTGAATACAGTCCCATTCGAAGCCGAGAACTATTATATATTTACGCCAAAAATTGATCGACGGGTCGATTCTACCCAGGGTGACAACGAAGAGTTAAGGATGCAAATTGTGTAAAAAAAATGAAATTTTTCATCGTCATGAACGTTAACCTGCCCTAAAGACTCGGATTAGAATCATTGGGTATTTCTATCTCACATAAGAGCTATCGGGTCACACATTCGCAGTTGTAGATGCGATAAACTGCAATTCTGGCCGCTTATCTGTTCGGGCTTTTCCCGATGCGCTGGTAATATTGGACACGAAAACGTTCGCTTATATTAGCAATAATGGATAATCGTTGGCAAGTGTGTAACGACCTAGGTGTTATGGTAATATCTCTCGTTGAATCGTACCCTGGCCGGTTATTAACGGGATATACGGTATTAGAAACCATTGATGTTGTATGTATAGTGGAGTCTATAGATACGTATGATATTTAGGTGTGAATACTCCTCCTTTAGATATACATATACGTATGTAGTTGATAGTGATAGCACTCATTAAGCGACTGTACGTAGTTGTCGCATTCAGTAGGAGAGTAGAGCGTTCATTAGACATCGAAGCGATCCGGGCATTAACGCCCGGTTTCGGCTTACTGAATGGACAAGGACCACTAACGTTTAGCTCTGTCTACCCCACCGTAAAGCAACTCTGTATACATGACTAGGAGGATGCGGTTTCTCTTCCAAGATCGAAGCGTGTCTCACTCAACGGACCTGTCGTTTCGTTGCCAGCGATTAATGGAATAATAGATGGAAGGCCAAGCATGGCTCATCGAAGAGAGCTCATGGCATGGAAAATATTATATTTCAGGATTATTTTCAAAGATTGTAAGACTAGCAAGGAACATCACTTTCGTGTCAGCCTTGGATTTTGTTGAAACTTGTTTTATATGGTGGAGTATAAAAAAACGATTAGATACATGTTTTTTTTTTATCGACGGAACACGGGTTTAAGGCGTGAAACTACCCCTTGGAGTCAAGCGTACACTGATGGAATAATTCTTCTGATATTAACTAGATGCGTGTATTTGATTTTTTTTTTCATTTGAATTAAATAGATTTTTTGTGAAATCAAATTTTTCCAATTGCATTCCATTATTAAAATTATTTATTTTATATTTATTTATTTAGATCAAGATCTATTTAATATCGTCTAATAATTCAATATTTTATTTATTCCTAATAAATGTGTGATCTGGTTTCATCTGGCAGTATAGGACAAAAAAGACATACGGAAAAATGGTACATGATTCAGATTCCCAAAAATCTCATGGATTTTTTTTTCATTAGAAGACTGTTGTAACTTTCTGCAGTTGAGGAAAAAGGTTGATCTTTCTGTACATAAATAGTCGCGCCTGTTAATAAAAGGCACGACGATACCTTTTTTTCCAAACAATAACCTTGTTAGTGAAAAAAAAAGAAAAATAATCAAATTTTTTTTCACCGCACTTTTATGTCATGGACCTATATTCCTTTCTCGTATTCGTGCGATATATCGTGTTTTATCTTTAATTATTTAATTTAAATCTAATCTTTGTTTATTTAATTTGAATATATTCAATATTTTTAAAGAATAGCTTGAACAAATAAGAAAATATATTTGAAACAAGGGTCATAGTAGGCTGTGAGACAAGGAAAAAATCTATTTGATTTAAATACATCCTATTTAAATTAAAAAAATGTTGTTGGGAGTGTACCAAGGGCTCTGACAGTTTCATCTGCAAGCAGTCCACGGATTTCAGTGAAACGGAAATGAACATTCTTCTAATGCCAATCGATCAGAAATCCACTGTGGGCACATTCAAGAAAAACGAAAATTAAGGGATGAAACACTCTTTAAATCTTCTTTCTTTGAGCCCAAATTAATAAAAAGGTGCAATAAAGTGAATAATACGGGTGATAGTATGAAATAAAAGTTTACGTTTCTTTGAATTTTTGCGGGATAGGAAGCTTAAGGGGATAAGCGACATTCCATACATTTTGGACAATTTTTGATGAAAATTGAGGGCTTTTGGAGGTAATGAATAGTAAATTTGTATTCAGGAGGTGACAAAACATCGGATGCAGAATAAAAATCCAGTTTTCTTTTCACTCTTTGGCCAAAAAAGGCTCTTTACTAAATCGCCGCTCATTTATTTTGCCTTTTGATTTGGAATACCAGCCTGTGCTTATTCTCTTCGTTATCGTTTGCTTTTGGCAAGCCCGTTTGGTTCATTGAGCTCCGATAATTTTTCAATTTTTGGCCGAATTTCAAATACGTATCATCGATTTTCGTTGAATTTTTCCATATCCCTTTGCCTTTTTTTTTGCCATTTTTCAAATGGACTTTCCGGGCAAACTAATCGAGATATTCGGATGAATCCAAGGGCATTCTCTAAGTCTATGAAAATCCTTTTTAAAACACTCCCATTAACTTCGCGTCATTCAAATAGAACCGACGCTACAGCTGTTTGAAATTTTTTGATTTCTAGCAATCATGGAAAACGTGTTTTCATATACGTTCGACAATAAAAAAAAAAAAAAAATGCGGTATTTGGGAAAAATGGATGATGAATTAAGGTCAATTGACCAAGAACGTTAAAGGCGATTTGTCAAAATCGAAGCTGATTTCTAGACGCGAGTACTCGCGAACGAGGATATCTCGAGTTCATCGGAGCACGCAACCAAGTGGATTTTCGATTCGTACGAAAGCCCTTGAAAAGGGACCGATAGGAAAGCTCGTATAGCGGATTTCGACTTATTGTACTTACTGTCAAGATCAGCGAGGATAGCCTCGCTTGCAACGTCGAGACTCCTGGTGAGGCATCTGCGCATTTCGACTGATGTACCGCTATGATAATCGCTTAGATCCTGCAGAGCCGTTTCTACAACGAGAGGGATTTTCTCGATCCCCGAGCTGCTTGCCTCGTTGCACACAAGCATGGCGACCATTCCCGCACTACGGACAAAATGCAAGTGGACAAGGCAGGACGTAGTCCACTTCGTACAAAACGTAATACAAGAACGTCGTAGATTTACTTGAAGTTAATGCATACAGTGATGGGATTCGCGTGTTTCGTTCAGCTTGGTAGAGGAAAATTCAGGCGGGATGAGAGAGAGAGAGAGAGAAAAAGAGAGAGAGAGTGTAGTAATTCTGGGTCTTGCCAGAAGGAAAGTGAAGGAAGTAGCTAAAGCAAAGGTTCCAACCATGAAACTACATCAGGAATAATAGACTTCTCGATTATTTTATTTATATTTCCATACATGATAGGGTTATGTTTGTATATGCATATAGAATCAGAGAGATCGTACCCAAGAATAAAGAGCATGGCTGACAGGAGGAAGGCCAGAAATCCAGGATACTTGGATGGCTTGTAATCCTCTCTGATCGGACGACAGGCGAGCCAGAGTTCCGTGCCAGGAATAACGCACGCCAGAATACAGCAAACGCCTACAAGAGCCACGAATCCGACCTCCATATGCATAGACTGGAACGTTTATTTATGTATATTTATAAGATGCATATTTGCCGGAGAATAGCCCAGTTCAAACATCAGTGACGTCTAGATGGTCTGTTGGCAAATGTTAATAGATGGTCTGTTGGGACACCACTGTGACAGCTTCGAAAAATCGATTTCTTTTTTTTTTTTGCATTTTCTTGTAGTATGTACTTGCAATAATATGTATGCCAAAAATTATTTGATAATTTACAATAATCACAGAGTTATAGGACTTTTAGTAGGAGGGCGTAGAGCGGCAGCCCTTGTCGGCCGCATTTCATAGAGCGTTTTTATCGAAACCACTTTTTTTCGAACTGGTGCGGACGATAACTCGAGCAATAATAGTCGGATATGTAAAATTTTTGCACGATTTTTTTTGTAATTGTAATAGCTATCGTTGAGCGTAGTCGTTTTTTTTTTGTTTCTGAAAATTACTATTTCTTAAAGCATCTTGAGTGAAAATATTTTAGGTGAAAATAATACTTTTTATTTCGAAACGTGGCCATATTTCGAAAAAAACCATATCAAGAACGGCTACGCTTAACAATAGCGATATTAATGCAGATTAAGAGCAAATTCTATTTTTTTTGTTTCAGTCGAATCAAACCAGAGATTGCAATCCCACCAGGACGAGGGAAATTTCCGATAGGCGTTCACTCTGCCATTTATTGTACTTCAACTACTGTTTTTTTTTTCAATAAACATTGACTTCGATCTACTTCAATGTATGTGGAATAACATATCTTTAATTGAGCAAAAAAAAACCATCAAGTGAATTTAAAAAATCTATGAAAAAGCTTATTTTTCTGACCGCCACAGTGGGGTCCCCCCTTAACGTAACTTGCTGACTTTTTCGTAAATCAAAAAGGAATCAAGTCAATCAAGGAATCAATTAGAAACCTGCTTTAAGAAGGCACACCCGAGTATATGGTGAAAAAATAGATGAATTTTGGGAATTATTATCTCACAAACGATTTGTCCAATTTCATCCAAGTTTGTTTTATTCGAAAGTTTAAATATTGAGGTATATTGACAAAATTTATTATGAATTGCCATAAATCCCATGATTGCATAGAGTCGGTTGATGTGAAACAAAAATTTCGAAAAGAATCTTAAATTGTAAGTATAAATAAAAGTAAAAAAAAAACTCTCCGTATCGTAGGATTTTTCACTAATTTATTTTTGTCGAGCCAGAAAGGTCAGACATTTAGGTTGAAAAATGAATGGAAATTTCAATCTGGCGCCGTTTTGCGACAAATGTTTTTTCTTCAAAAAATCCTGCGATTCGAAGGGCTTCACACATTAAATCTGAAGAATTTTTTCAAAATTATTGTTTCAGATCAACCGACTGCATGCAGTCATGGAGACTGAAGACCGTGCCAGGGAGGAATATGTTTTACGCCGGCCACACTAACAGCGCTCCCATTCAATATATATTTATAAACATATTGTCAATATATCTCAATATTTATACTTTCAAATAAAATTAACTTGGATGAAATCGGGCAAATAGTTTTTGAGATAATAATTCCCAAAGTTCACCTATTTTTTCTGCCGTCTACTCGCACGTGCCCCCTTAATTCAATTGCCACTATTGAATCTCGAGATTCGTTGCCTCCTGCGATATGACGTTGGATCAGAAGCCTTTGCGTCTTCGTTATGAAGAGAAAAACGTTTGCATGTTTCCGCAATTTCTGTCAAAAGATTCTGTAAAAAGAATTGTAAAAGATTTGGTTCACCTCGGACAGTAACTTGAAGGCTGTGACGCGATTTTCCAGGACGTCCCTCACCAGATCTGAAACAACGGGACAAGAATCTTTCATCAGTGAAATCCATGTGTGTTATTTGTTGCACGTAAGGTGAGTCATTTGAGGAATTAACACGTGTAAATGACCCGACCAGAAATTTTGATCCGGCAGCCTGAACACTGATGAGGCTGCTATCATGCTGCGGTCTGGAATGTCGTAATAAGGCACGCCTGATTGGTGCCGGATGTCCACCGGATCAGTGAAACCGTGGTACGGGAGTAAGAAAGCTACCTCACTGCGGCCTGATCAGGGTGCCTTTTTACTCCCGTATATCAGGCAAAACTAATAGGGCCCTGCTAGCGCTTGGCCTAATAAGTCCCTATTGGGCCTTATTAGGCCTTGTCTTAAACCTGCCTCAGCATTCCATCAACACACATGACCTCCTATACCTTACGTGGAAATTTTAATATAGCAGCATATTATCTTTGAAGTTTTGACGTTTTTGAAAGGTGTTGTGGACTCTGACGAAAGAAAAACGTTTAGCAACCCGGGTGCGTGTTAGAAGATTCCGTTTTATTTCGAAATCTCAAAGCACAGTACAAAATAACAGTACGTAATATATTAACAGATACATTCCATGCCTTGTATACATATATTGTAGAGTGTGTATGTGTACGAGCATGCATGTGTACTGGCTACGTAACGCAGTATTATAATGACCTGATCAGGCAACATTACAATGACCTGATCAGCCAGCATTATAAACGCCTGGTCAGGCAGCCTGATAACGGCCTGATCAGGCAACCTGATAACGGCCTGATCAGGCAACCTAATAACGGCCTGATCAGGCAACCTGATAACGGCCTGATCAGGCAATCTGATAACGGCCTGATCAGGCAACCTGATAACGGCCTGATCAGGCAACCTGATAACGGCCTGATCAGGCAACCTGATAATGGCCTGATCAGGCAACCTGATAACTGCCTGATCAGGCAACCAGATAAGGCCCATATGTGACAGAACGTAACACTTTCAAAGACAACACACTTGGATTTGCACTGTGTTATTGTTGAAAGTGAAAAGAAAGCCGGGAAGTTCGATCAATACAAAGACGATAGAAAAATGTTTCTACCTGCTGGAACATCGTGAGGTTGAATCGACTTCAGAAAAACTGCCAAAAAGTCAAACGCGAATAATCCCTTGTCGAGATGAAGGCTGGCCATTTTGTAGCGTTCATCTGGCGGTGTTTTCGGAAAGTCCAGGGTAGGTTGAGCGTTGCTCCAATCATCGGGTACGATGAGGGTCTTGAGGTGCGAGATATTCGTGGCACGATCGTCCATGGTAACTGAGGTGACCATTGTTTCGAGGCGGTTTTCATCGTTGTCCCCGTACTGCTCGCTCGTCCCGTCATCATAGACGACGATGTCATCGTTCTCATCGCCGAGGACGCGATGGGCGCTCGCCTCCTTGCCATACGGTGGATGAAGAAACAACAGGGGTGCCTCGGTCGTCGTGCAATTGCATTGGCTCGTTGTCGATTCGGACAGGACCAGAAAGTCGAGTGGATCTTCTCGATCGAGAGAGTACGCGTTCAACGACCCGACGATCAGCAGCAGCAGCAGGATTCCTACGGTAACGAGAATTCGTAGAGGCGAGTGTAATTTTGGACGTCATAGGAAAATCAAGTGAGTGCTCTCGAAGCGATGGATCGAACCCTGGGTAGACGGAACAGGGACAAATGGAAAGCAGTGGAGAGACAAGGGGAAAGAAGATTTCCAATAATACGAATAAGCCGTTGGTAGACGCAATAATTTCAATGGCGGTTGGCCAAAACAAACCCAAACAATGGCACTCGTTCATCTAGTGTCTTCAGGAACCATTGCCCGTGCAGAAATTTCTTAGGGATGCCTAAGTTCCGATTGGATTCCGATCGGGATATGATACGGATTCCCTAGAAGGGGGTATTCTCATCAGAATCCAGATGGCGCCCACTACGTAGCACAAGGCGCAAACGTGGTGGCAAGAATTTGAAATACGTATTTCAAAGACGTGTCAATTATATTTTGCTTAGCAAATCAAATACATATTTTCTTAGTTCGAACGATCTCCATTTAACCCTTCGTGGTCACCCTGGGTAGAATCGACCCGTCGATCAATTTTTGAATTATCTATGATTTTATAATACTAGAAAACTGTTTTACGTGTTTTTTTTTCGAAAGCACGTTTTTCCAACTGGGCGCAAATATAACACGACATATAAAATATGGTTAAAGTATTTGTTGAAAACACGATAAATTTCACTCAGTGTTCGTAAGCAAAAATTCACGTTGGGCAAGCGCAAACCCAAGCAATGGCACTTCTCATCCATCAAGAATCTTCGGAAACAATCGCCTAGTCAACATCTTTCAGAGAAAGATTTTTCATTCTTCATAACTCGACCACTTGACACGACTGGCTCATTCAACTTTTTCTCAATTTATATATTATTTTAATTATATGTACCGCAAGATTTCTGCTGCTTCATCATTAAGAATACACTCGACAAAATACCAGGACACTATAAATTGCGATTGTCTTGTATCCCGAGGGTAGAACGGCTGGCCGTTATGTTGAACCCTGCGACTCTGAAGAGACTGTCATTCCGAGGGATCGTTGAGGCTTCCGTGGAAAGCCCACAAGCTCAAGTGTTGTCGAACCCTGTAAATCTTTATACGTATGTACGTACGTAGACGCACACAGGTATAGAGACATCCACCCACATACCAATATCCGAATACATAAACGTATTAAGTCTATACGTATAGAGGAATGAATGTAGGGTAGTTGCAAACGACATTGTGGATGGTTGGGTCTCGCGAGAGCGGAGAAAAACGAACCAGACTGATTTATCAACTTCTCGATGGCAGAAAGGCGTAGAATGACACAATTCCGTGCGCAGAGAGCAGACGTTTCCGGCTTTTTTTTTTTTACCGATGTAGTAATTCTATGCAGGTTTGAGCATAAGGGGCTATTCTACTGTGATGGCTCAAAAAATAAGCTATTTGTAAGAATTTATTTTTCGAAAACCGTTGCATGTATCGGCACAAACTTTTTTTTTCGCTTAAAGGTAGGGAAGAGCGGGGCACAATGTGTCACGGGGCAGAGTGAGCCACATGCGATTTCTCGGAGGTTTGTAGCTCGTAAATTCCAAAATTTTATGTGTTGGACCGCGATTCGTATTAGGTTTCGTCAAACCTGAAAGAAAGTCGATAGCAGCTCGCAAAGGATTATTGAAAATTAAAAATTGAATTGAGGCTTGAAAAAAAAATATTTCGCTCGCCGGGAAAACGGCGAGCGAAAAATATAAATACACTTTTTGTAGCGGCTCCGGTTTTTGGTCCTAATCGATAGTTTTATTACTTATGATGCACTCAGGGTCTTGTGTTTTTCCATTCGTAGTTTAATCAATAGTTGTTTTCATTAATAATCAAATATTTTCCTAGTGGGGTAAAATGTGTCACCGAGTGGTCGGGTAAAATGAGTCGACTCCCAATGAGGAAACAAAGAAGTGACGACGCTCCGACGAAGCGCAATGTGTCACGGTCAACTGTCAAACAATGCGATTTCTCGGAGATTTGTAGCTTATAAAATCCAACATTTTTTGTGTTGGTCCGTGATTTATATTCATTTTCGGCTGGCCTAAAAGAAAGTCAATAGCAGCTCACAAAGAATTATCAAAAGTACAAAATTAATTTTTGGCTCGAAAAAAAAATGTCGCTTGCCGGGAAAACGTAAAATATTGTGGGGCAATTGTGTGGAACACAATGTGTCATCGAGTTATTGAGCACAATGAGTCGACTCCCAATGTTATTGGCAAATAATACCCGTTGTGAAATTAGCGGTATGTATGAAAATCTGTTGTCTATGTTAGAAAAATATAAGAGTTTCAACCGGCTCGTTATGCTCTACGTTTCGCAGCACTTGACACACTGTACCCACCTATCTGACACATTGTACCCCACCCGTGGGGTACAATGTGTCAGATGGGTGGGTACTTTTTTTTCTAATCAGACTACTTTGGTAAGAGTAAAAATTCGATAGAAAAAAGCGACACACTGTGCCCCACCTTCCCCTACACTCTTACAGAATAGAAAACATTTTTTTTGTTGCATATAAATGTATGTTTATTTAACAATTGATAATCGTGCAAAGGCCTGAAAAAAAGTACGTCGCTGGCGTTGATGATTCGCGCTCTCCAGGTAATCTGAAATAAAAAATTCAAAAAGATTCTTAATCGGTACGAGTGTCGCTATCGCCCGAACTAGAATTATTATTTTATATTGCAAAATAATAAATTGCCGTCGTTTTTTTGCAAAAATGTTAAAAAAACACGTTTTTTTTCTTCATAATTCGGGCGAAAGTACAAAAAATTAATATTTCTTAATAATTCTAGTCCGGGCGACAGCGACACTTATACAGTTTAAGAATCTTTTTGAATTTGTTTATTTCAGATTACCTGGACAGCGCAAATCATCAGTGCCACCGACATACGTTTTTTTTCATGTCTTTACACAATTATAAATTGTTAAATAAATATACATGTATATGCAACAATAAAAAATCCCTATTCTATAAGAGTGTAAAGAGAAAAAAACTTTGTACCGATACATGCAACAGTTGAAAAAAAAATTATTAAAAAATAGCTGATTTTTTGAGCCTTCACAGTAGAATAGCCCCATAAGTAGGCGCGCCCACAAACACAAACAGCCACCTATATGCTGATATACATGAAATAGAAAGAACGAGGAAAAGGTAAAACCTATTTGCAACCACGTTTTGCTAGGCTGGAAAGAGAGTAATCCAACGACGAAGATGAGAAAGTAAAATGAAGTAAATGGGTTACTCGACGGGGAACGGGGCAAACCGCAGTAGCGGGCTCGTTATATGTGATCTCACTTCCACTCTGCTTTTTCCGTGAAGAGTATAAACTGGATGCAAAGGTCTTTTTCCCCTCGATATACCTTCGACGGAGTTAGAGGGTTGCCAGTATCACCAAACACTCAACGGCAAACGCATTCAACTTCCGGACCCTCGGCTCTTGGATGTACATTAGGACTTTCTTACGACCTTCAACGATCACGGTACCAGCCTTCTTTTACATATATACACGTATACACGCATTCCGGTGCTACGGAGCTTCAAATTTTTCATCGCAGCAGACTGTTGCAGCTGAAATCTGATAACGTCTAGAAACGACAACGACTCGTTGGAAAGTTGCGTCTTCTTGGTCTTCTCTCGCCTCTTTCGTCACGTGCCCAACATCTCGAGCCTTTTCTTCCTCGAGCTGTTTAGTTTTGTAACAGGAAGTACTTAGCTATCCCGGACTCTCGTACCATTCCGGTAGACAAAGGGTTGACGTGACTGAGCCTCGCGCTAGCAGGAAGTGCTGATTGCTAAGGTCGGTATGACACTGCTGAAGTTTAGGAAAAATGTTGTTTCGACGTGTGATAGTCATGGTCATTGACGTAGCCACCCCCCCCCCCCCCGCCCCTCCTCAGCCCGAGAAAACAGGCCGGCTACGTCATTGGTCATGATGGATTTGTGCCTGTTCCGGGATACTCGACATTGGAGACTGGACAGTTTGGTTAGGTTCAAGACAGGGTCCGTTTTGATCCTCATGGATTGACTGCAAAAAAAAATTGTCAAGTAAATATACCTTGTGAAATGTAGGGGAGAGTGGGGCACAATGTGTCACGGGGCACTGTGAGCCACATGCGATTTTTCGAAGGTTTATAGCTCGTAAAGACCGATTTTTTTTTGTGTCGGACGGTGATTTATATTCAGTTTCGTCAGGCCTAAAAGAAAGTCGATAGCAGCTTATAAAGAATTATTAAAAATTAAAAATTGATTTGAGGCATGAAAAAAAAACATTTCGCTTACCGGAAAAACGTTAAATGTAATGTCACTTTGTTTAGCGACTCGGGTCTTCGGCCCTAATCGATAGTTTTATTTTTTATAATGCACTCAATGACTTGTGTTTTTTCATTCGTAGTTTAATTATGAGTTATTTTCATTAATAATCAAATATTTTACTAGTGGGGTACAATGTGTCAAAGAGTTGTGGTGCACAATGAGTCGACTTCCAATGTTGTTAGAAAATAATATGACGACGACGAAAAAGAGGAAACAAAATAGTGACGAGGCTCCAAAGAAGCGCAATGTGTCACGGGGCACTTTGAGCCATATGCGATTTCTCGGAGGTTTGTAGCTCATGAAGACCGAATTTTTTTTTGTTGGACCGTGATTTATATTTAGTTTCGTCAGGTATAAAAGAAAGTCGATAGCAGCTCTCAAAGAATTATTAAAAATTGAAAATTGTTTTGAGGCTTGAAAAAAAAATTCGCTCGCCGGTAAAACGTCAAGTAAAATGCCAGTTTCTGTAGCGGCTCGGGTTTTCGGTTCTAATCCATAGTTTTATTATTTATAATGCTCTCAGTGACTTGTGTTTTTCCATTCCCAGTTTAATTCATAATTATTTTAATCAATAATCAAATATTCTACTGGTGGGGTACAATATGTCATCGAGTTGTGGGGTACAATGTGTCATCGAGTTGTGGGGCATAATGAGTCGATTCCCAATGTTCTTGTCAAATAATATGACCACGACGTTGAGGTAAAAATGCGAAAAATGATCTTTTTTATCGCTCTAGTCATACAAAATTTACTTTTGTCATACATACCCCACTCTTCGCAGTACTGGACACACCGTACCCACCTATCTGACACATTGTACCCCACCTTTTGTGTAACCTTGTTGTGATCTTTTTTTTTTAATAATTAGACTACTTTGGTAGAAGTAAAAAATCGTTAAAAAAAAGGTGACACATAGTGCCCCAACTACCTCTATTTACGCGATTAAACTTTGTCCCTGTAATTTCACAATTGACTATAAATTTGCAAGTGATGATTTATTCTCGCACGAATTTCACGAATCTCTCAGCGTTCTCTGGCTGTCGTTCTCGCTTAGCGATTCAGCGCGGTTGATAAATCGCCCCAAATTCATACGGCTGCTATTTTGGCAGAAAGTGACGCGTGTGCCCGTAGACTGATCGCTGCCATTAGCTACAGAATTCTCATTAAAACGTGCGGGGTCACCGCTATTTTCTCCAATATCGTTTCAATCTACCAAATCTTTAGAATATTATTCTAAATTATTCTTAATCTACCTTGGATTTATTTATTTAGCCTGAATGGTCGGTAAACTTAGTTGCATTTTCCAATTAATTTTTTAATAACACATTTTCACGTGTTAACGGACACACTTGGATTGGCAGTGCAGAAAGGAAGATAGTGTCTTGTATTTCGAAAAAAAAACAATGCAAGTATGAATTACATAGGAGGGTAGAGTTTTCGAAAAAAAATTGCGTTTGGAATAATTGATGGGAGAGATGAGATAAGCGGGACATAAATAGCTCGTGACATCATTGTGAATGGCTACCTTTCAGAGGAATGGTGGAACTACCTGTCGGGATGTCCATCACAAGGACCAACACAAGGCAAGTCGTCCCTTCGTTTTCCATAGACCGGCTGTTTTATTTTCTCTTACTCTTTCTGCTCTCTCTCTCTCTCTCTCTCTCTCTCTCTCTCTCTCTCTCTCTCTCTCTCTCTCTTTATCTCTCCCGCTTTCATATTGCTGGATGTCAGATAGTACGAAGTTTGCGAAAAGCTCCAGAGACAGTTCCGATACCACAGCCCAAGAATTTCTCAGCTCGTTTCACGCTGCTTGGTTACAACATTGACTCGGTTTCGAAGCGAGAAATTCTCATCGGGCTGGATACTCCCTTTTCATGTCCAATAGGGAAATATTCTCACGTGTAAAGTTTTTTTTTCCCCGCTGTGAAATGCAGGATCGACTTTGTATCGGAAAGCAACGTTTGCCACTTGGAGAACAAAAATTCACCGTTCAAGCACTTTTCGAAGGAGCTTCTTAAGGAGGCTGCTCAGCTATCGCGTAATAATAAGAATTTGTTCAAATTTATTAAGGATATTTACGAACAGGTTTTACGACCCCGTGCAAAATTTCAAGTCATTCGTCTGCAAGATTGTTGAGCAATTAATTGTTGAGCAATCATTGTGACCGCCAGCGAGGGACATATTTTACGCCGGCCACAATAACAGCGCTCCCAGTCAATACACACTACTCAAAAAAATTAAATCAACAGAAAACTTCTTCAATTTTAAAAAGATCTTTTTTGAAGCGCCGTATCTGTGTGAAAAATGGTCCTATCGAGATGAAAAAAAAAACACTTTAAAGTTTCAAGTTTGTAGTTTTGAGATCTTTTGAAAAAAAAATTTTATGAGCTGTGGTTATCGCGCAATCATAAGAAACAGCGCGAGACAAAAATTTTCCAATTTTTTTTTGTTTTTCTGTCAAGGGTCCACGGGTCCAAGTTGTGGAAAAAGTCGAAAAAAATTGGTCTTTTCATTTTGATGATGATCACACTATGTTAAGGAACAATAAACTTGTTCCTTTGATCGTTTTGAAAAACTTTGATCAATCAGTCCGGAAAAACGGTGCGATTGATCAATTGAAAACTTACAGGACTATTGGGGGTACATTAAGCTGAAAAAAAAACCTGGCAACATTAGTGTTTCCATCAATATTTGTAAAGTAGTGGTAGATTTACTGAAAAACCATAAAATGCCTTTTTTTGTACTTTTTTCAAATTAATGTTAAGGGTGGGAAAAAGGTTTTTTCTCAAAAATCAATGAAAGGGTCTTGTAGGAAATTTATTCAAGTTTTAAAAACTGCCCTTTAATTCCCTGTCCGCTCATTCATTCCCGAGATATCGATGATCAAAGAAACAAGGATCCTTTTTCATTCAAAGTCGGATATCTCAGCAAAAAATTGACGTAAAGAGACCAACAAAAAACCAAATTGAAGCTACATAAACAGGCTAACTGACCTATGCATTAATTTAACTGAAAAAATTTTTCTCGAGGCCGTGGACCCTTGAAAAAAAAAAAATTCGAAAATTTTTTGTCTCGCGCTATTTTTTATGATTGCGCGATAATCGTAGCTCCCAAAATTTTTTTACCAAAAGATCTCAAAACCAGAAACTTGAAGTTTCAAATTGCTTTTTTTCCATCCCGATACGACCATTTTCCACACAGATACAGCGCTTCAAAAAAACACTAAAAAAATTGAAGAAATTTTCTGTTGCTTTAATTTTTTGGAGTAATATGTATTTATACAAAATTTTGTCAATATACATTAATATTTCTACATTCGAATAAACCACACTTGGATGCATTCGGATAAATAGTTTTTGAAATAATAATTCCCAAAATTTACCTATTTTTTCCACCGTCTATTCGGGTGTGCCCCCCTTCAGTGTTTCCCTCTTGTCTTTTTTTCACGGGGCAGAGGGAATAATTGGCTGCTGGAAACAAAAGTCTGAATATCTGTGTGAGAAAGTTTGAGAGGAATTGTCAGGACTTGGGAATTGCGAAAAATGCAACATTTTTCGATATCTCGAGAGTCATGCTGCATCTATGAAGAGAATAGAATTTTATTTCGCTCGCTTGGCACGCTACTTACGTTGCAGACAGAAGAGACCTACTAGTTTTTCGATACAATTCTCTGGCGTATTCGAGGCAGGAGAATGCCGAGCGTTGGTAGGAAATATGCCGGTGGAGGTATGTGTATCGGAGCAATGACAGAATACTACCTTGTTTCTTCTTAGTGGAGAGGAAAATAACAAAAAAAAGGCGACAGATGGATACATTGGCTTTGGAGTAAATCAGAATAGAGTGAGGGAAAAATAGTTTCTCGAGGATTTTTCAGATGGATATTACCTAACACTTATGGTAAGCGGTTTGAGCCACAGTCGTACAATGTGGGAATATATATATATACATGCATGCGGTAATAAATATCGAGCACTTGACGCTAAGAGAGATAGAGAGAGAGAGAGAGAGAGCGAGAGAGGGGGGCGGGGGAGGAAGAGAAATCTTTCGATGGCAAAATTGCTCACTGACATTTCATTTTCAAGGGATATCTCGCAGACTTCTGATTATAAATGTTACCTCAAACGAAAATGAAATATACGTTAAGGCGTTACACCACCTTGGCGCTCGGAAAAATAGGCATAAAAATTCCATTTTTTTTCCACGCTACTATAAAATATATGAAATAATTTCTATTCCACTCGGTACGATAATTTCTTAATTATTGAGTGAAAAATTAATTTTTCACTCAATAATTTAGTAGTAAAACAGCTTCTGCAGACGTTAATGATTGCAAAACGAATGGAACTAAATCGCCGTGAATTCTGAAAATATTATATCATCAAGATTTAGGATCAAGCGATTGATTATACTAAGTTTCAAATTAATCGACTGAGTAATTTCCGAGAAATTAATTAAAGTAATGAGGAGTATCGCGTTTTTCAACGATGAATTAATAGTAATCGTAGGAAAACGCAATATATATTAAGTTTGTGGGTAATTATTGATAATAATAAGATGGTCTGAACGTATTAATTAAATTTAAAAATTAAGAATTTTTGTTTTGTTGGACAGTTGAAACAAATGTACAGTCACTGACAAAAATTTAGTCAAGCACACGCTAATATCGTCGATTTTGACTTCAATTATTATTAAAAGTGGAAAATTAACATTTCTAAGTGTTAATTTATTATTGAAATTAGCTATTTGTAAAGCTAAATATGTACGACACGATCTAAACTTGTAAATCCACGATTCGCCCATTTTGGTCTAACTTTTTGCCTGACGATCTATCCAATAATACCTTAAGGCCTTAGGCCAATCTAGGATTGTCGAAAAAAAAATTTTGTTACAAATGTACTTTAATACCTATAAAATTATATTCCAAAAGATCATGGGTGTGAAAAATCTCTAAGTACTCGATTTTCGAATTCTAGCGCAACCCCTCTTGATTCGTATCGTGACTTTCCACTAACTTTAAACGCGTTTATCTCAAAACAACATTTTTCAAGTCGGCCGGACTCATAACTCAAACAAATTTCAACCGACTCACTTGAAATTTTAACTGTATATTTATAATTATATTTTCTGAGGCACTATATAGGATTTTTTAAATTATATTGCATAGTTCCTTTTTTATAAACAATTTTCTAACGATTTTATCATGACATTTTATACTTTTTGTTTTAGAAAAGCGCCATTTTGACAAAAAAACAATATATCAAAAAAATCCTACGTACTTCTATAGCTATTCTTATATATAATCTAAAAAAACTTTAGTGTCTCATCATAACTGAAAAATTATAGGAGCTGTTGGTCCGGCCGTTGACCTTCCAGAAATAAAGGCGTCATCGGAAAGATGCTGCACAGGCGCCATTTTGACATGAATCGCTGTGAAAAAATAATTTTGTATAGTCAATTACGTGTATAATAAAACCCCTACTTGGTAATTCCAATTTATTTTATGGTTTCGCTGAAAAAAAATTACAAAATATGCCCTTTTTTTGGCCTCTAGAGTGGCCTAAGGCCTTAATCAACAGCGTGTCGAGGCTTGCAAGTCTTTTCCCTTGTACACGGAGAGAATTAGAAAGTAATTTTTGTCGTGAATTTCACGGTAAAAATTACCGTGATATATTTCAATGTGGTGACAAGTGAGAAAAGCATAATAATACGTATGCGACAAGTTTTTTTTAACTCACGTTCCAGAAAATTTTAAATACGTAGCTAAAATTTTACTATACAAGAAGGGTAGCGCGCACGATAATTTTTACCGAGAGCACAATACATTTTCCTATAACACTCATTAAATTTTATAATAAATCTTAAAATAACTGTTATAAAGACGATACTTTTTTATAGACATTTTTGAAAGCCATAAAATAATAAAATGCACAGTAAAATTTCGCTGATATTATATATTTTTTAAATTTAAGTTTTGCGTATTTTGTTACACATCAAAATAAACTAGGAAATCTGGTAAAATTTTCTATCTGAAGAAGAAATTTTATTTTATTTTCATGAAAATCTGTGTTTTACTCAGTAATAATAACCGAAGTTTCAGGGTCGTCATCTGTTTACCGTTACCGCACGGTAATTTTTAACATTTAATTCTCTCCGTATACCCTTCTCCGCACCATTTATACTTACGTGAATATTTGCAGTGTTTCAACCGTACCCAGTCTATCCTATAGTTGCCGTTGCTCATTGCCCAATAGAAATTAATTTTTCCACATTTACACCGATGAAGCAGTATCATTCTCATTTTTAGTTTTTGCAAAGGTAGATTTCCATTTTCAACGGAAAGTCGTACGAGAATTTCAATAAACGAGGTATCCAGGACGCAAAGCATTCTTCAAATACAGACCGTCTTTGAACACGGGACGAGGTAATATATAGAAATTATTCAAGCATTGGGAATCAATGTCAAACGAATCGATGATCTTAGAACGATATGTTTGCAATCGAAACCCGAACAACCCGTGTATGTCGACATTGGCTGATGGAGCCACTTTGTGAGCCATGTAAGCTGAAATTGTCATAAAAGCGATAAACTATAGGGCGTAACTGCATATAGATGGCTTTTGAGAGTCCCGTTTGGGGTTTATAGCTTCCTCGTCCACGTTGTGCTCTCTCTCTCTCTCTCTCTCTCTCTCTCTCTCTCTCTCTCTCTCTCTCTCTCTCTCTCTCTCGCTTTCTCGGTCAAGCTTTGGGATACGTGCGTTTCTGTGGCCACTTGGATCATCGATGCAAACGAGGCTTGGCCGGACTCGATCAGCATATTCGTATTCACGTACAATCGCATATGGAGGAGTCAGCTTATTGACGTCGATAGAGAGGTGAGAGTTTCCCCAAGGGCTGACGTTTATTTTGATGATACCGCGAGATCGCGTAACATCACACCGCATTGAGTTCGGTGATACGAAGAGATGAATTTGAGATCAAGTGGAATCTTTCTGATCGTGGATTACGATATATAAAGGGTGTCACAAAATGACCTGACATTTTGAATGGCGTGCCATTTTTTTTGTGGCGAACATGGAGTAGTAATTATTTGACAAATGGCATCAGGAAGTATTGAGGTTTAGTCATGAAGAATTGCACGATCGAGCAATGCACAGAAGATGCGAAAATTCACTACGAAATTAGTGAAATTTTTTTACAGACTGTTCGAAAAGTTCGCACGTCGTTTGATCATCATAACGCACTATATCGCAACTCTGAGGTGAATATAATGACAAAATTTGAGGTTAGTGGTTCAATTCGAATGAGAATATCGAAATGAAAACATAGCTGCGGTGAGTGCGAGTATTGACGAAAGAACTTCAACCTCGACTCGCCATCGTGGTCAGCAATTATGAACGTTTCAAGATGCTCTGTGCAGCGAGTTTTGACGAAAGATCTGCATATGCGTGCTTACAATATCCAATTGCCAGAAGAATTGTACACTGCGGGCAAAACAATGCACACTGCTAAGAAAAAAATTGAGGGCTTACCTGGGTAGGACAAAAAGATCGATTTTTCAAAAAGGTGCTCATTCGAAAGTACTATCCTTTGAGTGTCTACCCTGAGAATTTTATAAGGAAATTCGCAGTGATGACGAAGTTATAGCGTTTTGTAACTGACAGGGTGAGCAACGACTAACGGTTGGGGCGCAGGTAGACGCGGCCTTCGTCATCTGTTTGACTATGAGTTTGACTAGGAATGAGGTTGACGCAGCAAAAAAAAAGATCTAACGGAAGCGTCAACATCTAAGGAAGATCCGTCATATGGCCCAGGAATCGACGATTTCATGTAAGTTTAAAATAAACCAGTTATTTCTGTGTAAAGTGTACTCAAAACTTTTAACGCGTTTTACTCGAATCAGTGTTTTTAAAATCGGTACCAGAAATATCTCCGCAACTACTGGACCGATCGGGATCAAGTTTTGCACAGTTATGCTTCACACAATAATCTAGTACTTATCGAGTTTTTTCGATACCTGGCATAGTTTTTTTTTTTTCATCATAAGTACTGAACAATTTTGAGGCGAAAAATCGCGTGTTTTATTCCAGTGACTGCCATGACCCGAAAAAATTAAATTTTCAAATTCCGGCTCGATAAGTACTAGTTTTATCTATCTACTTTAAGAAACAAATATTTTTTTTTCGATAAAAAATGGCAGAGGCACGTCTGGTACCGCAAACGCTGTCAAGAAAAACACGTCCCAGGAAAATGACTGTAGCTTTTTGACCGTTTGAAATTTTTGAACTAAATTTTCACACAATGTAGATAAAATGTCATACTTTAAAATGTATATCATGGTTGTTCAATAAAATTCAGTTTTATGCACAAAAAAAATTCTTAAACATAACCTTACTTTTAGCCGTCTAAGGTGTATGTAAGCCCTGAAACCAAATAGGTTTTTTTTTCCTTGTCTCACGGCCTATTACGATCCTATTTGTTTTAAATATATATTTGTATTTGTTTCAGCTATTCTTGTTAAATATTGAATATATTTAAATTAAATAAATAAAGATTAGAATCAAGCACGTTCTTACGTCGAACGCATGGGAGATATTTCTAATCAAAAATATTTTTATTAGCGTGAATAAACGTCCATTTAATTCAAATCTGTCAACCCGAAGAAACCCAAAATTATTAATTAAAAAAAAATTAAATAGATACATTTAATGGATTCAACTAAATTGTTTTTGTTTTGTACCGATGAAACCGAATCACAAATTTATTAGGAATAAATAAAATATTTAGTTATTAGACGATACTAAATAGATCTTGAATTTTAATGGATAAATATATTCAAATGAAAATAATTTCAATAATTGAATGCAAAAGGAAAAATTTGCTTTCACGAAAAATCTAGTTAATTGAAATTTAAAAAATCAAATAGACGCATCTGGTTAATATCAATAGAATTTTTCTGTCAGTGCAGTTATTGCGGACGAAGTTTCATGGTCGTGTTATCTCGCGCCGCGGCCATGTGAATCGGCCACCAAGATCGTGCGATTTTACGCCATTGGACTTCTTTCCTTGGGGTTTTTCTGAAAGGAAAAGTATATGCCAATGATCCACAGACCATTCCGTAGTTCATGAAAGCAATTGGACCTATCATTAATGAAATTAGTTCGCAATTATGCCAAAATGTTATTGAAAATTTCGTCAAAAGAGTGAACGTTTGCAAATAGGGACGAGGAGGTCATTTATCGGATATTGTATTTCACACGTAAGCTCCATATTTGTACCTTATATTAAAATAAAAAAAATCGTACTTTACAAATAAATAATACGTTTTATTAATAAATAAAAATGTCAGGTCACTTTGAGACACCCTTTACATCGCGAATCACACAGGTAAATAAATGCACCGTAATTTCCTCGTAGCTCGCAAATGCCAATGATCCAACAATACCTGGATATTGGCTTCTCCACGGGTGCGTTGCAACAACATTCCTCACTGTGTAATCCCGAACGTATCAAGTTGCCTCTGTTGGAACTAGCTTCATAATTTGCTTCGATAACTGAAATTCCAAAGTATTTGCTCGCATAACTCACCTTCCATTTTCAAGTGAAGCCACCGAGAACTATTCGCAAGAATATTCGTGCAATCGAATATCGAAAATGACACTTTGGACGTTCGTAGACGGACTAGGGAATTCTTTGGATATTTATTCTCGATGGAGTAACGAAGATTTCGAGAAGTATTTTATTTTTTTCCGGAAATACAGACAGGAATATCTGAAACGTCACATGACGGCTGAGAATTATTAAGGCCTTAGGCCACTCTAGAGGCAAAAAAGGGCATATTTTATTTTTTTCAGCGATACCATAAAATAAATCGGAATTACAATATAGGGGTTTTATTATACACGTAATTGATCATACAAAATTATTTTTTTCACAGCGATACATGTCAAAATGGCGACTGTGCAGCATTTTTCCGATGGCACCTTTATTTCTGGAAGGTCAACGGCCGGACCAACAGCTCCTATAATTTTTGAGTTAATATTGTTGAAGTTTGCATCGTTGCGATGCAACAAATTTTTTTTTCAAGTTCGTAATTTTTGGTAATGAACTATTTTCTTTATGTGTTTGGAGTACAAAAAACACGTATCAGCCATATACGCGTCCCGGAAATCACCCTTAGGAGGGGGTGAAACCTAAAAAAAAATGGTATCTACGAATGTACGTAGGTTGCCCATTTACTTTTTCGACATTTAGAAGAAGGAACTCAAAAAACTGGGCCATAAAAAAATTAGACGTTTTACGAGAACCGGGACATATGCTTAGGAGGGGGTGAAACCTAAAAAAAAATTGTATCTACGAATGTACGTAGATTGCCTATTTACGATTTCGACATTTAGATGAAGGAGCTCAAAAAACTGGGCCATAAAAAAATTAGACGTTTTTCGAGAACCGGAACACACCCTTAGGAGGGGGTGAAACCTAAAAAAAATCGTATCTATAAATCTACGCAGATTGCCCATTTACTTTTTCGACATTTAGATGAAGGAGCTCGAAAAAGTGGGCCATAAAAAAATTAGACTATTTTTGAGAATCGGAACACACCCTTAGGAGGGGGTGAAACCTAAAAAAAAATCGTATCTACGAATGTACGTAGATTGCCCATTTACGATTTCGACATTTAGATGAAGGAGCTCGAAAAACTGGGCCATAAAAAAATTAGACGTTTTTCGAGAACCGGAACACACCCTTAGGAGGGGGTAAAACCTAAAAAAAAATCGTAACTACGAATGTACGTAGATTGCCCATTTACTTTTTTGACATTTAGATGAAGGAGCTCAAAAAATTGGCCCATAAAAAAATTAGACGTTTTTCGAGAACCGGATTACACTCTTAGAAGGGGGTGAAACCTAAAAAAAAATCGTATTTACGAATGTACGTAGATTGCCCATTTACTTTTTCGACATTTAGATGAAGTAGGATTTTTTTGATATATTGTTTTTTTTTGTCAAAATGGCGCATTTCTAAAACAAAAAGTATAAAATGCCATGAGAAAATCGTCAGAAAATTGTTTATAAAAAAGAAACTATGCAATATAATAAAAAAAATTTTACGTAGCGCCTCAGAAAATGTAATTTTAAATATAAAGTTAAAATTTCAAGTGAATCGGTCGAAATTTTCTTGACATTATGAGTCCGGCCGACTTGAAAAATGTAGTTTTGAGATAAACGCGTTTAAAGTTGGTAGAAAGTCATGACGTGAATCAAGAGGGGTTGCGCTAGAATTCGAAAATCGAGTACATAGAGATTTTTCACACCCATAATCTTTTGAAATATTAATTTTATAGGTACTAAGGTACATTTTTAACAAGAAAAAAAAATTCGATTTTCGGATAATTCTAGAGTGGCCTAAGGCCTTAATTGCGCTAATCATTAATAACGTAATTGTGTTCATGGATACTTGATCGATTGGAAACGGAAAGAACGGAAGGAAGATAAATTATGCACGTTGTATGGTGCTTCGAAGCCGATTTTGAGACTTTTCAGTACGTAAACTTTTATTGGTAAGGTTGCGCTCGTGGCTATGAATTTTTAGCTCTCTCATATAAATAAATCTATCGAACGGAAGGCGCGTAGACACCACGCGTAAATTCTCGGCTTTCCTTTGGAACTTTTTTCTTTTCTTTTTTTTCTTTCTTGATCCAAGGATACGCATTATGGAGTAAGTAGTTGTGGTACGGAATGGTCGGACGTGAAGGCGCCCTCGGGGGAGGATCCCGCGATGAATCCGTTTCGTGCCAGCCCTATGTACATATAAATATGTACACACGCATACATATTTATGGTGATTTTAAGGACATTTGACTTCGAGGATTGGCCTCTTTGTAGCCTAATGTCACCATTCTCGAAGATTTTTCAAAACACATCGCTATCATTATTTTCAAATGTATCGAAGCTTTTGCCTTCGTTTCTTTGTTATAGAAGTTTTTTTACTTTATTTTTTCAATTCGCTGTGATTTATTTTGGAGTAATGATGTCGAGCTTTTTAAGGGGGGGAAAACCCTTTAGACGCCCGAAAATGCGTCATTTTTCATGATTTTTTTTAAAGGTGATAAAATAATCGCATAATTAAAAAATTTTGACATTATCTTATCACAATTCTCAAGTGTTATTTTTTTTCAAACAGAACAAAACGGCGGCGTTATAAAGTATTCCTTTAGGCGTCTTTTCCGTGATATCGAAAAGTGCTCTATTTGTCTGATTTTTTTCTATTGATCTGAAACAAAAATCGAGAGTATTTTTCGATTATTGACGTGTGTAGGGGAAGGATAAACCTATAAAAATATGAAAAAGTATAAAGTTAAAAATTAAGTAGGCTTTTTAATCAAATTATCATATTTTTGACCATTTTATCGACAATTTTTACCCCAAAACAGTAATTTATTTACGCGATAACCTTAAAACTTTAGGTATATCTTTGCGATAATGTTATTTACCGATGTCATTTAACCTTAAAACTTTACGTATATCCTTCCGATAATTCCCAAGTGGAGCCTCTCCACTCATCAAAGTTCCAACCAAAAATGGTAAAAAAAATGTCAAAAAAAAATTCTGAAAAAATTCTAGCCATTCCAGTGTGAACCCATGCAACTTTTTACCCTCTTGAAATTTCCTCTGAAACCCTATAGTTCTTCGATGACGCCTTTTTTTCGGGAACATGTATTTTTTAACTAAAAATGCAATGCTGGGGCGAAAAAAAATCGTACGAGACTTTCTAAAACATAAAAATGTCGGTTTTGATATCCTTTTTGAGTTTACCATGGAAAAAATTGAGGAAAAAATTTTCTACAAACTTTGCAGTTAATTTTCGACGGCCAAAAAATAGCCGAAAAATGGCCACGTTCAAAAGCGCCCACCGGGGCGAAAAAAAATCGTAGAGAATTTTCTAAAAAAGCAAAATAAAGGTAAACTTGTTCTCTTCAAAACGCCACTTGGAAAATTCAATTCCCTTTATTTTTGAGTCCGCTATATAAATTTTAGTGCGATAAGAAATTTCGACCAGTGCGTACTTTTTTTTTGTCCAGTACTGTCTATATATATATATAAGAATACGAGGGTGAGTTTTAGCTTTCGGGCTATCGCGCGCGCGGTTTCCCTATGTGTAGCACCGCAAGCTTCGGTCCAACGCGGGTTCTTCGGGATACGTTGAAACGGGCGCCGTCGTGGAGAGAAGAGAGAGAGTCAGTGCGTCGTCAGCCTCCGTAACGTCAACGACGCCAACCACTCGGTCGCGCGGTGCAGCGACACACGTTCGAGAAAAGCTCATCGTGACTATCGCTAGTCCTCTGCACCATACTAACCACCTACTCCTCCTCCTCGAACTTGCGAGAAAGAAAAAAAAAATCCGCGAAGTACAAACGTGTGAAATTAAGAAAATGCATAAAAATTTAAAAAATGCATAATTAAACGGAAATAACAAAAATTAAGTAAACGGCATAGATGAACAATGGATTTTCAGAATGAGGAAATTGACTGAGAAGAATTACGGACGAGTGTGAAGTTTCATTGAGCGATGAAACCTCGCGTCTTACGTGATAAAGTGATCGATTCAACAGTTCGTGATGTATCGATCGATTGATTTGTATCATTCGTTTGTTTTCTTTTTTTTTCGTGACAATCGGAGAAATCAATTGATTCGAAGATCGAGTGAAAATACACGCCAATTATTGGGCGATATTTTTTTGTTTTTTTTTTTTCAATCACACGACTCTCAGATTTTCCAATCACGGTTCCGTTTCGTCGGTTTCGTCAAGGGTAATTAGTGAAGCCAAGGTACGGTTCCAAAGTGCCTGCAATGACGGAAAAACTTTAGTGGCATTAACTAGATGCGTCTATTTGATTTTTAAAAAAAATTTATTTGAATTAACTAGATTTTTCGTGAAATCAAATTTTTCCTATTGCATTCCATTATGGAAATTATTCATTTCGAATATATTTATTTATTCAAATCAAGATCTATTTGATATTGTCTAATAACCAATTATTTTATTTATTCCTGATAAATATGTGATCCGGTTTCATTTGTTTAAAAAAGAATTCAGTTTAATCCATCGAAAGTATCTATTTTAATTTTCGAAATCTAAATTAAATCGAATTTTCGTAGAGTCAAACATTTTTCTATTTGATTGAATTGATGTCTTTATTGCAACAAATACTTTCTTATTTGATTCAAGCAATTTGCCGACGTTTGGGTTTGTTTGGGTTGACAGAAATATATTGAATCAAATAGACGTTTATTCGGACAAGGAAAAAACCTATTAGATTTAAATAGATCCTATTTAAATTCAATTTTTTTGTTGGCAGTCTGTTCTTTGAAATTTCGATCGACAGTTCCGGGTAGTTTGCTCATGAGTTTTTGAGACAGCCCCGCAACAAACGATTTTGAAGTTTGCATCGTTTCCAATAGACACGAGTCATCAACCTGTCAAACTTTTTTATTGTTGTTGGAGATTTTAGGCTATGTCAATTACTTAAACCCTTTTTTTGGGATTCTCGTTACAAATGTACATTTTTATTGCTTCGGAAAAACATTTTTTATGATAACGAAAAGGAGGTGAAGAAAAAAAAAACGTTTCCGAGGCTGCGCTTTTCACGACCAATTCGCTTTTTTTCTTTCGAAACTTCGCGACCGTCTTGTTCGCCACTTGTAAGTCGTCGGACTCGCCGCGGTTTGCCAGGGTGTACCCATGAGTTCTGATAATAACGACCCTTCCTGTACAAGCGTAGCAGCGGAAGTCCAACTCGGGAAAGCTTAATTTAACACGGTACAACAGCTACGTATATTGTGCTACGTATCTTCCGAGTCCTAAGGGCACTACTCAGTGTCAGTACTCGTTCATTAAAAGTTCTCATCCACCATGCACCGTTGAAGTTCCTTACCTGCATTTCTCCGGTTGGATAAATGTATCGGTCATTTTTGAGACATCCGATCTCGAGTACCATTTCCATTGTGGCTGGTTATTCCTAGACTTGGAATCACGTAGCCCCAATAACTTCGTAATTACGTTTTGACAAATGCACGCATATTCATATGGAGGTGTCATGGACAGTCCAGTCTGCAAAATCAATGATTCGTTTGGAGAAAGATTAAAATAAGTTATGGATCGTCCTGGAAACAGCCAGATATTCTGATGACAATGTTTAATTAAGAAACAAAGATTAAGAAAAGGCTATCGTTTTTTTTTATTGGTTTAAATGCTGTATAAACAACCCAAGAATTATATGCAAAAGTTTTTTTTAGGTGGAAGCAAATTTTTGGAAATATTCCGCCGATGGTTCGAAAACTTTAAACGCATTTTGTGTGGAAATTATCTTTTCAAAATTGACCGAACTTGCACCTCCTACAATTTCCAACCGATTGACTTCAACCTTCGACTGTAGCTTCTCATTAGATAGATTTTCTATTAATGTATCGACGATTTTTACGATCGATTAAAAATCACGATTTTTGTAAGCCAATTAAGGCCATTTTCTAGTCGAAAATGCGATTTTTTTTTTCAAAATGGTGCCATATTTGGACAAATCAATAGTTTGTAACAATCGTGTGTACTTCTCTAGCAAAACTCACGTAGAGTACGATTTAAAAAAAAATTTGTTCCACTCGCTCATGTGAGCCTAAAAAAAAGCATTCTGTTTCTACCGGCCACTGGGCAGCCATTTTTTATTCTTTTCGAAAATAAAAAATTCATTTGAGTACCTAAAAGCATGTAAAAGAAACCCTCCAAACTTCATTTTGATCGCTTCATTAGTATTGAAAAAAAAACCTTGTTTTTCGACCATCCAAAGGTATATAAGGCCTTAAGATTCTTTTTATTGGATATATATATATATATATATACAGTAGGTAAAAAAAGTATTCGTACGCCGCGTGTTTTTCAAATTGTCCTACGAAAAAAAAAAAAATGCTTTATTTTATTTTTTTCCGAAAATTTGTGTCGAACATTTTATTTTTCTTCGAAAGAAAAAAATGCTAAAGGATTTTTTTTTTCGCAGGATAACTTGAAAAACTCGCGGTGTACAAATACTTTTTCAACCCACTGTATATATTTTCGCGAACTGTAATATCCGACTATTTCGAAGCTATCGATCTCGGCTTTGTTTGAATGCAATTGGCAGTGAAAATGGCGATGACGATATATCGTTTGTCAGCTTTTCCTCAAAATGAAAATTTCCCTTATAAGTCAGATTCATGATTCTCGATGCGTTGCCAAAAATATTTTTTGAAGTTTGCATCGTTGGAATACAATAAAAATTCTTTTTTATATTTTTTAAAATTTATTTTTATTATAATACCTAAATTTTTTTCTCGCAGATTTCAATTGCATATCTTCGCAGAAGCATTCTAAAAAAATGTTGGGTCATTTGCATAGCGGAAAACAGGACAAAGAAATTAAAGCAATTCAAAGAGAAAAAATTGATTGCATCCGAAGATTCAACTTCAATCTCATCAAAAAATGAATGCAGTAAAAATCGTCTCTTCTACATGTAGAAAAAACATGACATCAAGGTTAGCTTTTAGACAGATTCAAATTGGACACAAACAATGGCAAACGATGGTAACATTTCCAAGAGGCTGAATTTTGTTATGCTGCGAGATGTTGTCATTAAGGAGGTTGGAGCGGTTCAGTTGAGTCAAATGACGGTTTGAGAACTTTTTTTTTTTCAATAACGCTAAAAAAATGCATTCGCGGTATAGATTTATTCTGTGGATGCTGATTTTTCATGAAATATATAATTAAAGGGAAAATTATCCTCTTTTCTACTTTTATTACGTGAAAAAGAAAAACTGTTGTGTTACTATTAGCTTGAAAAAGTATAACATTATTAATTATTATTATGAAAGAGTCGTATTCTTTTATTCGATTAGAAAGTTGAAAAATATTTGAAAGATTAAAAATATTTAAAAGATTAAAAATATTTAAATTATTAGAAAGATTTAAAATATTGAAAAGATTAAAATATCAAAAAGATTCGTAATCATTTATCAAATCTTGATGGTTTAATGTTGAATATACAATATGCTTTTTGATGGGCAAGATGGGTTTTTATTTTTTCTAAATGTTTACAAAAGCTTAGTTTGCATTAATCCGTTGCTGTAAATGGTTTATCTTGGTGTTAAATAGTCAAAAAAATTACCTCACTCATAGCGTGAACGCAAAATTACATACATCAAACTATTTTTTAGCTCTGGGGTTTTGTAGTGAAAAAATTTCAAAAAAATGGTTGTAAATGTAAAAAAAATGGTTCCAAATGGTTTATCTTGGTGCTAAATAGCCAAAAAAAATACCTCACTCATAGCGTGGACGTAAAATTACATACATTAAACTATTTTTTAGCTCTGGTGTTTTGTGGTAAAAAATTTCAAAAAATTCGTAAAGAGTCTGTATAATCTGGACAATAACATATTTTTTTTCTTCAAATCTTGGATTGTGGCTAACGCTCCAATCTCTTTAAAACATTATCTCAAATGTTCCTAGCGATGCCAGTCCTTCTTCACCTTCTAGATATTGCACGAAGGATGAAAAACGGGTTTTCGCGAATACCTTTGAAAATCTTTTCTCGCCACACATAGTCATAATGAAATTTGTAGTTTATAAAATTCAAAAAAAAAAAGTTTTTGAGTAAAACAGCTGACAAAGTGTCACTCATCGCCGAGTTAGAGTAGTAGACACTTTTTCAAAATGTGAATTCCCCAGCAGGCGTAATGATTTTTTTTTTGTTTTCCCAAACTGTGAAAACAATTTTTTGCTTATTCTGCAATTTCCGGAGCCTATTTAATTTCAATCGCCTCTGCACTCTGTTACTTATATTCCTATAGTTTTCGCTGCGAAATCTGTCGGATCAAGCTATTCACAAATGTCTGCATAGGTCTCTTCGGTCGTATCTGCTGTTGCATTCAAGCAAGACTGGCTACGATAATTATCATGCACTGGTGAACAGCGCAGGCCAATATTATTGCAACTATTGCTAAAGCCGGAGGCTTTGGAGCAATTGGAGAGAACAGTGTTCAACGGTATGTCTGAAGCAGAGGTAGAAGAGTCTCAATCTGTAGTGAACTTTCATTTACGATTATTCATTTTTTCTTTGGGTTTGAGTTTTCAAGCCATTTCTGTACTCGAAAGATATCATTGAATCTTGTAGACTTTACAAACGAACAGTATCGAAAATCATCTATTGATACTTCATCGTGTGAAACATCAGCCATTGGGAAAATAAAGAGTATTCCATTATCGAAAATGAATTGTGCTGAACATTGTGCAATTTTAAAAGCCTCTGGCTTTTAAATTTTTAATTTAAATGAAAAAAGCTCAAATTTTAATCTTTAAATTTAAAGATTGAAATAAAATTTCAATTCTAAATCTTACTTTTCAAATTTTAAATCTAAAATCTTTTATTCAAAGATTTAAATTAAATAAACTATTTCAATTTAAAGATTGGAAAAAAATGAAAATTTGAATCTTAATTTTTCTAATTCAAAGATTTAAATTGATTTAATGTTGAATCTTAATTTTTTAATTTAAGATCCTAATTTCAAGATTTGAACAAAATTGAAATTTCGAATTTTAATTTTTCTAATTTGAAGATTAAAATTAATTTAATATTGAATCTTATTCTTTAAATTTAAAGATTTAAATAAAATTTAATTAATATAAATTTAAATGTATTTAATTTAATTCCAATAAAAGCCGATCCTTAGATTTAAAGATTGTGATTAAATAAAATAAATTTAATCTAAATCTTTAAATGTTTTAAATGATTAAACTTTTAACCCTTCGTGGTCACACTTCCAAATTCAATCGCGGTGGTCACACATGGGTCGATTCTACCCAGTCAGTTTTCAAAAAAAGTATTGTGACCAAACTATCCGTCCGAAGTAGTTCAAAAAATTACGAAACATGTTTTGAACTTTCTAGATGACATACGAAAAATTTATTTAGAAGAAATAAAATGGCGGCATGTTAAAAAAAATGCATAAAGACGTGAAAACGTAAGAACAACATTTTTTTCGCTCAAAAAATCATAGTTCCGTGAATTTTCAACATTTTTACCTGAAATTTAGACGTGATACTCCTTATATATGCTACTTTTGAGAAAAAATAGTAGCATAGTGCACTTTCCAAAAAAGGTATTTATTCCGACATGTGAAGAGGGTAAATTTTATGATATGAGGATACTTCAAACTCCAGATAAGATGGTAAATACAGTTCCATTCGAAGCCGGGAACTATTATATATATTTATGCCAGAAATTGATCGACGGGTGACCACGAAGGGTTAAATAAAATAAGAAATAAAAATCTTAAAAAATTTACAAAACCTCTAGCTTTTTAAATAGTTTTGAAAGCCTGCCCTTTTCAATATTCGTCAAATAGCTTCGTTATTTAAAATAAATAATAAAAAAAAATGCAAATAAATAATTGTACGGTTCTCCTTACCCCATAGTTAAATAATAAAGACGTCGTATCGCATCGACTAACTGGAACTGTCTTTTCGAGTCCGGCACTGCGCGAATGATCTACACATCGCAAGTACCGCGATCCACCCACGC
Source organism: Ophion ventricosus (assembly GCA_963932345.1). Classification (NCBI taxonomy): domain Eukaryota; kingdom Metazoa; phylum Arthropoda; class Insecta; order Hymenoptera; family Ichneumonidae; genus Ophion; species Ophion ventricosus. The sequence goes on from OZ010720.1 coordinate 3,662,542, forward strand.
AAGTGCTCGAAAATTCTTTGTAGGTGTATTTAAATTCCACGCTCGTTTCTCACAAACACGTACGGGTCTTGAGTTTTTCGAGAGTGTGAAACGTCCCACTTTTGTGCGCATCGGGGTCTATCCGAGGCTTTTGTCGTGTCGACGAGAGTGCGCGCGAAGATGCCTTCTCGTCAAGAGATTTCTCCCGTGAAATCATGTGTGCGGTAGTAAGATCGGTGAAGGCTGAGCGCGGGGGCGCGACACGACACGATTGTCGAGTATCTCGATACCAGGGGGTAAGGTAAGAAGGAACGTGAGTGCCGCGAAAAGAAAGAATCCGCAATATCGGAGTACGGGTGTGTTTAGCTCGTGTGTGTGTGTGTGTGTGCGTTCGAGGCGATACAACGAGCGGGAAAATATGTCGGACTGTATGCAGCAACGGAGCAAAATGTTTCCGCGATCATAGCCGAGACTCGTAGGCACCTACACCGGATATTCGCGATATTCATTGTGGGCGAACTAAACGGGGATATTTGCGCTTCAACGAAATTATTATCGTGCATGATCGCGCACATTTAACGCTTGCACGCGGGTGTCTTTAACGATGCCATATTAATTAATTGTCGAAAAAATACACGCTTGTGCATACAAGTGCGTATTCTTTATAGAAATATTTTTTATGTCCCCTATGGGAAAACGACATTTTATCTCCCCTAGGGGAAAACGAGTTTTTTTATGCTCTCTAGGGGGAAACGACAATTTTATGTCCCCAAGGAGAAAACGACATTTTATCTCCCCTAGGGGAAAACGAGTTTTTTTATGCTCTCTAGGGGGAAACGACAATTTTATGTCCCTTAGGGGAAAACGACATTTTATCTCCCCTAGGGGAAAACGAGTTTTTTAATGCTTTCTAGGGGGAAACGACAATTTTATGTCCCCTAGGGGAAAATTACATTTCGATGTTCCCCAGGGAAAAGCGACATTTTTATGTCCCATAGGGGAAAACGAGTTTTTTAATGCTCTCTAGGGGGAAACGACAATTTTATGCCCCCTAGGGGAAAACGACATTTTATCTCCCCTAGGGGAAAACGAGTTTTTTATGCTCTCTAGGGTGAAACGACAATTTTATGTTCCCTAGGGGAAAATTACATTTCGATGGTCCCTAGGGAAAAGCGACATTTTTATGTCCCATAGGGGAAAACAAGTTTTTTTATGCTCTCTAGGGGGAAACGACAATTTTATGTCCCCTAGGGGAAAATTACATTTAGATGTTCCCCAGGGAAAAGCGACATTTTTATGTCCCATAGGGGAAAACGAAATTTTTTATCCCCTAGGGGAAAACGAAATTTTTGTGCCACCTAGGGGGAAACGAAATTTTTATGCCCCCTAGGGGCAAATAACATTCTTATGACCCCCTATGGGAAAACAACATTTTTATGCCCTCTAGGGGCAAACGACATTTTTATGTTGCCTAGGGGAAAACGAAATTTTTTATGCCCCTAGGGGAAATCGACATTTTTATGTCCCCTCGGGAAAAATGCCATTATTATGTTACCTAGGGGAAAACGATATTTTTATTCCGCCCGGGAGAAAATGACATTTTTATGTCCCTTAGGGGAAACGATTTCCGACTGGGATCAAACGTGAAAAAATAATAAAAAATGTGTATATTGATGGTGTCGAAGTGTGCATCGTTGGAACGCAATGAAAGACTTTTTTTTACATTTTACTTTACTTATTTTTATTACTATATAATTTTTTTTTTGTAGAATTATATAAAAGATTGCTAAATAAGTATAAAAAAAGTAATTGCGGATTTTTTCTAGGCGAAATATGCCAAAATTAATTGAAGAAATTCAGAAATATTCATTTTCATTGTACTCCAACGATGCAAAGTAGGTCGAACAAAATATTATTAATGATGCCCCCTAGGGGAAACGATTTGCAATTGGGATCAAAAGTGGGAAGCTCAAAAAAAAATATATATGTATATGTTGACGATGTTGAAGTTTGCATCACTGGAACGCAACGAAAGGACTTTTTTTACATTTTAATTTCCTTATTTTGATCACTATACAATTTTTTTTGTACATTTGTCTAGTAGATCGGTAAATAAGTATTAAAAAAAATAATTGCGTAATTTTTCTATGCGATATATGCCAAAATTAATTTAAAAAATTCAGAAATATTAATTTTCATTGCACTCCAACGATGCAAAGTAGCTCGAACAAAACGTTATTATTGATGTCCCCTAGGGGAAACGATTTCCGATTGGGATCAAGAGTAATACGTTCATATAAATAATACGTTTTATCAATAAATAAAAATGTCACATCATTTTGATACACCCTTTATATTTTTCTTTTGGAAACGTAGAAAATACCCGCTTTTCCGATAAGCTCCTCCCACGCCCCCGCCCTCCCCCCCGATAATTGATTAATCAGCTTTAATTCCATTGATCATTGTAAAAATGAGTTGGGTAAGTGCGAAGTTGATCACGTAGTAGCAACCGGTTCATCATTACGGCTGGCACTAGGTTCACACGTAATGAAAACTTGCATAAACCCAACCGCAGTAAGCAAGCTTACCTTCGAATGTAATGATCAAGCTAAGCGGGAACCGGAAGTTGGCATCGTTACTCTTCATATACTTCCGTCGTATCTTTCCGCTCGTCGTATATTGCGATCTCTCCCGTCCCCTTTCTCTCTCACGGTTTTGCTCACACATTGCTATAGCGTTGAGTATACTAGCCAACAAAAGGGCCCAACTGCCAGCGACTTACCTGTAAAATGTTATTATATGGGCTCTTGCGCTTGTGAGGCGATCGTTACAGCCAGCTATACTCGGTCTCGGCTATTTCCCTCGTTTGCTGTGCATCCATATAGTCGACGGAAAACTTTACTGCCACCGAGAGCCTGATGCTGTGAAGAATTTCATCTCGTATGTGTACGCGTACGTACTTCCGATGGGTTTCTCGCAACGAGATCTTTGCACGGGAAATTTAGCACGAATTTCCGTCATCGGCAATTCGAGAAATCGAAAAAAAATGGAAACATGCATCGAATGATCGATTTTTGGATCTTTCGGAGATGAAATTTATTGTGATGATCCATATTTATTGAGAGAAACTCATGTGTTTTCTACTCCAAATACCCAAACAAACCAAAACAAAGTCAGGAAATTTCTTAGGAATGGACAATTGATAATACGTTGTCAATTATCAGCTTTGTATTTTATTTTTCTTCTATCGTTTTTTATATATCGTTCTTCGTATTTTATATTTCATGAGATTGGGGTTGGCATCGTCGGAGTGTAATAGGAATGATTTTTTTTTAACTTAAGGCCTTAGGCCACTCTAGGATTTTCTGAAAATCGATTTTTTTTTGTTAAAAATGTACCTTAGTACCTATAAAATTATATTCCAAAAGATTATGGGAAAAATCTCTAAGTACTCGATTTTCGAATTTTAGTGCAACTCCTCTTGATTCATGTCGTGACTTTCTGCTAACTTTAAACGCGTTTATCTCAAAACTACATTTTTCAAGTCGGCCGGACTCATAACTCAAACAAAGGGTCTAGCCAGATAGGAATGGTGAATCTGCCCCCACCGTATTTTGTGGCGCTGATTTTTTCCTAAGTTTCTAACCTAAAAAAAAATGTTGTGCAAAATTACAGCTTTCTACATCGATTCCGAGGGGTCTTCCTGCTGAAAAAACGTGTTTTTTCCATTTTTGCAGTTATTAAATACTAAGAGGCGACCGAAGAATCTGAAAAAATTCTGTAAAATCAGAAACATGTCAATGTTAATGGGAAAATTATTTTCGTTTTTTTTAATGCTGAACTCCTCTGAATGCTGAACCCATTTATTAAACTGAAAGAATGATTTATGTATGGATTTCCAATGAAAAATAAGGAATTTTGTCGTTTTTATTTTTTTTCAATGTGTTGCAGGTCGAATTTTGAGACTTTTTTTTTTTTGAAATGCAGGGGATCAAGAGTAAAATCATGTCAATTTTTGTCATAATAGTAGAAAAATCTCTTCACTACAAAATAACGTTTTTAAAGAAAGATTTGATGATTAAAAAGGGAGTTTAACATTTAAAAAAACGAAAAAAAATTTCCCATTAACATTGACATGTTTCTGACTTTTCCGAATTTTTTCAGATTTTTCGGTCGCCTCTTGGTATTTAAAAACTGCAAAAATCGAAAAAAAACACGTTTTTTCAGCAGGAAGACCCCTCGGCATCGATGTAGAAAGCTGTAATTTTGCACAAAATTGTTTTTTTAGGTTAGGGACTTGGGAAAAAATCGGCGCCACAAAATTCGGTGGGGGCAGATTCATCATTCTTATCCGGCTAGACCCTTTCAACCGATTCACTTGAAATTTTAACTGTAAATTTAGAATTTCATTTTCTGAGGCACTACGTAGGATTTTTTTTATTATATTGCGTAGCAACTTTTTTATAAACAATTTTCTGACGATTTTCTCATGGCATTTTATACTTTTTGTTTTAGAAATGCGCCATTTTGACAAAAAACAATATATCAAAAAATCCTACGTACTTCTATAGCTATTCTTCTATATAATCGAAAAAACTTTAGTGTCTCATCATAACTGAAAAATTATAGGAGCTGTTGGTCCAGCCGTTGACCTTCCAGAAATAAAGGCGTCATCGGAAAAATGCTGCACCGTCGCCATTTTGACATGTATCGCTGTAAAAAAATAATTTTGTATAGTCAATTACGTGTATAATAAAACTCCTATTTTGTAATTCCGATTTATTTTATGGCTTCGCTGAAAAAAAATCACAAAATATGCCTTTTTTTGGCCTCTAGAGTGGCCTAAGGCCTTAAGGGATTTCGATACCGTTCCTTGGCTGCAAGAGTGGGAATGAAAAGACAATGAGTTTTCGGCAGGTCGCCAACTTCTCAGGAATAAAATTTCATGTTAAAATTAATTATTATTGGGCAATTTCCAACTCACAATATTGTTCAAAAATATTTCCAAGACGGGAAATTATATTAACACTTAGCGTCTGTGCAATTAAATATGTTGCAATTTGATTCAAGAAAAAATAATGGCTAGAGTTGGCAAGAGTGGCATTTTTTGCCATTGGCACGACTGACTATCGTTAAAGCATCGTCGGCTCTAGGTTATTCACATGTTATTTAAAAAATTGTATTTTTATTTATTTTTATTTATCGTTATTGATTTATATGTCATTCACATTTTTTAATTTAATCTTATTTTTATTTACTCAATTTATTTGATTTAATAAATTTATTTACGTACATGTTATTTACATTTTTAAATTTAATCTTATTTTTATTTACTTTATTTATTTTATTTAATACATTCATATTTACTTACATGTTATTTACATTTTTAAATTTTATTCGCCTTACTTGAGACTTTTACCTCTTCCCAAGATTGAAAAATCACCTCAAGGGACGGCATTTTTGGACACTCGAAAACATTCAAACGGCTGAAACCGTCCAGCTGAAGGCTATTCCAGTATCTGAGTTCCAGGACTGCTATTGAATTGTTATTCTACTGGAACAAAAAAAAAAATTTTAATCAGTCTCATTGTAAATTACGTAATGAGAGTGATTTTTTTTCAATTTTTCAGACTCCAATATTTCCAGCTTCTGAACAGCCCCACAGAGGGTTGCTCACTGTTATACTTTCCTAATTCCCTATTGTATCACATTTGCTCGGAGGAGAGGGGCACAAGGAAACTGAAAAAATTCGGCAGTTTCCCTGTGCCCTCGTGCACTCACAAGAAAAAAATCTTAAAAATTTGCGAAAAATCGTATCGATTTTCCGCGAATAATACTTGGTTGATAACCAGTTTTAACTTCGATTCTGACGTACGAATAATTCTCAAAGTCGTTATCGCATCAGGAGCAAATATTTTTTTTCGATTCACTTGGCAGAGCGAAACGTCCCGTTACAATCAAATTTCCTGTACGAATATTTTCCGCCGCTTCTGCGCTTTAATCGAAATAACTTTTCAATCTCTCGATGGATAAAAACGTTCGCTCTGGTTCTCACATATATACGTATACACAGTTGCTATCTTATCGAGATATTTATTTTTAAAAATGTTTAAACTTCGGTGTAGCTCGTCTAAGTGACTTTTCTCAAGGCACCAAAACCATTCCGACGACAACGAGGATAAACTCCGGTACGCCTGGTTTAAACGTCGTTAAAGTACTTTTGCAGGGCTCGTGATACAATTAATTTTTCATTGCCGGTGCGAGAGTTGGATGCAGCGATGTTAATGCATAACACTTTCGACACAAAGTTAGGAAAGCCTCGATGGGGGCCTCGCGAGTGAGATTTTAGGCCCTTCTGACTTTCAGCATTTGATGCAGCTCTTTATATTTGCGCCCGGTTGTGTTAATGGCGGGAGTTGCTACTCAGCTACATGGATATACATATGTACATATATAGTTAAGTATATGAGGTATATAACGTGTATGTGCCCCAAGGGAATAGTTTTTTTTCCTCGCTCTTTCACGGAAGAAGAAAAGCTTTTTCTCTACCGTGATGCGCAAGAGAGTTCACAGTTCGTATCTATACATGTAAAGCAGTTTTTGATTGACTGATTGACAGACTGGCATATAGACAACGCACAGCGTGAACCGCTGCAGATAGAAATATGAAATTTGGAAGATATGTTTTTTTTTAAGGGGCTTTGAGCTACTGTGATGGCTCAAGAAGTAAGCTATTTTGAATAATTTTTTCTTTAAAAATTGTTGCATGTATCGGCACAAATTTTTTTTTCACTTGAAGGTACACCTTACGGAATAGAACACAATTTTTTTTTTCGCATATAAATGTATATTTATTTAAACCTTCGTGGTCACACATCCAAATTCAATAGAGGTGATCACACTTGGGTCGATTCTACCCAGTCAATTTTCAAAAAAGTATTGTGACCAAACTATCCGTCCGTAGCGGTTCAAAAAATTACAGAACATGCTTTAAACTTTCTAGATAATGTACGAAAAATTTATTTATAATAAATCAAATGGCGACATGTTAAAAAAAATTCATAAAGCGGTGAAAACGCAAAAAAGACACTTTTTCTCTCAAAAAATCATAGTTCCGTGAATTCTCAACATTTTTACCTAAAATTTGGACGTGATAATCCCTAGATATGCTACTTTTGGGAAAAAGATAGTAGCACAGTGCGTGTTCCGGAAAAGGTATTTATTCCGACATGTGAAGAGGATAAATTTTATGGTATGAGGATACTTCAAATTCCAGGTAAGGTGGTGAATACAGTCCCATTCGAAGTCGCGAACTATTATATATTTACGTCACAAATTGATCGACGGGTCTACCCAGGGTAACCACGAAGGGTTAACAATTGATAATCGCGCAAAGGCATGGAAAAAAACGTATTTCGCTGGCGTTGATGATTTACACTCTCCAGTTAATCTGAAACAAAAAATTCAAAAAGATTCTTAATCTGTACGAGTGTCACTATCGTCCGAATTATAATTATTATTTTATATTGCAAAATAACAAAATGGCGTCGTTTTTTTCAAAAGTGTTTGAAAAACACGTTTTTTTTTCGTCATAATTCGGGCGAAAGTGTAAGTAAAAATTAATATTTTTAAATAATTCTAGTTCGGTCGATAGAGACACTCATACAGATTAAGAATATTTTTGAATTTTTTGTTTCCGATTATCTGGAGAGCGCAAATCATCAACGCCAGCGACATACTTTTTTTCATGCCTTTACACGATTATAAATCGTTAAATAAATATACATTTATATGCAACAAAAAAAATTGTTTTTTATTTTATAAGAGTGTACCTTTAAGCGAAAAAAAAGTTTGTACCGATACAGGCAACAGTTGAAAAAAAAAAATTAAAAAATAGCTTATTTTTTGTGCCTTTACAGTAGAATAGCCCTTTAAAAGGCGTAGAGGTGCACAAAGAAAGGATTTTTTGAAAATCAACCGCTAAATGGATGAAATGGGATGGAGAAGTTTGTATGGAAATTTTATTCAATATTAAGGATATTAATATTTAATATTAAGAATATTAATACTTTATATTAAGAATATTAATATTTAATATTAAGAATATTAATATGTAATATTAAGAATATTAATACTTTATATTAAGAATATTAATATTTTATATTAAAAATAATAATATTTAATATTAGGAACAATTGGTCACTCAACTCTTTTTTGTTCCGCAACCAAGAGCGGTATACTTACCCGAAAAGAATATTTTTCAGTATCTTTCTTTCATACCAGTTTACCTGACAAGCCTTGGAGAAGCATTTGCCTATCGCTCATTCAGTACATACGTCTCGTTGGTCACATATATAATAGCGTTTGAAACGGTTGGAGAGATTGATTACCAGTTTGTAGTTTACTTTCTTGTCTGGACTTTGTACTATCGCGGTCCCTTTTGATACGAGCAAAACTTCTTCGTCTCCGGTGTCCATGAAACATTTCGGCGTGGTGCAGGCCATCAAGGAGCTTGAATGAATGTGCAGTGAAGAGTTTAACACTCTCGTGGGAGAGGAAACGTGCTCCATCAGGACCCTATACCTCTTGGACAGTGTGCACGTGAGCAACATGTACGATATTTATACTCATGTAATGGAATTGGACTAGGGTCACGATACATTCAAGTTGGAAGAGACAATCAAAATGATGTGTTTACGGGCAGTTCAACGAACGATCGTTCGATCGAGGGGGGGGGGGGGGGTACAAGCGTTTTTTGCAATTACAGAATTATTTTGCTCATTCACGCTATCGTTTGATTACGTTTAAATGTCTCGTTAGGACGTTACACCACTATTAGCGCTTGGAAAAAAAACAGGTATAAAAAAAATAATACAAAATTGACGCGATCATTAATATATATATTTTTTATTTTTCACAAATAGGTTATAGTATTATAAAGAAATTTAAAAAAAATTAAAAACTGGCGGAGATATAAGTCGTCAGGAACCTCTTTTGAAAATCCTTGCCGATGGTGGAATTTTTTCCTCTATCAGGCATAGTCTGAAAAATTAACAAAAAAGAAAATCTTGTGGAGAAGGGTAATAGCTAAAGTGTAGCATGAGGAAACAATTTCAAGATATTTTTTGTAAAAATAATAGCTGTATGGAAAAAAATTCTAAACTTTACGAAAATGTTGAGTTTTAAAAATTCATAAACAATAAACGCGGCATTTAATCGAAAAAAATCCTATGATACATCCTAGATAATATTGTAAAGAATATGTGGTGTAAATTTCATCAAAATCGGTCGAGTAGATTTCGAGATATTTTGTCCTATATTTCGAAAAAAGGGTCCTACTAGACGACTTGTATCTCTGCTATTTAAAAAAAAAAATTGTTTTTTAAAAATATTCATAAAACAATAATGATTTGTGAAAAATAATAGTACATTATGACACGAGGACGAAAAAACTTTTTTTAACGGGTGTATTAGTCTGCAGCACGAGCCGAAGGCGTATGTTGCAATCACGCGAGGTTAGAAAAAGTTTTTTCGTCGAGTATTATACGAAATTTTATTGTACGTGGTGTGAAAATGGGGGTTTTACGCACGCTTCGCGTGCATAAAATGTCCATTATCGTACCGAGTGGAATAAAAATTATTTTATAATTTAATAGTCGTGTGAAAATTTTTTAAATTTATATACCTATTTTTCCGAGCTTCAAGGTGGTGTAACCCCTTGACGTAACACCGATTTTGAGTGCCGAGCATTCTTTTTGTAGAAAATACATTTTTCAAATTCACTGACAGAAAAATTATTTTGATATTAACTAGATGCGTCTGTTTGATTTTTTTTTTAAATTTGAATTAACTAGATTTCACGTGAAATAAAATTTTCCTAATGCATTTCATTGTTAAAATTATTTGTTTTAAATATTTATTCCACTCGGTACGATGATGGACGTTTTATGCACGCTTCGCGTGCGTAAAACCCCATTTTCATACCGCGTACAATAAAGTTTTGTATAATACTCGACGAAAAAAACTTTTTCTAACCTCGTGTGATTGCAACACTCGCCTTTGGCTCTTGCTGCAAACTCACACTCGTTAAAAAAAGTTTTTTCGTCCTTGTATTATAATGTACTATTATTCAAATCAAGATCCATTTAATATCGTCTAATAACTAAATATTTGATTTATTCCTAATAAATCTGTGATTTCGTTTCATCTGGTAGTATAAGACAAACGAGATAGACAGAAAAATGGTACACGATGCAGTCTCTGAAACTTCTCATTGCTTTTTTTTCATTAGAAGACCGTTGTAACATTCTGCAGTTAAGGAAAAGGGTTAGTCTTTCTATACATTAATAGTTGCGCCTGTTAATAAAAGGCACGACGATACCTTTCTCTCCAAATAACAGCCTTGTTAGTGAAAAAAAGAAAAATAATTGAACTTTCATTCACCGCACTTTTATGTCATGAACCCTATATTCCTTTCTCGTATTCATGCGATATATTGTGTTTTATCTTTATTTATTCAATTTGAATTTAATTATTATTCATTTAATTTACATATATTTAATATTAAAAAATAGCTTGAACAAATAAAAAAACGTATCTTAAATAAATATGGTCGTAGTAGGCTGTGAGACAAGGAAAAAACTTTTTTGATTTACATAGAATCTATTTAAATTAAATATTTTTTTTTGGCAGTGTGCGATGACACTTTGCGATAGTTCTGTTACATTTCGAAGAAAAATATATGTTATGTATTCTCTGTAGGCCTTTGCTTTTACGATCCCACCTCTTCAAACAAACCCTTATACAAGTTATTCCGTTCGAGACTGTTGGTTTTTTCAAAATATTTTAAACAATGGAAGAAAGTGGGCTTTAAAAATCGGAGTGCTCAAGTTGGAAGTGGCTTCGAATAAATACGGCCTTAAGGATCTTGCGATGAAGAAAGATCATAGAAGTGATTGAAATTGTCACATTGATCCATTCGTATGGGAGCTTTTTGTCGATTGAACGCATCGATTTTCACACTTCCGAATTTTCTTCACTCGAGCACTTTCTCCAAGTAATTATTTTTCAGCATTTGTAATGATCAACGTTTTTTGGACAGGATTTGTTGTTGAAATTTTTTTGTTACCTAATCCACGTGAAAGCTGAATAAACCGCATCTCTTTTATTAATTAGTGTTAAAAATAAAACACTTCCAAAATATTGATTTTATCGTCATAAAAAATTTCCGTGTAAAAACGAATTCACGGTTAGCAGTTTTAGCTGTTTTTTTTTTTTTTCCACGGCATACTCCATTTACCCGCGAGCGTGTTAGACAAGATGGCCGATCGATAAAGCTCGTTTACAACCCGAAGATTATTCGCATGAAGACCTTGCCAGCGATGCGGACTCCTCGTGACAATGGCACATACACCCTCTTCGACATCATCCTCCTTTTCTATACCGGAACTCACGTCTTTCCACACCGAGACGCGAAACACCGAGGGCTCTATATCATTTTACCCCGAACTTGGCACTGTACCAAAAACATTGAAAAATAAAAGCCCTGACCTCCTCCATCGACTGGTCTTCTCGTATAAATACTCGAGATAAGCCGTCCCACTAGCGTATCGGTTTCGTTTGCTTCAAAAATGCTTTCCAACATTTTTCTCAATCGACGAGAAAAAGAATTCTCATAAAAATTTGATAAAACAAATATTTTAAAACGAACACAAAGTATGGTAAGAAATGTTGAATCGGACAAAATAAAACGAACAAGTGCGAAAGGTTGCCATTTCTTTTTGCCCAACGGTAAAGATAAGCGGACTTTTTGAAAAGCATTCAAATGTTATCAATGAAAAAGAAACAACGTTCGTTTTGGTGAAAAGTGGTGTAAAGATTTTTGGGGTAGTTCAGGGTTGGTAGAAATCGTTAAACGTATACTGCGAAAACTTGGCAAGACTTGGCAAAATTCTCTCGAGCTACTGCTTACGAGATTTTTCTCTGGATTGCGATGATAATCTGCGTCATGAAGAATTTTCACAATAAGACGAGCTCGTTGGTTGTCTTTGTCTGCATTAATAGCAGTCTCGAAGTATTAGTGTCTTAAGGAAAGGAATCTTTTAATAACAGGATGCATTTGCAGATTTAATCTCAACTTCGTTACTGTTCTTTGAAATTTGCGAACTATTTCTAATGGAAAATTAAGGGGTTACGTGGGTTTCAAATCCACAAAAGCATATTTTCTCTATTTTTTTAAAATATAATATATAAATTATTTTATTTAAAATGTTAAGCACATAAAAGAGCAACATTTCAACAATATTTAAAAAAAAATTTCATCCAAAAATTTAGGAAATTCAGCCGGTGGGACCTGGTTTCCAAAGACCCCTAAAAAAAAGTGTCCTCGTGGTGGTTGGGATAACTCATGATAGCTTTATCTGAAGCTAAAAAACTAATTTTTTTTCTGTCTGTAGATAAGTATAGCTCGTGATTGAACGAAGGATTTAAAAAAATTAAACTTTGAATTTTTGGCAGAGTTGTATGCAAAATAGTTCAATTTTTGGTACAATTTACATTACGTATAGTCTTGTAAAATTAGTTGTAATCGAAAAAAAAACTTTTGTTTTTTGAAGAAGTGTGCAAAATTTTAATAAGATCGGTGCATTATTTTTTGAGGAATCGTGTCCACCGACTTCAAAAATAGTGTTTTGAGAAAAATGTGTATATCTGCGTCGCTCCCGGCCGGTTTTTCCCAACGGGGGGAATTCCCAAAGGCTCTCTCTCCTAGACTTTTACTCCGATTGACTTAAGACTTTGGAAGAATATTCTAGACATATTGTACTTTGTACTTTATTGATGATAAAATTTAAAAAAAAATGGATTTTTTGAAATTTTCGAATCCACGTAACCCGTTAAGTTTTCGGCAGACTACATTTTGTCAACGCGTACACTACTTGCATCTAAACGAGAATGATCAAAAACGGAAAATATAAATAGAATAAATATTAAAATATAAATTAAAATTTATATTTTAATATTTATTTAAATATAAATTTATATTTATATTTTAATAAATATTAAAATATAAATATAACTAGAAAATATAAAACGTATATGTAGTAGTTAGGAAAGTGAGTTTGTTTGGGTTTGAAAATGAGAATCAACCTTTACTGGCAAAGATTGGGACGATCATTATTGGAATATAATTTTGATGAACGTGTGAAAACAACCATCCGATCACGACTTTTCGCAAGTCATCTCGCAAAAACGTCATTTCGAAAGAATATCAATCCACATAAAGCTTTCTACAGATTTGATGACGTCCACGAGGCAAAACACTATAGAATACAAAACAGAAAGGAAATGATCGAAGATGTTTTCTGGTCAAGTATATTTAGGAAGAATAAGATGCTTGCAGTTGTGAGCTCTTTGATATATATGTAGGTCGTCCATGACAATACGTTTTTTTTTTTACGTAGGCCTTTGAAAAAAGTCCTTTGTAGCGAGGTGCAGTCCGTGAGCTTGCAGCATTTGAGAGCAAAAGCCGACGAGATTAGAGAAAAGGCGAGAGTATAGAAAAGTGAGTGTGAGTGTATGTGAGAGAGAGAGAGGAGAATGAAGGAAGAGAGAGTGAGAGGGAGACCTGGTGGATGCAGTATCGATGGATAAAGATGAAGATGGTTCGTGACTTTATGCAAAATCGTACAGTCCATCCAGATATTTCATCGGTATAGGAATAACGTATCGAGGACCTGGAGAACGAAAAGAAAAAGTCTCATAATCGAATTTCCTTAAGGCCGTAGGCCACTCTAGAGGCAAAAAGGGCATATTTTGTGATTTTTTTCAGCGAAACCATAAAATAAATCGGAATTACAAAATAGGGATTTTATTATACACGTAATTGACTATACAACATTTTTTTTTCACAGCGATACATGTCAAAATGGCGACTGTGCAGCATTTTTCCGATGACGCCTTTATTCCTGGCAGGTCAGCGGCCGGACCAACAGCTCCTATAATTTTTGAGATATGATGAGACACGAAAGTTTTTTCGATTATATATAAGAATATCTATAGAAGTACGTAGGATTTTTTTGATGTATTGTTTTTTGTCGAAATGGCGCATTACTAAAACAAAAAGTATAAAATGCCATGAGAAAATCGTCAGAAAATTGTTTATAAAAAAGGAAGTATGCAATATAATAGAAAAATCCTACGTAGTGCCTCAGAAAATGTAATTATAAATATACAGTTAACATTTCAAGTGAATCGGTTGAAATTTGTTTGAGTTATGAGTCCGGCCGACTTGAAAAATGTAGTTTTGAGATAAACGCGTTTAAAGTTAGTATAAAGTCATGACATGAATCGAGAGGGGTTGCGCTAGAATTCGAAAATCGAGTACTTAGAGATTTTTCACACCCATAATCTTTTGGAATATAATTTTATAGGTACTAAGGTACATTTTTAACAAAAAAAAAAATCGATTTTTGGAAAATCCTAGAGTGGCCTAAGGCCATCTATCACACGCCAGGAAAGTGCGACGCGAGGTTCCGTCACGGCGGTAGTGCAGAGCTCGTAGTTTTTAGCTACGAGCCGCTGCTTACTACAGCCGGATGGCGCAGCGCTCGTTTTCTATAAGGCCATTCTCGCCAATTCGGAATAATTCTTGTGAATGTATGGCGCACGCAGCAACTTATCACGAAAAAACTAATTGCATGTGAACCGAACGAATATACAAGGTTATTGCTGCCACTTCCGATCTGTCGAAAAAACAATTTCTTGTCCTGGAAGGATACGAGCGTTGTCGGCAACACGAAGAATGCGAGCTGAGCGCCGCCAGTGAGAAAACAGATGAACTAAATTTTCGCGATCGTCGATAATATTTCCAGCTTTGTTGGTACAATTTTGCTACTTTTATGTAGAACATTTCAAAACCCCATTTCTCCGTCATTTTTCCATAAAATGAGTTCAAACAAAGCTCAAAATTTGTGTGTTTTTTTTAAACCATCGAGAGCCTGATGGTCTTGGAATTTGCATAAAGTCGGTGCATCAGTTAGTAATTCACAATTTATCCTATGGTAACTACGATTTGTAATTTTTTTTTCAATATTTGGAAAAATTCATGTACACAACAAATTTCATCACAATTAATTGTATGGTTTGGTAGCAATCAGGCTTAAAAACTTCGAAGTGGTGGGAGTGGTGTCCTACATGGCCTTAACTGCACTTCAACATAATATCCCTACATTTGTAATTTTTTTGTACTTTTCTTAAATCGATGTTAAGGGTGAGACATTTTTTTTCTCAGAAATCAATGACAGGGTCTTGTAGAAAATTTATTCAAGTTTTCAAAACTGCTCTTTAATTCCCTGTGCGATCTTTGGTTCCTGAGATATCGATGATCAAAGACAAAAGGATCCTTTTTCATTCAAGGTCGGATATCTCAGCAAAAAATTGACGTAGAGAGACAAACAAAAAACCAAATTGTAGCTGAATAAACAAGCTAACTGACCTATGCATTGATTTAACTAAAAAAAAATTCCCGAGCCCGTGGATACTTGAAAATAAAAACAAACTTTCTGATTCCATTCTTGTCGGTGGTATCATCAATAGATACCTTGTCTAAATGGAGACCCTGATTACCACCGTTCGGTTTGGGTTTGTTCCGGCCTGGTAGTGTTTGTTTGGGTTTTGTAGGCTTCGTTTGGGATTGTATGGGTTCGTTGGAGTTTTGTTCGAGATTCTCTAGGCTCAATTGTGTTTATTTGGATTTTATCGGTATTTCGGGGCGACCCTGTCGATGAAGTAAGTATGCAGTAGCGCGCTATTATAGATATAGATATACACGAGCGTTAATTTATCAATTTTCTTTTTCGAAAACTATTGCGATGCGCGAAAAATTCTTTTTGTCAAAGGCTCATATCGCCAAAAATGTCTGTGCAAAATTCCACCCATATCTGGGGTAACAGTTATTCGCAAGTTTATCCATAACTTTAACGTAGAATCTGTTTGGTTGTGTCTTCCCTCATTAAAAATAGATTTGACTAATAGAGAGGGTGTAAATTGACCGAAAAGTTCGGTCGCATAAATTTGCAAACTTTCCATGCATCGAAAGGCAGATGGAATTAAAATTTCTTGGATGGAGGCAGGATGAGGATATTTCTCTTCACACCCCAATGGACGAGGGAGAGTAATGAATGAGACGATCGTGAGATAAATTGTCTTCGATGGGCATCGCGAGGTACGCTCGTTAGTCAAATAAAGAAAAAATCTCAAATTGATCGTAGCTTGTCGCTGTCTGTCTCTCTTGTTCATTCCTTCTCTCTCTCTCTCTCTGTCTCTTACTGTCTTCTGTCTCTACCTTTTGCTGATGCAGTCGTAGCTGAGGCCACGCATATAAGAGTGCTCTCCCAGGATTACTCCAATCCTTCGTTTTCCCCAGGACTAAACGTTTCTGTTCCTTGTTTTTCCTTGGTATTTCCTCTTTTCTCTGTACAAAAAAAATGCTTAAATACCTTCTTTGGACACTTTCTCAAGATGTACGCTTGGATATTTGATAATGGGGGGAAAATACATGTAGCGGCAAAGAAAATCCATTATTCAAAATTTAAACATCTCAAGAATACGGTGGTAAGGTAAGTAATTAAACGGTAAGTACCTGACGTTGAGTTTTCATAGTTCAAAACATCAAACATGTTTTTCGCAGAACTACAATATTTAATCGTTCGTGGTCACCCTGTGTAGAATCGACCCGTCGATCAGTTTTTGGCATAAATATATAATAGTTTCCGGCTTCGAATGCGACTGTATTCACCATCTTATCTGGAGTTTGAAGTATCCTCATACCATAAAACTTACCCTCTTCACATGTGGGAATAAATACCTTTTTTGAAACGCACACTATGCTACTATTTTTTTTCCGAAAGTAGCATATCTAAGGAGTATCGCGTCCAAATTGTAGGTAAAAATGTTGAAAATTCACGGAACTATGATTTTTTGAGCGAAAAAGTGTATTTTTTTTTTGCATTTTTACCTCTTTATGATTTTTTTTTAACATGTCGCCATTTTATTTCTTATAAATAAATTTTTCGTACATCATCTAGAAAGTTCAAAGCATGTTCCGTGATTTTTTGAACTATTTCGGACGGATAGTGTGATCACAATACTTTTTTGACAACTGACTGGGTAGAATCGACCCAAGTGTGACCTACCGTGTGACCACGAAGGGTTAAGTTTGTGGACATAACATTCCCACGTTAGAAATTTCGATAGGGGGCATTTCAGGAAGCTTTCAAGTTACCTGACTGCCTTGATAGGGCACTTATAAGGGACGTGCTAGGAAGTGTAACGTTCTGTCACATATGGGCCTTGTCTGATTGCCTCATCAGGCCGTTATCGGGTTGCCTGACCAGGCTTTTATAATGCTGCCCGATCGGGTCATTATAATATTGCCTGATCAGGTCATTATAATACCGCTTTACGTAACGAGTACACATACATTCTCGTACGTATACACACTCTACAATATATGTATACAAGGCCTAGAATGTATCCCAAAATCTTCCTGGAAGACCAGGTCGCCGTTTTGCAATATTTTTTAATGGAAAAATTAATTGAAACGGTTTAATTATGTAATTAATTTTACACAAAGTTTTATAAATGTACAACGTTTTGTTTTTTTTTTAATTAAAAAAAAAAGATCAAAATTGACGATTTCTTCGTCGTCTACATGAATTTCACCCCTAAAGTGTAAAAGCAAAACAGTCATCGTTGGCAAAGGAGGGATGACAGAAGTATAAGTAATACTTGTTTGTAATGTGTGTAGAACGATAGTGTATCAATGATTCCAGCCACTGCACAACGTACTCGACAGAACAGTGCGGTTTTAGTACCCAGTGACTGATGGAGCACAGCGATTTCCTGGCTACGCCGTTTTCCCATTTGCTGTATATCTCCTTCTCTCGTTTGATACACCCACGAGAGAGAGAGAGCGAGCGAGAGAGAGAGAGAGAGAGAGAGAGGGAGAGAGAGAGAGAGAGAGAGAGAGAGAGAGAGAGAGAGAGAGAGAGAGAGAGAGAGAGAGAGAGAGAGAGAGAGAGAGAGAGAGATCGACAGACCTTGACCACCTTTCGAATTGTTTATTAACGCCCACGCGGACTTTATACGTTCTCCGGGAGTTTCGTTTCGGAGTACATCCGGCCAAGTTATCCCTCGAACATGCGAAGCACCGTAATGGCATTTCGTCGCATTTTACGCTGACTTCAATAAGCAGCTTGTGGCTAGCTGGATGACAGGGATGGACCGTTGGCGAGGAAGTTTTTATCAGGCACAGGTGGTTCGTGCATTTCTTTTTGCGGATTTACAAACTGGGAGAATATTCTAGACACATTGTACTAGTAGATAATAAAATTTAAAAAATGGATTTTTTGAAATTTTCAAACTCACGCAGTCCCTTAAAAAGATCCTATTTAAATTAAATATTTTTTTTTGGCCGTGTAGGGAAGCTCGGAAAAGAATTAAACGTACCATTCTATATTTCTCTTTTCCACGGCCAGTCGGAAATGAAGAATCTCGGCTTTTTTAATCCAAATACAGGTCGTTCTTTTCCCACTAAAATTACTTTCGTTGTCGTATTAAAGGAGCATCCAAAGAGAACTCGGCCTCGACCCGTTAATTACGATTTCTTTTTTCGCCACTATTCCTCCATTAACCTGGTTTTTTTCTTCTTATTTTTTGTGAAAATGTTGCAAAAATGTCGTCCAATACCCAGAGGGCACAGTTATTATTTGCTGAATTTCTCCAGCATATGCGTGCTCGGTGAACCGTTTGACTTTACGGGGAGCAAATACAGAAGTGTACACAAGTGCCGGGAGCGAGGACAAAGCGTTATGGGAACACGAGCAAAGGATTTCCCGTTTATTCTTTTTTGCTCCTGGAGAAGCCGTGCAGGATCTGTATGACGCCGGAACCATTTCTTCCCCGTCGCGACCACACCACCTCACGATCCGTTTTTATTCGACCTCAACTTTTCTTACGTTTTTTTTTCCCTTCATCCTTGCATGTTTTTACACCTTGCAATTGAGTATTTATTGCTTTAGAGCTAATGCATTGAAAAGTGAAGAATTTCGCATCGTTTCATTGCTGCAATAAAAATTATTTTATTCCACTCGGTACGATAATGAACGTTTTACGGACGCTTCACGTGCGTAAAACCCCCGTTTTCACATTTCTTAAAATAACATTTCGTATAATTCTCGACGAAAAAACTTTTTCTAATCTCGTGTGATTGCAACACTCGTTAGAAAAAGTTTTTTTTCGTCCTTGTCCGATAATGTACTATTGTGCTTCATATGATTCGAGGTAAAAAAAAATGAGCCTGCGCAAACTCTATTTTATTTTAACATTCTTATCAGAGCTCTGTAGCCGGAAAACCTGCAACAAAAAAAAAACACCTTGTACAATAATAAATCAAGGGTATTAATTTTTTTTTCTCCGATCACGTGGAGTTTGCTCTTTGCACGGAAACCGATGTTTCCTTTTTTTTTTTTATTGGCAACTGGAGATACGTGCCACTTGTCGATTATTCCTACAGTACGTAGCAAGACATTGCAGCATTTCTTGAAAGAGACTCCTGAAAAAGATCTCCAAGTTATTTTCAAAGGACAAATCTTCCGAAAAAAAGTGTAGGCAAATGAAAAAAAAATTGACACCACTTTTCAGCCATGTGAACTCGAAAATTGTGGAAAAAAATTTACGTACGTTTTTTTTTTTCGTTTTTTAATGGTTCGGCAGATATCGATTTGACGTTGAATACTCCATATGTGTAAGCCCGGGGCTGGTTGCGTTTAAATTTATATAAAGAAAAGAGTATGAGCTCATCTCTTCCCGCGAATCCGCAAAATTCAGTTACATCCAACCAGCGTTTTAAACGCGCGCGGAGAGAAACTGCCGGTTGCTCTTTCGGCTGCTGCATTACTGACAACCTCCCTCGGGCTACAAATACACACACGTATATATATAGATATATATATATATATATATATATATATATATATATACACATACATATATATATATACATACACATATATATATTTATATATATATATATATACACATACGTACAGGGTGTCCTGTAACGAATAGATAATCCTGCAACTGTCGATAGGTCAGATCATATCCTATATGCTGGAATTTCAGTTTAGTAAAAGTACCACGGTTTTCGAGATTTTGGGCTTCATGTTATTTTTCGAAAAAAATCATCTGCTTTTCGTTTTTCGCATGCTATTTCTACAAATGATAACTTTTTTTTTTACCCAGTTTTTTTTTTAATACTCTTGGTTATTTGTTTTATCTAGAAAAGTCTTTTTTTTTAACCTTAAATGTTAAAGAAAACTTTATGAAAAAAGATCTGACGCAGAATTTTCATACAAACCAATTGGAACATCTGACTTTGATAGCCTGGCATCTTTTGTGATTGCTTAACAATAAATCGTACTTATTAGTATTAATCTTCTTACCGACGCTAGTGGTTGGGCGGTCGGGGTGCGGCTCGGGCGATCACTGATGTCAAGCAGCCTCGAACGAGGTCAATACTTGGTGCGGTGACCGCTTAGCCGTGCTCTGGCTGGCGCATCGACGAGTGAGCGGGAGGCCGTTTTTCTGAGGCCTTGGTATACATACCTTGAGCAAAAAGGTCTGGTATGCCAAGGAATCAGAAAAAAAAATACAGGGCCGTCTATACCGGTACGGGTTTTCCACAGTTTCCCCCGTACCCTCGGCAAATGCGGTATAGTGTAGCTTAAGACGGCTGTGGACGCAACGGATAGTTAGGTTAGATTAGCGAAGTGCGGGTAGGGAGTGATAGGAAAAAGGATTCAATTGGGAAGGGTAATACGTAAAAACTCATAAAAAAGTAGACGTTGGAACACTGCAAAAAAAATAGTATTAATCTTCTTTTATTTGAATTTACACAATTAAAATATTTATTTTTCAAAATCTTTTTAATCTGAAAAAAAGGAACCTTTGCTAATAAAAATTGCTATAAAAATTAATTTCAAAGACAAATGTTAAAGAATAATACGATTTTAGAATCGACAATAACTAAGCAACTTTTTTAAGTAATTGGCCCGATATGCGTAGTACATTTCTTTTTACACCGCAGGCTATCAAAGTCAGATGTTCGAATTGGTTTGTAAGAAAATTCTGCATAAGATCTTTTTTCATAAAGTTTCCTTAACATTTAAGGTTGAAAAGAAGACTTTTCTAGATAAAACAAATAACCAAGAGTATTAAAAAGGAACCGGCTCAAAAAAAAGTTTATACTATGAAAAACTCTTACCTAAACTCAATCGGCAATATTGACACAATATTTCTGAATGTATGTACTTTCGAAAACAGTAAAAAAAAAATCGATTTTTTGAAATTTTCAAAGTGGACTGGCCCCTTAAATGAAGCAATGTCTAGCCACGCTAGCGCCACGAAGCGACTGGAACAGACTAGAACTAGATTACAGTCCTGTGTGCATATCCGTATACGCAGAGTATCTACGTATTAGTAGGCGGAATGAATAGTCTAATACAAAAGTGAAGGTTAGGTAAACATTGTATTAGACGTTTTCATCATTATCAGTTTTTACATCCCGATAAGATGTACAACCTACATTATAAGGATATTTCGGAATATCTCGAAGCTTTCATCGATTGAGGCGGAGAATAAACTTTTCAACGTGACTGTGGCGAGACTACTACCTAAAGAAAACTTTTTTTTTCAATGGAATTGAATTCCATTGATTCACTATAAATTAATCTTTGATAATTTTTTTCTTCATGACAGGGTCTCGCTAAAAAGTTTATGCGAGCACATCAACCCCCCCCCCCCCCCCCCCCCCCAATTCTGCTGATGTTGAAGTTTGCATCGTTGGAATGCAACAATTTTTTTTTCTTGATTTTCCATTTCAACATTTCTATTATTTTCCAAATACTTTTTTTTCAAATTGAGGTTATAAATGTATAATAAGAATACGTGAAAGCGTTCGAGTGGTTAACGCAGCCGAAAACGGTAAAAAAATTGAGCAATTAAAAAGAATTAATTTTCGTTGCATTCGAACGATGCAAACTTCAACGTCGTCAATTCCGGCTCCGTCGCGCATTTACTCTTTGAATATTCACGAGAGAAAATAAGGCAATAAATGGAAACATGATAACGGGAGAGAGAACGAGAGAGAGAGAGAGAGAGAGAGAGAGAGAGAGAGAGAGAGAGAGAGAGAGAAGACAAGTTTGTCTTTCGGTCCATGTGCGAATCCATAAAACACTTTTTTCCACAAGCGCAGCGTGTCCGATGAAACTGAGTCATCATCGCCCCTAAATGCAGACTCGCACATGGAGCCCAGTTTTTTCATTAACGTTCGCATCAATGCATAGTCTTATTTGGTAAAAAAAACGCCCCCCCCCCCCCTCGCCGGCCCCGTAAATTGCCTCCCACTGTCTCTGGGATTTCCATATCGTAGTTTTAGATGGCCGAGCTTTTGGGACTGCATACATTGTCAACAGAATCGTGCGATAATAACATTTCAGTCGTATAAAAATTGTAAACCTTTCTCTTGGAAATGAGAGGCGAAAAAAAAGGTACGACGCTTAGTTTTATCCGAGCATTGTGCGTGAATGGAGAAAAAGAAGGGGGGTAAAAAAAAAGATAAGTTTTTTGTTTCGCCACTCGAACAGTGCCACATTTCGGCGAATGGCTTATGATGAGAGGGATATTCTCGTTGAAGGGTTCCAACAGGGTGAGGAGAAAAGTTTGACGATAAGCCCGCTGTCAAAGTACCCAATAACTAAGCTCTTCTGTGCGGCCTTACTTCGCAGTTAAAATTCTCCCTGGCTCACGGATATTTTTTTTTTTTCTCTTACGTTTCACTTCTCGTGCGCCCTTTCGTTTTATTGCAACCTTTTTTGTTTCGACTTCTTATTCATCTATTACCGCATCTGGTGGGCGTTTCTTCGCGACTTGCGTGGGAGGAGGGGGGTGAAGGGATTGGGGTGGGGGGGGGGGGGGGCGTAAAAGTTTCTGGTCCATTGTACATCGGAACCCGTACACCCTTGAGCACACAAACGCGCTCGTATAAAAACGAGTCCACGCTTCAAAATGTTTTTCTTCCCTTTCGCGTGCGTGGGTGTTTTTTCCGCTTTGCTTTTCTTTTGATTTTTCATATTTTTCATTCGTTTTTTCTCTCGTTGCCGAATCTTCTTGCGTCTAGCTCGTATCTACGAATCCCTGGGCCCTTCTGTTTCTCCAGCGTCTGGGAAGTTTGCTTGTTTGCTCAACGTCTGTGCCCCATTGCGACATAAATTTCTATCGCGGAAGGATGCGCGGAGAGGAAAAAAAAAGAAAGAACAACGTGGCTGCTGTTGCGAAACAGGGAATACGGTGAGGCGGCAAACGAGGTCGCGAGACACCCATCGTCCTCTTTTTTTTTTTTTGCAGACCATCAAGCGAGTCGACTGTGTGCGAGCAAATTTGTATGTAGAAAAAAAAGGGGTGTAATTATGCAATGCATGTTGCGTTGTATTTGTGCCGTGGGTTTGGAGGACAAACTTCGGCAAAGAAAAATTCAATAACGTCCTATGGAGTTTTAGAATTGATAATGCTTTTGAAGGTGTATATAGGGGGCGGTCTGATTTAGCGAGATGTCACACGAAACTAACGCAACCTCTACTCCACTGCCGCTGTGTTGTAGCACGGTGGGGGGGGGGGGTGCGCTGCGACATGCTAAATGCCTGTGATTTGTTGAAAAATGCTGCATTACATGTAAAGTCATTTGTGGTTACAAGCTGTAAGTTTCAATTCTGGTGTGTATATTACAATGTTGGTGAGTTTGGGTTTGTATGGGTTTATTTGTTTGAGCTTGGTCTTGGGTTTGTTTGGGTTTGGGCTTGGGCTTGGCCTTGTTTGTCTGCTCTGTTTGGCGACCCTGTTTGGCCACCCTGTTTGGGCTTGGGTTTGGGGTTTGTCGTTTGGGGTTGGGTTTGGGGTTTAGGATTTGGGGTTGGGGTTTGGGGTTGGGGTTTAGGGTTGGGGTTTGGGGTTTGGGGTTTGGGTTTGGGGTTGGGGGTTGGGGATTGAGGTTTGGGGTTTGGGGTTTGGGTTTTGGGGTTGGGGTTGGGGTTGGGGGTTGGGTTTGGGGTTTGGGGTTTGGGGTTTGGGGTTTGGGGTTTGGGGTTTGGGGTTGGGGTTGGGGTGGGGGATTGGGTTTGGGGTTTGGGGTTTGGGGTTTGGGGTTTGGGGTTTGGGGTTTGGGTTTCCGGTTTGGGTTTGGGGTTTGGGTTTGGGGTTTGGGTTTGGGGTTTGGTGTTTGGGTTTGGGGCTTGGGTTTTGGTGTTGGGGTTGGGGTTGGGGGTTGAGGTTTGGGGTAATAACTGTAGATTTTTTGGGGTATTATTTATTTTATTTCATTATATATATTTTTTAGAATTATTATATATTCATTTATAAATACTGTTATTTATATTGTTGAATTATTTATTGGATTATTATTTATTTATCGAATACATCTGTTTGAAGGGATCTTTTTACGAACTGGACTCTGAACAAATGGACTGAATCGGATCTCGATCCGAAAATATTTTTAAGTTACTTTTTTTCTTAATTTGTTTTCTAACTTTTTCTTGTTGAAGCTTTCACACAGTGCGTGATTAACATTCATATTTTCTTGATCAAGAGCTTAGGCAGGCTGTAGAAATGTAAAGTCATTTTTTTTTCCCAGAGATGAAAGGCCTCGGAATACCGTAGGGACGAATGAATGGTTTTCCTCGATGTTTTCATCCTTGGCCGGATACAACGAGCGCGATGAGAGTACAAGCGCGTGTATGGTTTTTTTTTTTCCCCACATCTTTGTACCTTTCTGGTCGTCTCATTTGGGTTTGCTTGCGAACATTCACCTGGGAGTAGCGTGCTTAAGCGTGCGCGAGTCTTCCCGCGCGGGAGAGCTTTTTATCTTGTGTACCTTGAACGCGGGGAAGCTTTTGCGTGCAAGAGTCAAGAGAGGGTGAAAGCGAGCGAGAAAGTGAGGGGACGATAGTAAAATAGAGTGAGAAATAACTTTTAAAGTGTACCTGAGGTAAACCACTTGGGTAAACACCTGCCGGGACTGTTCACCAAACGAGTCTAAGCTAAATTGAGCCTCTGGCTGTATACCACCCTCGTTATAGACATCAGCCCTTTCAATTCGTACAGAGTCCTTTGGAGTAATTTTACTCATATGCAACAATGTTGTTATTTACTTTGACGTTATCTACTACTCCGCCGTTTATTTTTATAAAAAATTGGGCATTTATTGTGAAAGAACGGTACTTTTTGTTTTATTCAAAGTATTGTCCATCGCTAGCCACTACTTTTTGCCATCTTTCTGGCAGCACATGGATAGCGTATCGGAAGAACGCTTCATCTTTTGAGGCTATCAACAAATCGACCCAATTTTTGGTATCTTCATATGATGTGAAGTGCTGCTCAGACCGGCCGTGCGTCATCGATGGAAATAAATGATAGTCAGAGGGTGCAATGTCTGGTGAATACGGCGGTTGGGGTAAAACTTCCGAATTGAGTGTTTCCATGTAGGTTTTGACCGGCGCCGCAACATGTGGACGTACATTATCATGCAGGAGAATAATTTTGTCGTGTCTGTAGTAGTAGTGGGCGCGTTTTTCCTTGAGTGCTCGGCTCAATCTCATCAATTGTGTTCGGTAGAGAGGCCCAGTAATGGTTTCGTTCGGTTTGAGCAACTCATAATACACGACACCAAGCTGATCCCACCAAATACACAACATGAGTTTTTTTTCCATGAATATTCGGCTTGGCTGTCGATGTTGAAGCATGGCCAGGTGGTCCCCATGATTTCTTCTTCTTTAGGTTTTCGTAGTGGATCCATTTTTCATCACCAGTGACTATACGATGCAAAAAAACCCTTTCGCTTATGCCTGGCAAGCAGCATTTCACATGTGCAAAATCGGCGTTCAACGTTTCTCGGCTTCAGTTCATATGAAACCAAATTTCCTTGCTTTTGAATCATTCCCAACGATTTTAAACGATGTGAAATTGCTTGTTGAGTCACTTCTAATGTAAGTGCAAGTTCTTTTTGCGTTTGGTACGAATCTCCCTCTACTAATACTTCCAATTCCGCGTCTTCGTACACTTTCGGCCTTCCGCTACGTTCTTTGTCTTCGACGTCAAACTCACCGTTCTTAAACTTTTCAAACCACTCACGACAACTTCTCTCACTTAAAGCAGCCTTGCCATATGCTTCTACAAGCAATCGATGCGCCTCAGCTGAAGATTTCTTCAAATTAAAGAAGTAAATCAAAAGTTCCAGCAAGTGACGCTTATTCGGCTCAAAACTCGGAATTTTCGAACGAAAAAAATTCTGTGATGCAGATACAAAATCGTGAATATTTCAAGGTTATGGTCGTGCCAGATGTCCAACCTTACGATATGACGTTTTACATCTGACAATTTCAACCATAACCTCCTGGTGGGGCCATCTTTTGTCAAACAGCAGAGACTTATTTGTACTTCCAATAGAATTAAGGGAAAATTGTTAACGCGTTTCGAAAGTTAATTAAATACAGACTCATCTCAGATAATTGTTTTAATTTTCTCCATTATACATTATCGGCAATCATTATCAGTTTAAGATGTTTACTTTGCCCGGACTTCCCCCAGTCTACGGTTCGCCACAAAAAAAAATCGTCCGCAATTAAAAATGTCAGGTCATCTTGAGACACCCTTTACAACTTTGAGCCTTAAGGGCCCTTACTTGATCTCCGTAATTAGACCATAGTTTTAGTCAAGCTACCGACTATGTAATTCCCTAATACGGACGCGGTCCGGTTCTTTTATGAAAACCCCTACTAGGAAATCTACGAATAAGCCATTGAAGGCCCCGAATTGTATCACTGCTGGCCCGTCAATATTCCACACAGGATGGACAGATAAATGTCTTTGTATTTAACGTGCAGTACCTGGTCGTCGACCCTAACCACACGGCCCCCATGGGCTCGGGATCAGGATTACGCCCAATCAGCGCGGCCCCGCTTACGCGGTACCTCTCAGTACGCACCCAGGATGCGGGTCCCGAGTGCAAGCTACTGATAGAGCCGAGTGACTTTCCACACTCTAACAGCTTAGCAGGCTGCTGCCCGAGCTGGTGGTACGCAGCTCACCCGTCGGGACCCCTAGAGGTCCCTAACCAGCGTTTGGCTATAAACCACTACCCCCGCGAATCCAACCTCACGTGGCTGGGCCCGGCTACACGCCGGGGGGCCCCAACCCCCGCGGCACCAGTCTAGATCACGTGGTCAGATCTTCGTGGCCGCCGAAGCCGCACCACTCCCAATCGCGGGGCCATGCACCCGTCGGCATTGGTCAGCCAGCTGGGACGGCGGTGTCGCCACTCACCGAGGCCCCACGGTCCTCATCCCGAAGGAATCAGCCCATGGAAGCCCTCCTGCCGCATCACACACACACATGCACTCACACTTCCACGCATCCTTGCACACTCTCAGCCATTCGTCTTTCACTCACCACTCGCGCACTCACTCACCCAGGTTCACTCATCCAACACAGGATGGACAATCGGTGGCTTTCTTTTTCGAATCTTCAACCACTGTTTGTACTTGTATTCCGGATGCTTGTTTTCTCCTAGTTTTATTTTCTCGCGCCGTTCACCCCGTACGAATGTGATCGAGCCGGAACGTGGCACGATATAGGAGTGTGCGTGTGTCGAGAGGGTCCTCAACGGAGTCGCGAAAAGAAGGATAAAGAAAAGGGAGGGGTATAAAAAAGTACGATCCGATGCGTTGATTCGGGATGAAATCGAGTGGGAGCGAAAGGAGTTTCGAGGAGACGCTACTCCACACGGCCGCACTACATCGGTTAATTCTCAAGTGGGTTGTACGATCGATGTTCTCGCTACTTGGACCGCAGCGAACACCGCACACAATTTCGAGTTGCAAAATAAAATCGCGTGTCCTTCGCTTCTCTTAACTTTTTATCGAATCTTCTTTTCCACTTCGATACAATCGAATCGACGTCACCTCAGCGCTGGTCCATTCTTCACAAAACATAGTGCAAAGTTCGCATAAGTTGATGCGAAAATCGTAACGTAAATATTGACCGTAGTTGTGCAACAAATTTCTATCGCCATGTTCGGTAAGATACACGGAGAGAATTAAAAAGTAATTTTTGTCGTGAATTTCACGGTAAAAATTACCGTGATATATTTCAATGTGGTGACAAGTGAGAAAAGCATAATAACTCGTATGCGACAAGTTTTTTTTAACTCGCGTTACAGAAAATTTCAAATACGTAGTTAAAATTTTACTATACAAGAAGGGTAGCGCGCACGACAATTTTTACCGAGAGCACAATACATTTTCCTATAACACTCATTTAATTTTATAATAAATCTTAAAATAATTGTTATAAAGACGATACTTTTTTATAGACATTTTTGAAAGGCATAAAATAATAAAATGCACAGTAAAATTTCGCTGATATTATATATTTTTTAAATTTAAGTTTTGCGTATTTTGTTACACATGAAAATTTACTAGAAAATCTGGTAAAATGTTCTATCTGAAGAAGAAATTTTATTTTATTTTCGTGAAAATCTGTGTTTTACTCAGTAATAATAAGCGAAGTTTCAGGGTTGTCGTGTGATTACCGTTACTGCACGGTAATTTTTAACATTTAATTCTCTCCGTGCATGGATTCAGAGATTTTGAGGAGGCTATGTATTGCTGTCACCTTGATTACTGTATATCTATATCTAAAAGACCCCTAAGCAAAGAAACCTCTAGCGGATAGTTGAGGAACTAAGTTTTTGCCTCACTAACGATGACACTTTTTACCAAGCAAAAACGCTGCAGCTACCAGACCTATATATGAGACCGTGCTGATGTATCCCTTTGACAGTAATTGGTTTTTCGTTCTAGTTGTGAAGGCACGTCATCAGTCTTTCAGACGCACGTTTCGGTTTGTCATTGTTTATCGCATTGCCTTTTGCCGATTCAATTCTGTAAAGCATGGATAAGCCAAAAATTTACTTTTAAGGACATATTTTTAACCCTCAATCCGTGAACCTGGGTCGTTTTCGTTCTGCCCAAATCATTTTCTTCGAAGGTTGCTGTTTAATTTAAAAAAAATATATATTAAAAATAAGCAAAAAACCCTATTTTCCCTTGAGAAGTACGGCCTAAAGATTGACCATGATTTTTTTTCAGATTTTTTTCATTGACAATTGCTGGTTTGGAAGTGACCCAGGTTCACAGGATTAAGGTGCCTCGAATACCTTCACGGATTGAGGGTTAAGAGTCTATACTTAAAAAAAATCGCGAAAAATCGTTTTTTTTTTCAAATTTCTAGGCTGAAATATTGCCTTAAGGGCGGGCCCCACTGTGACGGTCAGAAAAGTAAGCTTTTTTCATGAATTTTTTAAATTCGCTTTATGGTTTTTTTGGGCTCTATTAAAGGTACATTCATTAAAGTACATTCAAGTAAATGTTTATTGAAAAAATAAACAATAGTTGAAGTACAACAAATGGCAGAGTGAACGCCTATCGGAAATGTCCCTTTTCCTGTTGGGATTGAAATCTCCGGTTTGATTCGTCTAAAACAACAAAAAAAATTGCCCTCACTCTGCATTGATGTCGCAGAGGGGTGTAGAGGAGATCGTCTCAGCGTTCAGGTCAACGGGGTCGCTATTGTTAAGTGCAGCCGTTTTTGGGTTTCTTTATTTTTCGAAATATAGCCACGTTTGAAAATAAAAAGTATTATTTTCACCTAAAATATTTTCATTCGAGATGTTTTAAAAAATAGTAATTAAAAAAAACGACTACGCTCAACGATAGCTATTACAATTACAAAAAAAGTTACACATGCGACTATTATTGCTCGATTTATCGTCCGCGGCAGTTCGAAAAAAGTGGTTTCGAGAAAAACGCTCTATGAAGTGCGACCGGCAAGGGCTGCTGCTCTACGCCCTCCTACTAAAAGTGCTGTAACTCTGTTACTTTTGTAAATATTAAAATAATTTTTGTTATCCATATTTCTCAAAGTACATGCTACAATAAAATGCAAAAAAAAATCGATTTTTCGAAGCCATCACAGTGGTGTCCTCCCTTAATGGGCTGGTAGGTGTTAATTTTTTTTCAGGTCACGTCTTTAAGGTGAAGTTGTACGTCATAAGCAAAACAAATGTATCGGACGAATAATGAACAAGTTGGCGTTGAGTTTTCACGTCATGTAAATACATTGATACCTCTCTCTCTCTCTCTCTCTCTCTCTCTCTCTCTCTGTCTATTTGTCTCTCTCTCTCTCTCTCTTTCCCCTTCGATCCTTTCAGCGTCTGTCAAAAGTCTTATCGAGCGTGCGGAGTTTCCGCCACACAGGCATATGCCTCGATGTCTGACAAGTAGAAAGCAGTAATTTTGTTAACATGGCATATCGGATCGTGTGAAGTGCGCCTTGCCTTTATTAGCACTTTACTATATTTAACATCGATTTATATATCTATATAAAAACGGATCCGCCCATACAACCCACCCCCTCCCCCGGACCCACCCTCACGTACGTACACACATGTATGTCCATCGGTGAACATAGTTGAACGAGACGAACCTATCTTGTCTTTATCAGTGTTCGCCAGCTCTTAGCCCAGTTCCGCATCTTCGCTACGTTCGTTCCCTCCATATCAATGGAGACAAAAGTGTTCATCGCGGCATACGACACACGCCTCAACCTCGTAACACACTCGTAATCATCTCAACTACTCTCCTCAACCTCTTTTCATCCCCATACGGGTGTGGGACGTTTGTACGTCCCAACATCGACGTGGACGGTACCGACGAGCGAAAACTATTGGGTCTATGATTAATTCCGTGGCGAAATTCCGACAGATGTCGTTAGCAGTTGTTTCGCCGCTCGCGCATGCGTCAACCATACGAAGTGTCGTATATTAAGTGATAGCTGAAATTTGTTGCGACATTTGAGGAAAAGTATCCATTGAGATCCGTCATGTAGAGGATGTTTAATTATACCTTGAATATGGAACGAAAAAACGTGCATTTCCGATGCAATGCCCTTTTTTTATTTCAGACAGGGGGGGGGGGGGGGGGGGGGTATTGTAACGTTTATATAGAACCGTATAAACGAAGTAGACCAGGAGAAAAATGGATAAAATGTCAAGGAGGTTGTCAACTCTGGTCTCACTTGGAGTGTACTGACGATAGTCGTCATTATATTTGCCATAATTGCGACTAATCTAATTAAGTTTTCTTGGCAATGCTAATTTGTTTTTACTTTAAATTGTTTAAGAGACGTTTTGTTGATGCGATAAAGAATTATCTTCATTAATTGAAGATAATTCTTTTTTGTTCCTATTTAATGCTAGTTTAAGATAAAAATTATAAATATGTCAATGTTGATCTCATTAATGTTGTAGATTGATTATATAGGACTATAAAAATGTTACCTAAATAATAATAAACAGTGTCATACTAGAGTAAAGTAATTTGAAAGTACCTTAATACGTGTTTTTAATTTAAAGTGATTACAATGCATGCACCGTGTGTTATTTGGATGTGTTACAACTGACGTCCAGCCCTGTTACAACCGCCCCTGGTATGGGTACGCTTGTAACAGTGGCACGTGTTTAACAAAACGTGCAGTATCTCATATTCTTAAAGAAGTGGGCACGTAATTGTGATTTCGATTTGAAGGCGGAAGTCCAGTCTTTAATATAAAGCATTTTGTTTGCATGCCTTCTACGATAATTGCAACGTTATGGGCGATCAACGGAAAACTGTTACAACCGTACCCAGTCTACCCTACTGCTCACAACTAGCCAAATTAAGGCGGGCAACCACTGCAGATGCTTCAAAAATTTTTTTTAAATTTCATCAATCGTTAGCAAAATATCTTAAGAATACACCCTGAAAATCTCAAAACGATATTCGGATTCCTTCTAACGGTATAAATGATAAAGACTTTCCGCTCGACTCCCAAGCGCGCTCAGATATCCACGAGCGCTCAGTTAGGTAGTTTGTTTGGGTTTGTTTGGGTTTACATAACCCAAATTTGGATTTTCATAACCCAAATTTGGATTTTCCTAACCCAAACAAACCCAAACTCGACCGTTTGGCGATTAGCTCCAAAACATCTCTATTCTGGATACAAAATAATCGAGGTAGCGGCATTTTCTTGCTGCTATTTTATTCAATGAAGGAAATTCAGACCTACTCATGGTTATGAATGAACTACAAATCGTAGTTGGCAGGCAGAGCTACGGATATGCCGAGCAAATGGATCAGATGCGCGTGGCTCGGCAAAATAGAAAAAGTTTATTAGAGACAAAAGAAGCTCGAAAAGCTCGTAAAGAGGAAATGCAAGCTTCAAACGAGTTGCACGAGGAAGAGGAAGGACTGCTGTATGGTGCTGGAATCACTGATTAATCGGTAAGATACTTTATCATTTGATTAAACACATTTGACTTTGTGTTTTTCGTTTGTGAAACTTTAAACGTGTTTTTCTCGAAACGACATTTTTTCAATTTGCGCGAATTATAACTCAAAAACTAATTGATGAATCATCTTCAAATTTGGAATACGTTTACATAATATAATTAATTAAAACATGGACCTACAGTTGGGAAGATTAGATTGTTTAAAACATATTTATTATTGCAAAATGTCGGGAAAAATATGCTAAAAATCGATCATTTTTTTTTTTCAAACACGTTCCAACATTGAACTCTCGATTTGTTTTCAAAATTTAGGTTTATGTTCTTAAAAAAACATCTCAAGAATGTATAAAAATTTGTTGCACTATTTCAGATGCGAATTGCGAGCTGCACAATTCCCGCAAATCAACAACGACGATGAGGGCACGCCAAGGGACACAGCGGATTACACCTTAATTAATGCATGAAATAACTTGAAAAAATTACCACAGATGTATGAAAATAAGAATAAATTATTGTCAGAGTTGCGGAAATTTCCGTTTTTTCTACAATAAAAAAAAATCCAAAAAATCATTTAATTTTCGGTCTCCTAAAGTCGTTGTCCGTCTTAAAGCGAGCGATCGCGATCAGAAGCGGTCCGGATTGGCGAATAGAAAGGGCGTAGTGTTTCACCAGGACAACGCTAGACCACACGTTTCTTTGATGGCTCAGCAAAAGTTATTGCGGCTTGGGTGGGATGTTTTTGTGTACCCACCGTATAATCTGGACCTTCCACCTTCAGACTATCACTTGTTCCGGGCGCTACAGTATAGTTTGTATAATAAAACCTTCAGTTCCCTGGACGTCCTCAAAGACCACTTGGATGACTTTTTTGCCCAAAGATCGCAGTACTTCTATGAAAGAGGGACAACGAGGCTCGTGGAGATATAGCAGAAAGTCATTGAACAGAATGGAACATATTTCGTTGATTAAAATCCCCTTTTTTTTGGTATATATTTTGCGTTTGAAGTTTTCTCGATTTACGCTACGGAATTATGCATAAACCAAATATAATGCCCATTTTTCTGTATACCGTGAGTGAAAAGCCACTGATTCGTTCTCTCTTTTTACGTACCTGACTTGTAGTGAACACATACTGGCTGGTAGCAAGTAACACGGGATGAGGTATACGTTTCCGGCTTTCGTCTCATCCCTTTTGCCCTTCATCACCACTTCACCGATCCCCCCTTAATATTCCGATCGATGACCCGATCTCTCGGAATTATTTGCCAACCTCCGATCCACGAGGAGAGTAAGTTTGGAGGCGTGTGCATGCATCGATGAGTTTTCGTTGACTTCGAGTATCCCCTTGCAGAAATTTCTTAGGGATACCTAAGTTCCGATCAGATTCTGATCGGGATATGATACGTATTCTCTAGAAGGGGTATCCTCGTCGGAATCCACATGGAGCCCATTACGCAGCACAAGGCGAAGACGTGGTGGCAAGAATTTGAAATACGTATTAAATACATTTTTCTTAGAAAATTAAATACACATGTTCTCAGTTCGAACGATCTCCATTTAATAAAAATATAATTACTTTGAATAAATAACTTATATCACTTTTCTCCAGGAAACATAAGTCTTTCAAGGTCTATATATTGTTTTATCGAAATTTTTTATTCAATGTAAAAAATTTTGTTTGAAATTCTCTTTTTAAAATATACAAGTTTTGACAGTTATACTGTAGCACCAATTTTTACCTAATCGTTTTTCAGATCCTTGAATAAATGATTTCAGAATACGTCCAGCGTCTCCAGCTGATACGGATCGGTATCTCCTGGTGATTTTTACATTCGTCTCTGGGATCCGATTCGATATCGAAATAGATTTTGTTCTAGAAGTTCGAGATTCTAGCCTGGATCCTATGCAAAGTTTCTATTTGGATTCTGACTAGAGTCCTTAATAGTTTTGGATTAGAATCCTGGCTGGCATCCGATTTGCGAGCGTTGCATTTCGCTCCAGGATCCGATCAGATGTCCGACTGGATGCCGATTGAGAAAACCAGGATCCTAGTCCGAATCGGACTGTACCTATCCACGATAATATTTCTGTACGGGACTGTTTGCTCTTGTGGTAGGGAGGGACATGTTGAGCAAGTTTGGAATCATCGCCCTGTAATTCCTTAACAGTCTGTCGTATAAAAATGAAACCAACTTTGGTTAATGGGAAATGTATCTGGGACAAAAAGTCTGTAGACAAAATTCCCGTTATCCTTATTGTTTCACAGATCATCGGTCTCAAATGACTAAGGCCATATTTGCTC
This sequence comes from Ophion ventricosus, assembly GCA_963932345.1. Classification (NCBI taxonomy): domain Eukaryota; kingdom Metazoa; phylum Arthropoda; class Insecta; order Hymenoptera; family Ichneumonidae; genus Ophion; species Ophion ventricosus. The sequence goes on from OZ010720.1 coordinate 3,697,317, forward strand.
AACCTGCCCCGATAGTGGGGTAAGTTGAGAATGAGTATGAGGTAAGTTGGGCAAAGTAAGAATTGCATAAAAAATCAGACGTGTGCAATATGATTTGGTACAATGCAGTAATAAACCAACAGTTGCTTGTTAATTAGTTAGGTTTTGAAACATTAACGTTAATTGCAATGGACTTTGAAATATTTTCTCTCATACACGGAGAGAATTAAATGTTAAAAATTACCGTGCAGTAACGGTAACCAGATGACAACCCTGAAACTTCGCTTATTATTACTGAGTAAAACATAGATTTTCACGAAAATAAAATAAAATTTCTTCTTCAGATAGAAAATTTTACCAGACTTTCTAGTAAATTTTGATGTGTAACAAAATACGCAAAACTTAAATTTAAAAAATATATAATATCAGCGAAATTTTATTGTGCATTTTATTATTTTATGCCTTTCAAAAATGTCTATAAAAAAGTATCGTCTTTATAACAGTTATTTTAAGATTTATTATAAAATTTAATGAGTGTTATAGGAAAATGTATTGTGCTCTCGGTAAAAATTATCGTGCTCTCTACCCTTCTTGTATAGTAAAATTTTAGCTACGTATTTGAAATTTTCTGTAACGTGAGTTACAAAAAAACTTGTCGCATACGAATTATTATGCTTTTCTCACTTGTTGCCACATTGAAATATATCACGGTAATTTTTACCGTGAAATTTACGACAAAAATTCCTTTTTAATTCTCTCCGTGTACAATGGTAGAAGAAAATCTTTCAATCACGTTTTTTTTTAACTTTTGGGTGCAAAAATAATGAACCGTCCCGTGTTACCGTCTCGTGCGCTGCATGGCAACGGGCGATGGCGTGATGTATTTCCCTCCCTCATACCTCTCTTTCCGTCATTCGATGCATCCGCGTGCGGTGCTTAGTTTTTCAGATATTTCGATTGCCCAACTTACCCGCCTGCTCAACTTGCCCCTCTCTACCCTACTTCATCATTTTTTGACACTGTCGTACGCGTATTTATATCTTTTCTTTCAAAGACTTTTCGATTTCTTTATGGAGCTCGTTTTCAAAATCGATGCTTTCGCCATCGTCATCTCTGATATCAAAATATCGGTATTATTCGGTTCCAATATCGGTTTTTTCGTCCGATATTGCGGTTTTTCGCTATTATCGAAAATCGGTATTCACGCTATAGTCCGGACGTACGTGTGGATGGACTTATTAATAGGAATGTTCTAATTTCTTTCCATCAATGCATTTTTTTTTTTACTATTCACGAAAGTCACGAAATATTGGATTTTTCGAAGAATCTTGTGAGCTTTTGGTATTCATTGAGATCGCGCGTTCGTTGAGTTCACATAATTCTTGGGTGCGCGGATAAGTGACCCGCCGAATTTGTCGCCTCGTAAATTGCGGCTTCGCAGGCTTCGGACTTGCGCGATCCGCAAAAAGATTACCCTCGGGGAATTTTACTACCCCCAAGAGGAAGGTGGCGCACGAGGTATGTGAGGGTTACACGGATCAAAGTTGGTGGACGAAGAAGGATTTGGGAATGGGCCTGGAGATCGAGAATGTGCGAAAGGATTCACGATATCGGTGTTCGTTTGACGATTTCACGGAACGAGCGCACGTATAGATCCACTGTACCACAGAGTTACGCCTTTTTCCAAAGAAATAAAGAAAGAAAGAAGAAGAAGAAGAAAAAAAAATACGAAGAAACGATCCGGCGCCATTACTCCTAACGACGCATCGTAACTCGTCTAGGAGAGAAAGAAGCTCGAACCCTTTGCGTGGCGCACCCTCTATGCTTGTGTCTCCGGGTATTTTGGGGGCTACACTGACATTAGGGTACCGATAGTGAGAGAGTCGAAGAGAGAGAGAGAGAGAGAGAGAGAGAGATAGAGAGGGGGAGAGAATTTTGTATGCATAGTACCAGATTTGTTTGGGTTTGTTTGGGTTCACTGTTCATGACCGCTTTCAATTAAGCATGATTTTACGATGATATTACAGAAAAAAATGCTTTAAAAAATCCTTAAAAATTTCCAAAAACCGTTCGCCATCATCACAAATATTCAAGCTACTATCTGCAGTAGTAGTTCAATAGTAGTTTAGAGTGTACCGAACCTCACCAGGCATCTTACGCTTATTGTTAGTGCAATTCGCATCATTTCCAAATCCCTAATTAGGGTTTTTGTCAACCATGATAAAAAAAAATTCGAAAATTACAAAATACACTTTAGAAAAATCGGAGAAATTTTTTTTTAAATCTGGTACTACGCATACAAAATTTCGAGCAACAGTCTACAGTAAATTGACCTCTGCTTCTTATTTTTTTCATTTTTTTTTTGCTCAAAAAGCTAAAAAACGGGTTGAAGCAAAAGCCCAGACATTATGAATTTTACACCAACATTTTTTATATCTGACACTGTATTTTTGAGAATTTTTTCAGATTTTTCGATTACGGCCATCGAGGTGTTCAAAAAAAAATTCAAAAATTCATGACGCGCTCAAATTTATTTTGAAAAATCTGAAAAAAATTGTAATTGCTTGATAGAGTGAGAGTAATGATAGGAAAAATCGGGAACCAGATTTGAGGGGTCGAGGGTCAGACCCAGGTCGAATTGGTATGGAATGCCCCATATATAAGATCCATTTCCACTTTCTCTCTTCTCCCTCAATAATACTTTAGGTCCTTCGTTCTCCTTTTACTACGCATATATCGTGTTAGGTGCAGTCACCGCTGCCATTCATGAAAAATCTTAAGTCCGCCATCTAAATGCATCCGGTGCAGTGACTAAATCGTCGAAAAAGTTCGCGCCGTTATCCAGGGACGTTTCTGACATAATAAAGCTATTCGGACTTAATCCTCGTATGGCTCGTACTCTCTCTCTCTCTCTCTCTCTCTCTCTCTCTCTCTCTCTCTCTCTCTCTCTCTCTCCCTCTAACACTTTTTCTCTGTTTTCCTTTCTTCTCCCTTTTTAACATACTTTCTCCGTCTCTTCTGTCTCTCTCTCTCTCTTTCTCTCTCTCTCTCTCTCTCTCTCTCTCTCTCTCTCTCTCTCTCTCTCTCTCTCTCGCTGTCTCTCTCAGGCTTATAAACTCTAAAACTAGCCAGCCGTTATGGCGCAAACTCAAAACTCTCGTTAACTCGAACATACGATACAGGAATTGGCCGTATAAACGCAAAGAAAAAACAACAGTTGTTGGTGTAGTTGTATCTTCTTACCACAATATTTACCACGGTTACGGGCCTCGGGGGAGGGGGGTTCAATAACTTTGGAAAAAATGATCCAAATACCTTCGACAGAACTTTTCCATACTTTGGATAGAGTGCATTCGCGCGATTCGATCATAAAAAGTAGCAAATTGGCATTTTGCTTAAGAACGCTCGATTCACAAAGCGGCCGACCGGTCACCCATCCAATTAGTGACCTGGACTGACGCTGTTTAAGGCCTTAGAACACTCTAGAGGCCAAAAGAAGGGCATATTTTGTGATTTTTTTTTCAGCCAAACCATAAAATTTATCGGAATTACAAAAGAGGAGTTTTATTATACACGTAATTGACTATACAAAATTATTTTATCACAGCGATACATGTCAAAATGGCGACTGTGCAGAATTTTTCCGATGACGCCTTTATTTCTGGAAGGTCAACGGCCGGACCAACAGCTCCTATAATTTTTGAGTTATGACGTGACACTAAAGTTTTTTCGATTATATATGAGAATAGCTATAGAAGTACGTAGGATTTTTTTGATATATTGTTTTTGATCAAAATGGCGCATTTCTAAAACAAAAAGTATAAAATGCCATGAGAAAATCGTCAGAAAAATGTTTATAAAAAAGGAACTATGCAATATAATTTAAAAAATTCTACGTAGTGCCTCAGAAAATGTAATTCGAAATATACAGTTAAAATTTCAAGTGAATCGGTTGAAATTTGTTTGAGTTATGAGTCTAGCCGACTTGAAAAATGTAGTTTTGAGATAAACGCGTTTAAAGTTAGTAGAAAATCACGACATGAATCAAGGAGGGGCAGGGGGTGGGGGGTTCCCTAGAATTCGAAAATCGAGTACTTAGAGATTTTTCACACCCATAATCTTTTGGAACATAAGTTTATAGGTACTAAGGTACATTTTTAACAAAAAAAAATCGATTTTTGGAAAATCCTAAAGTGGCCTAAGGCCTTAATATGGAACGTTACAGATGCCATCCATCGAGAGCGCCTTCACTGCTGTGCATAAAAAAGGCAGCCCTTGTTGGGCCATTTTTCACCTGCTTTGTGCGTGCTCGGACCGTATAGACTTGGCAAGTGAACGAATGCGTGCGTTTCTATGTGAACGTCTAGAAACAAAAGTGACGTTCAAACTCTTCTCATCGTGAAAACGGATGGCGTTAATGGACTGCCCAAGTATAACGGGGGCGCTTCAACTTTGAAATGTTTTCCGGACGTTCTACGAATAGAACAGTAGTACAAGCAACGTATAGTCAGACGGGCTATCTTTTCTACGCCAAGTATTTACTGTACGGTGTCGCAAAGCGAAGTGGCTCACGTAATGTGAAAGATCCGTTAAGACGATGGGTAAATAATGCTTCACGGCAACGAGAACCGTTGGTAATGTCATTTACACGGGGTTAACATTCCAAGGGAGGAAAAACCTTGCTATACATTCGCCCCCCCCCTTCCTCAGTCGCAGTCGTACAATATTTCTTTTTCGCAAATAGTCTCCGTGAATTGTTGGTTCGAAAAAAGCATTTTTCTTTTCTCGCACGTGTTCGTGGCCCTGTGTACGTTTGACATTACTTTGAGGGTGAATGAAATTTGTTTGAGTTATGAGTCCGGGCGACTTGAAAAATGTACTTTTCAGATAAACGCGTTTAAAGTTAGTAGAAAGTCACGGCATTAATCAAGAGGGGTTGCGCTGGTATTCGAAAATCGAGTACTTAGAGATTTTTCACACCCGTGAGCTTTTGGAATATAATTTTATAGGTACTAAGGTACATTTTCAACAAAAAAAAAATAGATTTTTGTAAAATTCTAGTGTGGCTTAAGGCCTTAATTTTTTGGAGTACTGTATCACACTCTGTCGTCTTTCTTTATTGCTTACTTTTTTTTTCTCTTTGTTAATTTCCTCTCTGAATTAAATTGTAAAGTCCACGGGGACGAAGTCACGTTAATAAAGAAAAAGCATCCAGCAACGTCACACGAAAAGTTGCAAATTCAAAGTGTTATTATTCTAAACCAGGTCCTTCTGACCTGGTGAAGGTTCATAAGTAAAATGAGGTCGAAACTTTATTCGAATGTGTAACATTGAAAAATAAAGAACTACACGTTGAAGCGGAATCTTCACGTTATCTTCTATCATCCCGTACGTTTTTTTTTTCTTTCCCCTCGTATCACCGAGTTTTCCTTCTCTCGAGATTTATCGCTCGGTTCTGCTTCTCAACTGAAGTTCGCTTGCAAACAGGCCGGACGGACGGTTATTGCCACAGGGCGAGATTGTAACTTTTTGGGCTACTGGCAATTTCTACTTATCTCAGCGACTACGTATGAGGCAAGGCCGAGAGGCGGCATGACTCTCGACTTATCGATGGAGCAGGTTCCGCGCTCGGAAAACAGGGTTATTAATATACGTCTCTGTGCACTCGAGGGTCCGCTGCCTCGTCGATTTTGCATCTCTGATTCTCAGCACAAAATCTTAATTACTATTCCGAAACGTTCGTCGAGTGTACACCGCAATCAATGAGTGCGGCACGTGTATGTGTACGTATATATATATGGGGCATTCCACGCTAAATCGAGCACTTTCCGGCCCCTTTTGATTTGGCTGTAACTTTATGTTATTGTTTTCATCTTAAAACGCTTGTGTAATTTTTTCATTTTTCTTTTTACATAATCACAAATACATAGTGAATTTTTGAAAAAATCGCCTGTTTTTTTTTTTTCAAATGCTCATAACCTCCTGAAAAATGGATCGATTAAGATCTTTTTTTTTTAGAAATGTTCTTTATGAAAAAAAAAAATTGAAAAATATTCAGTCATCTTTGACATAATTTTTGAGTTTTTTGGAAAAAAAGGCGATTTTTTCAGGAACGCCACTTCTGATTTTGACTTTTTTTTTTTGTAAAAAAATATGATAAATTTAGCAATTTTTGTCGCCGGACCCATTGTGGTAAGATTTTTCTTTCTATTTTTTTTCTAAATTGTAAAATTTAAAAAAAAAAATTTCCAAATATAGCGGTTTTCTACGGTGAAATAATTTTAAATGGTTAATTCTGTCATACTCAATAGTTTGTATATAATATTAACTCACTTAAAAAGTTTTCCACTTATGTTAAATTATTTGTAAAGGATCATTTAATAGGGAACGAAGTAAATAGGTATTCAATTAATTGTTTAATAGTATTTAATGATGAATTTATTCATCTCTGTGACGCTTGAATAATTTACATAATTTGTGATCTCTTGAATTAGAGAAATTTTTAACAATAAGACCACCATTTGTGTCAGGTATTAAACAGTGCAACTGCTGAGTTCCTGAAATGGTTTTATTTTTCGAAAATCAATCACAGAGACCGTTCACAGCATTATTGTAGTCTTCCGACGATGAAAACAGTCAGTGCATATAAAAAAAAACGATCAAACTGGAACGTTTTTTTTAACATTGACAGATGCTTGTCATTTAATATTTTAGCGGCAAAACTAAATGAAATAGTACACTGCATTTTTTTGGAAAACCATAGAACTTATTAATGGACATTATTGCACCATAGGAAACAGCTTTATGTGGAAAAAATTAAGAACTAAAATTTCTTAATTAAAAGAAAATAGAAAGAAAAATCTTACCCCGATGGGTCCGACGGCAAAAAATGCTAAATTTATCATATTTTTTTTACAAAAAAAAAAAGAAAATCAGATGTGGCGTTCTTTGAAAAAATCACGTTTTTTTTTACAAGAAAACTAAAAAATCGGATCGAAGATGAATTTGAATATTTTCCAAATATTTTTTTCCCTAAAGAACATTTCAAAATGAAGAATTTCTAAAAAAAAAAAGATTTTAATCGGTCCATTTTTCATAAAGTTATGAGCATTTGAAAAAAAAACAGACGATTTTTTTTTATTTACTACGTATTTGTGATTATGTAAAAAAATAGGGAAAAATCACAGAAGCGTTTTAAGATGAAAACAATAACATATTAAAGTTTCAAACCAAATCGAAAGGGGTCGGGCCGGAAAGTGGTCGATTTGGCGTGGAATGCCCCATATATATATATAGAGAGTGACAATTGTAAAGTGGCTATGTGTTTTTGAAGGATTTTGTGTGGAGGTTCTGCGACCGAGAAAAATATGATATTAAATGGTTTTTCAACTCCTCTTTGGAAAACGGTATAACTATAGTTAAAAAAAAGTATAAGTATAGTAAAGATGAGTATTAATTGCCAGAAAAAATTGCTCTTTCCGGAAAAAAAATTAAAATTTGATTTTGCGTAAAGCAGAATGAAAATAATAAAAATCTGAATACGAAGCACGACTGAAAAAAACTCCTTCTGTATATCCCTTTATTGAGAAAAAAAAATTATCAGAGATAAAGGGTGTCACAAAATGACCTGAAATTTTGAATTATTAATAAAACGTATTATTTATTTGAAAAGTACGAATTTTTTCATTTTAATATAAGGTACAAAAATGGAGATTATGTGTGGAACACAATATCCGATAAATGTCAGCCTCGTCCCTGTTTGCAAAAGTTCACTCTTTTGACGAAATGTATCAATAACATTTTGCCATAATTGCGGACTAATTTCATTAATGGCGCGTCTAATTGCTTCTTTGAGCTCCTGAATAGTTTGTGGATCATTGGCATGCACTTTTCCTTTCCAGAAAACTCCAAAGAAAGAAGTCCAATGACGTCAAATCGCACGATCTTGGTGGCCAACTCACATCGCCGCGGCGCGAGATAACACGACCATGAAACTTCGTCTGCAATACTTATTTCAAAAACGTATTAAATACATTTTTTTTTAGAAAATTAAATACATACTTTCTTAGTTCGATCTCCATTTAATTTAAATATAATTACTTAGAATAAATAAGCTATATTACTTTTCTCCAGGAAATATATTAAATGTAAGGAAATTTTTATTAAATGTAAAGAATTTTGTTCGCAAATTCTGTTATTAAAATATATAAATTTTGACAGTTATACTGTAACACCAATTTTTATCCTTTCAGATCCTTGAATAAATGATTTCAGAAAACGTCCAGCGTCTCCAGCTGATACGGATCGGTATCTCCTGGTGATTTTTGCATTTATCCCTAGGATCCGATTCGACATCGAACTAGATCTTTTTCTGGAATTTCGGGATTCTAGCCTGGATCCTATGCGAAGTTTCTATTTGGATTCTGACTAGAGTCCTCAAGAGGCCAGTTCACTTTGGAGCCACGAAAAAAAGGCTATTTTCGCGATTTATTTTTTGAGGATTTTATAAAAGATATAAGGAAATTCGCAGTAATGACGAAGTTATAGCGTTTTGTAACTGACCGGGTGAGCAACGATTAACGGTTGGGGCGCAGGTAGACGCGGCCTTTGTCATCTGTTTGACTATGAGTTTGACTATGAATAAGGTTGACACAGCAAAAAAAAAAAGATCTAACGGAAGCGTCAACATCTAAGGAAGATCCGTCATATGGCCCAGGAATCGACGATTTCACGTAAGTTTAAAATAAACCAGTTATTTCAGTGTAAAGTATATTCAAAACTTTAAACGCGTTTAACTCGAAACAGTGTTTTCAAAATCGGTACCAGAAATATCTCCGCAACTACTGGACCAATCGGGATCAAGTTTTGCACAGTTATGCTTCACGCAATAATCTAGTACTTATCGAGCCGTTTTTTCGATACCCGGCATAGTTTTTTTTTTTCCTCATAAGTAGTGAACAATTTTGAGGCGAAAAATCGCCTGTTTTATTCCAGTGACTGTCATGACCCGAAAAAAATTAAATTTTTAAATTCCGGCTACGATAAGTATTAGTTTTATCTATCTACTTCAAGAAACAATTCTTTTTTATATAAAAAATGGCAGACGCACGTCTGGTACCTCAAACGCTGCCAACAAAAACACATCCCAGAAAAACGACTGTAACTTTTTTACCGTTTGAAATTTTTTAACCAAATTTTCACACAATGTAAATAAAATGTCATACTTTAAAATGTATATCATGGTTGTTCAATAAAATTAAGTTTTATACACAAAAAAAATTCTTAAACATAACCTTACTTTTAGCCGTCTCAGGTGCGTGTAAGCCCTCAATAGTGTCCTGATTAAGTCCGCAAAATAAAAGAAATAAAATCGACAGAAAAACGCCTTGGCGAGACTACTACCTTAAAAAATACATTATAATTGTCACCCCATGTATAATAATAATCGGCGATGGGAAATGACGTAGACGTTGTCGAGACTCGTACAGATGTGTATCTGCAATTGCTGGTATAGGAATCTATAGGAACGAGACCTTTATATCCGGGTATACTGGTTCTCGCGAGTTATTGCACCTCGTTCACTATCCGGGAATGTAATTACGTTTCCGATTTCTCACTTCTCTCCCTCGTGCACTATCCTCATGCAGGTATCAACATATATATGTATATAAATACATATATATATATATATATATAAATATAAATACATATATATATATATATATATATATATATATATATATATATATATATATATATGTGTGTGTTCGTGTGTGTGCCTAAAGACATATGGAAGACCCAGTCGAGGTTTGGGACGATTGAGACGAGCGCAAGGAGTCGAATCTCAAAGTCGGAGATAATCTTGAACCCAGAGCGCACAATCCCACACTTTTAATTATCGCCTTTCCGAGTTTCCACGTTGGGACTTGGAAACTTGGCTATATCTTTGCCCCCCCCCCCCCCTCACCGCCGCTTTTAACCCGCCACGCACACTTTTCATTACTCGAATACGAGGATTGTCTCATCTCGTGAACGCGTTTTCACTGTCGAGGGATGAGACAGGGGCGCGATCACAATAAGGTGGAGGGGACCATTAAATGAATATGATATTGATGGTGCACTCGGAGCGACGTTTCTCGTTGTAATGTAACTTTGATGGAGCCATATTGTGGACGGAGAATGCCGAAGTCGCGAGATGCACACGCTTGAATGTATACGATAAAGCCTGCGAGCTTTTGATGTATTCAATGGAATTAATGAATACGATGGATTTTCGACATTTTCAGGGAAGAAGAGAATTGCTGTCAAGAATTTTTTTAATCTTGAAGTTTGTATCGTTGAAATGTAATGGACATTTTTTTTCGTATTGCCGATTTTTTTTTTGGGTTTGTTTGGGTTACGATAATCATTGAAATGTTTTTTTTTTTTTTTTATTAGGGATGCTCAACCGAAATCTGTAGAAAAAGATTTTAGATAATAATACGAAAAAAGAAGAAAAAAATTTGGACGAATTTTCATTTCATCCCAATGATGCAGATTTCAACATCGTGAATTTTTGGAATACGTTTTAAAATATGAGGTGTGTAAATTAAGGAGTTACGTGGGTTTGAAAATTTCAAAAAATCGATTTTTTAACATTTTATTATCTAATAGTACAATGTGTCTAGAATATTCTCCCAAAGTTTTACGTCAATCGAAGTAAAAGTCTAGGATAGAGAGCCTTTGGGAATTTTTGAAACATCAGATTCTAATTTAAATTGAAATTAGAATTTAGAAAGAACTTTTGAGGAAGAAGAATTGTTAAAGAATAAATTTTAAGAATTTTCAAAAATCACAAAGCGAGTTTAAAAAAAGAATGAATCTAGTTCAAGCTGTTGCAAGGGCAACGGGTGTGGGCTCGGAAAATTCTCGCGATAATCGAGCGAGAAATTGTACTGCATCAGCATTTGCCGAAGACTGTGCCACGACACGTTCGCAAGTTCAACTATTGAATTTTGCACTCGACCCATTTGTCCATACCCGTATATATATGTCTGGAAAAAGTACACGCCGTATCCGTTATATCTGTGTAATGTTGGTTATCAGTACATGGGGCTGTTTTACTTAGGTAGACTTAGATAGGCTTAAATGTACTTAAATGTAGGTAAAGACGAGTTTAAAGCCATTGGCGTTTACATAATATTGAGTATGGGGAAAAAGTATTCAAGAGAACGGTCCTCAAAGTCGACGGTTTTCAAAATCTTGTCACAATTCCGAAAAAAAGATCATAAGGGAGGGACATAGTGTGCGTGATACAAGCGTACACTGCCAAAAAAATATTTAATTTAAATAGGATCTATTTAAATCAAACAGGTTTTTTCCTCGTCTCGCGGCCTACTACGACCCTATTTGTTTAAAATATTTTTTTTATTTGTTCAAGCTATTTAAAAAAAAATATTAAATATGTTTATATTAAATAAATAAAGATTAGATTCAAATTAAATAAATAAATATAAAACACGATATATCGGATGAATACGAGAATGGAATACAGATTCATGACATAAAAGTGCGATGAAAAAAAGTTAAATTGTTTTTATTTTTTTCACTAATAAGGCTGTTATTTGAAAAAAAAAGAAAGGTATCGTCATGCCTTTTATTAACAGGCGCGACTATTTATGTATAGAAAGACTAACCATTTTCCTCGATTGCAGAACGTTACAACAGTCTTCTAATGAAAACAAAGCCATGAGATTTTTGAGAGACTGAAATCGTGTACCATTTTTCCGTTTGTCACTTTTGTCTTATACAATCAGATGAAACCAAATCACAGATTTATTAGAAATAAATAAAATATTTCGTTATTAGACGACATTAAATGGATCTTGATTTGAATAGATAAATATATTTAAAATAAATCATTTTAATAATGGAATGCAATAGGAAAAACTTGATTTCACGAAAAATCTAGTTAATTCAACTTAAAAAAAAAATCAAATAGACGCATCTATTTAAGGCTTTAGGTCACTCTAGAGGCCAAAAAGGACATATTTTGTGATTTTTTTTCAGCGAAATCCTAAAATAAATCGGAATTACAAAATTGGGGTTTTATTATACACGTAATTGACTATACAAAATTATTTTTTCACAGCGATACATGTCAAAATGGCGACAGTGCAGCATTTTTCCGATGACGCCTTTATTTCTGGAAGGTCAACGACCGGACCAACAGCTCCTATAATTTTTGAGTTATGATACACTAAAGTTTTTTCGATTATGTATAAGAACAGCTATAGAAGTATGTAGGATTTTTTGAAATATTGTTTTTTGTCAAAATGGCGCATTTCCAAAACAAAAAGTATAAAATGCCATCAGAAAATCGTCAGAAAATTGTTTATAAAAAAGGAATTATGCAATATAATAAAAAAATCCTACGTAGTGCCTCAGAAAATGTAATTTTAAATATAAAGTTGAAATTGAAAGTAAATCGGTTGAAATTTGTTTGAGTTATGACTCGGACCGTCTTGAAAAATGTAGTTTCGAGATAAACGCGTTTAAAGTTAGTAGAAAGTCACGACATGAATCAAGAGGGGTTGCGTTATGATTCGAAAATCGAGTAGAGATTTTTCACACACATAATCTTTTGGAATATAATTTTATAAGTACTAAGGTACATTTTTAACAAAAAAAAATCGATTTTTGGAAAATCCTAGAGTGGCCTACGGCCTTAATAAAAAAAAAAAAAAAATCCGTCAGTGTATAAGATCGAGTTAAAGCGAAGAGCGCGATAACATATATAGGTATAGCCAGAGCTGAGCCTGTCAGCTATAGATACATTAGGAGCGTGGTAAAAAAAACAACTTTCAAAAATCGATATCTCGAAAACTATGGCGCGTTGCGAAAAATCCTTTTCAGGGAAGTCTTATAGCATTAAAATGAAGCCCTATGCCAAATTTCATCGAAATTCGGCTTCCGATTTTCGGAACTATATCCTCTTAATTACATATTTATTTTAATAAAATTGTCATTTTATTATATTTACAACTTACGATATTTTACATTCACATTTTACATAAATATTTTACATATCAGAGGTTTGACATCGTTACTTATCTTGTTCCTCTACTCTTAAGGGCAATAAACTATTCCCCTCGTCCCTGACGAAAATGGGATTGCGAGTGAAACTGTACAACTATACAAATACACTGACCATCTTCCATACATCTTCGACGATACACTAAAGTTCCCGTAAAATTTTGACATGCCCGAAGTTTGACGTGCGGGAATATGAGTTCGTTCGAGATGTGGCAATAAGCTAGTTGGGCTTCCGGCGACAAATGATACGACAGCAAATGCCTCTGCCCGCAACTTTGGGTCTTCTACCCCTCGTGAACTATACGCCTGGATGAAAAAAGACAACATTCCCGTCTTATCTATTATGCATTTATGCGTGGGCGTGTTTTACGATTTTTCGATAGCCGGGAACACAGAAATAAGAAGAAGAAAAACAGGGATACTAAAACTCCTGGAGTGCGTTTATCTTGAGTCTGGATTTATATGCTACTGAGGCTTACGGAAAAGCTTCGGATTTACATATGTACGCATATACAGGGTGACAATTGTAAACTGGGCATGCCTTTTTTTTAGAGCCTAGCACGGAGATTTGGCTGTTGAAAAAAAATAAAATGATTTTTAATGCTTTGTCAAGTCCTCGTCGAAAAAAAAAGTATTTTTGTAACGAGTAATTATTAGCTAGAAAAAATTGAGCATTTGGGAAGGATAAAAAAATCAAAAGTCTATTTTGACTACAGCAGCATGAAGATAATTAAATTACAAATACGAAACACTCCTGAAGAACTTTTTTTGTGCATCCTGTCATTGAGAAAAAAGTTATCGAAGATGCATTTTAAAATGGATAAATGGAATTTAATTTCTTGAAGAAAATAGTTTTTTTTTTCGAAGTGTTTCGTATCCGGAATTGAATTATTTTTATTCTGTTGAACTCAAAATGGAATTTTGATTTGTTTTTCAAAATGCTCATTTTTTTTCTGGAAAATACTAGTCGTTACAAAAATAGGCTACATTTTTTTTTCAAAGCGGACTTGAAAAACCATTTAATGTGAAATTTTTCTCGGTTGCAAAATCTCCGCGCTGGAACTTTAAGGCAGTATCGTTGTCTGGAAATTTGAAAAAATCTTTTTTCAATTTAATTTTATTATTTTACAGACTTCTTGGAATATGTCTGTGAAAAGCGTGTAATGATACTTATAAATTTAACCGAGTTATATAAATTATAAGGAGTACGCTCGCGGGGGGCCGTGATCGAGACGCGGCAAACTTTAAACGCTTTTTTCTCGAAACTAGTTTTTTTTTTTTTTCAAGTCGGCAAACACGATATCTCGATAACCAATTGGCCGATTGAGCCCAGTTATGGCATACACCATTCTGGTAGCAGAATTTAGTTGGGATGATTTTTTTTTTATAACTCCTAGAATGATTAGAAAAATAAGAAAAATTGATAATCAAAGTTTAACATGCCGCCATTTTTTACATTTTTGTTGCTGAATCTGGTACCAAACATCACAACGCTTATACACTGAGAGAAAAATTCTTTTGATATTAATTAGAAGCGTTATGCAGTTTCTCAAAATTGTAACATTCTGTAGTTTAGGAAAAGGGTTCGTCTTTCTATACATAAACATTCGCGCCTCTTAATAAAAGGGATGGCGATACCTTTCTTTTTGTTTCCAAATAACAGCCTCGTTAGTGAAAAAAAACGAAAAATAATTGAACTTTTTTTCACTTTTATGTCATGAACCTACATCCCTTTATATATCGTGTTTTATCTTTATTTATTTAATTTGAATCTAATTTTTGTTTAATTGGAATATATTTAATATTCAACAAATAAAATAAAATCAAATAAAATCAAATAAAAATAAAATCAAATATAAAAAATAAAAGAAAATAAAATAGAAAAAATGTAAACAAATAGGGTCGTAGTAGGCCGTGAGAAAAACCCTATTTGATTTAAATAGATTCTATTTAAATTAAATATTTTTTTTTTTGCAGTGTAGCTATCTATATCCTGTCTATCAATTGTACGATCGGTTACTTACGTCTCAACGTATGTGTGTACACCTTCTATGTGCACGTGTATCTTCGCTCGAAACTTCCCTTCGATCCCTATTGGAGCGAAGACAGAGAGTAACGTCGTTAAACTCAAGCGGAAGTCTGCGAACCTAAGAAGAGCTGCCAGGCCCGAGAAGGCTGCGTAACTACTATAAAAAAAAAAAAAAAAAAAAAAAAAAAAAAAGGCGCTGCAGCGCAAGGGAAGCTTTCGGCGTGAAAATGAAGCGATTCGTATTCACAGGGCGACCGGGCGAACGAACGGACGCCGGGAAAAGGGCGGTCCGTGAGAAAGTTTGAGAGAGAGTGAGAGACGAAGTAAAAAAAAAAAAAAAAACAAGGGACAAGAGAGTCAGTGAAATGGTAGGAGAGAACGAGACGTCTGTGAGAAGGGCAAGGGACTGAGAAAGCGAGAGGGCGAGCAAGGGTGTGAGGAAAGTCGAGAAATTCGCGAATGGAATATGAATAATCGTTTTCATGATTTTTTTTCTTTTCACCCCCGTGGGCGCTTGGAAGAATGTGAGCGGAAGGGATAAAATCGCGACTGGGCGGCGAGTGGAATATGTGGGTGTGAAAAACACACACGTATATATATATATATATATCAAGGGCTGACAGATAAAAGGGCCTAAATGCGAAACACGATGAATGAAATATTCGTATTACTTGAGCCCTTACGTTTCTCAGCGTCCCTATTTATGCATAAAATACGTATATATGCGCGCGACTTTCTCGACTGGAATGTGCAAAAAGGATGCAATATATGATCGTATAGGGCATTTTTGAACGCGAACGGGGCAAGCTCTCGGCCGCACCGTTTCGGCTTGGCAGATGCCCCTCGCCTCCTCGACGCCTCTTCTTACTCTCTCATCTCTCTCTCTCTCTCTCTCTCTTCTCTCTCTCTCTCTCCTCTCTCTCTCTCTCTCTCTCTCTCTCTCTCTCTCTCTCTCTCTCTCCTCTCTCTCTCTCTCTCTCCTCTCTCTCTCTCTCTCTCTCTCTC